>CM059571.1:14800000-16000000 GCA_030386875.1 Morinoia aosen | reverse complement strand
AACAGAACAGACGTCGTTGTACAAGGCAAGTGTTGTAATCAAGGGTGTTCTGAACCTTCTGTAGGCCATTGTACACGTGTGTTCCTACTATTACTTCACTAATTTTATGAATTGTGCTCATTCTTCTCTGAAAGGGAAGTTTTGAAGTCCCGAGCTGAAATTTTAGGCCTTCGTTTTGTTCAAATAGAGTGTTTCATTTTGTTATGTGTATCTTCACAGGAACAAACAACTATTGTATCTATGGGAATTAGCGCTCCCAGGTAGAAAACGTGAGGTCCTAAGCTGAAGGTTAGGTAGGCCTACCTTCTGTTGAAATAGAATAGGTACTTTGTTTTGTTTTGTTACCAATCACCTTTTTCGGTTCACTACGTTTTTTCAGCACTTGATACTTTCCCTTTAACTTTTATTTTATTTCATAACCCTTTTCCTAGTTTAATGTATTTATGCGTAGGGCATCTTGTGCACAAACACACCGAGTGCATAAATTCTCTGTTCCCTTCATTCCATGCTAGATACAGGGTGCTGCCCTTCTTTGTATATTTTTTTATACCACCTTTGTTGGGACTACGGAAGTTTGAACTGAATTATCTATTCTAATGTTACGAACTATCCTTTTTTGATTCAACATAGTAATTTTTTACATTCAAAACTCCTTACTAAATTTTGCCTTCCTCTTTCCTCTCTGAGGAATACCTTCGTTGTGATTAGAGATGTTTAAATTAACTTATAATCTAATCTGTAGAAGAGACTCGAGATGAAGTTCTCAGAATTATTTTCCTTCTTGCTGTGTGGTGGAGTGCGCTGTCCCTTTCTCTGCCCATTGTTTTAATTTGACACTTGGGTGACCTAAAACGATGTTCCGTCCTACACAGTAGTAATTTTTAATTATTTTTCATCGTTTATGCCCTCTCTCTGGCAACCCTTCGTGTTATTCAATTTTTGTTTTACATTCCCTACGACTGTTGCATTAATGAAGCTATTCACGAATTGGTTCTTAGTATTGTTTGGAGTTCCTATACTTCAATGTTTTCCGAAATATACGACAAAATTCTTACAATTCTTCTCGTGAACCACGTTGATTTTTATAACTTAGCAGGCACTAGAACAGGTCTTTTAGCCCTCCACATCAGTTGTAAAGTCTTGCGTGGGGGAATAGGGATTTCACTATTTTTTAGTGAAACATGAGCACCCCTTGGATTTGATCCGATTTTTGTCGTCCTGAACCGTAAAATCTGAATCAATCTGCCTGATGTGCTTCGCTGGGAGCCAGTGTTAGCTTACTGCCATTGTCTGCCGAAGCCGCAAAATTTTATTTACTTTTTCAAATTAGTCATACTTCTGCAACAGCATCACCTTGAATTTTCTTCGTTGAGAAGTTGAGCTTATGGAGGATAGAAAAAAAAACGGTGTGTGAAAACTTACATCTGAGACAATTGAAAGCTTGCAATTGCTTGCCGATTTTTAGAAGCTAGCTATTACAGTGCTTTGTTAATCACGATGGGGGACTGAAAGGGATTATTTTGGGGCCAATCTTCGGGACTCTGCACACTAAGGGTGTTATGTCTGTAGGACTTTTGAGCCATAACCGAGGCCGGAATAAAAATTGACCTGCCTTGGCAGGAAAACAAGCACCTGCGAATAGTTTTCACAGTAGCTTGCTGACGAGCAGTGTGAAGAGCATGATGGGTTCTGAAAGATTTAAACAACAAATACTTACGCCTCAATGTAATCTTGATGAGAGGTGTTGAGTCAATGTATCGCGCGTTAAGGTAAAAACTGTCAATAAAGGCCTCCGAGTATCCTATCTCTTGGAAGCTCGAAATTCAATGAACTCTCCAATTGTATTATATAATAAATGACCTGGGTGCTGCTGTTCGTATAGAGACAAATCGGAAATATTTATGATAGTATTTCATGACCTATTCTTAACACTCTGTGAGCGTTAAATCAATTCAAGGAGTAAAACATCTTCCGTGTACAAAAGTTTTATTCAGTTCCTTGACCCAATTTTGATATAATGAAAACTTTTAAAACTCATATAATGGCACAAAATTCTTATTATATCTGAGGGATGTAAATAGGTATAATTTTTATATATGAAATGGTCAACCATAAGTTTTCAGCATCATAATATGCGTGAGTGAGGACTGTATCAAAAATGAGCAAAGTTTGAAACTCAAGGTATTCATGAATTTTCTGGGAACTGAACATTGTTTGAAAATATAACCACAGAATAACTGAGGACACCCAGTCCGGCATACGTAGGTGAGTGTGGGTCTGTGGTTGCAGCTCAGACGTGTTGCTACGCCAGCTGCGCTGTGCGGTGGTGGCATTTGTTGCTGCGCTTCGTGCTTCTTACTTCGCTTCTCATACTTCTTATTCCGAGGTGACCCTGCTGTGACAGAGTGCATGCTTGTGCGTCGTGGACAGCTCTGCTCACACTTTCGCTGCTAGGTGACCTTTATAGCTCATTTTCGGCAGTCATTGTTGATGTTTTCAATACTTACACTATCTATGCATCTAGATGAAAAGGGTATCTAATTTATAAGGAATTAATTAGTCACATAGCCATGGAACTATTAATGATGGGTGTTCAATTCAATTTAATATTAATCGTTTTTTACGATCTGATTTGTGTTGCCGCAGAATAAATATTCACAAAAATGCATGCGTGTACAATACTATACATAGGTGCCAAAATTTTCTCAGGATTATTATACGTAAATTTTGCCTTGGAAAACTGGTCCGTTCAGGTATGGACTGCGCGCAGGAACACTGTATCATGCGAACGTCACATAGCTGCTGCCCACAAATATTCATTGCGGGATTGCGGTGCGCTTTGTGTTCGTTTGTGTGGGCACAAGAATGCATGGGCCAGTAAGTGGGAATGACGCTCGGTGCGTGGAGGCGTCCGTCTTGTTGGCGACGCGTTGCGCGCTGTAAGCTGGAGCGGCCTCTGGTCATGCTGGCGGGGCCCTGCTTCCTAGGGTTGCTTTTGTTGCTCTGCTGGTTGTACTTAATTAATGCTAGTGATCCTGCTATCCCTATTCTTGCTGCTCGCCTGCTGGTGCTGCTTTTGTTGCTCAGCTGGCTGCTCTTAATTGATGCTAGTGATTCTGCCATCTCTCCTCTTGCTGATAGTGCGCCTATTGTGCTATAACTGATGTTGCTGATCTTGCTGCTGGTGTGCCTCTTGTTGCTATTCCTGTTGCTGATCTTGCTGCTGGTGTGCCTCTTGTTGCTATTCCTGTTGCTGATCTTGCTGCTGGTGCGCCTCATGTTGCTATTCCTGTTGCTGATCTTGCTGCTGGTGTGCCTCTTGTTGCTATTCCTGTTGCTGATCTTGCTACTGGTGCGCCTCTTGTTGCTATTCCTGTTGCTGATCTTGCTGCTGGTGTGCCTCATGTTGCTATTCCTGTTGCTGATCTTGCTGCTGGTGTGCCTCTTGTTGCTATTCCTGTTGCTGATCTTGCTGCTGGTGCGCCTCATGTTGCTATTCCTGTTGCTGATCTTGCTGCTGGTGCGCCTCTTGTTGCTATTCCTGTTGCTGATCTTGCTGCTGGTGTGCCTCTTGTTGCTATTCCTGTTGCTGATTTTGCTGCTGGTGTGCCTCATCTTGGTATTCCTGTTGCTGATCTTGCTGCTGGTGTGCATCATCTTGCTATTCCTGTTGCTGATCTTGCTGCTGGTGCGCCTCTTGTTGCTATTCCTGTTGCTGATCTTGCTGCTGGTGCGTCTCTTGTTGCTATTCCTGTTGCTGATCTTGCTGCTGGTGCGCCTCTTGTTGCTATTCCTGTTGCTGATCTTGCTGCTGGTGCGCCTGTGGCTGCTACTTCTGTCGCCAATAACTCCGCTGGTACCGCTGTTGTTGCTTATGGTAGTTCTGTTTTTGTGTTACTGATTTTCGGCCCCTCGCTGATCGTGCTGCGCTCCTACTTGTTGTTGTACCTATTTTTCACAATAGCGCTGTTGTTCAACCCTTTGTTGCCATTGTTTTTAGTTTTACTCGTATAACTCTTACTGTGGTACGTATTTGTTTACTTATTGCACAATTTTTTCTTCATGCTCTGGTTTTAGTTGAGTCTAGTATAGAAATGGGTGTGGGTTGGGTTTTTTGTCGATTCTGTCGTTATTTCGTCGAAAACTCGGTTTTTGCTGCTTATCTCAGCAATGCGACTTCCTCCATGCCTTGACTGCCTCTAGAGGCAGCAGTGCTCTAGATTTCTAGTCATGCCTGGACGCCGCTGGTTTTTGTTGTCGACCAATTTGCCATTAGAAAAATTCTTAACCAGAGTTTTTCCTCAGACTTTGAGGCAAAATCGTGCGAGGAAGCGAAACTTGAAGGCAGGTGCATAGAACTGCCTTCACATTGCGTCAGTGAACAAAAATACCGCATGAAATCGTACGTGCGCTCAAAGTTCTGGTTGTATTCAGCTTATGGTTAAATAAGATTTGAAAATTGCATATTGATTTAAAACATTTCTACTAGTTGCACACGATGAAGAATCGAGTGAGTAAGCCGCGAAGAAAAGTCCTTTGAAGTTGCCCAATTGAAGCCTCTCCCTCTCTTTGTATACAGCCGATATGCGGACAGGCGGACAAAGTTTGGCTTTAACCATCATCACGGTGATTTTGACTTAAAAAGAGCATCTCTTTTGGTTTACTAACTGGCGGAGGAACCGCCTGTGGGGCATACTGCGGTGCGACCGAAAACTCGGGTTACTCATAAGGTGAAAGCTCTACTTACATATATCGCAAACGGTGATCTCGCAGCGAGGGTGTTGGACTTGGGAAAATCATTTTCATTTTCATTTATTTCTCTTAACGTCACACTTCCGTGGTGCGATCCGTCAAATTTGATACCGGTTTGTTGCGGAGTTCACACTGAACTGGGTTTTCCACTTCCTAATAACTATTGATATTTTTCTGGCTTTCGAAATAATTTTATTTCCATTGTGATGGACTAAAAATTAAAGGTAAATCTATGTTGACTGTTTATTACTGTCTGTACCGACGCAAAGTGATTTTTCTTAATATTTTTGGAACATTAAATTACTTTAGAAATTTACAAAATGCTTCTGGTTACACCCCTTAATTAGGGGATACGATTATTGCATCTGAGTTACCTCTCCCAGGAGAAGGTGTGAGGTCTGAAGCTATCGTTAGGTAGATTTTACTTTTGTTTAAATAGAAAAAAATTTTGTTTTGCTACGAATTATCTTTTTTCGGCTCACAGCTTTTTTCAGCTCCTATTACTCCTTCCACCCGTACCTTGTCCACAAACTTTTTCCAATCTCGCTGTGTTTATGCGCAGGGTGTCCGGACACACTTGGTGTGTAGATTCCCCGTCGCCTTAATTAACTCACTAAATGGCAGCTTCGTCCATCCTCTCTTGGGCAGACCTTAGGCGTGGTTAGCAAGGCTACAACTAGATTACTTTATACGTCTGCATCGCATCACGCTGTGTCCGCATGTTGAGATGTAAGATGTGAACCACATATCTGCTCATATATCACCCATGTCATGGAATGGAATCAAATATGACCAGTGTTAGCTTCATAATTTTCGATCTGGAATAGGTGTTTTATTTAATGATTCATTTCAATTACTTCTTGGAAAAAATAGTGCTCAATGATTATGGATAGGTCGTAATTTTATAGGCGGTGGATAAGTCAGCTGTAGCTCGGAGCGTGTTTCCTGTCTACTGCTTATGCGACATACTGGGGATAAAATATTTCATATTTTACAGGCTTTTCATCATACAACTATAGCTTTGTGTAATTTTTGAAACCCTATCTTATTTACCATCTAAGAAGGTTTGAGATGTGATAGTGATACACGAGTGTTTGATTATTTATGACACTTAAGCGAAGAAGAGCCCTTTGGTTAAAGTAGCCAGCCCTAGAGAATTCTAGTTTATAAATCATTCGAGAGCTATATTTAATTAATTGACGTTTTTACGTTGACGTATTCAAATCTGAACCCTCATGTCTGTTACTGGAAAAACAAAAGAACCTCTATTTTACGTCCTTAGATAAGTTCTCTGAAAATCGCAGAGAGCGATCTATTAAACTTTTTTTAGCGTGAAAATTCAGCGTAGAGATTTATTTTTAACTCCGAAATGAAAAGGCCCTCAACTACCTCATGGCACAGCAGCCATTATACGGCAGCAAACATTCAGGCATTCGTTGCAGTCTGACCAGTTCTGAGCCGCCTCTCCTGCGCGCCACTGTTCCGACCATTGCACTCCGCAAATCTCGCATTGATACCAAACAATTCAGCCTGGAATAGCTTGTAATCTTTCTTCCCTTATGACGACAGTCGGACGTTGGCTGCAAATTATAATAAAAAAATATCACCACGAGCGAAAACTGCACAATATCGGTGCCTCCAAGTCGTAAACTTTGTTGAGAAGGGAAAAATATTGCCGCTGGAAGCAAGGGCTATGAAATATACATGGACGCAGCGGTCAAATTTACTACCTTCGCTTAAAACAACGGAACTAAAATAAATTAAAAAGCTAAACAGGCTACCGAGACAGAATGCTCTATTTTATTGACAGTTTAATCCTGGATGTTGCCTAGGTTTATTGCGGAAAGTTACTGGAACTGGAATTATGACGACCGTAACCGTTCAACTCAATTTGAAACGTTCGTACGTCAGACCGGAAGGAAGGATATAAGACGAATAATTGACTGCATTTAAAAATAAAGACGCTGTCAACGTTATTAATGGCTATCTCATTAAGTTAATTGCAGAATTATGTTTATATTTTACTAAGGATTATTTTTTATTTACAGATTGATAACTAGAAGCAATAGCTCAACTGCATAAATCCTTCAATGAGTGAAAAATTCTTTTTCATATATCTTCTGCACTTGTGAAAATTCTATCGAATTACGTTTGGTGGAGTCTTGGAATATAGCACTAACGTATTATATACAAGACTCATCTAAGTTACCTCCAGAATTGTACTTTTAACCTGCAATGCCAACCAACCTCGGACAAGTTGAGCTGTGAGCAACTGGACAAAAGGAGCCTTACATGAGACGGCTAAGCTGGAGGTCGAGTATGCAGATGCTGTGCCTTGCAATTGATTGCCTCACTAGTCGTTAACTCAACATTTTAATTAGAACCCACCACCAAAAGACGGATTGCCCGACGCTCGGTTGAGAAGCAAGTTTGTGCGGCCGGCCAGCCGGCTCCAATCAAGAGTTTAGAGCAGCGACTGCATTGCTCTGAAATCCTTTAGGCTAGCGGAGGCCAACTTGGGGTATTCTGGAGCGTAAAAGACTACATGACGCTTTGAAAGTCAGTATAGTGATGAAAATTGGGAAATTGCTGGTGTAATATTCAGGAAATTGTAGAAGAATTGGAAAGATTTTGAAAACTTTGACTGACGGAGTGCAATACTTGGTGAAGCATAGTATAAACATTAAATTGTCTAGCATAATACTTGACATAACTCGGAAAGAAGCCAGCATTAAATCCCGGAAAAACGAATCCATTTTCTTGCCTCACATTTACCAGGCTTGTTCCTCTCTGAAATAACTATTGACTAGGGCTGGTGCTGCACAATCGTACGAGTTGATTAAACACTTTCTGTGCAACCACTCATTCGCAGGCAAAATCAGCCGATGGTGTAAAATTGCATGACGAAATCGTATAACAAGAACATATATATACGTTTTAATCCGATAGAACACTTTCTCAACGATCCCTCATTTTTAGGTAAAGCGCACAGAGCGGAAGCTCAGATCGCACAACAGCAATTAGTGAGTTGAGGTTGAATTGACGAACGGTGGACGCCGCACAAGACACAGAAGGGAAGAAGGCAGGCATTAGAGCTCATCAGCGGCACGCCAGACCTCTGTGCACACCATCACACAGGAGGCCTCACACACACGTCGGACGAGGCGTCTCAAACACCACCGCCACAATTCACGCGAGATTCCCGCAGCTGAGATTAGCTCGTGATCTTCAGGCCTCCGAGCTGTAGGCCTCGGCGGCGCGAGGCAGCTCTTGGGCACGCGCTCTGGGGAGTGGTGGGTCGGGGAGCGATGAAGCACAGAAGTGATAGAGTAGGAGAGGGAACGCGTAGGAGGATACAGCAGCGTAATACTATTTACTTCCCGGTATTGAGAATTTTAAAAGATATTGTGTTTCTGTGGCAGGTTTTTTCTTTTACAATAAATAACAGAACATGAAAAAAATTATAGCGCTCTCAAACCAATGTCTCTCGTTTCCTTCAGAATATTGAGTCGATATAGATTACAATGGATCCCGTCGGACGTGTCAAAGTCAACAGCTTTGATTTGCCTAAGCCCCTGGCTCAGCGTGCTGCAGCGAAACGTACTCCAAGAAGCCATTCCTCGAGAAGCCATGTCCCAAGAAGCTATGCCTCAAGAAGCCATGCCCCAAGAACCCATGCCCCAAGAAGCTATGCCCCAAGAAGCTATGCCCAAGAAGCCATGCCCCAAGAAGCTATGCCCAAGAACCCATGCCCCAAGAAGCTATGCCCCAAGAAGCTATGCCCAAGAACCCATGCCCCAAGAAGCTATGCCCCAAGAAGCTATGCCCAAGAAGCCATGCCCCGTGAAGCCATGCCCCAAGAAGCCATGCCCCAAGAAGCCATGCCTCGTGAAGCCATGCCCCGTGAAGCCATGCCCCGTGAAGCCATGCCCCGTGAAGCCATGCCCCGTGAAGCCATGCCCCGTGAAGCCATGCCCCGTGAAGCCATGCCCCGTGAAGCCATGTCCCGTGAAGCCATGCCCCGTGAAGCCATGCCCCGTGAAGCCATGCCCCGTGAAGCCATGCCCCGTGAAGCCATGCCCCGTGAAGCCATGCCCCGTGAAGCCATGCCCCGTGAAGCCATGCCCCGTGAAGCCATGCCCCGTGAAGCCATGCCCCGTGAAGCCATGCCCCGTGAAGCCATGCCCCGTGAAGCCATGCCCCGTGAAGCCATGCCCCGTGAAGCCATGCCCCGTGAAGCCATGCCCCGTGAAGCCATGCCCCGTGAAGCCATGCCCCGTGAAGCCATGCCCCGTGAAGCCATGCCCCGTGAAGCCATGCCCCGTGAAGCCATGCCCCGTGAAGCCATGCCCCGTGAAGCAATGCCCCGTGAATCCATGCACCAAGTAGCTCTGCCCCAAGTAGCTCTGCCCCAAGAAGCTCTGCCCCAAGAAGCTCTGCCCCAAGAAGCTCTGCCCCAAGAAGCTCTGCCCCAAGAAGCTCTGCCCCAAGAAGCTCTGCCCCAAGAAGCTCTGCCCCAAGGAGCTCTGCCCCACGGAGCTCTGCCGCAAGAAGCTCTGCCGCAAGAAGCTCTGCCGCAAGAAACTCTGCCGCAAGAAGCTCTGCCGCAAGAAGCTCTGTCGCAAGAAGCTTTGCCACAAGAAGCTCTGCCGCTAGAAGCTCTGCCGCTAGAAGCTCTGCCGCAAGAAGCTCTGCCGCTAGAAGCTCTGCCGCTAGAAGCTCTGCCGCAAGAAGCTCTGCCCCAAGAAGCTCTGCCCCAAGAAGCTCTGCCCCAAGAAGCTCTGCCCCAAGAAGCTCTGCCCCAAGAAGCTCTGCCCCAAGAAGCTCTGCCCCAAGAAGCTCTGCCCCAAGAAGCTCTGCCCCAAGAAGCTCTGCCCCAAGAAGCTCTGCCCAAGAAGCTCTGCCCCAAGAAGCTCTGCCCCAAGAAGCTCTGCCCCAAGAAGCTCTGCCCCAAGAAGCTCTACCTCAAGAAGCTCTGCCGCAAGAAGCTCTGCCGCAAGAAGCTCTGCCGCAGGAAGCTCTGCTGCAAGAAGCTCTGCCGCAAGAAGCTCTGCCGCAAGAAGCTCTGCCCCATGAAGCTCTGCCCCAAGAAGCTCTGCCCCAAGAAGCTCTGCCCCAAGAAGCGCTGCCCCGAGAAGCTCTGCCCCAAGAAGCTCTGCCCCAAGAAGCTCTGCCACAAGAAGCTCTGCCCCAAGAAGCTCTGCCCCAAGAAGCTCTGACCCAAGAAGCTCTGACCCAAGAAGCTCTGACCCAAGAAGCTCTGACCCAAGAAGCTCTGACCCAAGAAGCTCTGACCCAAGAAGCTCTGACCCAAGAAGCTCTGACCCAAGAAGCTCTGACCCAAGAAGCTCTGACCCAAGAAGCTCTGCCCCAAGAAGCTCTGCCCCAAGAAGCTCTGCCCCAAGAAGCTCTGCCCCAAGAACTCTGCCCCAAGAAGCTCTGCCCCAAGAAGCTCTGCCCCAAGAAGCTCTGCCCCAAGAAGCTCTGCCCCAAGAAGCTCTGCCCCAAGAAGCTCTGCCCCAAGAAGCTCTGCCCCAAGAAGCTCTGCCCCAAGAAGCTCTGCCCCAAGAAGCTCTGCCCCAAGAAGCTCTGCCCCAAGAAGCTCTGCCCCAAGAAGCTCTGCCCCAAGAAGCTCTGCCCCAAGAAGCTCTGCCCCAAGAAGCTCTGCCCCAAGAAGCTCTGCCCCAAGAAGCTCTGCCCCAAGAAGCTCTGCCCCAAGAAGCTCTGCCCCAAGAAGCTCTGCCCCAAGAAGCTCTGCCCCAAGAAGCTCTGCCCCAAGAAGCTCTGCCCCAAGAAGCTCTGCCCCAAGAAGCTCTGCCCCAAGAAGCTCTGCCCCAAGAAGCTCTTCCCCAAGAAGCTCTGCCCCAAGAAGCTCTGCCCCAAGAAGCTCTGCCCCAAGAAGCTCTGCCCCAAGAAGCTCTGCCCCAAGAAGCTCTGCCCCAAGAAGCTCTGCCCCAAGAAGCTCTGCCCCAAGAAGCTCTGCCCCAAGAAGCTCTGCCCCAAGAAGCTCTGCCCCAAGAAGCTCTGCCCCAAGAAGCTCTGCCCCAAGAAGCTCTGCCCCAAGAAGCTCTGCCCCAGAAGTCATGGGCTATAAGAAGCAGACGAAAAAAACTAGCAGACTGGAAGTTCCCGCACCCAGACAAATGTTGTTCGCTAATTCTCCCGGTTGGAAAAAATGTTGAACATCCCCACGTAAGCCGCACTAGTTTCAAAATAGTCCATAACTAACGCTCTGACGTCGATCAACGTTCTGGTTTTGCTCAAAATGAAGTCTTGCAGCACAAGATCTTTGATTTTCGCTAGCGAAAATGGGGTCACGTCAGCCATCGGCCCCAACTCATCAGCTCGAGTACAAAGAAAATAAATTGAGACTCCGCCGAACAAACTCTGGCCAGTTTCTGGAGCCATCGTGGAAAATTGACGTGGATTGGACCACTTAACAACGTTTGTATATTCCCTAAAAAGTTTAAAATATTACATAACATGAGAAATTTTGAACAATCGATTTCAAAACCAAATTGTAAGCGTCTCCATGCTTGGAAATTTTTCGAACGTTCGAGGTTGCGATTGCCATTGAAGGTGAGAATGTGTAGTTTTGATGCACCTCTGCTCCGCGTTTGTCGTAGCAGAGGCGTGGCTGATAAGCCAGCGCAAATCGCTCAGTATTCTACGCTTCCTCGTTCTCACAGCTGCGATGATAACCCAATTTGCATTCAAATATTAAAGGCATTTATTAAGGTCTCTCTAAATCAGATTTGTCAGACCACACCACAATGGCATGGGGAAAGACTTCCTCAGGGGGAATATTCATGTAAGAGTTCCCGTAGCTCTAGAACTCTTTTGTCCTGCTCTTACTCCAGTTGTTACGATTTCGATTATATCATTGATACAAGTCGCAGGTTATATTGGACCTCATTTTGATTTTTAATCACAACATAAATCAATACATAAAATCATTGCCACCACCCACATTGCAATGGACCGCGGTGGAGTAATTTCTGTAAGTACATGAAGGTGCTTTAGTTTGAGGGTTTAATTCGATCACCTTCAGAGGGCTTCGTTCTCATTCTGTTCCGAATGTTAATGGTATTGAACGTACATCTCCGTTTTTCTCGTATTAAACTGTTAATTACAATACTCAGGAAAAGTAAGCGAGATTTATTAGCAAAAGTAAGAGAGATTTATCTACCGCACGAGAATTAAGAGAAAGAACACTACATTGTCTCTAAATACATTCGGAACACTCATCTTAAATGATAAGACGCTGTTGCACTCCACAGGCTCCGAGGATCAACAATGGTGTGGGAGATCCAAGTGGTAATCTCCATATATTGTCGGTATCCTCGTAATGTCTTCGTAATTCAAGAATTCTACCGCAAGAGTTCAGTTGTAATTGCGATGCTACTTCAAGTTACATTTGGACGATGAGAGCGAGTACGATATATTTGGAGATATATTTTACCGATTGTTTAGTTTATTTGTGATGTGTGACGAGAACCATTATTGGTATTGGCGAGTCTTCATTATTGGAACACCGTTGAGGCAGTAGTGCGGTTAACAAGCGCACCACGCGGTTGATGAGCTTTCACTTCCAATTTCTTCGTTCACCTTCTCAAGTGCTATCTCGCTTCGCCCTCCGACTCAACTGGTTGAGGGTAACTTACGCTACGCCACAGGTGTGATTGCTGCTGACAAATGCGTCTTATCGATGTTAAAGAAGTGTACTTGAAAACATGAATGATAATTTAAAAACATGTGTATTATATATATTGCGTGTTTCATAGAAAGTATTCTTAAAATAGACAGGAAAGAAATGTAATATAATAATTAGAAAGGTCAAATAATATTGAAAAAGACCTCTGGAGTCCATCGTAGCGCGGAGAGGGGTGTACGAAGGAGGCAGTAGAAGCAGCACTGCAGCCGAGATCTACAGTGATTGATAGGGGATTCTCAGGAGATTCTCGTAGCGTTGGATATCGATGTTGTAAGCTTTGCGATGAGAATAATTTCGTCTTGCATGAATAATGGCGCTTTTTAGAAAGGGAACTCGTTAATATTCATGATGCGAGAAATCACCTGAAGTGTTGCAAGGCTGATTGTAAAGATATTTTGCCGTTTGACGAGGAATGTCTCTTACGACTCAATGTTTTTTTCAAAGCATTTGGGCCAGGCGTATTCCTTCTCCGAAGCGCTTCCGCTGTTCGTAGGTAACTTAACTGGTTGTTTTGGATAACCACAACACGAATTGTTTACCTCAGCTATGAAGAAGCTTTCACCTCACTCATCGTCCGAATACACGCTTTCAATTTTCATGTTTTAATGTTTTAATACTCATCTCTTTTTTTGTCTACCTTCTTGTTTCCTAATTTAATGTTTCTCCGAGCCTCCCCGTTTCCAACTATACAAACTGAATGGGCGCATTTTCTCCACGATTGTTTTTGTTGTAGCTGAGGACTCTTAAACTAAATGAAATTATACAGGATCCTTTATTCCAATCAAGACTGATACATATCATCTCAATTGTACATGAGTTTTCAAATGCCTAATATCTAACACCAGGACGCAATGACGGTTACCCCTGGTCAAGCCGGTACCCATTTCCGACACCTAGGTAGAGTGGAGAATTGTGGCTGAGTTCCCCCTTTTCCCAACAGGGAGAAACCACGGGCGGCACTGCCGGAATTTGAACGCCAACACCTTCCCGTGAAGGGCGCGCTCTCAACCACTCGGCCACATTGACCATTAAGTCATCACATACCGACGCCACGTTCATTTTATGCTCTGAGTGGGACTCTACCAAATTCTTAACATTCCCTTAAATATTTTCTGTGTTGAATTGGATTTTAAAAACAGTGGACGAGTAGATGGTGACACCTGATATTGTGCGGCAGTAATGAGAGTCGATGACCAGCACCCGGTTATGCCTCAACCATTGCTCACTCGTGCCCACGTCGAAAAAAATACTTTATACATTTATTCTCTGTAATACTTCTCAATACTGCCGCTGACACCCAAAACGAGATCTTGATACTAATTTTGATAACGTTATTACCGATAGTAGTGTGTGGTCTCTGAGACCAAAGAAATCAGAAAGAGATCTTGATAACAAGGGTGCCTGCACCGCGCGCTTTCCGCAACTCTTGAAACTTTGTAGCCATTGCATTAAGTTAATCTTGACTGGATCTGAAAATTTACAATGTGGATACTTTTACGTAACTATCAAATAAAAGCTCTATGTTCCATTGCACACTTTCTGCTAATGATTGATAGTCTTCATAACTATTTCAGTGGAATGTTCCTTAAAAAGACGTTCTCATGTTCGTATACCACTTATATGGGCTTCATGATCAAGCCATTATTACTTTTATCGTTGAATTATTCGAGTAAAGAACTTCAGGCAGAAGAGAACTTTTCAAAACTCCTCTCTTCTTTCTTGGCAGAGCATTTTATCGGAGCGGTTCATCCGGAGATTCGCGCCCTATTTAAGGCTTTAAACGCGGGCCGGCATCCGTTCTCTTCTAGGCCTCGTCCTCGGACAGGGATTTGCTTTTGAAATAACGCTGCGTTCTTGCCGCTCTAGCACGTGAGTGTTTTGGGCTGAGTGCTCAATCCGACTCGGCTCGGAGTTGTTCTCCTATTGGGTTATCTTGGCGCAACGATGTTCGCCTGGCAGTGTTATGCTCCACACTGTTTTATGTCTATGCTACCGGACTTCTTGTTATCGGCGAGTAACGCACAGCTTTCCTATTTTTTGCCCACAAAAATGAAATTTCCCCGTTTGATACGCCATGAAGGGTTTTGCAGTCGTCCAAAAACTGCTTCACAAACAGAAATCATCTTATATATGCTGATTTATTCTCTCCACAGCAAAAATTTCTGGTCAACATGACACATAGGATGTGGAATAATAGTATGTTTTCTCCCTTATGAACTTATCTATTAAACTATTGCTATTGAATAAATACCAATAACGCGTTCTACTTCTTTTTCAGTCGAAGCTGAAGTCAACATTTTTTCGTTTTTCGTTGAAAAGTTTTTATATAAGAAATTTTTATTTTTTTATTCAGAGTCGTTGGATATTTCTAACAGTTTCCTAGTTGCACATAATTAACTCGAAGATTTTTTTGCTAAAGAGTTTAGCAGAATAAGAATTTCGCCTAGCTCCCGAATGATTTTATCCATTCTATAACGTTGGGGCAGTCCTGCCTGTGTCATTACATGCTCTCCACGCTAAACAAACGTTCCGCGATTTCTTGGAGCTGCGTGCAGCAGTATTATAATTTTTTCTCGCACGACGTTCCAAAGACGCTAACTCGAACATTATTCTGTTAATGTAAGAAATGAACACATTCAGTGTCAGAATGCATTTACCGAATACTTGCATCAATAGAAAATTGGATATGGCGATCTACATTTGACTTCTTACACTCTACGCGCAAATTGTGTGTGTTCGCCTCCTTGTTTAGGAAAATCCAAATCAGAATTGAAAATATTTGTCTTGAAATGATGCATTTTTATCCTGGCTTACAACACATCGTAGAAAGATTACTTTCAGCTTACGCTCGTACTAAGTTCATCATTCTTTTCAGGTCTCGAATGTTAGACTGTATTTACAACCCTACCGACCATAGTGATATTTAGCTGAGGGACTTCGTTTCGTACACCAGTATCACTTCCTCTTTCTCCTACTGGTAGTGAATGCTACATTCGTGATGATGAATGCCCTCGCTGCAGCCAATATTGTCGTGGCCAGTGACAATAACTTTGCTCAACCTGCTCGAGATCTCCATCCTGCCGGGTTCCGCTCACCGCTTCCTGCGCAGAAGGAACAAAATGTGTTTTTCTGCTGTGACTTCCACGACGACGCGTTTGGAGCTGAGCTTATCTAGAATATTTCAATTTGCGTTTGAAAGCTATCATTCTTACTAGGCGCGGCTTCTCTTGCAGTCGAAAATGCTGGATTTAAATGGGAATGAATTTTGGAACGGGTCTTCTTTAATTTAGTTTCATCAGGTCCTGTTAGAGGCCATGCAAAAGTTACGTGTCCTCACCGCTGAATGAGAAGGTATCATGCCTTCGAAGATCGAATTAGAATATTTAGTATAAATAAATTTCACCATGAAAATATTCCTCCTACAATAGTCATTCATTCATTCATTCATTCATTCATTCATTCATTCATTGTCGGCTGGATGGACGTATGTAGGGGCTCCATTGGTTAGTGTCCCTCTATTTTGAAATTTAAATAAATCAGGAGGAAAATCAGATCACGGCATAGATTTCTTTGATGGTTGTACACATTCACCAATTTTAAAATTTTTTGATTATCCGATTCCCATCCTCTACAAGTATAAAGTATTTTTGTGGTAGCATTACTTACACTGCTAAAATTATCGTTTGCATGAGATGATGGAATTTAAAAAAAAAAACATTCGCAGTTCTTACTCAAACTACATTAGTGATCTCTCCCTGACTTAAAATTATATTCGAAAATTCATTTCTCTTCTTGCTCGTCGTGGCTCTTTGTTTCAGTGCCTTAGCATGCGCTCCTACGTCATGTTTGATGTCAGAATTTCCAGTTAGGCGTCACTCCTAAAGTGACGTCCGGAATACATGTGCACACGGATTAATCTCGGTATAGGTTTCCAGATTTCGTATTTGCATTAGGGTATGCTGTTGTTAATAATAACGTTCCAATTGGGTCGAGGAGACTCCGAATTAATTTCGTATCCTAGAAGTGGAGAAACTGAGTTGTTTATAATGAAGTTGAAATAGAAGTAGTGTCGCGCTCGTAATTAGAAATTAAAAATTTTCAGCGTATATTTTATCTGGCTTGAATTCAGTTCGCTTACATGGTAAGGCGTTGTACCAGAACTTTCCTTGTACAGTAGACCATTACGCCGCACAATTTTCTGGTGATGGCGACTTGTATCCATTGCTGCGCACCTGGGATTCTGCGCTTCATTAATATCTGAACTGAGAGCGGGGGGGGGGGGGGGGGGGCGGCTCTACGTCTGGAGCGGCAGAGCTACGCTAGGCCGTCCATAATTACGCTCATTGGAGCTCCGTTCAGGTGCTAAATTGGCGCCTGTGATGTCAAATTGGCGCCGATTGCGGCTGCAGTGCAGGTCTAAACACTCGCACCATCATGCAGCAAGTCAATTGCGGGCAGGCGTGTGGGCATGCAAGGCATGAGGGTTGTGAGGTACAAGTGAAATTATCTGATTCGAGTATGGACATATTTGCAATTATGTTGAATATACACAAGTATATGAAATTTGTCACGTTCAGTCTGAGAAGTGCTAATGTCTCTTCCGGAAGGTGCGACTTATGAATGCAGGGGGACTGAAACATTGTTGAACAAATTTTAACATGAAGTTGGGACATTTGAAACAAACATATTTTATTCAATAACAATGAGGTTGAGAATGCTTCGTTGAAGAGTTAAAAGGACTTGAAATCTTCACACAGCCACCGTCTCCTGACATTACGTCCTAGATTTTTACTTCTGCGAACATTTGAAGAATTTGGTGTGCGAAACACCTACTCATTCCGAAGAAAACTTCATCGGGCCATGTTTTTTCGGCTCATTGCCGACTTTTTCTGAGCACTTAATGCTTTCTTCTTCAATACTGATCGTATTTCATCAACATTTTTCAATCTTGCTTTTTCAATGAGCTTCGGGGGACACACCTAGCGAGTAAATGCTCCGTTCTCTTAGCTTTTATGCTTAATGGTGTATTTTTCTCCTAAATGAGCCTTGATAGATCCTTTTCTCTTGAGGACACTTTTGTTGGGGTTAGGCAGGTTTTAGTTAACTTATCTAATCTGAAAACAATTATAATGCACAATGCAATAGTGTGTGCAATTGACATGATTTTCCCCCTTGGGCAGTGCGGAATTTTAAAGACATCACATTGCAGTTCAGTGTCTACATTTCAGACCTGCAGTTGTCGAGTCATTCATGGAACCGAGAGGCGAATTAAGCGTGTAAAGAGCTTTATTTTCTTTACTGGAAGAGACGAGTCGTGCGTACAGCCGACATCCGGTAAAGTATCCTCGTTACTGCATTTACTTGAATCGTTTGTGGATGCGATCCGTGCCTAAGTAGGAACACTCTTTCAAAGTGCACAGTTGTCATACTCGTGCACTTGTAACAATAATACCTTTCGTTTCTTTACTAAGTCTTCAACATCGGTGTAGGGATCATGTAGATGTAAAGTGGTCTGTATATACTACGATTATAGCTTGCGCTGCAGTTACTGAGCTGTTCCGGGTTATTTTTATTAGATGTTCTTTAAGTTCTTGGAAATATAAAAATTCTGAAGTGGCAATTAATTTTGTCGTTTTAAATTCAGGCTCACGCTGATTTTAAATGTTGAATTAAATTTTCCATAAGTGGTCTTACAGTAATGTGATCGAAGTGGGTACGGTACAGGGGTTGTCCTCCATCGATAGCTAGAGAGTGATGTATTTTAAAAATTCTAACATGCATTAAACAATCTTACATTGACTTGCTAGAAAATTTTATAGATGTACACAGCTGAATGAGGAAAATTGATGTTTATAGCGTATTTAGAATTGAAGCTCGTTAATTTTCAGACGTACATGTCATTTTCAAATGTTTGCTACATTCCGCTGATGAGATGTTTTTGATGAATGAAGTCGAAGTTTTGTTTCAATTCCTCCGCCCGTCTCTTAATTTAACTTCATTTCCGCTGAGGAAGTTCACAGGAGTAAGTCATCGGAAAGGGCATCTTTCGAGACTCTTTCTACTGGTTCCGTTAAATAAATTCCTTCATTTTAGCGAAGCTCTGCTGTTTTCTTGAGCCGAGAATTTCTTGGTTGAATGTTTAACTTTGGTCGACATGTTTTGCTGCGGAATTGAGCCTCAAATCTCGTAAAGTTTTTGCTGCGGCCCTAAACTGCTCACTGGCTGGAAAAATATTCATTGCTCGCTGCTCATACCTCTCTTGTTCTTTCCGTTTATCGTGTTTTTTTTACTCTTCTCCGGTCATGTCTCCTACATTTATTGTTTTTAGTCGTGCACTTACGGGATTTGTTTGTATTCTTTGTTACTTAGTTTTATTACGTTGTTCATTTTTTTTTATTTTGTCTCTCATCCATAGTTCATTTCTCTCTCTAGTCTGGCCGAGTTTTCTTACTTCAACTCTTTTCTTTTATGCTGTTATGCCATCATCTTTTTATCTATTTTCAGTACTCATTCCCCATCTGTCACTCGTTCTCACTTCTTTATTTGAGTTATTTCACGATCTATGATGTTCCTTTCCTACAATTTTCGATATTGTGAATTATGTATACTTTCTCACATTCTGGTGTGTTTTCATATCACCAATTTGAATACTAAGACTCGTACGTATAGCCTTGACTCGTTTCCCCAATTTCCTAATTATTTTTCCAATCTTCCCACATCATACAATTTTCCCTATACCCGTTTGTCCCGTAACTCGCCTCTCTTCCTCCTTTCTTGACGGGTAAAGTGCTGCGCCCGCTTTCTATGCTCCAACCTCGGTGTACAGAAATTCTGTATACCGTGGCTCCCACTCACTGGCCGCCAATGACCCTCAGCTGTGTTCCCACGACCCGTCAAGTGGGCCGAGCAAGCAGCCGCACTGCAGACTTCGAAGCCCTCAATTGACTTCTTCAATCTTCGTTCGAATTTGCTTTGTTGACGTGATCCCTCACTCGAATTCCACAGCTCTACTTCACGAGCGTAGGCCTTTTCTTCTCAATTGTA
This sequence comes from Morinoia aosen, assembly GCA_030386875.1. NCBI lineage: Eukaryota > Metazoa > Arthropoda > Malacostraca > Amphipoda > Talitridae > Morinoia > Morinoia aosen. The sequence goes on along the minus strand of CM059571.1, from coordinate 15,980,490 downwards.
AATTTTTTTTCTAAATAATTGCGGGGATCGAACGCTTTAGAGTTTTTGCACAGCATTTTACATTTGTGTTTTTTGAACGTCCAATCTGGTGGTAAAATATTTTCAGCAAACATTCTGAGCAGTGCAAATTCGAAACCTTGAGTTTCCTATAGCCTCATGCATCCAAACAGAATTTTCGTGTTTTAACAAGACTTCCGAATAAAACATTGAACATGGAGATAAAGATAGCTGTTAGTACGGTACACGTTGTACGGAACTCTAAAACGTTAGAGGTTCGAAAATGTTAGCAGGAGAAACATTTTCAAATCAGCCTGGAGCTTTGATAGTCATGGATGTCTGGTGAAAAGACAAGGTCTGAGGGTCTGGTATAGTTGTTCTATTGGCAGATCGTTAAAGTTCAGCGAGTTGCCAGTTAAGCACATTGATTCAAATTTGTGTGGGACGGTTGCTCATAAAGCTTGCATCACTCATGTGTTCGTACTCATGAAAAAACACGACAACTAACGTTGTCGTGTTCTTTGTTTTCTGCTTGTGAGTGGAAATGAAATCGATGTTAACGCCCAATAAATAAATTCATAGTGACACATTCACTCACTGACTCACGAACATTTTTTTATTTTGCTCAGATATTGAGGATGAAAAAGGAGAGGGTAACCCATTTGTGCATAGATTCTTCGCTTCTTCGGTTCAATACTTAATATTGACTTCTTTCTTCTTCTTTTGGGCAGTCATTTGTTCAGGTTAGGGAGGATTCATTCACCTTGTAATATATAATCTTATCTTGGTCTCACTCGTCAAGTTGGGGTGATATATTTTCTTTTCAGAGCAGTTTCGCATAATTTCTGGACACATGTACCTTGCCCTCTACTTGATCGAGTAGCTTGGAGTTCAATGGGAAAATCGCTCTCGACTTTCAAGCTTAGAAGAACATGTGTCAAATTTGGTGAGTCAAAGATCAATACGTTGTACAGTGAAGGTGAGCGCATGTTTTCGCGCATCACCAGCTTAATGTTCGACTATTTCTATTTTGTCTGGAATTATTGCAAAAACCGTGTCAAAATGTATATTTATATCCAGTTAATAGTACGCCCCGGGTAAAGTAAAAAGTAGAAAATATTCTGTATTTAATCTCTCTGCTTTTTGGGTCTTACTTTTCAGATGCAAGGCTATACTCACCGAGGTGCTGGAGTGATACTCTAGTAAACACGCAATACTCTGGCGTAATTGAGGCCGTAACCCGTAAAGTAAAACAGCTCAACCTTAATATACATGCTAACAGGAACCAACAAATTATGTCCGCGCTTGGTCTTGTGGAATTACGTGGCTTCATCTGCATGCCGAGCTAGAATTCTTCAATTACCATGTATACGGCAGAAACGTAAATGTATTCCATATTCTGCCAAAAGCTCGGCGTGAAATTGTGAAGATCTTAGGGAAAGTTACAGTTATTGAAAGGCGCCGTTCGGAGCAGGGTCTTCTCTCAATTTGCCTTATTAAGTCAGTCCTAAGTGATGTTCAGAACTGCGTTAGATAGTTACGAAGAGTCAACAAAGCGTGTCACTGATATGTATTTCATACATCGGCCAGAACAATGGGTATCGATTTGAACGTTAATTTAGTGCTGTTCGTCACTTCAAGTTGAATTGGAGCCCAGTTTTAAAATCCATTACTACCTTGTGACTTTGAAGGAGATGATCATCAAGAGTATCTAAGCATGAGGGTTTAACTGGTTGGTGGGTAGAATGGGCGATTCGAGGGCATCTCTCAAACTTTGAATAATGCCGCTTGTTTTCATTAACATACCTTTCTCTGAGGAACTCGTATCAACGTCAACGACGCATGTTATGAGACTCAATTTTGTGCCGATGAGTTTTAGATTTTTATCTTTTTCCTAGGTTTTAAAAGGCGGTAGGCGAGTGACGCATCGACCACCCGTATACATGCTTCCAATATTTGAAAAAATACGAGAGTAGTTTATTTCTGTAATTTTTGCTTCTATAGGACGAGAGGCCTATCCAGAAAATTAATTTCCTAACAGGTCCTATATTAAATAGCAAAAAATTATTGAAATGTATGTTGCAGATGTTGCTCTATTTTTCCGAATAATTATCACCTGAATTCAGGTATTTGTAAAACCGTGAAATCAACATTGGTAACCTATAGTGTCGTTCAAGTCTTTCGTATGGGATAGGCACTAATGTTTGTCTGCCACTGCTTTTCTGCGCTACTGTAATTCGAATACTGCCGACCTTCTCAGTATGGCTACTGAGTTGCGTCGCCGAGAAACAATGATGTTCCACAATGCTGCTGCTGCTGCAGCTGCTCTTGCTCCACAAAATCGTCCGTGACGAGTGATGGCCGCATTTTGCTGAACTGAGAATTCCCTTCACCAGCGACACACCATCTGCCAGTTCATGATGTCCATTCACTGGACACAGTTCACGATTAATCTCGAACGCTATCATGTCCTGTACGTCAAAAACTATTCATGCCCCGAACCTGGCAGGCACCGGGAGTTGAAATTAGAGCCGGCATCTTCATCGGCTACACCAATGATTTTGTGAGGGATCTGACAGTGCTACATGGTACATGCGATTGTCACGTCGTCAGCACCTTACGCACGTGCACTATCCTTTCTAAATGCATGACTTGGTATCTGTAATCCGTATCAGAGACTTACTTTCGGGACGCGCCTCATTTGTGAAAACTTTTTTGTTAAAGCACAAAACCGGCCTAGCAAGAGAAGTCAAAAGGAAGAAAAGAAGAAAGAAATGCAAATCAAAAAGGTTAAAAATAGAAATACATCGAGAAAATACCTTCTATATTTGCACCTTAATTTCTTGATGAAATTGTAACCTGAAGTTGAGGGTTGAATTAAATTCAAATCCTGATGAATGCCTCATATATGATCTTAATAATGCATTCTTAAACAAGAATTTAAAGGATGCATATCAATCTCCATTGGGTCTACTGTATAATAGAAAGATTTCCAGCACCAGTTGAAAAGTTGTTAGGGATATGCCAGCAAACTATTACAGTGATGTTAAAAATATAGATTTCCGCTCATATCACAGATCAATGAGCTGAAATAAAATTTTATAGGAATCTAGCTTATTCACACATGGTTAAACAATGTGAAATCGGTATTCTTCACACAAAGTACAGATTTTTTCTAGTAGGTAAAAGTTCTTAGTGATTCCATTCGCTTAATTCTAAAGTAGAAAAGCGGAAAATGTTCTCCATTCAACTTCAATCAAATATCAAGGCTGACTACATCAGGGCTTAGAATATAACACGCTTCACTGAAATAAGTTCTTCAATGTTTATCTGCCCTAAATATACAGAGTATCTTCTTCATTACGTATGATGTTTCAATACATGTAATTTTGGTAAAAGATGCATAATTGGGGAGAAATATGGCCGGACGCGTTTCGTAGTATCAAGTGAATGGCAACTTGCATGTAGCCGCCCGGCCACGGACTTCTTTCCTGTTATATTCCATATCATCTCCGTGAAAAGTAGACCTCTGTTGCAATTTAGTTGATGGTTCTCTGAATTTGTTCGTGTTTGATACTTACACCTCATCTAATGAGCGGGGCTAACTTTCAGGTTTCAATGATAGCATTTCTGCCGCATCTCACTTCCAGTAATTTGAGAAGCAATATGGCGACAAAGGAATATTGAGGGAATATTGAGCAGGTGATATTGAGCGGCTCTCACCGTCCGCTCGGTGAAGTTCAGGCTCCAGCAATTGGCGTGAGACTAACTCAACGTTACTCAAGGGAAATTTGAAGTTCTTTTCTTGTGCCAGTCGCTGAAATCCAGCGGTGATTTGTGGTAGCCATCACTGTTCCTTGTTCCTATGTAGTAGCGCACGAGACTGTGATGCGGGTAGCTCTTTTTTATTTATTGAATGTTTGCAGCGCTTGCATTTTTCCAGCACCGGGCACGGATGTCGGTTTTCAGTGTCTCAAAACGAAAAGGTAACTATAGTGTATGCTGTTACTGGTGGTTATTCAATAAAATCAGTTTTCATGTGACTGACCCCTCAGGGGATACAGCTGTTGTATCTATGGGAATTAGTGCTCCCAGGGGTATTATGTGAGGGCCCGAGCTAAAAGTTAGGTAGGCTTCCTTTTTATTGAAATATAATAGGTTTTTGTTTTGTTACGGACCATCTTTTTCGGTTCACTGCTGTCCTGTTTTTCAGCACCTACTACTTTCTTCTTAAACTTTGATCTTGTTTCATGAACTTCTTTTTCAACTTACTGTTTCTATGCCCTTTCTGCATAGATTCCGCATTCCCTTAACTCCATACTAAATGGTGCATTCTTCTTTCCTCTCTTTGGATCGCCTTTGTTGCGGATAGGGAGTTAAACTTACTAATAATCAAATTTAATCTAATCATGTCACTGTGATCGACTATGACATGAATACAGCGATTTTGAACGCGAATGAAGCCTTTCATCTGGACGTCTGAAATGCCCTTTTTATTTTTTCGTTGGCTTCTTTCACCTAAGCTTTTGCTGGCTGTCATGGCTGTCGAATATTACGTTGTTCCAAGGGGCGTCGTACGAGACATCGTCAGTTCGAGCTACAAAAGTGGAACCTCATAGATGTTGACGCAATGATAATACGAGGTCGTCTAAAGAAGACTATCATCGTATTTCCATTTTGATATATTCTCTTCCGGGAACAGAAGTTACATTTTTCAATAGGATTTCACTCAAACATTTAAGGGACTTATTATATTGATCTTAATATTGATCGTTTCTTGCATCACTTTAATGCGTTAAATGACTTCAAGAAGATGTTCTAGTGATTTGTGGAAAGAAATCGCATAAGTTTATTTTGGCTTATTTTTCTGACACACGTCATATTCAAAACCGGATGTCAACAGGATAACTGAGTTTTAATTGAAACTTAAAAGAATTGAAACAATGTGTACTGTGTTTGCAAAATGACTGAGGCACAATTTTTCCAATCATCTCAGACGAGCTTCATCGTCAGTGTTGGTATATGTCATTGCAATTAAAACTCATTTCTGACTTTTCGGATATTCGTAAGTGACCTGTATCGTAGCTTTGACGTTTCAACTTTGTTCTGTTCCCACTCTTATACAGGAAACAAGGAAATAGCTGGGGCTTGGTAAAACGTTCACATCAATCTACTATTCTATGAGCTCTACTATCGACATCCTCACGACACTCCAATGAAGGCTGAGGACAGCTCCGCGTTATTAGAGCGTCGTCTGAACGATGGCCTCGCTATGATTTTTTGAAAGCGCAGGTCGCAAATTGCAGTATCTGTCACTGCCTCCTCCAGAGGAAGCTCTTGACCCAGAAGAGTTCGGAAAGCCTCTGACACTAACTAGGAAGAGCCAAACGAGGCAGACAGCGTTCTTACAACAATAGATTTCATGTTGCTTCAGAGATGTTGGCCGCGGTGAAATACTGGTAGATATTTTGCCATTTTTGGCTTAATGAATACCTGAAGGCTTTCTTTACAAAATATTTCTGAATAAATTCATGTGAAAACAATCTCGGAATTTTGAATCGTTTCCTTAGTAGAGGACGCAGGTTGCATCAGTAGTGTGTTAAATTACATTCTTGACTTGAGAAAATTTATTTCGGCCACATTGGAAAAAAAATCATTCAACAATTTAGTATTTAAACACATCCTCGCTTCGTTTGAAGCGTACGAATGATCATGCAAGCGTTCGCTTGAATGCGTTTCTTTTGAACTTCTACTCCATCTGTGTGGTCATTTGATCCTAGTCTCTGAACATGGACTGCAATGATAAAAGCCACTTTTTCTCCAAAACCTGAGCACAATCGCTAAAAATTAACGTAACAACTACTCAGGTTTTTGGGCGAAAATGTACGTGATAGCCACTCAAAAAGCGAGCCTTTACTCCTGCACGACCGAATAATTCCGTGATCGTCCTCAAATTGCACCGCCAGGCTCAGTCCTGTGGCCGTTCTCCACCTCAACCTATTGTTAGTGGAACGAGCTTTTTCTACTCTTTCGATCGTAATAGTTTTTTGTGGTCTTATAAACGCAGTGACGAGTTTCCTCAATGTTTGAGACTGGCTGTTTTGTTAAAATCGTAATGGTGCGTGGAAGTGCAAGCGATTTTGTGTTTTATCAGTATTTGTTTTTGCCAGCAAGGTTTTGCTAAAGCTTGGGAATTTAGGATGGTTTGTGGTGCAAGAGGAATGCAACTAGATTACAGTTAGCGACGAAATTATTCGTACACCCCTAGTTTTTCAAAACTTCCTAGAATTACTCAAAAACCATTGTTGCCACAGGCATAAGATTATCATAGGGTGTGAAGCACATATAATGACAATGATACGAAGTTTCTAGAACAAAATATTGTTTTTCATTTCAACCTTTTTATCACGGTCTTGAGCAGCTTCTAAATCGCGACACAAGACTGACCATGCAGCAGCTCGGTCGGACCAGAGAACCCAGTTCTCGCCGGTCAGTTTCTGCTGCCATCACGCCCCCATATCTTGAACTTGAACTTGAACTTGAACTTGAGGGCCGACAGTGTCGGGGCCTTTGTAACGGCCTACAATTCCCTCCACAATTTTCACACAAAGAGTTCAGCGCCTGGTACCAGACTTGTCCACTAAACTACTCAGGATCTACGATCCTTGTCACAAGCCTCCATTGGAAGGCATCACCGGGACAGCCAGTGTGTCAAAACACCATCCCCCGGCACATTGGGTCATTACAGCCCATTCTACCAGACTGGCTCATTCCAGTCACTGTCTCTTACTCCAGGCACGCACAAGAAACACTTTCATAGCCTCAGTGATACTCGCATTACACTCCTGATCCAATCCAGCAAGACAGCTCATACCGCAATCATCTTCAGCACATCTGGCATTCCACTCATTCTCTCCATACTGCTCAGACACCACATTCATAAAACTCTCTCTCTCTTGCTCATACTTACTACATTCCAGCACAAAATGCTCAATTGTTTCCTCTACTCCACCATTACACTGCTGACATAATCTGTTATTATTCTCATTCCATCTCCATGTACGTCTGTTCACACTCAATGACTTACATCTCACAGCAAACAAGAGTTGACTTCCAAAACTGCCATCATAGAACAGCTCAAACTTAGGTGCTTTCTTTTTCATATACCAGTTAAGTGTAGGCTTGCGCATCATGCTAAGCTTCCACTTATTCAATCCATACTCTTTTGTTCGTCTCTCAATCTCTTTCTTCCACCTCTTGCAGTCCCACTCAGGCCCTACACCTCCTACATTTATTAAACTCCAGTCATCCACAGGTCTCCCAATTCTAACATGAATAATCTTTTGCATACTGAGTTTCCTTGCATGCCCCCAACATACTTTCTCCCAATAGCTTACACTCAGATTCCATTCAAAGATTCGCCTTACCCACCTGCTATTCTGCATTCTTTCAATTCTCACCTTATAATTCAGCACAGCTTTCATCATTCTTTCTGAAAATAGGCTCCACCCTAGGTCACCTCTAATGGCTTCTGTAGCTGTCCATTTCGGAGCACCCAATGCTACACGTCCTACCTTATTTTGTATCACATCCAGCTTTTCAAGATCACTTCCATTCCAGGCAAGAGCACTCATACCATACATGACACTAGGTACAGCAACATACTTCCACATTCCTCTCACACATTCGTACTTGTTTGCTCTGTATCTGGCCACACTACCTAACCGTCCACTCCACTGCATTGCTTTAGCCACTTTCTCACCTTTAGTTCTAGTACATCCATCTTCACTCATCATACAACCTAGATATTTGTATTCTTTTGTTCTACCTATTCTGATTTCTCCAATATTCCACAGTCTGTCTCTATCAGTCTCATCACTATTTATAACCATGACCTTACTTTTATCGGCACCAAAGTTCATCTTGAAATCTGTACTATATCCATTCACAATGTCAAGCATCCTTTGTAGTTCATGACCACATTCACTAACCACAACCACATCATCAGCATACAACAAACAGCTCAGTCTCTCATTACCAACTTTCAGTCCTAAACCACTCCCTCTCAGTCGAACTGCTAATTCTTCTGTGTACAATCCAAACAACAGGGGGGACAGAGTACAGCCCTGTCTCACTCCTCTAACACTCCTCACTTGCCCTGTTTCCAAATTTCCTAACCTGTAGATAGCACTTGTGTTCTCATACAGACTCTGTACAATGTTCACTATTTTTCTGCTAAAACCAACTTTTCTCAAAATTTCAAACAGCCTAACCCGATCCACTCTGTCATACGCCTTTTCAATATCCAGGAATGCTAAATATACCTTCTTGTTATCCTTCTTCATTCGCTCAATTATTTCACTCACTACAAACAGATTATCCTCCCCCCGTCTATCTTGCCTAAAACCATTCTGTTCTTCTCCCAGGACTCCTAATTCCTCAACTAAATTTTTCATTCTCTCATTCAAAATACCACAAAAGATCTTACATACGGTGTCACCCAGTGCAATTGGTCTGTAATTTTTAAGTTCTTTCATACTCTTATGTCCACCCTTATGCAACAGAACTACATTACACTTGTTCCAGTCATCCGGTACTCTTTCACTCTTCCATATCTCATCAAATAAACATTTCAACATACTGACTACACTCTCTCCTCCACATTTATAGAACTCATATGGTATCTTATCAGGGCCACATGCCTTTCCATTTTTCACTTTCTTCAAAAAACTTACAATCTCTTCACAAGTGATTTCGTCTTCCATTTGCAGTTCATGTTCATCTATCAGAAAATTTATTGGTTCATCATCTGTAACCTGCTCATTCATTCCACCAATGTCCTCCCAGTATTCTTCAACTGCTTTCACCATTTGCATCCTATCTTGCACACTGCAACCATTGACTATTAATTCATCAACTTGAACTTCACTACCTCTATCATTACCTTGTATAAACCTATACCAATCTTTTATTCCATCTAGACCTTTCTTTCTTAGATTTTCAACTTGGTGTCTCTCTTCTTTAACCCTAGCCTCATTGATCATTCTCTTTACTTTCTTCTGCTGGTCCTTGTACTCATTCCATACACTCTGCCATTCATCCTCAGTAATTCTGCGTCTTTCATACATTTTCCTCATACTGCGTTGTTTTTTATTTAAAGTCTTCCTTCTCGTTCGTTCTTCCTTTATCTCACTCGTAAACCACCTAGCATTCCCTGTACTTTTCCTGCATTTCATTCTACCGATCTTTTGCTCTGCCACATCATACAAGGTTCTTGCAATCTCCTTATTTAGGTCATTTACATTTCCACACCTGTTCCAGTTACATCTACTCAATTCATTTCTAAATTCTTCCCAGTTTGCCATTTTAATACGCCAATTTTCTCTTACTCTGCTGGCCTTCTGCATCGGCTCCTTTCCACCCCAATTATATTCTAGTACAAGCATTTTATGGTCACTATCAATATCAAAATCATCTTCATCTACAAACATTTCTTTGACACACTCTCTTGCTCTACTATTCACTATCATATAGTCAATTGCAGTTTTACATTCCCTGCTTTGCCATGTATGCAGGCCATTTCCTATTGTTACATTTAGGTTCTCAAGTTCATTCTCATCACAGAAATCAATCAATTTTTGTCCATTTGCATTCACAGGCTCACCAAGTATACCAACATGGCCATTCATATCACCCATCAAAATCAGAGGGCATCTGCAATGCTCTTGCACAATTCTTGTTAATATTTCATACTTTTTTACATTCTCTTGATGAGCTAAAATACCATCAGTTGTCATATAGCATACAACCACAATAACACATTCTCTGGCATGCAATCTTTCACACTTTATTACTAACAGATCTTCACTCTCAGGTTCATTTCCAACAGGAATTTCTTCTAATTTCCAATTTAGAGCATTTTTTACAATGAGACCAACTCCACCACCTCTTTTTTGCCAACTTACACGCCCTTTTCCAATCATGTAGTACTTACTCTCCTTACACTTTAAACTGACTCTATCACGCATTTGGGTCTCTACTACACCAACACAATCCAAATCTCCATTCTCAAATTCTGCTACAAGGTCATTTAACTTTCCTGCATTCCATCCACGCACATTTATACATCCAAACCTTACAACACTATTGGACAATTCACAACATTTTTCATTTTTGCTCTGACAGCTTTCCATTCATCCAGTTCCACCTTCCATTACAATATGAGTACACCCAATCCACTGGATGTATCTCCTGGAGAGTTTCATCTCACCTTCTTGAGTAAGGTGGACTCCATCTCCACGAAAACACCCACTCTGGATCAGGTTATCCATATCAAGGAAGCTGGAACCCATTTCACGCTTTCTCATACTCTCAGCTTTCATACTCATGATCCTTTTATGCACTTCCCTATTCACCTCCTTTCGCACTCTTTCATACTCCTCACCACATGCAGGCCTTCTCAGCAGACTGGTCACAGCCACTCTTACATTCTTCTTTCGCGCCCTTTCAACAACATTCATAATTGCATTCACCGTACGCTCTCTCCCACATTCAAGCAATCCATTGCCACCTCCTTGCAGTACAACCATCCCTTCATCCATTCCATCTATCACTTCCTCAGCATGCCTACAAATCTCATTCACTCCCTTTCCTCTCATGCTCGTACATCCACTACGGTCAGTCATACTCACAAACCTATCCACATTCTTCACCATGCTGTCACCACATATTCTAATCGTAGGTCTCACTCTCCCTTTCATACTACTCTTTCGTTCAACTCTTCCACTCACATCACTCTTTCCATCCATCTTCCTTACATTCACTTCCACTACAGGCGCCTGCACCTCATGTGGCATATCAACAGGTTGCTCCTTCACTCTCTTCCCATTCGTACTTCTTTCATCATGCTCATTCATCCTTCTACTCTCATCTGGCACATTTGCACCACCATTCACTTCATTTATTGCATTCACACTCCTTGCATCATCATCCACTTCATTTGCACTCCTTGCACCATCATCCACTTCATTTGCACTCCTTGCACCATCATCCACTTCATTTGTACTCCTTGCACCACCACCATTTACCTCTTCATTCACTGCATTTGCACCATTCTCATTCTTTCCTTCATTCAACTTCCTTTCATCCTTCAAATCAGCCTCTAAAGCAACCATCAGAATTGTCAATCTCTCAACCTCCTCTTCCAACTTCTTTCTCTCGTCATTCAAACATTTCCAGCACGTAAACACAAGATCATTCAACTTCCTCCGACTCATCTCTCTCAAACCTTTGCATGCATCTATATCTACCCACTCTTTACAAGTCATGCACTCAATCTCCTCATCCATTCCACTTGCACCTCCCTTCCTACGACCAGTCCTATTTCTTGCCATCCTCAGACACAGACTTCTATCTCAGTACAAATTTCACAGGCAGAAGGAGTCTTCACTCACCAAATCTACTGAAAATCAAGTTATCAAAAAAAAAGAAACAAAAACGTTTCCTACTACTCACAGTCACTCTCTACAATGTCAAACACTATACTCTTTATATGCAAAGAAAGCTTAACTACCAGTCAAAACACCTCAGTCAAAAATTGCAAGTCACCACACCAAAGTCCAATGCTCAGTCTCAACTCTCACGCAACAAAAAAAAAAAAAACTACTCTCACGAGCACTCCATACAAAGTCACACACTTTACTCACGTGAATATACAAACTATACCAGTTTTTAGCAACTTCACTTTAATTCACCACAATATTCGTCGGAGGACCAGAAACACGTGCACACCGCTCGGAACACAACGCTAACCCTCTGACGCGGACGACGCTTGTGCTTGGCAGATCGCGACACCGGCCCCGTTATTGGATCGCTGCAGCAACAGCAGATTGTCCTTTCATGATCCTCGATTGACTGCACCCAGCATCAGGTGCGAGCGTGATCAAGGTGTTATTTCAGTTGCTCAATACGGCTACTGTGTTGCTACGCGCATTCACAGAACTGACAGAGTCAACAGGCGCCGTGGTCGGTAACGACTTGTGTGAATTTAGGCGGAGCTGTGGTTTTGCGAGTGTGCCTCGATATCCTTATGGTTTGAACTGGGTGCATGCAAATGGCTGCTGTTCGACTGAATACGCTTGTTGTATTATATGTACGGTATATAGTTGGTATTTTCATCTTTACTCTCGTACGGTTAATCGAAAAATGCCTGCCTCTCTAGGTGATAATTTCTATAAGGACCACATTGTGTTGATGAAAATTAATCGTGTCTATTCTAAACGAGAGCAAGACTAATTTTTGACTTCCCACAATTATTCTATGCGAAACGGAAATGTTGAAGAAATTCACATCACTGTAGATAAGAAACAAAACCAGATAAAATATAGGAAGGGGATCGATTGATAACTGTATAACTATGCATAGAAATGAAACAATTGATCGAATTGTATAATAGAAAACATCTGCGTACTGAAAAATTGTTCTCCTGTATTTACGAGTGCAGACAAGACTTAGCGATCTCGCGAGCATTAATGCAATTCTCACGTTCTTTTACTGCTAATGTCCCTAGAAAATATAATGGTCTTGAGATCTACCTTGAAGTATTTGAAGCAAATTCAGGAGCGTTGATCGGCATAATGTTCTAAATTTCAGTTCGTAAGTATTGTCGACATTATTTTTATTTTCTCCTTCCTCTCGCAGGAGAGGTATTTGACGTTTTGAGTCGGCAAATTTTTCTCGAGCAGTCCATTCTGCTCTTGTCTCTTTCCCCGTGCTGCTCCCATGGTGAGATGATATTCACTTGCACGCTGCTTTTGGTCAGGGTTAGTTCCAGTCCACACAGTTTAGTAAGCATAACGGCTCATGAATACACCCAATGCTCATTTGCTTCGTGAAAGCATAAAGTAGCTCATGTCGAGGACAGAGCGACGCACTGTGCTGAGGGCTGTGTTACTGGTATAGAGCCCTTAAACGTTCTCACAAATGGAAGTTAGTATTTTCGCAAGTCACTAATGTGAACTGTGTCCCACAGCGCATCAGGTGCGCAGAACAATTAGCACTCGTAAAAAGCGTATGCCTCAACTGCGGTTTACCTAAATATATTGAAATATGTTGGTACTACCGTGCGAATCAGAATAGTGCGTAACAATTTGAAAACTCTTAAGCTATTTTGAAGCTTAGTTAGATCCCATGAAGTTTTGGTAAACTGACCTGGAACGCAACACAATAAATGCATTTACTTAGGGATTTGTTTAGAATGGCACAATTCATGTTCGTTAGTCCTTAAACTCGGAGACAAAACAGAATGTTGGCTGGTCTCTATAATTTCTTCTTTAATTAATTTACAGGAGCGTGGATAACATGAAGTAGTAGTGATAGGTTAACAGAATCTTGCTCCTGATATTCCAAAATTTTATGTGAGGGCTGCAATAAAATCTTTCCGGTTTCAATTTTGACGTGTGAATGAAAATCTTTGCATAAAAGTGTCAGAAGCTGTCAATTTCCGAACGAAGCCAAAAAATAATAACGAAAAAAGTAATTCTTAATTTCCGGGCGAGTCGAATGGAACGGATGTGGTAATCTATTGCAATGGATCATGGCCAACCGTCATGTTAAATCTTAAAATCTGTAATGCAATTTGCAATTAAAAATTAAGTTCCGCTCTAGAATTATTCTAATAAATGTTATACCTTAAGTTAATATTCGAAATATATTCCAATGCAGAAAATTCATCGCTTGTACTCAAGTTGCAAAGATAAATCCGGTTGACTATGAAATTATTACCGAGGAACACAAAAGGCAGAATTTGAAGCTAACTTATTACGGTGCTCTAGTATTTGCAAATAACTTATGATACAGCGTTCATTTCTGTATTCAAGTGAAGTAGTATATTACAGCTCATTGCTTGAGAATATGTTAAACACTATTTTACCTCTCACCTGTGTGACGAACGTTTCATTCACTTGTGTTATCTGATGTTGTCGTTAACAAGACTTTGGCAGTTAGGGGTTGAGGTTTCTTTCTACGCTTATTATTTTGTGTTCCCACTTCTTCGCACTTGAAGAGGATTTAGTAGGATTACTCGCTCTACCCCCAAATTAAGGGATGCGGCGCTGAAGAGGCGTATTCTTCAGCGCACCGTGGAGACTTAGCGCACCTCGGCTACGTAAGATACCTGAGCTACACTCGAGTTACACTTATTGTGTCCATCATCGTCAGTGTACCTTGGGGAAGTAGCGCTCCTCAAGGGTTTGTCCAAGCTATCAATCATTGAATCAGGAAAGCTTGTTGCTGGAGTCTGTCATGGATTTATATTTATTGTTAGGTAAAAATCATAAATAAATCATAAATCTTTCATTATTTGTTTCTGTCTCTCACGTGGAAGAGGCTGACGCACCTTGCAACAGACCTGCTACTCGGGCTTCTTTCTCTATTATTCTTAATTCTGATAAATCTTTTCGTCTCAATACGATGCTTGTGCCATTTTTCATGAACATAGCGAGTTGCACAACCACCTACGGTATATGATTATTTCACACTAAAACGGGTTGAGATGACTCTCACCCTCCGCAACTGCCCATTATTAGACCCAAATGTAACAATGCTACCAAATTACACTGTGATTTCGTCAGAGTATCGAAACGGCGGGAAAACCCGAAAATAATAATAAAAATAATAATAATATGATTATTTACTGACTCTACGTCAGGGGAATCAGAGGAAAATAACATAAAATACTAATGCACTAGTGAATTGTTTCAGCAACAGTAGTAGTAGTAGTAGTAACATAGGTTTGCTAGGGCTTCAGTTATTCAAACTATATCGCACCGAAGGTCACATCTGTTTCAGCAACACTAATTAAACTTAACTAATCCACTTCATTTTAAATTAGTGCTTTTGATATTGACAGCTCTCAGTTCTGTGTTCGATGAGCAGAATTTAGCTTCAATGTTATCATTTCGGTGTACCATATTTTCTGCAGTGGGAACGAGAAATTTGATTAAACTTCATTTAATATTAGGGAGAATGAAAGGAAAAATAAATCTAGCTTTATGAATGTCTAGAGAGGTTAGCTGAATCGAGGTCTCTTATTAACAGCATGAAAATAATACCTGCATGATCACTTTTCTCAAATGTTCCTTCTTTTTCTGACCAACTTTTCGAAAATTCATTCTGTTTCCTATTAGAAGTTATATGCCCATACTGTCCATGTCTCAAACATGCGTTATTCAAGAAGTGTCTCTCTGTATAGATACTTAACCAATTATTGCATGGACTTCATGTTCGCTGAATATTTATTGATCGACATTTCCGCATTGTGAGACGGTCAAAAGAAAAACAAACGTTTGTAACGCGCCTAACACAAGATATAGTGGTAAACTTTTTCGCACCCGCCGAATATCCCACGATATTACTACCATTAATCTCTCTGCAACGGGAAAGTTTTTCGTTATTTATTTATTTCTTCAATTTTTCGCGGCGTTCTTTTCGAGGGCAGAGAGATGTAATTATAGTTTCATAACATTTGGGTTTTTAAGCCTCGCGCAGCATTGAAACTCGCTTTATTCTCAGTCGTAATTTACTCACGAGTTTTCTATTACGCGAGGACTTGGAAACGTTGAATTTTGTCGTTGCAGAGTAATGGCATCTCTGAATACGACAGGAGGATCGACAGAGTCTTAATACGATATACGGTCATTTGTTAGGTGCACCACTTTTCATCCTCTCGTCTTACAGCTCAAATATCATTAATACGAATGTGTAGACCTTATCGCAGGTGTCATGATGTTTGACTTCACATTTGCTATAATTTCTTGTCTTGTGTTATACCATGTATTTACTTATAGAATCACAATTCCAACCGTTTGGAACTAAATAAAGCCGGGATGCGTCGTGAAAGAACTGATGAATCATTTTTGCGTTCTTTGGACTAGCATTCCCTGTAGCGTGCTCGATTGCAACTGGAGCCAACTCAAATGGAAAAATTACTTGATGACATTTGATTATTTGTACAACTGAGGCTGGTGAGTAAATTTTATAGTCGTCAATCGTTTTATATTGTAAATGGATTTGCTTTTTGAACCTCAATTGCATTAAGCCACGTCACTTTGTGCAGACAAAATGAGCAGCGTGCCAGGCTGTGAGAAGCATGGAACGAAGCACATAGTCGGAGCGTTCGTAACACGCGAGTTACGAACCCTGCCGCCTTCAGGCAAAATGCCTTTACGTCGTCTTTCTTAGGAGCACCGTGCTTACAGCGGCCCTAATCGCTGTGTCTGATGGACAAAGTTAGGAGATGCTGGCGAATATTCGGCATGTGTGGCGTGTGCAGCTGAGCCTTGCTTGGGCGCCGGCTGCATAGCTTCGCTTCCTATCGCTGCCATTTGCTGGCCTCTATGATGCTCTAATGCGTTTACTTTGAATTCGCGCGGGCGATATGCATTCGGAATTTATATTTAGGAAGGATATTACCATGCTATGACGAGGTAGAAATCTATGTACTTTATCGAAACCAACGTGTCCTGATGGTGCTCCTTTTGGAAGAAAAGAGTCTGTTTCATTAAGTGTGGCTGTTAAGCAAAATGCTGGCATGCGGTTAAAAGTGAAACAGTAAATCCAATTCCATACAAGGTCTAATCATTAATGCCTCGTCCGCCTTTCGTAATATTTCTCCTCGGTGATATTTGAGGGGATCATCTTTGAACCAAGGATTCCATTAGCAGCTCTTGAAGAGCTTTGTGAAATATTTTGGCCTTCCCTCAATGGAAAGTGTAATACGAACGAACATCAGACCAACGTAGGATGGACCAAATTTCACCATACCTGAGGTCAAATTAATCTAAGTCAATTACCAATGAGTATATTTAACTTCTGAATCGTTGCTCTCATTTGAAAAATGTTCAATGTTTATATATAAATGTTATATCAGAGAAACTGATGAACCGGCCTACGATTTTTTGCCTTCTCGAGTGAAATCTCGTCTACCTGATGCTGAGAAATGTTTTTCTCTTTCTTTTTTGTAGGGAGTTGGTGAGATCACTTCACTTGTGAGGTCTCTTCCTGGTTACTCCACTCAGAAGAATTGCGATGGAGTTTCGAAGTCAGCTGTCGGGTGAGTAGAGAATGTTTTTGTCTAATGGGCGGTTCTTATTTTTTCTATTTCTTCATCGAAACTGTAAACAGAACCTTACATTTTTTAGTTTTTCTCTTCGCCAAGTGTCCATTTCCGCTCCTTGTTCTGTTACAATGGTGCTTTAGTCATTGAGGCAATGAGAGGCAATGTTTTTATTTCGTATCTTATCTTGTGACGCTCGCCATAGCCGTGTGTCTGTCTATAGGCCCTGCCCGCCGTGCGGGAAACGTGGGTTCGAGCCCCAGCGCTGGATGGCGATTTTCTCTGTTGGGTATAGGGGAAAAATTCAAAGCACAATACCCCACTCTACCCAGGTGTCTGAAATGGGTACCGGTCTTGACCGGGGGAAAGCGTCGAGGCGTCCTGGCGTTAGTTATAAGGCATTTGAAAATCCAATGTAAAAGGTGATATGTATCAGGCTTGAAATTGGAAATAAAGCATCCGTAGATGCCTTCATTATTATTTACGCGTGATGAGGCTTATCAATGCAACCGACTCCAGCTGCAAAATTTGGAGGGACTTGACTAAAAGGCTGAGTTTCACTTATTGTCGCTGTGCATGAGAGAGGTTAGCTGAATGATACGACACGGTAGAAATCCATGTCGGAGAAGAAAGTGATGTTCCTGGGCAAAGAAGCAAGAAGACCGACGTCAAACAAGATTGCCGTTTCTTATAATTTTCTTTGGATTCATATTGTTTTTACGTGCTAGTGTTGGTTATCTTTACGAAAATAAGAAAAACATAATCGTTTGCGGTATATCAATCAGTAAAATCATTTGCTTGCACAGCGAATGAAAATCTGCAGCCAACTTGTCAGCAGCTAGATCTCGAGATGCTCTTGTTTCCATGAATCTCTTTCTCTTCACGTTCACTCGCATAGTAAAAGTGGGCTTTCATTTCGAGCAGCCGTGTTGAACTAACTCATTGTTGATACGATCGCTACGTTCTTTATGAAATACTTATGCTCTTCGAAATAACGAGAAAGTAAGTAGTGTAACTAAAATCTACCTGTTTAATTGTAGTTGACATAAGAGATAGTTTTTACTTAGGATAACCATTTACAGAATAATTTCAGGGTGTAGGTTTTTTATCATACGTTTTGAAGCTAATTCAGCGATTACTACATATGACAAGCGTCTTCGCGGCGTAGGGGGAGCACAGGCTCTTCCCTTACAAGTTCAGGGTGAGAGATTTGGTCTATGGCCCAGACTGCAGCCTGGATTTGTGCCCCGATCTCATAATGCGCCGGTGAGGCTCGCCGCGTGGGTGCGGATTGAAGGCACCAGTTTTGAGACGATGACTGATCCCCGCTCACCTTGTCCAGAATGCGGCGGCGCCCGAGGCAACTCAGCTTCTAGTTCTACTAATACTTCAAATTTACACAACATCTTTTTTAGAGTTTCCTGCTTCTGAAAGTATATTTTCACATACATTCGATTTAAAAAATTGAAGTTCCGAAACGTACGTATCATGACATATTTCTAGCAGAACCAGTAATTATGATATAAAAATGGAAGAGGAAATTCGAAAGAGGCGATCGAAGGCTCTAACAAAATTCATATTGAATATCCATACAATCGAATAAAATCTGTGAATTTTTCTGTTGATATGATAGGAAAAGGCTAACATGTTACACGGTTGGAATAAGTAACACGTGAAAGCATGCACTAAATAGCCTCTGGATGTGAGGGAAAACCATAAAACACCATAAAATTTCGATCAACGTGAACCATATATGAAATTTTGCAATCCTGAAATGTCATCATTGAGAAATTTTTTCTAGTCTTACTACGTCTAACATTTGGCATTCCTTGAAAATATTTATTTAAAAATGGCTAAAATTGAAATTGGTGGGGAAACTTCGTGCCATTAGTTTTACCCGGAGGTTTCACGTACACTAGCAGTCCTGAAACTGGAATATACGAGTATACTCCAACTGGGACTTCCTGAAACTGGCCATCCTCAAACGTGAACAAGTTCCTCTTGAACCGGAGGATTTTCACAATCTGTCTTTTTTATTTTTTGAAGGTGAGTTGCATTGACTAACCGTTACATATATTTACATCTCTTCATGGGGATGCAACTATTTTATTCACAGAAATAACCACCTCCAGGGGGAAAATGTGAGGTACCGAGCAGAGAGGTAGTCCTTCATTTTGTTGAAAGAAGATATGACTCTTTGTTTTGTTAAGGACCATCTTATTCCGGTTTACTGCTGTCCTGTTTTTCAGCACCTCTGACTTTCTTCTTCAAGTGTCCTCTGGCTTCCTAATCTTCCTTCTCAACTTACTGTTTCTAAGCGCGGGGTATTTTGTGCGGGAACACACCTTTTGCATAAATTCTGCGTTCCCTTAACTCCATAGTGTCTTCATCATTTCTCTCTTTGAACATCTTTATTGTGTGAATTGAGGCTAAAATTTTCTTGAAATCTATCAGTCAAAATATTTATGTGCGCAATTATTGCATTATATATTTTACTTCACTTGAAATGTTGAAAATTTTAGTGCATATATTATGTGTACGTTATATGTAGGGAATTCTATTCTTCAGGGTGGATTGTAAGGTAGGCATGTGTGCCATGTCATTGACGTAGGACTTGAAGCGACTGGAAAGACTGGAAGCGGATTTGGGAGCTGTGGTGCCGCTGGGACGAGTCTTGGTCGACGATCTCTCTGCCTGTGAAAGCCTGTCTGCTGCCTGCTCTCTCGCTGTAGTGTGTTCATCTAGTGTTCTGTGCGAGACTCGGCAGTACTGCAGCATGTGCGATAACCTGCGACTTATTCATAATTAAACCTATCTAGAAATAGCATTTTCTTGGTTGGCGCTTAGAACTTACCACAAGTGATATAGCAATAGATTGTTTCTTCAGTCTGAACTAACACTGAACTAACTCGGTAACTAATCTCGGTAGCTCGGGTGCCTTTTAGCTCTTGATGATTTGTCCAAATTTTATGGAAATTAAAACCATTTGTGTATTAGTTTTAAATAAATGTTCGTCAAAAAATTGCTTACTATTGTTGATATAAGTTGCTTACAACCTCGATCCACCCTCTTTTAACAAGTTAACATTCAACACGCTATAATGTCAAAATACCCATGATAATGGCATTTACTTCAGTATGAAAAAAGTCAAGTTAGAAAAGCTTGACAAATGAAAAAATTTAGGTTAAAATAACAGAAGGCTTAAATATTGGTGTTTTAATAAGTCAGTTTAAGAGTGGAAGGACTAGCTTCTTCAGCAGCAGAAAGCCTAAGGATAAAATATTGAAAGCTAACCTGTTATTTTTTATTAAAAGAAATATAATTTTGCAGCGAATTGTTTGGAATACGAATTATTTATTTTTGGAAGTCGTTTTATTTCGATTCAGCACTAATTAGTTTCTCTAAGCTTGAACAACATACGGTAACAGCAACATCGACGTTTTATTGTCAAA
This sequence comes from Morinoia aosen, assembly GCA_030386875.1. NCBI lineage: Eukaryota > Metazoa > Arthropoda > Malacostraca > Amphipoda > Talitridae > Morinoia > Morinoia aosen. The sequence continues at coordinate 15,959,928 of CM059571.1, read as the reverse complement.
AGAGCTCTAGTGTAGATGGTGCTCCTCGGATACAAGGGCCTTGCAACTTCCTCAAGGCGCTAGGTGAAATGAACTTCCCTCAAGGCGCGCGAGGCGTGCAACCCGCAACTTTAGCAGTCGTGCTTGGTGTCGTCGTAAGGAAAATGTGGTCCGTCGCAAGTACAATCGTTTTGAAACATGTTCTGCAAAAACGCTTTTTGGAGGTTTTTGCTCGTTAGCTTTCGCCCAAAATTGCTGTTGACGGTAATAGGAATTCATCGGTTTCGTTTTAGAAAGAACTTGAAATTCTTTAAAGATTTTCTGGGGCTGTCCGTGTGGTATTGTAATGGAAAAGTAATTTGACGAGTGAAATCCGTTTTAACTTGATACTCCGTTTCAATACTTTATTGGTACGTTACAATTTTTGTTATTTAGTTTATTTAGAAAAGTAATATGAAAAAATTTGGCGCTTACGATCGATAAAAAATGTGGTACGTTCTAATTCTCAGTTTTGACTTGTAACAAAATCTTGGTACGTTCTTATTTTTGGTACTTATTTGTTATAACACTTGATGCGACTCAATTTTTGGAGTTTTTTGTACTCGGAACTTATTAACGCTCTGAGATAAGATGTCGCTTATTTTTCAAAATGTATCAGGTGAACATTTTCAACAATTCAAGTCCACTTGGAGTACCCTAACCGTGTGAATTAATCAGCAGAACCGTTATCCTGAGTTGTAATTTCCTGTTTGTGTTTTTGATGGTTGTGCTTGGACAGTTTTGATGAGGAACCGTGATTTTCAGTTGCTGATCAGAGCTTAAGATGTTACTTTGTTACTTGGGGGCCCGGAGCAAAATAACATTAGTTTTCAGCTCTCTTTAGTCAAGAAAAAAATGCACTTGTAGTAACAAGATAAGTTTTTTGAGTTCAGCAGATGAACCGCAATCAGTACGGTCACTTGTTGAATTGCTTATTTGTCTTGTCACAAGTAGAAATACACAGCAAGCAACACAAATGAAGAAAAGGTAATTTTACTCAGATACATCTTTGATCAGTGAGGATTTTAATCTCATATTGTGGGGAAAATTCCCACAGATTCGTTCAGGATTCTATTTTATTCGATGTTCTAAAGGTAGACCGCTAGAGCTGCGTGCAAGGGGAGATCACCCAGCGGCATTGAGCGCCCTGGAAGTCAGGCTGCATAAGTCAGGCTGCACAAGTCATTCTGCACAAGTCAGGCTGCGCAAGTCAGGCTGCACAAGTCAGGCTGCACAAGTCAGGCTGCACAAGTCAGGCTGCACAAGTCAGGCTGCACAAGTCAGGCTGCACAAGTCAGGCTGCACAAGTCAGGCTGCACAAGTCAGGCTGCACAAGTCAGGCTGCACAAGTCAGGCTGCACAAGTCAGGCTGCACAAGTCAGGCTGCACAAGTCAGGCTGCACAAGTCAGGCTGCACAAGTCAGGCTGCACAAGTCAGGCTGCACAAGTCAGGCTGCACAAGTCAGGCTGCACAAGTCAGGCTGCACAAGTCAGGCTGCACAAGTCAGGCTGCACAAGTCAGGCTGCACAAGTCAGGCTGCACAAGTCAGGCTGCACAAGTCAGGCTGCACAAGTCAGGCTGCACAAGTCAGGCTGCACAAGTCAGGCTGCACAAGTCAGGCTGCACAAGTCAGGCTGCACAAGTCAGGCTGCACAAGTCAGGCTGCACAAGTCAGGCTGCACAAGTTAGGCTGCACAAGTCAGGCTGCACAAGTCAGGCTGCACAAGTCAGGCTGCGCAAGTCAGGCTGCGCAAGTCAGGCTGCGCAAGTCAGGCTGCGCAAGTCAGGCTGCGCAAGTCAGGCTGCGCAAGTCAGGCTGCGCAAGTCAGGCTGCACAAGTCAGGCTGCACAAGTCAGGCTGCACAAGTCAGGCTGCACAAGTCAGGCTGCACAAGTCAGGCTGCACAAGTCAGGCTGCACAAGTCAGGCTGCACAAGTCAGGCTGCACAAGTCAGGCTGCACAAGTCAGGCTGCACAAGTCAGGCTGCACAAGTCAGGCTGCACAAGTCAGGCTGCACAAGTCAGGCTGCACAAGTGTGGCTGCCCAAGTGTGGCTGCACAAGTGTGGCAGCACAAGTGTGGCAGCACAAGTGTGGCAGCACAAGCGTGGCAGCACAGGCGTGGCAGCACAGGCGTGGCAGCACAGGCGTGGCAGCACAGGTGTGGCAGCACAGGTGTGGCAGCACAAGTGTGGCAGCACAAGTGTGGCAGCACAGGTGTGGCAGCACAAGTGTGGCAGCACAAGTGTGGCAGCACAAGTGTGGCAGCACAAGTGTGGCAGCACAAGTGTGGCAGCACAAGTGTGGCAGCACAAGTGTGGCAGCACAAGTGTGGCAGCACAAGTGTGGCAGCACAAGTGTGGCAGCACAAGTGTGGCAGCACAAGTGTGGCAGCACAAGTGTGGCAGCACAAGTGTGGCAGCACAAGTGTGGCAGCACAAGTGTGGCAGCACAAGTGTGGCAGCACAAGTGTGGCAGCACAAGTGTGGCAGCACAAGTGTGGCAGCACAAGTGTGGCAGCACAAGTGTGGCAGCACAAGTGTGGCAGCACAAGTGTGGCAGCACAAGTGTGGCAGCACAAGTGTGGCAGCACAAGTGTGGCAGCACAAGTGTGGCAGCACAAGTGTGGCAGCACAAGTGTGGCAGCACAAGTGTGGCAGCACAAGTGTGGCAGCTCAAGTGTGGCAGCTCAAGTGTGGCAGCTCAAGTGTGGCAGCTCAAGTGTGGCAGCTCAAGTGTGGCAGCTCAAGTGTGGCAGCTCAAGTGTGGCAGCTCAAGTGTGGCAGCTCAAGTGTGGCAGCTCAAGTGTGGCAGCTCAAGTGTGGCAGCTCAAGTGTGGCAGCTCAAGTGTGGCAGCTCAAGTGTGGCAGCTCAAGTGTGGCAGCTCAAGTGTGGCAGCTCAAGTGTGGCAGCTCAAGTGTGGCAGCTCAAGTGTGGCAGCTCAAGTGTGGCAGCTCAAGTGTGGCAGCTCAAGTGTGGCAGCTCAAGTGTGGCAGCTCAAGTGTGGCAGCTCAAGTGTGGCAGCTCAAGTGTGGCAGCTCAAGTGTGGCAGCTCAAGTGTGGCAGCTCAAGTGTGGCAGCTCAAGTGTGGCAGCTCAAGTGTGGCAGCTCAAGTGTGGCAGCTCAAGTGTGGCAGCTCAAGTGTGGCAGCTCAAGTGTGGCAGCTCAAGTGTGGCAGCTCAAGTGTGGCAGCTCAAGTGTGGCAGCTCAAGTGTGGCAGCTCAAGTGTGGCAGCTCAAGTGTGGCAGCTCAAGTGTGGCAGCTCAAGTGTGGCAGCTCAAGTGTGGCAGCTCAAGTGTGGCAGCTCAAGTGTGGCAGCTCAAGTGTGGCAGCTCAAGTGTGGCAGCTCAAGTGTGGCAGCTCAAGTGTGGCAGCTCAAGTGTGGCAGCTCAAGTGTGGCAGCTCAAGTGTGGCAGCTCAAGTGTGGCAGCTCAAGTGTGGCAGCTCAAGTGTGGCAGCTCAAGTGTGGCAGCTCAAGTGTGGCAGCTCAAGTGTGGCAGCTCAAGTGTGGCAGCTCAAGTGTGGCAGCTCAAGTGTGGCAGCTCAAGTGTGGCAGCTCAAGTGTGGCAGCTCAAGTGTGGCAGCTCAAGTGTGGCAGCTCAAGTGTGGCAGCTCAAGTGTGGCAGCTCAAGTGTGGCAGCTCAAGTGTGGCAGCTCAAGTGTGGCAGCTCAAGTGTGGCAGCTCAAGTGTGGCAGCTCAAGTGTGGCAGCTCAAGTGTGGCAGCTCAAGTGTGGCAGCTCAAGTGTGGCAGCTCAAGTGTGGCAGCTCAAGTGTGGCAGCTCAAGTGTGGCAGCTCAAGTGTGGCAGCTCAAGTGTGGCTGCTCAAGTGTGGCTGCTCAAGTGTGGCTGCTCAAGTGTGGCTGCTCAAGTGTGGCTGCTCAAGTGTGGCTGCTCAAGTGTGGCTGCTCAAGTGTGGCTGCTCAAGTGTGGCTGCTCAAGTGTGGCTGCTCAAGTGTGGCTGCTCAAGTGTGGCTGCTCAAGTGTGGCTGCTCAAGTGTGGCTGCTCAAGTGTGGCTGCTCAAGTGTGGCTGCTCAAGTGTGGCTGCTCAAGTGTGGCTGCTCAAGTGTGGCTGCTCAAGTGTGGCTGCTCAAGTGTGGCTGCTCAAGTGTGGCTGCTCAAGTGTGGCTGCTCAAGTGTGGCTGCTCAAGTGTGGCTGCTCAAGTGTGGCTGCTCAAGTGTGGCTGCTCAAGTGTGGCTGCTCAAGTGTGGCTGCTCAAGTGTGGCTGCTCAAGTGTGGCTGCTCAAGTGTGGCTGCTCAAGTGTGGCTGCTCAAGTGTGGCTGCTCAAGTGTGGCTGCTCAAGTGTGGCTGCTCAAGTGTGGCTGCTCAAGTGTGGCTGCTCAAGTGTGGCTGCTCAAGTGTGGCTGCTCAAGTGTGGCTGCTCAAGTGTGGCTGCTCAAGTGTGGCTGCTCAAGTGTGGCTGCTCAAGTGTGGCTGCTCAAGTGTGGCTGCTCAAGTGTGGCTGCTCAAGTGTGGCTGCTCAAGTGTGGCTGCTCAAGTGTGGCTGCTCAAGTGTGGCTGCTCAAGTGTGGCTGCTCAAGTGTGGCTGCTCAAGTGTGGCTGCTCAAGTGTGGCTGCTCAAGTGTGGCTGCTCAAGTGTGGCTGCTCAAGTGTGGCTGCTCAAGTGTGGCTGCTCAAGTGTGGCTGCTCAAGTGTGGCTGCTCAAGTGTGGCTGCTCAAGTGTGGCTGCTCAAGTGTGGCTGCTCAAGTGTGGCTGCTCAAGTGTGGCTGCTCAAGTGTGGCTGCTCAAGTGTGGCTGCTCAAGTGTGGCTGCTCAAGTGTGGCTGCTCAAGTGTGGCTGCTCAAGTGTGGCTGCTCAAGTGTGGCTGCTCAAGTGTGGCTGCTCAAGTGTGGCTGCTCAAGTGTGGCTGCTCAAGTGTGGCTGCTCAAGTGTGGCTGCTCAAGTGTGGCTGCTCAAGTGTGGCTGCTCAAGTGTGGCTGCTCAAGTGTGGCTGCTCAAGTGTGGCTGCTCAAGTGTGGCTGCTCAAGTGTGGCTGCTCAAGTGTGGCTGCTCAAGTGTGGCTGCTCAAGTGTGGCTGCTCAAGTGTGGCTGCTCAAGTGTGGCTGCTCAAGTGTGGCTGCTCAAGTGTGGCTGCTCAAGTGTGGCTGCTCAAGTGTGGCTGCTCAAGTGTGGCTGCTCAAGTGTGGCTGCTCAAGTGTGGCTGCTCAAGTGTGGCTGCTCAAGTGTGGCTGCTCAAGTGTGGCTGCTCAAGTGTGGCTGCTCAAGTGTGGCTGCTCAAGTGTGGCTGCTCAAGTGTGGCTGCTCAAGTGTGGCTGCTCAAGTGTGGCTGCTCAAGTGTGGCTGCTCAAGTGTGGCTGCTCAAGTGTGGCTGCTCAAGTGTGGCTGCTCAAGTGTGGCTGCTCAAGTGTGGCTGCTCAAGTGTGGCTGCTCAAGTGTGGCTGCTCAAGTGTGGCTGCTCAAGTGTGGCTGCTCAAGTGTGGCTGCTCAAGTGTGGCTGCTCAAGTGTGGCTGCTCAAGTGTGGCTGCTCAAGTGTGGCTGCTCAAGTGTGGCTGCTCAAGTGTGGCTGCTCAAGTGTGGCTGCTCAAGTGTGGCTGCTCAAGTGTGGCTGCTCAAGTGTGGCTGCTCAAGTGTGGCTGCTCAAGTGTGGCTGCTCAAGTGTGGCTGCTCAAGTGTGGCTGCTCAAGTGTGGCTGCTCAAGTCTGGCATAATCTCAGGAGAACCTCAGGTCTCAGGAAAATTAGATAGAGGTGACAGCAGACAACATAGAGCCGCCGTACCAGGAGCCCGGTTTCTTACACTCCGGAGTTGGCTTGCGTTGCGAGCAGCTCGGTAACGGCCGTGGTCCCATGGTTTTCTTTGATCCTTCATCTTGCATGATTTGAAATTACATTAAATAAAAGTGTACGTGGTTGTTGAAGTTTAGATTTCTTCATTAAATGTCCATTATTATGGACATTTATTATATTATGGCTTTCTTAAGCCGCGTTGAGATTTATTTTCAAGTCAAGTTCACGGTTTAAAAAAAAGGCTAGCTTGCCCTACCAGAGTGAACCCCATCGCTATTACTATTAGTTAACTATTATAATACTATCAGGCATCTTCCTTTTCTAGTTAACGTGAACTATACTCCGGCTGCTATATGGCCATTGCTCGCAGTGTCGAGACATCGTCATGCACACTGGAGGACAAAATTGTTCGGGTGCGTTACAGTGCTGCTATCTTGGTAATTATTTAGTCTAATTCATTTTGGACATATTACCAGTCTTTATTCGGTTACCTTATCTTGCATTTATTTTACCGCGCGTTGACGCTGCCCAGTTGTTGCCCACTTCACGCTCAGTTGGAGAAATTAGTGTTTTTTTTTCATGGGACAACTTTCTCGCTGAACTAGGTGAATTTTCAAATGGCGAAAGCATAATGTTTATGCATACATGCTTAATAGAGTTGGTAATTTAATATGAATTCATACTTTAATCATATTCGTAAATTTGTTCATAATTCTTCCACACAAGCAGCTCTGAGAAGACTATAGGAATCCTTGTACGCGGTGGAGCCGCTTTTCTGCCAACGCTCACTCAGGTCTGCCTCCTGTTGGGTGATCTTCGGTTACTTGCCTTGCAAATTCTCCGGCGCTATACTTGCCGCTCGCACGAGCTTTGTGACGCTTTTGACCAAGCTTCCTGATGGTGACCGGTGGGCGTCAAGTCTTACAACTGCATGAATGGCAATGCGTTGCTAGTCTGCTGCCGAGCCTTGCTTAATCAGATGCCTACGTGGGTTAGCTGCGCCCTCTGATCTTGCCTGAAACTAATTTCCAACCATAATTGCATCTTAAAAGTTTAATTTTAATAAATATTATACGAGGACCAATTCATCCCTTTTAAAATAATAACTCGTTGAATTGAAGCCCGGCCGAATGATACTAGGAAAGGTCAATTTTTTTGGAATTACCCTACTATCCTTGAAGTTTTCCTCGGGGTTGAAAGGCGACAAAATAAAGTTAATATTCGGACCTTTTTGTGCTCTTGAAATTCTATTTATTCTCTTACGCTATGCAATAAAGTAATTAGAAAAAACTGGGTAGTGAGTGAAGATTCCTCACTGTATTTGAAATACTGAATAACTTTTTAATATGGTTTAAAATGCTGTGGCATTGTAGTTATCTTAATATCCATTCATAAAATTGATCGTCACTTGCGCTACACCTCAAGTTTACATTAACGGTTTTTGAATCGCAGATCCCCTCCAAAGATATGCCGTTGATCAATTGCCAGATTTCCCAGCCACAGCACTCGAGAGTAGGGATTGTTAATCATCGAAGCTAACACTTTTGAGAAATATGCAGTGTAAGTGATGACTTCTTGCTGTAAAATTACTTTAGAACAAAAAGCAACTTCTAGTAGGAATTTCATCCACATGGAGTAAAAACCTCATTAAAATCTCGAGTCCGCGACCAGAAATCACCACTCAGGTCATTATGAGAGTTCTTTTGTGAGTTGCGCGCGTCAGGCGCTCTTTGTCCGCGACCAACTTTGGGGCCGTAAATCATGCTGTGCGGGCCGAGGAGGGAGCTCCATGAACGTCATAACTGCGCTCTAATTGTTCAACTTGGTGAAGTAAGGCAGCGATCCAAACTTGCCGCGGCGTGCTATGAGGCTCTGCGAGCCGCTCGGTTCCCACATCTCTTCTCAGTGTGGGGCCAAAGCAAAGCAGGAGATATGGTGTCCAGCTTGCATTGGTCGCTGTATTCTCTAAGTACTTATTCAATGCTAAGTTGCAGTGAAGTCTCAACTGGAACATTTAGGATTACATGATATTGTGTGCAGGAGCGTTTGTTAGAGGGTTCTTATTGGGAGATACAGCAACTTCGGTAGCTTGTCAACATAACTTCAGAATTTGCAAGGATCCCCTATCGTAAATAGTGCGACAGTATGCAATTTCAAATCTATCTTATTTAGAATAGTATGAAAAGTCTCGGAGTATTTGATAGCTGTATATGGATAATTTCTTACGATATTTGAAAACTTCAATGAATTATGTTCTTGGCACTGCTTGCTTCAAGAACGCTCCCCAAACATCTATTACAAATTCTTCAATAGTTTTTAAATAGTATTTTTTTCTTAACGAACATTTTTAGGAGATCTCAAAACCTCATCAGAACTTTGAAGATAAATTTTGTCCTGTACTGCTCACCGCTATGCCATTCGAGTTTTCAAGGTAAAAACTAAATTTAACGTGAATTTCATTCGAACTTCTGGTCTCCGCTTTTTACATTTCCCATTTTTATTTGGGATGCGTCACTGCTTAAGATATGTGTACGCTGTTTTTTTTCTTAATTTCTATACTTCATTCCGTGGTAAACCGGATGCTTTTATTGAGTGATATTAATCGCATGATTTTTCTAATTACTACGCTAGAGAACGGAGTGTGTGTAAGTTATTTGTTTCATGCTCATTTACTAGTCTGGAAATTTCCATGAGAGAGAATGACCAATTTGTTTCCTCGTCACAAATTTTTTCCTTTTATCAAGCTTTGCCAAATTTTGAGTTCCCTTATTCGAGGTAATTGTTGTGGTGGACGCTAAATGAATGGTGAGTGAGTATAAGATTCTACGAGACATAATTTTTAACTCATGAATTCACTAATGTTTCATATATTTCACCCTAGTTGATTTGTTCGTTGGTCTATTTTTGTCCTCAGAAATAATTTTATGATTAAGGACCTACTTATCTGAACATCGTGTTTTATTTCGGATCTGCTCCTTTTTGAAACGTATCTATGGGAATTAGCGCTCCCAGGGGAAAAATGTGAGGGCCCGAGCTGAGAGTTAGGTAGGCCTTCTTTTTGTTGAAATAAGATGTTTTTTGTTATGTTAGGGACCAACTTTTTTCGGTTCACTACTGTCCAGTTTTTCAGCACCTCTGACTTTCTTCTTCAACTTTTATCTTATTTCATGAACTTCTTTCCCATCTTACTGTTTCTATGCCCCTTCTGCATAGATTCCTCATTTTCTTATCTCCATACTAAATGGTGCCTTCCTCCTTCCTCTCTTCGATACGCTCTATTTTTGCAGCGGTTAGGGAGGCTTAAACTAACTTATAATCTAATCTAATCTAATCCTTTTTGAAACTCGTTTAAGAGTTAGTATGTTCCCTTCCTGGCTATCGTGAGGGCGAGCGTTTGAAAGTATCGCGGCTCTCGCGGCCGTCAGTAAGAGCGATCAGTGCTCCCCGGAGCGACATCTGCCCGCCCTAATTCAGTCGTTCCACTTCTATCAAGCGCTAACTGGACCTTCCAGGTGCCAGTCAAGCGGCAGTTGTGTGCAGCGAGACACCACGGCGGTTGTTAGTGGACACAGTTTGAGCTCCAATGGTGACCTGGACTTCCCTCCATGAAACCCTGAGTGAATGACAGCCATTGCGTGCAGCACGAGATCTACCGCTGCTGAGATGTTGTGTTGCCAAACGTTATTGAAAATGTCCTCGAAAGGACAAAATCACTCATTTGAGGTGTACGCTCGTCGCTCAGTTCGCAAAAGAATGCCAGTTATTTCGGGTAATCACTTCTGCAGTTGATTTCGAGTTCAATTTTTTCGCTATTCAATCACTCCAAAAATACTCGTACGTGAGATATAGTCGATTATAGGATACGCGAAAACCTGCATATCGAGCAACTTAAATCATCGAACTAAATCATTTTCGATCAATGTTGATCACGTAGTACTATTTTTATGAACATTTTACTGCTTTATATCCCGAATGACATTATTCGAAAGAAAAAGTACTTCTTACTTGTAAAATAACAGAAAATTTGGATAAAATTTTCAAGTCATAATCATAATCTTTGTCACGTTAAGCCCAGTCATCGGATTTGTGTGAGGAAGATAACACTGTATGCGTCTTCATCGCAGAGACAACAAAATTAGCTGGTATATAGGCTTGTTTATGCTGAGGATTTGAGCGAGCTGCCAGGCTTGTTAGCTGGACGCTCATTTTTGAGTCAAATCCTTCTTCGGTAGGGGACTCGCAGGGGGCTATGGATAAACGACGACATCAGAGTTAGTCGAGTCCGTAGTTCTTAAGAAATTTAATGCAATAATATATTTTGACAAGTTTCTTAAACGAGATAGGTCAAAAAAGTTCGACTCAAACAAGGAATTGGTGGACTTTTAACTGCTACAATACCGAACAATTTGCATCGGACGCCTCCACTGGCAGCTACATAATCGAAACTATTTCAGTTCCTACCTGACACGTTATTACTTCAGAGTAAACCTAACAACCATGAAGAGTAAACCAATAAGCTGTATAAGGAAGCGCACACCCCCAAATCACTCTTACACAGCCCTGTTCAGTAATGGCGCCGAATAGCTCTAACGTCCGTAGGAGGGAGGGAATAGTAATGTTCGCTCGCAATTTTACATCTTGCTGATGTTGGTAGAGTAGGCGCGTGTCGAGAAGCAGCAGTTGGGCGGAAATGGCAATTTTTGTGGTATGCGTTTTAGTTATTTTAATTAAGCATTGTAAGTATTTGGGTTCATTTGTTTTATTAGAATTTTTTCATAATTTCTTCGTCATTAGTCGATTTTTACTGCATAATATGTACTACTCAGTTACAGGACTACTGCTTCGTGAATAACTACATCCACTGCCAAACACTCAGAGGGTCTTACGATAGGCAGGCAATAGGTTTGGGTAAGATAGCTTTATCTATCCTATGGACTGGTGCTCTCACGGAGGATACCGTTAGGTTACCTGAGCTATAGATGGGCCTAAGGGACTGCTATCTTTCGTGCCCATTTAAACATATTACCTTTTTCATACCTTCTTCGCTTTTTCTTTCTGGGCTTTTCTTCCTCTTCCTTCCAAACTTGCTGGTTTTTGCTCTGGGTATCGTGTGTGAGAAGGCACCTCGTGCACAGATTCGTCATTTTCTGTAGTCCAAACTAAATGGTCCCTTCGCTTTGCTCTTTTGAATTCGTGTTTGTTACGACTAGGGATTCTTGAACAAATGTATTGATGCCCCGGGCATTTGCGTCCCGAGGACATTTAGACCCCGATGTCCTCTGTTATTTCAAACGATTAAATTTATTTTTTGTGTGGATTGCAAACATCAGATCAGAACTGCTGTGAAATACAATTCTTATAACCTAGTTCTAAACTATTGCTCCTCAAATGAAAAACTTTAACGTCGTCATTGAATAGGAAATTACAAGAATCAAATACTAAAAATTCAAAATCGTTAAGTTTAGTTAAATTAGGTTTAGGTGTGTTAGATGAGACTAGATTTTTTTTCTGTACAAACTAAGTATTTTTAGGCATTTGTGCGAAGGGCTGTTATCCGTGGAGAAATATTCTCCGAGAACCGTACCACTCAGGTTGCCTTCGAAATTTTCTGAAATGAACCCTGTTGAAATTTTTAACTTGAATGTTCTTCGTATAGTGGGCTTACTATCCGAGACTGGTGCTAAAAAGATGCGTGTCGAATTCACGGCGTATTTCACTGTTAATTGCGCTTTCCTTTCAAAAATTTCTTCGCGCAAAGCTTCTTGTTGTGTTGCGTTGCTCATTTAAATGAATAAAAGCACTCGAGTCCCAGAAAGCTCTTCGCCTGAACTGATTTTCTCGGTGAATTTACGTGTGAAAGCTAGCTGAGCTTCTATTTTAGTGTATAAGTTTAAAAATTACTATTGAGCATACAATCAATGCGGTAACGTTCGTAGTGCGACTTGAGCGCTAAGCCTATTTTTTATTACAAGAGCGATCGTTTACTTTTCGGCGAAAAACATTATTTGAACAACCACACCGAAAAGGATATGCTTCGTTGCTGACACTATAACTGCGCCACTTCACTATCGCTTTTGCTAGCCCCTAAATAACCTGATTTGGAGGTTTGGCCCCAAAAGAAAGTACGTATGATCAGCCGACAAGTTTGAGCAAAATACGTAAGTAATGACTCGGTAAAAATAGTCGCGTGAACCGTTTCAGTTAGTTAATTTAGGAAAAATTAATTGCAAAGTTTCAAATCTTCGAGTTTCTAGGAAGCAAATTAAGTTTTCCCAAACAAAAATGGACCGCGCTGCAGGAGATGAATGTCTTGCTATATCTTTGCTAAATGATCTTTTCTGAGAAGCAGCGAAGAATGTTAGCTTTTGTAGAAAAACCTCTAGTTGCTCTTGAATCTATGCAGAGGACTCATATTCATTATTTGTCATGCTAATAAAATTTCCAACGAAAAATCAAATCAAATGGAGCTGCATTTTTTAAATACCTCTAGAGCAGGCTATTTGTTATTAAATGTATTCTCATTTTAACATAATGCTATCAAATTTGTTTAATTTAATGGGAACTTAAAACAATCTTCAAAAATGTTGAAATCGATGCAGCTCTTCTAGTTGGAATATTTCCTTTCAGTTTGTATTAGATTACAATGCAAACATTTATAGAAGTCACTAGGTTTTTTAAACTTTTAGATGCGATGAAAAGCGCAAGAGTTTCTTTGATTGGTTACAATTCGTTAAAATTTAAGGTCAAATTGTTGCAAAACTTTGTAGGTGAAAGTATACTAAAAGTAATTGTTTAATGAATTCTGCGCCGCTCGTGTATAAGATTAGTGAAAATTGTACAACGCTTGCCTTAATATGTACTTTTTATTTTTTCCTAGATTAGAGAGAAAAATACAAACTCTTCTTAGCCAATTTATTTGAATACAAATGTTAAATTTGCGGCGTGGGTGCTATTTAGTTTATTTCCATGTATCTGAGATGCATGTTCTCTCGCTAAAAAAGAAATTTTGATCATATAATGACTTCAGAACTACCTGCCACTTGGATGAAAGTTTCGTAATCATGCTTTCAATTGAGCTTGCACTCTAGCGCGTTTTACCTGCAGGCCTTCTTTTTTGAGTCTCGTTGAAGAATTTTGAGTTTACTCGCTGAAGTTCGGAAACTGCAATCGTCGGCAGTTGCATTGTGCGAGTCCTGAGCCTCAGTTCAATCATTTTTTAATGTATGATCTTGAAATTCAACAGAACATATTCGGCCATTTGATGTTATGCACTTGGCCGCTCTTTGAACTGGCATGTCTGAGACGTGCAGGATAGAGACAAAACGTGCGAGCAATATTGCAGGGACAACCCACTCGACCCAAGCCTCGCACAAAGTTGGAAGTTGAGGCTCTTGTGTCCCGAGGGCCTTATTTGCATGTGACGATGGATGTTGTCGGCTTGCCGAGTCCCGAACTGCGCTGTACGAGGCTTCCTAGAACAGAGCAGTGCGTTCAGGCGGGAGAGGGTCGGGCAGTACTTGGTCGGTCGGATTCTTTAACCAAGGTAGCACAGCATTACATTGCGCCGACATCAGAAAGTTCGCTCATTTTCCAAGAAACGATTACCTAATCCTTTACTTAAAATTCAATTTAGCCACGGTGAAGATCTGCACATCTTGCCATTTTCATGGCATATTGTACGATGGAACTTGTATTAAGGTACTTTTTTGGCAATCATAAATGATAACCAATGAGCGAGCTTCACTGCTGTAATTTTTGGTTGTTTTCCTCCTTTGTCAACGAAGAATTTGCCCATACAGAATGAATAATGATATTTGAATGAAATTAAAGTTTTAAGTAACTTGAGCGTGGACTATTAAGGAGAAATTTATCCTCTCTTTTGTTCAACAAAAAGTAGCGAATTTTTCCAATTTAAACAAGTTTTTTAATGCCATGATACTAAATTTCGTTATTCATAGTATATTATGTTGTTTACAGCAAGATGGGACCTAGTTCTTTTTTAATTATAATTTTTCCCACGTGTACATGTGCAACTGTGAATAGTATGATATTCAGATTGTGTACGAGATAAACGGCCAAATACAGGGTGTTTCAGAACAAGAAATACAGAATTGCACACCTAGTAGAAAATGGCTAAAAAACACTTTTTCTTATTAAATTTTCTTAAAAAAATTTAGGTTTGTGAGGTATTAGCTGATTATTGTTTCAAAGGATGAAATTTAGCGACATAATTACTCAAAATATTTATTTTTAATTTACTTTACAAAAATTGTTCAAAATGTGCTCCACCTACTTCAATGCACTTTTCTAATCTTAGCTTTAAAAGGGTGTTTCTTAGCAGTGAAACATTGAGAACTTTTAAACTGCTATAATAAAAATTCATTAACAACTGCTGGATATTGGGAAACACGTCTGGCATTTCAGAAATCTCTCCAGCAGCCACTGCAATTCTGGCCACGAGATCTTCCTCAGATTTAATGGGTGTAGCATAAACACCCATAAAGGGTGTAGCTAAACACTTTTTTTACCAAATATCACTAAAAAATACATTTCACTATCGTAAACTTTCATAGAAGTGTAATTGTAACGTAAATTTAAAATAAATCTTGTGAATAATAGTATTACTGAATTTCATCCTTTAAAACAATAAACAGCTCATATCTCAGAAGCCCGAATTTTTTTCGGTGAGTTTCATTGAAGAAATAGTGTTCATTTGGCCATTTTCTACTTGGTGTGCAATTTTGTATCTCTTGATCTGAAACACCCTGTATGGACGTCAATGTGCTTCGTTGCAGACAATACTGATACGCCAAAACATTTTTCCCTCTTTTTGGACAGCGTCGATCATCAGATACACGCACCTGGACACACTGTAATTAAGCTCGAAACCTTTCAACCGAAAATAAAAGATGCCCACATTCTATCGTCGCGAGTATCGAGCAGCATTTATGGTCTAATAAAACTAATTCTACTTTTCTCTGCATGTCACCTTTTTAAAGATTTTAATATAATCATTTTTGGATAGTGCTTTTAATACCTCTTACGTCTAAATAAATTGAAGCATTCAGCAACGTACGAACATAAGTGATATAGTTTGGCAGGCCATAGGAAATCGGCGCTCTCAAAGTGAAAATGTAGATCCCAAGCTGAAGTTTAGGATGGCCTGTCATATGATATTGGATAGATTTAAATGTTTTCTCATCGACCATCATTTTTTCTATTTACTGCTGTTCTTTATATCAGGTCCTCCCAAACTCTTTTTTCATCTTCCTTCCTTTACGAGCAGGGTGCGGGGAATACACCTTGAGTATAAATTGTCCGCTCCCTTACTTCAATACTGAATGGTCTCTCCTTGCTTCCCCTCTTTGGGACACTTTCTTTGTGGTTATGGGGGCTTTAAGTAACTTAAAATCTAATCTATAACACGGCAGAAATCAAAGTTCGTTGCAATCCAAGCACCAGTTAAATAATAGCGAGGCTAATCCTTCCTGTGTTCTCCGTGTTCTCCGTTAGAGCGATTCTTCAGGTCAGGGTGCGGAATTTATCGTGGAAACTTGCGCAATAGCAATTAGTGGCCGGACTAAATATCCCTCGGTAACTTGTCGGACGTCCTAATGTTCTTCCTCCCAAATTTGTTCATTAGGATCTTCGAGCTCCAAGTTCCTTTTCTAATTAATGCTGATTGTTCTGTATTTCTTCATGAAGGATTTTTTTAAAATTTAATCCTTGATAATTTATGTGTTTTATACTGCGACTTTGCTCTGATAATCCCAATAAACAACCGAACACGTTGTACTGTCCCTGTTAACTCCTTGAGGAAAACCAGTCTCCAAATGCCTGACAGTTCTTTCCAGTTATTAATAAGCTGCAGAGTGCATATTGTAATTTTAGTTCATTTCAGACATGCAAACTGTTGTTTTCCCATTGTTGGTTGCGTGCTTACTAGCTGCTGAGTTGCAGCATAATACTCTATTCGAGAGAAAGCTCCATAGTCCTCTTACCAAAGGAGCCTTAAACCGCCGCGTCTTGGAAGTTCGCATTTAATGAAGCTTCCAAGCTCGTCTCAGCTCGGCCTAACCCACCTAGCGCGTCTAAATATTGGGCATTTTTCCTCAGATTTCGTGTGTTGCTCTACGTACACACCGGCAGTTACTGAGTGCAGTACCTTGGAGTATTTTACCAACTCCGGTGCCAGAGCTGCTCGCGTTACGTTCCAGTGATAGCTTTTTTAGAGAATGCGAAGTTCCTTATTTTTTCGTCATGTTTAACTTTCTTTGAATGCACTAAGAGAAAGAGTAGCTTTGGTTTCCGGAATCATTTTTGTTACTACTCGCATTGTACTGAGGAGCCTAACAATTAGTGATTGCATTTGAAGGACTTTAATAATGTGTTTGGGAATAGAGATGATCAGTTCATGTTTTGTCATGAACATTATTTATCATTTTCTGACGCTTACGAAATCGTTGTGCGTAACTATAGAGAACGTCAGCACCTGAAGCGCTCTCTGAGCGCCTCTGCCGTCTTGGTGTGTTAACATCAAAAAAGAGAACAAAAAACTTCACCACCTACACAAAATTATCTGAGCTTCTAGGTCAAGACATTTGTTATGTCATCAACTACCTGCAACAGTGAGCAGATACCATTGAACATGTTCTTTGTTAGTTTTTAGTGAGCACGCATTTGTCATCTTTTCTCAGTGCTTGCCTCGATCTGGAACCCCGAATGACACTGAAAGTTAGTGCTAAATTCTACTCCTTTAGAGTTGCAGAAGTCAAATTCTTCACTACTTCCAAGGGGTTTCTTCCTCTCGAGCTTCTTTGCCCCGAGAAGTCTCTTGCAATAATACTCCCTAACACTAGCGTCTGCTCTATATACTCGGCTACGATTTTTTTAGCTCGTCCGTGTGTTGATTACCTATACTGCAGTTGGCACACACTTTGAGCCGCTTCTCTTTCGGCTTTCTAATGAATAAATTAATTCACCCGGAACATTTTTTACGGATGTTCGTTGCATAAGAGATGTGCCCACACTTCAGCAATTTCCAATCCTTAACGTTGCGCATGTGTAAGCAGTATCAGCTAATTACGAGTAGAAATTGCACTTCTGTTCGCTTGGTTCATGCAGTTATATTGCTTTCTCGAGAACGAATTACTGCAGGAAATACACCAACATTTACAAGTTTTGAATTGATACGCAGTCTCTATTTATCAATTTAACTGATTTTCAACGCCACGTTCGATCGATCCTGTGAGGTCGGTTATCCAGGAAACTTTCCCTGACCGTGTACTGCTGAGAGCCATTACCGTCACTTGACTTTGTATTGACAGCTGAGCTGTGGTCGGTCGGCCAGTTTTCTATGCCACTTGAACGTCAGCTAGCCACTCAGTTAAGTTGGGAATATTGAATTTTTCTATCACTCGCATGCTCACAGACACTTCAGAGACGTTCTGTTTGCCTAGCCTGCTTTCCATCAACATGCGACGCAGGACTCAAATCTAAATTGAAGCACAGATGAGGTCGCTAATTTTTCATTTGGTGGTATTTTAGTTGAGCTTGAAATACTTTCGTTGGTTACTTCCCGACATACCATTTAGTGAACGAGACTGCATATGTCAGCTAAAGTTTGTGTTTATATTGAGCTGCCCCGGAGTGAACACTACGCTGCGTAAATCTATCCATAAGCCTAGCTAAAAAATAAGTAAAGAATGTTCACTTGGACGAACTTATTTTCACTTCTAGAATACATACCCCTCAGGGGGATACAACTATTGTATCTATGGGAATTAGCGCTCCCAGGGGGCCTGAGCTAAAAGTTATGTAGGCTTACTTTTTGTTAAAATAGAATAGGTTTTTGTTTTGTTACGAACCATCTTTTTTCGGTTCACTGCTGTCCTATTTTTCAACACCTACTACTTTCTTCTTCAACTTTTTCTTGTTACATGATCTTCTTTCTTAGCTTTCTGTTTCTGTGCCCTTTCTGCATAGATTCCACGTTTCTGTAACTCCATACTAAATGGTACCTTCTTCCTTCCTCTCTTTGGATAGCCTTTGTTGCGGATAGGGAGGCTTAAACTAACTAATAATCTAATCTAATCTTCTAGATTATATAAATGTAATTTAAAAATGAAATACACACTTTTGATCAAAATGGAATGGTCAGTAGGCTAATTTTACCCATAAATGTTGTGTATTGATCAATGTCTAGACGTGATATGGAATGAAATCAATGTATTATGACAAACTGTAGCAATTTATTCTGATGCCAGTATGCAAATACGGTTGTAAACTTGAGCAGAATTCAATAAAACATGTTTTATCTTCTCGTTCTGAGTGAGCGATAATATCAAGCTGAATCAGGAAATCATAGATAGCTTAAACAAGACTTATTTTTCTCGTCCAAAGATTTTCCATTATACTGGTTAAGCAGCTTCATTTTCAAATTTTTGAGAGTTACGTTCTAGCGTCTTGAAAAGTCGAGAACGAGCTCGAACGTTTTGGGTGCACTTAACTATGTCATAAAAAGTACAGCGTTCGTACTTTATGTTTGAGAGGGCAAATTTTGTTTCTATGTCTTCCCGGTGTTATAGTGGACAATGACTGGATGGTCAACTCGAAATGTATAGGGTTCGAATCGTGGTGACGGCTGGACGATTCCTTATTGAGAGAACCCCCATCGCTGAAGTTAGAAAATTTCGATAGCTGGAGATCTGAGGAGCTTCATAATCAACCTGACAGGTATATCAATTTGACATGACCTCCCTGTATTTTAATGGGAGAATCACACCAAGGTGCTTCATCGCCATAGGTATTAAAATTCAAGATGCCTACCAAATAAAGATAATTTTTTTCTGATGAATGCATTAATGGAAGAATCTATTTCGCCATCGTTGTTAGAAGAATATTTTTCTTGCTGAAATTCTCAAATTTGATCAATTTAAGAATTGCCATCAGCACCACTCGACATCTTTCAACTCATTTGAGTGTCTTGTTCATATTTTATTCGAAGAATGCGAATTTGGAAACTTTTTGATCGAGTAAAAAATCAAAATGGGGAACTCTAAATATGTCTCCTACCTTTCCTATAGATCTGTCTACTGGCGTGGGAGAGCTTCGTGTCTTGGTGTTATGGTGGACTAGAATTGTCGCTGAATTATCCCTCTTATCACCTATTTGTAAATTATCATCGGGGACTTTTGTGCCACCATCAAGACTTAAACGTGCCTCACGTATTTTTACTTTCGGTAACTTGATTTTAGAACAAGTTTCTCCTTTAGCAGAAACTTACACTTGAAAAGGCCAACTGGCTGTCGGCACTTCATTAGTCTTTAACGTGTTGACCGCCGCTGCTGTGTGGCCGCGGCGCATCCACACTGTCATTTCAATTACAGGCTTCAATTAATTTATAGAACTGTTATGTGGACAGTGACCATCATAGCTAGATGGAAACCCATGCGTCTACTTATAGGGTAGATGCGAGTAGGGAGCACTTTACTTGAGGTAGTTAATTGTGGACAGTAGCAGTGAAAAATGTAACTTACATGGGGCAGATAACTGGACTCTGACGGTTAACATGTTGATTAATTCTGTTCAGTAATCATTTCATCTTAACCTCCTTTCAAAACATGTTCATCTCCAAACTTTTTATGAAAGGTTTTGATGAATGTTATCGAAGATAGATTCGTTTGCAAAAATTGAAAGTACATTTTTGAATCCAGTATTTGTCTCCATGTCGAACTTTATCTTTTTCGTTCATGGCTTAGAACAGAGCTGGCACTTACAGTGTTAACAGTTGGGATCGAAATTAGCCTTATGGCCATCTGTAATCTGTAACTCTTTACCGCTCGTGAATTTCGAAATTGACTCGGGACTATGTTAGGGCCCGAGCTAAAGGTTAGGTAGGCTTCCTTTTTGTTGTAATAAAATAGGTTTTTGTTTTGTTACGGACCACCTTTTTTCGGTTCACTGCTGTCCTGTTCTTCAGCACCTACTACTTTCTTCTTCAACTTTTGTCTTGTTTCATGAAGTTCTTTCCTAGCTTACTGTTTCTATGCACCTTGTGCATAGATTCCGCGTTTCTTCAACTCCATACTAAATGGTGCCTTCCTCTTTCCTCTCTTGGAACATCTTTGTCGTGGTTAAGGGAGGCTAAAAATTTCTTATATAATAATAATAATAATAATTCGAAATTGACTCCTATTAGCAGATCTAACATATTTAATTTCTTGCTTAATTTACTTTCTAATTTGTTCTTTGGAACTCACTGCCGGGTGACAGTTCTTCCCTCATTTTGATGTCGGAAATAACTTGATGACAATGCCAGTCGAATGGTTTGCTGAAATGAACACAAGAAACAAATTAAACGCTAAAAAATTTCAAAACAAGAATTTTGATGTGGATATCTCATTTAAGCAGCAGGAACTGCTGAATTCGATGAATTCGATTACAGTGTCCTTTAGAAACGGGCACCTCTAGTAATGAACTCGAAGCTATTTCAAGTAACTTTCTGTTCTATGAGTGCTACATGCAGTTTTTCTTACTTAATACATTGGCCGCAACGTGAGCTACCGGTGGCCACGGAGAGTATTTTCATAATGCTGCTCACCAACCAGTAGTCGTTCAGTTTTCATAATTACACAATTAAAGCTAAATAAATGAAATCCCAATCTCAGATAATGTACGTTATTTCTAAAATAGCTTACAACAATTGACTTCAAATATAAGTTGTATGTTGAACTAAAGTTTAGCAATTGCCGTCAGAATGTTAATCTACGTAAATTGCTTTAAGCCTAAATGGGTACTAGGTGCGACTAGGTATACAGAAACTTTACTTAGTTTGCACCAATGCGTCTCGAAATTTTAGTTTTCGGTCTAAACAAGTTAAAAAATTTCAATAGAAGTTAGACCACGCTATTTACGTATTTTCTTTAACCCCAGCGTTGTTGGAGTAAAATAAGTATATTTGCCACCAACATGCGTCCTCGTTCTCGCAGTATCTTCCTTCGTTGCTTGTTTCTACCTCCAATACTTGGATGGAGATCATTCCGATTCTGAGCACCATTTTAAATCTCGTTAGTTTCGAGCTATCAACAACATCAAATATGGAAAGAAAAATTTTAACCTGTTCGTTTCACGGTACAGAGGTTAAGTAAATGGAAGGATTTCAGGCTCTCTTTTATGGTAAAAATGAGACCAATTTTCAGGGAAAGCGTTTTTGTAGCCTTTCTTTATATTGACACGCGCGAGCACCGCAAAAGGCCTGGTTGTAAAATTTTAGAAGTCGCGAAGCCTAATGCTTTTTATGGTTTCTGAACCGAGTATTTCTCATATTTTTATTTTTGTTCTGTTTGAATACACTGTACGTGAGTGTACACCGCAACATTGAAGTCGGGTGGGGAAAAATTACTTGTTAATGTAACTCCTAAAATGTTATTGAATGTCCGAGCTTTATAGTACGGTGACGATTTCGTGTTTTTTGGGCAACGTAGCTCGGAGGCTACCCCTCAGGGGGATACAACTATTGTATCTATGGGAATTGGCGCTCCCAGGGGGACTATTTGAGGGCCTGAGCTAAAGGTTAGGTAGGCTTCCTTTTTGTTGTAATAAAATAGGTTTTTGTTTTGTTACGAACCATCTTTTTTCGGTTCACTGCTGTCCTGTTTTTCAGCACCTACTACTTTCTTCTTCAAATTTTTTCTTGTTTCATGAACTTCTTTCCTAGCTTACTGTTTCTGTGCACCTTGTGCATAGATTCCGCGTTCCCTCAACTCCATACTAAATGGTGCCTTCCTCTTTCCTCTCTTGGAACATCTTTGTCGTGGTTAAGGGAGGCTAAAACTTTCTTATATAATAATAATGCTCGGAGGCTAAGCGTAACCATTTGAGCTTTTCCACTGGCAAGCTGTTAATGATTCAGGATGTTGTGTAATTCGATGCACTTATTTAAACCATATGCAGAAAAACGCTTAATAAAACGATATACAGGAGTAACAACAACCTGAACACTCTTTTTTTGAGATATGACGACCTGAAATTAAATTAGATTCTTGTAAGAATAGGGTAAAGCGCGCGTCAACATCCTGCCCTAAAAGTTAGATTTTACTCGTTAGGTGCACTGTAAGCCTATTCTTAATCCTATTCTTGGAATCTAAAATTATTTCAATTCGTCATTTCTCGAAAAAGGAGTTCTCAGGTTGTTTTCACTCCTAAAAATCGTTTTAGTTAGCGTTTTTCTGTTTATGGTTATGTCAAGAATCTGTAAAGAACGATCAATTTTGCGAATTGAAAATGAAAATTTAGGAAAAGTTTGATCAAAATCTTGTAATTGTGTGTAACGAATTTTGTGCGCATTTATTGTTTGCTTGAACTAAAATTATGAGTTTATAAAACTGTGGTCAGGCGCATTCCAATGGTACAAGTGGGTTGCTCTAACATTAGTGTAGGCCTGAATGTTTACATTCAACATAGAGTTATGTGGCTTGTAAGCGAAGCAGGCACTCGAGCTGGCACTCGAGCATTTATGCTTAGTAAGGCATTCCTGAAATTCGAAGGCAATTTTCCTGTGAAATTTAACTAGGCAAATAATCACTTGGAATACTGAAGCCACATTTTAGGCATCTCTATCTATACGTGAAATAAAAAATTTAAAAGAGATTACGTCGGATAGCCTTTGAACGAGACGTACGCTCTTCAGAGATAATTAACCCTTTAACGTCCGAATTTTTGTACTCATATTACCGTTAACACAACCACCGTCACTAAACTGGCGCTGACATCAGGCAGTCACCAATATCAGGGTGGGATAGGAACTGCCACCCGGCAGAGAACTTCAAAGAACACATTAGGGAACTAGTTGAACAAGAAATACAATATATTGAGGGTATTTTTGAAAGAGGACACTGGTGTCCTCTGGGGCGTTAAAGGGTTAACCCACGAATTCTCGCACAAATGAGAGTATTTACTCGGAGAAAATAAAATATCATCTCGTGTCTACCAGAATCTACGCCGATATCAAGGAATACTGAGAGGAATTCTACATGATACCACCGCTCATACAGGATACCACCGCCGGATATACCTCGGATTCTTCAGGATTGCCTCGTAGGATTCAGGACCTCATTGCGAATGGTTACTGTATTGAATGAAATTCGTCGACGCTTCAACTCGTATTTATCGACAGACCAATATAACTTCCAGACTTGCCGATTCGCCTGATCAACGAATCGGTGTTCATGAGTAATCTGCTGATTAAAAATTAAGTTTGAATAAACGTCATCAAATGTAAGTGCAACATTGCATTTGACATGATTAAGTGGTAATTTAAATCGTGATAATGATCCATCTTATAGAACGAAATCGTGCAGTTAATGTGGTGTATAGAAATTTGTCATGAGTCGGGATATTGGACTCGCAATACTTCCTCCTGAAGATGAGTTGCCTAACATCGACGCGTGTGTGATGCTATTAAAATGCCAAAGGGAAAACATGAAGGAAAGCAAATTCTGTCAGCGATACCAAAGGGGTCAACATCGAATCGTCAACAGCAGCAAGGAGTTGGACAACAGAACACACAAGCGTTAATTCAACTCTACGAGGTATAAAATCATCAATACTGTAGGATGTTAGAGAGGGTAGGGAATGTGCCCGTAAAAAAAAAAATTTTGTGAATGTCATTAGGGGTGAGTACTCAAGTATTTAGGACGCATTTCACGTCGGAGGAACACAGATAAATCGAGCAAATGAACGCGATACAATATATCACGCCGTGCTGATTGTAATGAATAAGATTCTTAATTGTAATGTACCCTGTTTGTTGCGGAATCAATTTTAGAACATAATGTGCTTAAGTAGAATTTACCATGTGTGTCTTATATTGGCTCCATACTGTAGTACTTATTATTCAATAAATAGCTGAAAGCTAATTCAAAAAAAATTGTCAGGCCAATTTTTTTAACTCTAGGAGGGCGGTCCTGTCAAGAATCTGTGAAGAACGATCAATTTTGCGAATTGAAAATGAAAATTTAGGAAAGGTTTGATCAAAATCTTGTAATTGTGTGTAACGAATTTTGTGCGCATTTATTGTTTATACTGAAATTGTGAGTTTATAAAACTGTGGTCAGGCGCATTCCAATGGTACAAGTGGGTTGCTCTAACATTAGTGTAGGCCTGAATGTTTACATTCAACATAGAGTTATGTGGCTTGTAAGCGAAGCAGGCACTCGAGCTGGGTTAGTGTTGTGCTTGGTAAGCAGACCTCGAGAGCTCGAACAAGGAGTGCGGTGTAGTGTTACCACAAAAGGCAAAAATTTGTTGACCATAAGGCCCGGCCTAGGGGTAGAGGGTAGAGGGTAGAGGATAGAGGGTAGAGTCGTGGGAAAGCTTCCTCGCCAACGGGTTTGACTTCAAGATCACCTCGCCAAATAGGGGCGGGAAAATGCGTGTTCTGCTCACAGCGAATAGGATGTGTACAACCTCGAGAACAGCCAATAGGACAGAGCAAGCGAAGGTTTGGGAGTGCAAGTAGTGGTGCCATTGGTCATGACTGGAGAGAGAGTAGCCCAAAAAGAACACTTTGACTAGCACGGAAAAGACGAGGGTCAGTGAGAGTTCGCGAGCATCTCGATAAGGTTTGTCGTGGCTAGGCATCATTATACCTAAAAGTGTTATACTCTGCGTCGTGAATAGGTGTTAAATTAAATGTTTTACTTAAAATAAGTGAGAAGCGAAACCTGTTGAGATATATTTTTCTTGAATCAACAAATTAAAAGTTACATTTTTGCTTGTGCAGAGGGAAGAAGATCCCGCACCGGGGAGGTTGTTTTAAGGAAAGTTTTGATAACGGCGTCAGGGCGGGTAAGGCTCGTGCGTTTGTTACGATAGATACCGCTGGAAACGATAGGTTCATATAACGTATAAGAGAATTGGAGCAGTTGAATTAAAATGTGGAATATGTGCATATATATGTATGAGAAAATTGTTGAATTAAAGTAATTGTCAAAAATTTTGTTGCCCCCACAGAAGGGCGGGTTTTCTCCTATTGATTGCAAGCACGACTTCTTCATAAAACGTCCAAAAACAGTATATGCACCGTGTAAGAAACAGGGATTGAACTGAAGCTGCTCTTGGTCGAAAGAACTAGTGAACCGAGGTCAAATAGCCATCCATTGTGCCGTTGGGATGCGCCAACCTGACAGTCAGGCCTTATTTCATTATATGTGTTCCTTGTGTAATTCACTTTAAGAAATTGACCGGTCAATTAGGCAGAGTAGTATTTGTCAATATGTGTTACTCACAGTTCCAGTAAATTACGATTAATGCTTTGTACCAGGGTGTTCATTATAAAGGATTCTTTAGCATTTTAATGTCGTTTGAAAACCCCGTTAACGCTCGCAACACATCTCACCGAGGCAAAATAGCGCACTGAAACGCGCTGATGTAAGTCGAGTCAACCATCATCGGTGAGTAACGCTTTGTTTTTAGTATATGTACTGTAATGTCAATTATTGTCCATGAATTGTTGTGTTGTATATGTATCCCCTGGAGGTGGGCCAATTCCTCAATTCCGAGAACCTGATCTTCTTGTTAATGAAATGTTAACAAGAGGAGACGGCCCCGTTTTCTCGTGACATCTAAATTTGGCAGGATCCAAGTGATCACAATTTTATTTACATCTGTGAGTTAACAGCAGTATTGTGTGTTTTGATATTTTTGTTGTGTTTTACATGCGCGTGTTGAAGTGAAATTTAGTGCGTACCCCAGCTTATGAAGTGCTACAACGATTGGAGAGTGTATCATTTCGAGAGCGATAAATTGTCATTGTTACAGAACGAGAAGCTGACAAGTGTGTAATGATATACAGCTGAAAATTTTGAAGAGATCAAAGGGTGATAAAAATTGCTCTAAATAAATTTCTCAGGAGCTTGAATAATTAAGGTAACGTGATGTTGAAAATTCACAGTGAGTAATTTTCTTGTTAATGAACTGCGTGAGCGTGAGTGATTATTTGTGAAGTCGTGAAGTTCGTATTCAAAGAAGATTAGCATCATGCCTGGGAGAGGACGAAGGAACAACGCCCGCAGAAATGAGCCAGCAACGCCACCACAGCCCGAAGAGGAAGAAGTTAATATGCCCGTGGTAACCAGTTGCGTGGGGGCCATTGGGGCCAAATTCAGGAGGGGCGATGACGTGGGGAACATATGGCAATGTTGAAGTTTCTGACTGGTAATCTGAATAACAGCGAGCAGGTGCATGCCTTCTTCCTATGCCTAGGTCCACAAGAAGCAAAGGAATGCTATCAAATAATTGGTACACTAACGAACCTACGAGAAGCAGAAACCTGGCTGCGCTCATACGCCGACCAAGTCGAACATCCGACTCAAGCGCTGTTTGAAATAGTAACCAAGAAGCAAACAAGCCGAGAGGGAGTTTCTGAGTACCTGACGCGCCTGGAAAGGCTGTACAACGAGAATTATCTAGAACATTCGGAACGAGTCATTATAGATTTGATGTGGCTCGGATTAAGGGCAGACATCACGAGACCCTTTCGAAGTGATGCACGACCTACGACAGTACAAGAATTGAGGGACATGGCAATCGAAGTGGAAAATCGACGGATAGTACCAGTACCAAGGGAAACGACAGAGAGGAGGGAACCGGAGAGAGAGAGAGAGCGCAGCGAAGCGAGAGGAGGCCACAGCATGAGACTGCACGTGTCGGCCACACGATGCGGTATTCACCACAACGGCAAAGAGGCTACCACCATGAAGTGCCACCCAGGAGGGAAAGGAACAGGCAGATACGACACTCTCCTTATCATCGAAGAGGAAATTATGAAGCGCCACACTGGAGCGAAAGAGGCAGACTTAGGAGTCATCAGCACCAAATTTACCACGCAAGAGAACCACAGCCGCATCAGGAAGTACCACCTGCACCTGCAGTGAACTTAGCACAGTATAGAGCAGTGCCACCGCCGTGCGTCAACTGCGGAAAATTTGGGCACCTAAGAGCTGATTGCAACAGAGTGCAACATTTTGCAGGACAGCCAAAAAACGGAATAGGAGACCGTTAGCTCCAATAATAAATCCCAGCGTTATACTCCAAGTGAATGGTACACCTGTAACCGCACTTCTTGATACCGGAGCAAATATATGCTTGGTAAAAGAGCGTGTGGTTGCGGGGATTAAAAATGCTAGTGTGAAAGGAACATCGACTGCATTAAAAACAATTGGAGAGTAACCCGTACCGGTGCTGGGAAAGATTAATGTGCCAATTAAAGTTAACGGTCAGAAAATTGTTCAGAGATGTTTTGTTGTGCGGGAAAATGCATTCCCAGGAGACCTGCTAATAGGAGTGGAAGTAATGAACAAAGTCAACGCAAAGCTAGACTTCGGAAAACGTAGGGCATCATTCTTTGGTACTCATGTGAACATGTTTTCAGCACCAGGACCCGCTTCTCCGAAAATTCTGTGGGTAACACGGGAAGAAGCATCGGTTACTCTCGCTGAGGACATTACAGTGAAGCCTCGCGCGCAAACTATGGTGAAGTGCCGAGCAGATGTCAAGTTTGATGGAAAGGAGGTAATTTTAGAGCCTAGAATTAAGTGGGCGCCTTACGTGGGAGCCACCGCAGCAAAGGTACAAAACGGGTATGTTTTGATGCCTGTACTTAACCCTTTTGCCGAAGAAATCGCTCTGACTGAAGGAGCAATAATTGCAACATGCCACGAAATCTCGAATGAAAATGCAACTGCAGAAGAGGATAATGATAAAAACAGTGAAGCAGAAAATCTCCGCAGAGAAAAGCGCTATCAGCAAATTGATGAGCTCGATCTCAGTCACTTGGATGCTGAAAAACAAGGGCAAGTCAGAAACCTGTTAAAGGAATATCACAAGACGATTAGTGCAGACGAGATGGACATTGGCCACGTTAAAGGAGTAAAATACAAAATTTTGCTGAGTGATTACAGGCCAATTCAAACAGAAGGATGGCGTATTCCGTACACCAGCCAAGAAATTATTGATAAAAAGGTCTCGGAGATGATTGGAAGTGGAGTTGTGCAAGAGAGTACAAGTGCTTGGAAAAACCCACTCGTACTAGTAAGGAAGCCTGGGGGGGCCACAGAATTTGCCTTGATTTGCGAGCTGTAAACATGCGGGTAGTGAACGAGCACTACCCGATTCCCAACATTATAGGGACACTGGAAGAGGTAGCTGGCAAAGAGTATTACTCGATTGTCGATGCAAAATCAGCCTTCCATCAAATTGAGCTCGATGAAGAAAGCAAGCAGTACACGGCGTTTCAAACTCGACAGGGAAACTTCGAATTCTCTAGGCTACCTATGGGACTCAAGTGTTCAACATCAGTGTACCAGAGAGTAATTTGTCATGTTCTGAAAAGGCAGCTTGGGAAATTCGCCGCCATTTATTTGGACGGTGTGTGCGTCAGCTCTATGACTTTTGAGAGTCACCTAGAAAATCTAAGGGAAGTGTTGCACGAGTTTCAATGTGCCTGAGTAAAATAGGCTTAGACAAGTACAAATTTGGGCAAAAACAAGTGAAGTACCTAGGATGTTACATCAGTCGTGAGGGACTTATTCCAGATCCCAAGAACGTGGATGCGATGCAGAATTACCGTAGGCCGACGACCGCACGAAAGTCCGCTCCTTCGTCGCTGCACTCAACTTCTACCGGCGGTTCATTCCGCATTTCGCTACAACCGCTGCACCCCTTAATGCTCTGACTAAGAAGGGGCAAAAATTCAAGTGGAAGGAAGAACACGAACAAGCCTTCTGTAAACTTAAGCAGCTCATGATAGAAGCGCCAGTTCTGAAGAAGCCTTCTCTAAATGAGACGTATTACTTGAGCTGTGATGCCTCAAATGAGGGCTCGGGCGCGGTACTTGCACAAAGATGTAATGGTAAGGAACAACCGATTGGATACTTCAGCAAAAGATTCAATGATGCTGAAAAACGTTATTCAATTACGGAGCGTGAAGGATTAGCAGTGGTCGCCGCTGTAAATCACTTTTCACCTTATTTGTACGGTAATAAATTTGTTGTAATTACTGATCGCACGGCTCGTAAATATTTGTTCAAAGGTAAAAATACCAAGAACAACAGAATTATGAGGTGGGCCTTAACCAGGGTTGCGGAGTCGGAGTCGGAGTCGGGAGTCGGAGTCGCCGGAGTCGGATGTTTTAGGGTGGAGTCGGAGTCGGAGTCGGAGTCGCTTCTCTGAAGTGTGGTGGAGTCGGAGTCGGAGTCGGAGTCGCTACTCTGACGTGTGATGGAGTCGGAGTCGGAGTCGGAGTCGCTTTTCCGAATGTGGTGGAGTCGGAGTCGGAGTCGGAGTCGTTCATTCGGATGTGGTAGAGTCGTGGTTGGAGTCGCTCTTTTTTGGTGCTTCGATTCTAATTTTTGCTAAAAATTATTTATAATTCTTTAAAACTGAAAGTAAACCAAAACAGAGTTAGAATGCTTTGCTGAAAAATCTAAAAAATACGCAATGTTTTTGTTGATTGTTTTGTTCTAAGTATGAAACAGCGTATTTATTCCTATCACCTAATACCGTCATGTTATCTAGTCATTGAGGGTTTGCACAGATATATATGAGAAACCTACGAGTGCGAAATATAATTTATGTACCCAGCATTGATGTATATTTTGTAGTTAAAAGCAGGAATTAGTAATTGAAAGCATCGCAAATTCATTCAGTATATATCTGTTTTGTTCATTTTTCCTTCAATTAATACATAGGAACTGGAAAATAGTATTAAATGTGTTGTAAGTTACTTGTAGAACATTTCAGCTGATGCAATACATTGTACTCACATAAAGAGTGGTAACTCTGTATGCTCAAAATGATGCATTGATTGATAATGATCATAAACATTTCTAGTCTTTAGGTTATGATTCATTGCCAATGAGTAGTCTTTGCCGAAACCTGAAGCTATGGTCTAGTGCACAAAGACTTCTAGTTTTCAAGTCATGTTATCAAAATTGATATGGATTCCGTGTTTTTAAGTCAAGTTAACATGTATTAATAATAAAAATTTCTGCTCATTTCTCAAGTTATTCCTTGAATGTAATTTGGTTCTTTCAGAGTTATATTGTATTTCACTATATCATCATCATGTTTAATTTTTATCTTCGTATCACTCCCCAGTTTCTAAGCAAGTATACGCTGAAATGGAGAATTTTATAATTATCTTGATACATTTTTAAAAACTGAAATAGTATTCGTTTTGTAGCATTATATAATTAATTACTTCTTGTTAAGGAAGATTTGGAAATGTTGTAAGGTTATCTATATCGGCATTGAGACACTTGAAAAAAATTAAAATACGATATAAACGAGCTGCAATGAAAATAATTACACACACCAGCAAAAACTTCACTTACAGTCACACACACATTGTAACTGAAAACAATGCACTATCTCAGCTGCAATGGTTTTTGCATTTATGCGGTAGTACAAATTCTCTTGCTGGAAACATTTCAAATTGCTCCAAAAAACACGAAATGAGAAGAACCTGGGCGTTTATTAAAATAACAAAGTGTCCAATACAAAGTAAAAAGTTAGACGAAAATAAGAGATAGTATCATATTACACGCAAAGAAGCTAGAAGTGACTTTTATTCGTAAAAAACGCTCCGAAAACGTCAGAACCCTGCGATGAAAGCAGAACAACTTTTGCTTATTATATATAGCCGAAATGTAACATAGAGTTGAGCAATAATATGACACCTTTTCTGCATTGTTACCCTGCATAGTGTAGGTACAGAGAAGAAAAGGAAGTGTGCAAATCTGGCCTACCTTATCTACACGTATACATAATTTTGGGGATTTGAAGCATAGTCATTGAATTAACTATTATAATTTCAATGAATTAGTGCATACTTAGTAATAAAATACTGTTGATACATATCTATGCTTCTCAGTGTAGACAATGCCTACATTACCTACTCAGAAAACACTTGTCAGTAATATACAGGGTGTTTCAGATTCAGAATAAGAGGCAAAAAATTGCACACCAACTAGAAGATTTCCAAATAAAAACTTTTTCTTCTATAAAATTTTCCGAAGAAAGAGACATTGAGATATTAGCAGTTTATTGTTTTTAAGGGTGAAATTTAATGAATAAACTACTCGCAATATTGATTTTGAATTTACGTTGATCCGGCGAAATGTGCTAGTTGCATGACCTCCTAGATCTCCTGACATGACTCCACTCGATTTCAATTTTTGGGACACGTGAAGAGCCTTGTCTATGCTACACCCATTGAGTCTGAAAAAGATCTTGTGGCCAGAATTGCAGTGGCTGCAGGTGAGATACCTTAATGCCAGACGTGTTTCCTAATATTCGGCAGCCGTTAAGGCTAACATTCGAAAAGTGCATAGATGTAGGTGGAACACATTTTGAACAATTTTTGTAAAGTAAATTCAGAATCAATATCGCGAGTAATTGTGCCATTAAATTTCAACCTTAAAAACAATTAACACCTAATACCTCCCAACCCCGATTTTTTGGGGGAAAATTTCATAGGACAAAAAGTGTTTATTTGGCCGTTTTCTACTTGATGTGCAATTTTGTACCTCGTGTTCTGAAACACTCAGTATACATAATTGTGTACACGACTCGTCATAAATGACGGGATTCGATATTGTCTGTATAGAAATCTTTCAGATGTGGACCATAAAGAAATGTTTCCATCCTAATAGCACCCGCGATTAAAATATTCTAATACTTGTGCACTTGTGAAACTCGCATCACAGATACAGTAGTTAAGCATCTTTAAGAGCGTGAATGGGAGACAGATCAACCAACAAAGACGAACAGCCAATTTTGTTTGTTCAATGAAATTTCCTGTTGAATATTTTCCGTATTTCTGATGGCGGCTTTGTGGAAGAAAAAGTTTTCTTCAGTTGGCCTCTCTTAGTTCACAGACAAAAATTTGAAACTGATGAAATGAGATCTTTTTGTTCGTTGTTTTTTGTTTTGCAGCTGCATCTTTTCTTTTCGATTTTTGTGTTTAAATTTAACTTTCTATAATTAAGCACGTTTGCGCTTCTAGCAGACCTGCATTAACCTTAAATAGCTTTAATTAAAATTACTTGTTACGCTTTGGTGTTCACTCATTAAATTATCTTTGAGCTTGCTCTGCTTGGGCAGCACGTCGTCCTTGTAATAAAAGTGGGTCTGATACCTCTAACCTATTTCTCTTGCGTAAAAAGTAGTCTCTTTCTGCGACTCGAACTCCTCGACCCGGCTTTTGCAGCCTCTTGAATAGGCTCTTATTATTGAAGGTAATTAATTGTCAAATAATTGTTAAAATCTTAGTGCTATATGCAATCTTGCAATAAGATACGATATTCACCTAGTCGGCGACCAGACATCTTAAAACTCTGTATCTCTCTACTCGGAACGCCTCTAAAATTTCCTACCGGAGTACTGTGCTGATGACCGGCCGCGTCCATTGGGTGTCTTCTATTTTTAGCGAGTTTCGTTTTAAAAACTAACCTTACGTTAGAGAAGATCTTCGGTCTCTATTTTAAAGGAATTTAATAATCAAAATATTACAGAGGACGCTGCTGAGCGTACTGTTGGAATCCTCAAGATCTGCCTAACTTGGGTACGGTTTCTCTTTTTGCGCAGGAGAAAAGGGAAACGACTTGCTGTTGTTCCCTTGAAGTTCTTCTGTATTTGAAATAAATGTTCGAGCAGTTGCCCTTAAGTTTTAAATCCTAAAACTCCATTGTATTAACATAGGAGAGATTACGCTCACGAAATAGCTAAACCTATTTATTAATTTGTTCAAACGAGACACTTGACCATTTATTGTATAAGAACAATCAATACTATACCGGGTGTCCCACAAAAATGTCCCGGACTTTTTAATTGATAATATCTCCGCTTTAAATTAACATATTTTAATTGTCTTTTATTTACAATTTAGTCAATTTTGTTTCCATTTGAAATAATTTAAGTTTTTGAAAATCAGTTGAATAAACTTTAAGACGATCGATTCACTGAAAGGGGTAGAAAAATTGTTCGAAGGGAAAGTTTTAAAAACAACACTGGTGTTCTTCTTCATTCCTCAATACCTACTGTTAAGAATAATTTCATAACGATGTAACGTACATACAACTAAGTATTTAAGCCCTCTGAGAGGTTTCAAGTTTCAAGTGTTCTCAATAATAGTGTTTCAAGGACTGATAAAAAACGGTGGAATAATGGGTAAAACTCTTCGTTCAATGGTGGCTAGAAGTAATACTTGCCTTGAGAGAAATGGAGGGTATGTCGTTGGATACTAAAATTACCTCATTTATTTAAACGTTATATGAGGTAATGATTTGTTACTCCTTAAAATTTTTGTGTGTTCAGTTTTATGGAAACTACAAAATAAGGAAGAATATCAATATTGTTTTATAAACTTTTCCTCTGAACAATTAATTTTTCTGCTCGTTTCAGTAAATTGGACATTGTACAGTGGTTATTCAACCGATTTTTAAAAATTTAAATTATTCGAAAAGGAAACAAAATTTACTACATTGTGAAAAAGGCAATTAAAATATGTTAATTTAAAGCTGAGATATAATTCATTAAAAATCGGAGACATTTTTATAGGACACCCGGTATAATAAAAAGCCAGGTGTCCGTCAATGATAAGTATATGTTCTCGTGCGTAATTTCCCCTATCTCATTACAATGGGTATCTGTTTGCTTGGACAGTATCATAAATACCATCGAAATATGAAAAACCTGGCATCTGCTCACTTATGTTTATAAGTAAAAAACATTGCGTGAAAATCGAATCAACTGTCAAGAAAATGCGACTCATTGCATTTAAATTTCAAAGGCATTTAAATGCTTAAAAGGTATGGCAAATTTTTTAAAAACCTCTTGCGAACAATAATTTAAATTACAATTCAGGTAGGTATTATGTTATACAATTTGCTTAGTTGTTGTGTGCGTTTGTGACGTTTTTAAAGATGCTTAATGACCGTATCTGTGATACGAGTTTTACCAGTGCACAAGTACGAGAATACTGTATTTTAATCGCAGGTACTATTACAATGGATATATTTGTTTGCCATTTTTATCTTGAGATTTTTTTAAAACGATACCATTGGATCCCGTCATTTTTGACCAATCATGTACACTAGTATCTTGATTATTAACAATCTGTAGTCAATTTAAAAGTCGTTCGCTAATAAAGAATATAATGAACATATGCACAGGTTTCAACACCTGCAACCGTTTACTACTAAGAATGAGTGTCGTGTGTTTATTTATACGTTTTGTGTCACGCTGTTAAGGATAATTGATAGGAAAAAAATAGCACTGGCGGTCTTGGTTCCAGTTCACGGTCAATTAATACACTCATTTTCGTTGTGCAATAGCTCTGTAATAAGTCACTTTCATCACAATTAGAGCGATCCAGAGCCTTATATACTCAAGTTTGTATCGTGAATACCGAGTTCGGCGGGGTATTGCATATTGAAATATGCTGTATTGTATATTACAATATACTGTATTGCAATGTACTGTATTGCATATTACAATATACATACACAAGTTCGCAGTTGCTTTCAGTAATGCTGAATTTCTGTATCTTGGATACGACACGAATGGCTATAACTACTTCTCTTGCGGCTCAAAAATGCTGTGTTCTGAGTGTTTATTACTCTTATAAGAAAATTAAGTTACCTTTGGAATAAGCTGAAAGCATGGAAACTCCACTCAAACGAAAATTTGTTGAAGAAAGGTATTGAATTTTGTCATTTTTTACGGTCTGTGTACACTAGTTAAGAAATAAAATATTCATATTATAAATTATGAATAGGTGAAGTTGGAGTCACAAAACTGAGAATAGGCGGAGTCGGTGTTGGAGTCGCCAAATTTTGGAGAAATGGAGTCGGAGTCGGAGTCGGAGTCGCCAAATTCTGTAAAGGTGGAGTCGGAGTCGGAGTCGGAGTCGCCAAATTCTGAAAAGGTGGAGTCGGAGTCGGAGTCGGAGTCGCCAAATTCTGAAAAGGTGGAGTCGGAGTCGGAGTCGGAGTCGCCAAATTCTGGAAAGGTGGAGTCGGAGTCGGAGTCGGAGTCGCAAATTTATTCCACCGACTCCGCAACCCTGGCCTTAACACTCTCTCAATATGATTTTGAGGTGATTTATCGGCCAGGAGCTCAGAACGTGGTGCCCGACGCATTGTCGAGAAATATTGCGAACAACAACGAAGAGGAAAACCAAGACGACGAAGCCCCTAAAACAGTGTTCGTCACGTCGATGTTGGATGAAACACCCAGTGTACAAGAGGCGGAAATTTCTTTGCAGAAGGAAAATGTGAGGGCAGAACAATTGAAAGATCCCGTTTGGGGGCCTGTGCTGAGGTATCTTGAAGGTGACAAATTAGGGGACGCTCCAAGTCTCGCTCTTAAATCCGAAATCTTCACCGACGGAGGCATATTGTATTTCAGAAAGACGCAACGAAAGCCTAATAGAACAAGGCACTTGATCGTTGTGCCAGACGCTCTGAGAGAAGCGGCAATAACGTTAGCGCATGATAGCACAATCGGTGCACACCAAGGTCGTGCTAAAACGTGGAAAAAGCTCATGGAATTCGGGTACTGGATTAACATGGCGCGTGACGTTAACAAATACGTCGATTCGTGCATTCAGTGTCAGAAACGTAAGATCAACAATCGCATTTGTGTTAGCATTGGTTCATTCCCTGAAATTGACAAGCCTCTGGACAGAGTAGGTGTTGATTTAATTGAAATGCCAGTGTCGAATGAGGGCCACAAGTACATCCTGACCGTGGTCGATCACTTCAGTAGATATGTTGCAGCGTTCCCGCTCAGAAGCAAGACAACTGAGGAAGTAACGAAAGCGTTGACTAAATTCGTGACTACGTACGGCCCAGCCAAGACGCTCATCTCAGACAGGGGCACCGAGTTCACGTCAGCTTCATTCAGAAATGTGTGTGAAAAATTGAAAATAAAACACTACAACACATCAGCATATCATCCCCAATCAAACGGGATTACCGAACGGCAAAATCAGAATATCAAGACTATTTTGTCACACCTTGCCGCCAGCGATCAATCTTCGTGGCCTGATGCACTTCCTTGGACGTGCCTGGCCCTGAACACCAGCTACCAGAGCGTCATTGAAGAAATTCCATTCTATTTATTCTTTGGTAGAGATGCTGACATTCCAATCATTGAATGGCTAAAAACCCCGCGAATAGATTACTCGCTGGGAGAAAACTCCGCGGCAGAAGTAACTGAACGTCTTCACAATGCCTTCAAGGTTGTTAAAACAAAATCAAAAGCGTCACACGACAAGTCGGTACAATTAAAAGAGCGAGGAGTCAAGAACAACAAAGTCTAGGTGGGCGACATTGTTCTGCTACATAACCCGACCGGAAGGCCTGAAGCTGTCGGCGCATGGCCGACGGATTGGATTGGCCCGTATCGAATAATGGAAAAAAGCGAGTTTAATGCAACTATTAAAGCACTTTATAATGAACGTGCAGAGAGAGTGCATCTAGATAGGCTGGAGGTGGCGTTTCTCAGAGGGGAGGCTTACCCTTGCCATGAGGGTGACGCGGCTGTGCCAGTAGGGGATGGCTATACAGGCGAGAGCGGAGAGCAAGACATGAGGACAAGAGGCGCGGGAAACGCACGTCAAGCTGCGTCCAGGACACAGCGGAGCTACAATCTGCGTTCTCGGTGTAGGTGAATCGCCAATTAGAAACGAACTGCAGGGGACTGAAATCATGCGTCAACTTGACTTTGCGGGATGTGTTCTTGTGTGTTAAATTTTAGAAAAACTCTTGCGTAGGAGTGAGTTTTTTTTAGCGCTGTATTGCTTTAATCTAAATGTGTTCTTTAGTAGAATTGTGTTATTCTAGCTGTGAATTAAATCTAATCTCACTCACTAGAGGGTGATGCTTCGTTCAGTAGGAATATGCTCTAGGTTATGTAACTCCAACTTTCTTTGCTCACAAGAAATTTCGTCTGGACGAAAATCTTGTTCGAGTGATCTAATCTTATACTATGCTTAATTCTCATCTTTCTTTCTTGCTAA
Source organism: Morinoia aosen (assembly GCA_030386875.1). Lineage (NCBI taxonomy): Eukaryota > Metazoa > Arthropoda > Malacostraca > Amphipoda > Talitridae > Morinoia > Morinoia aosen. The sequence goes on along the minus strand of CM059571.1, from coordinate 15,923,073 downwards.
GTAAAGGGAAATTGAGAGTTTCATTAGTTAACTTCGTGTGTTTCTCAAGAGGAGTACTTTGTTTCCTTTGTAGTATGCTTATACATTTCCTCGCCAGCATCTCGTAAAGCGTACGCGCTTAATACGAAATAACGCTGGCGAATTAATTAGTTTAATCTGAAAGTGCTTAGGCTGAGGTTATCTCCGGCTTGCTGACTTTATCAATACCGTTGAAACCGTTCACTTACTCGCAACCGGGAGAATATGTTTAGCATTATATTAAAAGTAGCGTGTTCATTCTTGCTGTAGACAATAGTGTGTTTTATTTCTTCAGACTTAAGTAACTGATTTTCTTGGTAGATTAGCGTAGTGAGTACTTCAGCACAAAACATTCCAGAACATTCCATAACATGAATGCGTCTCGTATAAGCAGCAAAAATTAAGGAAGAATCACGTGGAATACAAGTAATTATTCACTAGAACGAAGAAGAGATAGCAACTGTACAACATAGGGGATTCATCGCACTTGTATTGGAAGTATTTGACTCTAGAACAAAGCGTTGCATTGGAAGACGAAGAAGATGTATGTGCAGCTGGGATTTCGCATCATGTTTCGGAAGAATGCCGAATGCACAAGTAATTAGCTCAGAACCGTTGGCGGTTGAGCTGTGGCGCTGAAGACATCGTCCAGACATATCGTTCGCTAACAAGCTCGTACCGGGAAGGGCTGCTCAAGTAATTGGCAGTTAATACTTTGAAGTGAACAGCACCACAGAGGAACGAAGCATCAACATGAGGAAGAAAGGAGAAGCGAAAATAATGAAGATAATCGTCTAGGGTGCCTAGAGGTACTAGCGTTCTAAATGCTTTTATAAAATGGGTACTCATATAACACAGTAATAATGCGTTTGTATTATTGAGTGTTGAAACTTTTTTAAGTAATTTGGAATTGCGTCGGAACATTTATGCTTAGTAAGGCATTCCTGAAATTCGAAGGCAATTTTCCTGTGAAATTTAACTAGGCAAATAATCACTTGGAATACTGAAGCCACATTTTAGGCATCTCTATCTATACGTGAAATAAAAAATTTAAAAGAGATTACGTCGGATAGCCTTTGAACGAGACGTACGCTCTTCAAAGATAATTAACCCTTTAACGTCCGAATTTTTGTACTCATATTACCGTTAACACAACCACCGTCACTAAACTGGCGCTGACATCAGGCAGTCACCAATATCAGGGTGGGATAGGAACTGCCACCCGGCAGAGAACTTCAAAGAACACATTAGGGAACTAGTTGAACAAGAAATACAATATATTGAGGGTATTTTTGAAAGAGGACACTGGTGTCCTCTGGGGCGTTAAAGGGTTAACCCACGAATTCTCGCACAAATGAGAGTATTTACTCGGAGAAAATAAAATATCATCTCGTGTCTACCAGAATCTACGCCGATATCAAGGAATACTGAGAGGAATTCTACATGATACCACCGCTCATACAGGATACCACCGCCGGATATACCTCGGATTCTTCAGGATTGCCTCGTAGGATTCAGGACCTCATTGCGAATGGTTACTGTATTGAATGAAATTCGTCGACGCTTCAACTCGTATTTATCGACAGACCAATATAACTTCCAGACTTGCCGATTCGCCTGATCAACGAATCGGTGTTCATGAGTAATCTGCTGATTAAAAATTAAGTTTGAATAAACGTCATAAAATGTAAGTGCAACATTGCATTTGACATGATTAAGTGGTAATTTAAATCGTGATAATGATCCATCTTATAGAACGAAATCGTGCAGTTAATGTGGTGTATAGAAATTTGTCATGAGTCGGGATATTGGACTCGCAATACTTCCTCCTGAAGATGAGTTGCCTATCATCGACGCGTGTGTGATGCTATTAAAATGCCAAAGGGAAAACATGAAGGAAAGCAAATTCTGTCAGCGATACCAAAGGGGTCAACATCGAATCGTCAACAGCAGCAAGGAGTTGGACAACAGAACACACAAGCGTTAATTCAACTCTACGAGGTATAAAATCATCAATACTGTAGGATGTTAGAGAGGGTAGGGAATGTGCCCGTAAAAAAAAAAATTTTGTGAATGTCATTAGGGGTGAGTACTCAAGTATTTAGGACGCATTTCACGTCGGAGGAACACAGATAAATCGAGCAAATGAACGCGATACAATATATCACGCCGTGCTGATTGTAATGAATAAGATTCTTAATTGTAATGTACCCTGTTTGTTGCGGAATCAATTTTAGAACATAATGTGCTTAAGTAGAATTTACCATGTGTGTCTTATATTGGCTCCATACTGTAGTACTTATTATTCAATAAATAGCTGAAAGCTAATTCAAAAAAAATTGTCAGGCCAATTTTTTTAACTCTAGGAGGGCGGTCCTGTCAAGAATCTGTGAAGAACGATCAATTTTGCGAATTGAAAATGAAAATTTAGGAAAGGTTTGATCAAAATCTTGTAATTGTGTGTAACGAATTTTGTGCGCATTTATTGTTTATACTGAAATTGTGAGTTTATAAAACTGTGGTCAGGCGCATTCCAATGGTACAAGTGGGTTGCTCTAACATTAGTGTAGGCCTGAATGTTTACATTCAACATAGAGTTATGTGGCTTGTAAGCGAAGCAGGCACTCGAGCTGGGTTAGTGTTGTGCTTGGTAAGCAGACCTCGAGAGCTCGAACAAGGAGTGCGGTGTAGTGTTACCACAAAAGGCAAAAATTTGTTGACCATAAGGCCCGGCCTAGGGGTAGAGGGTAGAGGGTAGAGGATAGAGGGTAGAGTCGTGGGAAAGCTTCCTCGCCAACGGGTTTGACTTCAAGATCACCTCGCCAAATAGGGGCGGGAAAATGCGTGTTCTGCTCACAGCGAATAGGATGTGTACAACCTCGAGAACAGCCAATAGGACAGAGCAAGCGAAGGTTTGGGAGTGCAAGTAGTGGTGCCATTGGTCATGACTGGAGAGAGAGTAGCCCAAAAAGAACACTTTGACTAGCACGGAAAAGACGAGGGTCAGTGAGAGTTCGCGAGCATCTCGATAAGGTTTGTCGTGGCTAGGCATCATTATACCTAAAAGTGTTATACTCTGCGTCGTGAATAGGTGTTAAATTAAATGTTATACTTAAAATAAGTGAGAAGCGAAACCTGTTGAGATATATTTTTCTTGAATCAACAAATTAAAAGTTACATTTTTGCTTGTGCAGAGGGAAGAAGATCCCGCACCGGGGAGGTTGTTTTAAGGAAAGTTTTGATAACGGCGTCAGGGCGGGTAAGGCTCGTGCGTTTGTTACGATAGATACCGCTGGAAACGATAGGTTCATATAACGTATAAGAGAATTGGAGCAGTTGAATTAAAATGTGGAATATGTGCATATATATGTATGAGAAAATTGTTGAATTAAAGTAATTGTCAAAAATTTTGTTGCCCCCACAGAAGGGCGGGTTTTCTCCTATTGATTGCAAGCACGACTTCTTCATAAAACGTCCAAAGACAGTATATGCACCGTGTAAGAAACAGGGATTGAACTGAAGCTGCTCTTGGTCGAAAGAACTAGTGAACCGAGGTCAAATAGCCATCCATTGTGCCGTTGGGATGCGCCAACCTGACAGTCAGGCCTTATTTCATTATATGTGTTCCGTGTGTAATTCACTTTAAGAAATTGACCGGTCAATTAGGCAGAGTAGTATTTGTCAATATGTGTTACTCACAGTTCCAGTAAATTACGATTAATGCTTTGTACCAGGGTGTTCATTTTAAAGGATTCTTTAGCATTTTAATGGCGTTTAAAAACCCCGTTAACGCTCGCAACACATCTCACCGAGGCAAAATAGCGCACTGAAACGCGCTGATGTAAGTCGAGTCAACCATCATCGGTGAGTAACGCTTTGTTTTTAGTATATGTACTGTAATGTCAATTATTGTCCATGAATTTTTGTGTTGTATATGTATCCCCTGGAGGTGGGCCAATTCCTCAATTCCGAGAACCTGATCTTCTTGTTAATGAAATGTTAACAAGAGGAGACGGCCCCGTTTTCTCATGACAGTTAAAATATGTGCATTGAATTACACAACATCCTGTACACGTAATACACAGAGTGCTCTTAAACTAGTAATATAAACTTCTTTCACGGTAGATCTTGAACGCCAGTCAAACGATTTTTTTTTAAACTACGTGAGAATCCAAAATGATCGTTTTCGAGAAACGGGTCTTGAGGTTGAGTCGGGTCTACTTTACTATGGTGAGGACAGTCCACAGATTTGTAGGCTATAAATTTTTTTGATTACCCCGGAATTAGAATTACAGTTTGTGTTAAAAATTTCCCAACCGCTACGTACTCGTATATAGAAGCATGTCTGATACCTGCACAGAGGCGATTAGCGGAAACGATACACCACATCCGCAATAACTGTTATAGCGGCAACTGACCTAATATCAAGCATTTCTGTTCCTTCTCTTCACGATTTGATGAACAATCTGTTTAGCAAGGATCCCTGATGGCATTAAGTAAACAAATGTCACCAAAATTTGCGGATCTTAGACAACACGGAGAGTAAAAATTTTCCTCAATACGTACAACCTTTTCCAATTTGATATCTCGCAAACGATGAATTTTCCGAATTTTCACTTATGCGTGAAAGTTCCCGGAAGGAAGATATGAAGTCCTAGTGTTAAAGTTAGGTAGGCCTTCTTTTTACGTACCTTCCATTTCCAGTTCACTGCTCTATTTTGTTCAGTACTTATGACTTTCCCATTTACTTGTTACTTCCATCTTGCTCCTTTCCTCTTCCCTATCATCCTGACCATAAACTTCTTTCAATGCTGCAGTTTCTGTGCACAGGTTGTGAGGACATAGGTGCATAGACTCCCAATTCCATTACCACATAAACATGTGCCTTCCTCATCCCTTTTTTTGGGAATAATTTTACTGCGTTTAGGAAAGCTCAAACTTATTTATCATCTAATTTGGGCTGTCTAAAATAATTGTGAGTGGATTATCTATTTCGACCGTGAACATGTGAACATTCGAGGCCGATCGTGAACATGTGCGACTTCCGCATCGTTTTTCACCGAATTGCAATGTTGATCATGGACGCAAAGAAGTAAGTATCCGTTTCTGTCCTGGGAAAAAGTGTCTTCCACACAAGGCATTTGCATTAATCGCGCGCTGCCTCGCTCGCGTTCATTTCCAAATGTGTGCGCGACGCATTTTTAGTAGGGAGCAAGAAATGCAGCTCAACTGGAGCTTGTTCATAATGACTTCCATAAGAAGGCTGTCTCACTTCATGAACATCGAGGGCTGGACGTAGTAATGGCCCTTATGTCCCCTGCTGCTGTTTCCGCTCACTCGGCGGCGTTGTGTTCCATGTTTGCTGGCAGTCAACCGCTCAAACAGGAACAAATAAACGCAAACAGCAGCCGTGGGTCACGTGGCGCCTCCCACAAGCGCTGCGGCGAGGCTGGTCAACATTGCCGCAGCGCTAAATTTGCTGCAGCGGCTGCTTTTGACTGATTCTCGATGACAGCTTGATTTAAGATGTGTGCTCACTGCCAAGCTCTGGAGAGCAAACCATCACTCGGTACACTTTTGAAGATTTAGTTTTAATTGCCTTTACGATTGGTTACGTTTATACTAGGTGCCCGAGATCCTTTTATAACTTTCAAACATCTGAAAATGTTGGACTTCCCAGTGTGTTTAAATTCTTTTAAAGCTGTTTATCATGTTTATTTGACAAATTAAAATTAAAAAACCTCACCGTTACAGAGCGCATACACACATCATGCATACAAAAAATATTTGTTATGTCACATTGCATAATGCGGAAGTACATTATTAATAAAGTGGGACATTTCCAAGATTTGCTTTTGAGGTAGTCAGGACGGTTCGTGAGATACAGGCTCAAAATACCAATTAAAATCTATAATGGGTGTAAGGTAGTTTTTAACAATTCAAATTATTTTCTTGAATAGTTTTACCAGAAAAATTCATTTGTTTTATCATTATTGTAGGGTTATATAAATAAATGTCGGCTTATATTATTTTAATACCTTCTTTATGATGACACTCAAAAAATTGAGGGATTCAAAAAATGATTAGAATGTTTTGAATCGTGGTGCACAAGGAAATGTGTTGTTGAGAGACGTGCAGTTTCTTATCCCACATTTGAACTGATGAATCAGTATGGCTTTGTCTAGAAAACTCTTTGCTCCATGAGATAGGTTATTTCTAACACGATCACTAATTTTACGATTTCGATAAAGAACACAATTTTTGAGTCTTGAACTTTCATCCGTTAGCTCAGCAATTTTTTAATATTTAGCGGTTCTTTTACATACTTCATTATTTATGTGCATTTGGTTTCCATAATCGATTTAATATAATTGATATTTGAGCCAGACAATAATGGTTCTTTTCAATTCCGTTCAAAAACTTAATTTTTGTAGCTACTAACGTCTCTAAGAAACATGCTTCCTAGGAATCATTTAGCTCTGAAAATTTCCGAATCAAAGGAGGCCCAACTGCCTCACACTCCATACATCATATTCAACAACGTACCAACGACAACTGATTTGTAAATCTGGGGAGCGTCACAATTGTAATTGAAGTTTTTTTTCTGCGTGGAATGGCTTAATATGCTCTGATCTTTAGAAAAAACGATGAATACCTCCATTAAAACATCTAGGAATGGCAATTACCATCTTACATTGATCTCATGATTTTTAACACACGAGTTTTCAGTCATCGAGTCCTTCAAAATTTCCAACTGTTCAATACTTTCAACCTCTACATAGTTATAATTTTCCTCGCTGTCATATGGTAACGGTTTGACAGGCATCGTGCTCAACGCAGAGTTCTCAACAAAATACTGTAATTGTAAAAATTTGCGAGAGGAGAACCCATGGCCTTTCTATACACTTGACGAAACATTATCCCATTCATGAGGCAAAAATAAACTTTTGTAGTGCTGAGAGTCCGGATTCCCTTTTGGAGATGAGGTGGAATTGAGGTAGGCGGAAAAACGTTTTCATTATTGGGAATGCATTCTCAAATTACGCTAATGGAACGGACAGCGGCAATATTAGGAAAATCTCGCTTTATTTAACTTGGAGGCCTTCATAATAATCAAATAAGCTTTACGTCGATTTATGCGACTAACTGATGACTATTTTTTGAGACAATGCTTCTGAGCTTCAATGCTCCGGTGTCAAGATTTACGCTTCTAATCCAAGATTACAGCCTTTTTGACTGACCTTGGCGAATTATGTTATTTGCCTTAGTTTACAGATAGCATCTATACCCAGATTTTTCAGCATTTCCTTCTAATTTGTCTTTATTGTGTTGTAATTTTTTTAAACTTCAAACTTTTTATAAAACTTTCTGAAGCATTTTATTTTCATCCCTCTTTACGAAATTTATTTTTGTCCATTAAAATAAAAAACGGACATAAATATCAATAACATTATCAATTTTTTCCCTTGTTCTAAGTTTTAATAAAATAATTTCTAAATCTTGAGAACATGTTCAGACATTTCAAGATTCCCTCCCTCGCTTTGACTTTACTCCCTGACTGGGCAACTGAAAGGATGCGATCGCCCTCGTGTTTGCTTCGCGTTTACTTTTCATTGTCGCTGATTGCAGGCGTCTTATTCTGCATTTGAAAATATTTTCCCTCAGTAACTTTGCGAGCAAGAATAATTTGAAAAACGGGTGTTGCGATATCTAGTAGATGGAAGAAACTCGTTGGCTTTATGTTTTTTTCATTTCCCAGCTCTCAATATCGCAAGAGTAGAGAACTTTTTTACTCCGGTTTTGAATTTCCACGTCAGAAAGCCCTGAAAACTTGCAGCTCGACGCAGCCGGCAGCGCGCACCTCCTCAGTTCTCGAGCTTTCGCGCAACTTCAAAGGCCGCCACACGCTCGAGCGGCGCACGACTTGCAGGCAGCGGAAGCATGTTTCACGCTGGCATCTTCATTACGGAAGTTAAGTAGGCCGAGTTGCTGGTGATTCTAAACCTCTTTTGTGACTGCCTTCTTGTGTATCACGCTTGTGTGGGGAGCTGTGTGTTGCTTCTGCCACTTCTGTTCAAATATCGGGAAATAACCGAAATTCCAAAAGAGCGGCTGTCCCCAAGTTGTTAAGATAAGAATAATACTCGGATGGTGAGCTTAGCTCCTTAAAATATCAAAATCGCATGTGTTTAGCCTTAGAAGAGGTTGTCTAATTGCGGGAACATCTGATATCTGGGAAATTCCTGGAGAGCTGAGTTACCCAGGAAGTTCCCTAGTATATATGTGTTGGCATACGCGGACCGTTCTTCGGTATTGACATGTAAGTCTCCTTCTAGAACGATGGAAAATTTGAGATATTGATAAAGTTTGTCGTTGCATCAAGTCTTGATCTGACCACATAATTTCTCCACATTGAATTCGATTTTGCAATTTCAGTATATTCGCATTTCACTAAATAATTTCTCAGTACAGAATTAAATTTAAGGACACTTTGGCAATGTGGCAGAATGAATCCTTGAAGCTGAATGAATATTTGACAGGAGTCGTGACGCATCTGGACATGCCAGTTATTGAGCGATGGTGTAAAGCGTTCTAAGTTCCTCGAATTATTTCATATTTCAGCGCGAGAAACACAAACTGCGAATAGCTCTTCAAAGATGCTTATTCTCAAATGTGATAAAGCATAAAAATTGTGAAATAAAAAAGCATGGATTACGATATTATAGAACAAGAACATGATCCCTTTCCAAATGGCAGTCTTCACAACAAAGAGCGTACCCCGCTTAAAGGTAGCAATAAGTCGGTAAATGGAGCTCCCGCTTCTCTGGAAATCAGGAGCTTTGCCAGATCCGCGACGGAGTCAGCAATTTTTGTCTCTGAAGAGCGTTTAATCTCCCAACAGGCCACTTATCGCAAACTTTCTTCCTATTTTCTCTGAGACAAACTTTATGCGAAATGAAGAGCGGGAGCTTGAATGTTCCTAAAGTTTATTGTCTTTTAAATGAGCTTTGATGAACTCCTATTCTTAAAGCTATTCTCCGAGCTTTTTGATCTTAGTTTATTAAGTTTTCAAGAGTGAGCTTCAATTTTTCTCTGCCTGAATTTATTTTTCCTGCGATTTCTTGTCAAAATGCACTGACGTAATCTTTTTCGAACGTATATTCACGGGGAGCATACAATAATTCCTGCACATGGGAAAGCCATTCCATGTGAAGCGCGAGTAAATGTGGTCAGTTTATCGCAGAATGGCCTCGTCTGTGTCACCCAGTCGAAGATCCTGGGATGAGGACTGTTGCTCACCGTCATCACTGCACTGAGATATCAGAAAAAATTATGCGATTTGTGAGCATCTCTGGATGTAAATGCGTGCTCTCCACTGATGCTACAGTTGAAATTCACGAATGAAATCTTGTTCCGGACAGATTAATTCCTCCGATCTTACGTTTTAAAAGTTGTCTACGATTTTTCAAGGAGTTATTACCATTGCATTATCGCATGGTAGTTAGTCAAACAATTTAAACAATTGTAAACAATTTATTTACCACAGGTGATACAGAAGTAGAAATATCTAATAATAATCGTCATTATCGTACGTTCTATTGCTGCAAAAATACCAGTTTTGTGTTCTCGACTTCTTGAGGGGATACAATTATTGTATCCATGAGAATAAGCGCTTTCAGGAAGTAAATGTGAGCTTGGGAGATGAAATAAAAAAGGTAATTATTTTGTTATAGACTCTTATTTTCTGGTTCACTGCTGGATTATTTCAGCACATATTACTTTCTTTTTTAATTTTATATCGTTCACAAATTTCTTTCTATCCTACTCTTTCTAGGTACAATGTGTGGTGAAACATCTCGTGCATAGATTCTTCATTTCCTTAATTTTACACTAGCTTTTTTTTATAACACCTTTGTTGTCGTTTGATTAAACTTACTCATAATCTAATCTAAGGGCATGTGACAGCATTAAAAGCAGATCCGTTAATTATAATTATCAGTTTTTTTCTGAGATAAATAAGCCTCTCCGTGCCAAAGATGTTTCTCATTTGACATTCCCACACTGTTTGTGATCATCTGTAGTGAGCCAACTTAGACATCGTGTGACACATGAGAGCCGTGACACTTAGTGCTTGGCTGTCAGTCAGTAGCATACCAACTGTGTGACGGAAACTAAGTGTTCTGCTCATGCCATGACGCATGGGACAAGTAGTGGTAGTAGTAACAAAGGTTTGCTAGTGCTTCAGACGCATGGGACAAGCGTCAGCCAGGGCTGTGACGCTCCTTCATTACTCTAGACGTCCTCAGAGATAGCATCGAGGTGTACGTCTCAGTTTTGCAGCTGGAGCCTTCAAAGCTTTGCATCGAGAGGGGGAGTCTTCTGTTATGCAGCGAGGCTCCCTTCAGCCAACCGTAAAGAACAAGAAGGGGTTAGTGATGATTTTGCCGTTCAAAAACTCTGCGTTTGGATAGCCTTGTAGTCGTAAAAGAGAACTTATTTGCACATTTAAGTAGAAGCAGTTGAGGTGGACGCAACCTGAGCAACTGACGGCACGATTCCCACACTGAGTGACTGAACTTCGTACTCAATACACCACACTGCCGGAGAGTGTTGTTGTTCAACTTCATTGTGAAAATCGTCTGGTAACCTGAGCACTCGTTATAGATAATAAAAAGTACAATACAAGCGGAAAAAAAAATTTTATGCTCCGAATAAAATTTAATTTAAAACGTTTCGGACTCAGACCATCATCAATGTTTAAAATGTTTGGTAAAATATGCACAAGTGAAAGAGAACTATTTTCGTATTTGAAATTTAGTACATCTTAGAACCTGACTTGCTGGCTTAGATGTGTGGCGAACATACTTGCAAAGAAAAATATCTTGATGAATTAACCAGTCACTCGAGTACGAGTCAAAGTTATCTGCTTTGATATAATGAAATCGTTGTTATTATTATGTGGAAAGTCTGGCTATTTGTAGGCCACAGGTACTAATTGAATATTATCGCCGGCAGCGTATATTTTGACGTCGATAGCCCAGTTTAATAAAATTTGAATCGTTGAAATTGCTTCAATTTAATGAAAGCACGCAGCCTGACCGCATGCATGCGGTTGTTTGCGTTGCGATGGCATCGTGATAATTGAGATGGACGGGTGCGCGCAATGGCTACGAGAACGACTCTACAAACGCCATTATAGGACCTTTTGTGGACGATTTGTAGCTGTCCTCAGCGAGATAATTTGTCTCCGATGGCGGACGAGAAAGTGGCCAAGTTCAATTTCCAAGTCTTCCTCTACGGACGGGTTGTGGATGCGTGGAAAGTAATTTTAGTGTAAATGAGGGCACCCGCAAACTGGAACGGCCTGCGAGCATCCTAATTGTGACTCCTCTGGTGTGTTTTGGCATTATTTTGAGTCTTTCACCACATCGGAGAGAAATGTGGTTTTGGTGCCAATCAGGTCTATTTCTCTTTTGTTGTGTTCTCCTAGAAGAAATATGGGAGATCCCGAGTTACAGGCAAAGGTAGGCCGTCCTTGTGTTGAAATGAAATAGGGTTCTATTTTGTAACGGACCATCTTTTTTCCAGTTCACTGCTGTCCTGTTTTTCAGTACCGACTTATTTCTATTTCAACTTTTATATTTAACTTCTCACTCAAATTCCCGTTTCTATGCACCTTGCTCATAGATTCCACGTTCCCTCAAGTTCATTTTATGCGGTGCCTTTCTGCTTCCTCTCTCAGGATCGCCTTCGTCCGCTCTTTGGAACGCCTTTGTTGCAGTTAGGGAGGTTTAAACTAACGTCTAATCTAACCTACACAGAAGAGCTGGGAGGGTAATAAACGCAAGTACTAACTTTCTCTTTCTCACTGTTCGCTCCCTTTTACACTCGGCCTTAGCAAGCGTGAGTTATTGCATGGAGCAAGAATAGGTCTTTTATCAGCCTTTCCATTACGCAAGGATAGTTTTGTAGCGAATTGCTCCTGTAAAGGGCGAGGTCAGAATGATTTGTAGTACATGCGCCAGCCAGCTAATGTACACTTTTGGATTTATGATAGAGCAATTGCGATTGCTTTTTAATAACCCGATTTCAAGCTTCCGGGCACTTAATTTATGAACAGCATAATTTCTCTCGAGACAGTATTTCTGAGACTCAACATACGTGCATGCAAAGTGTAGTCATAAATTGCTATTCAGCCGCCGTGACTTACTGCAGAGTATAGGGTAGCTTTGTATTATATTGAAATATTTCCTTGATTGTATTCTATAAATGAATTAACGTTAAAAAAAGCCATGAAGTCAGAAAGTTAAATTTGATGACTGTGGAATGGTTCACTCCAAAATATTTTATTATTAGCGCAATGAATTGTAGTTTATCGATCGATTGATGGCTGTGAACAAAAATTAAAGTGTGGTAGTGCTATGTGTAGAAGAGAATAAAACAACTGGAACGAACCCAGTGGCCCATTCTTGGGCTGCAACTCAAGTCCAGTGCCGTCAGGCACTAATCACGCGCAATCACCAGAGTGAAATGAATACAATTAAAATTAGCAGAGACATGCATAATGATTCCTAGTCGCGCAGGAGCACTTAAACTTTCACCTGAACATCAGCAAGCGGTCGTTTCATAAGACGTGTAGCCCCATGCGCACAGTGGCCGTTGCGCGTTAATTAGTTTCGTGGTACGTTGACGTTTTATCAAATCACACTAACACTCATAAAGTTAGGTTGGCATTCCATATGTTGGAATAGAATAAGTATTTTTTTTGTGACTGACCATCTTTTTTCGGTTTATTGTTGCGCTTTTTCTCAAAACCTATTACTTTTTCTTCAACTTCTATATTTTTCCATAGACTTGCTCAATTTTTCTGGTTTAAATGAACAGAGTGTTGGGACTTAATTGGTGCATGGATTCTCCGTTCGCTTCATTCCGCACTAAATGGTGTTTTACATCCTTTCTCACTTGGAAACACATTTGTTGCGGTTATTGAGGCCCAAGCTAACCAATAATCTAATGACACCACCAAATGTGTGCATTCTAAAGGGTGCTTTCAGGTGTTATGTATGCATATAATTTTTTACCATTCTGAAATTTCGGACAAAACTTGATTTACCATTCAATGGTATTGGGGTATTTTCTCACCAAGTATTGGTCTCGACATTTGCCACCCGTTTAATGCTTGTTTTCCTTCTAATATTAGTTAGAATGTAGCCCAAACAATATTATTACCAGTGTATGCCAATATTAACTTCAAGCTTAATTGCGTTCAGAAATCAGAGTGAAATCGACTATACAGATTTATCTCGAGATTTAACTTCGAAGCGCACAGCCTTTGCATCAGTCAGCGATCAAACACGGTTGCATACTCTGTTAGCCGTTTGCTCGGCGTCGACTCCATTAACGTTCCTAGACGCAATTCTCACTCGCTGGAGTTGAGGGGGGCTGCATGGGACGCATTCCTAGCGCATTTCAGACTCTCGTGATATGATGGAGCAGGTTTCATCTCTGAGTGACATGTGTCACCTATGTGTTTCATCTCCGAGTTGCATGTTTCATCTTTGAAATAACGCCCTTTTCATGCAGTATTGCACTAATACCAGTACTGTATTTGCCGGTCCTGAGAAATTTCTCAATTAGGAAATTCATTCTCCATTTATCTCTCATGGAAGCATCGGTGATGAGTTTTCTACCCTCGAAAACATCAGTGTGGTTTGAATGTCTTGATAGCAGTGCGCGGCAAAGGCATTATACTCAATGGCTTCATGGCTATCTAGAGAATGTAGTTATACGTTTATTTGAAACTCCCTGACTACATATACTGCAAAGTTGTTCCCAAGAGAGGAAGAAAGACGGCTTCATTTAGTATGAAATTAAGGGGACAAGAGAAAGGTACTCTAGGCGTACTCTTTTACGCACAACCGTGCGTAAAAATAGCGAGTGACCGAAGTATATAAAACAGGATCTGCTTAGGGGTATGAAATTGTGGGAATTTTATGGGAAGTGGCGTTCCCAAGGAATGGATGCGAGGTCCTAAATTGAAGGTTAGGTTGACGTACCTTTTGTTGAGAAAATTTTTTTTTCTTGTTTTGAACCCCCTTTTTTTCGATTCACTGCTGTTTTTTCCCTAGACCAATTCCTTTCTTCTTCGACTTTTGCAGTGTTTCATATATTTATTCAATCTTGCTGTTTCCATGTTCAGGGTGTGAAGACTCACTTCGTGTGTAGATTTTCCGTTCCCTTGATTCCATATTAAATGGTGCTTATATTTTTTGAAACATATATGTTACGAAACAAGATAGAAGTTGGATATAGTCCCCTCAGGGGGATACAAATATTGTATCTATGGGAATTGGCGCTCCCAGGGGGACTATGCAAGGGAAGGGCCTGAGCTAAAGGTTAGGTAGGCTTCCTTTATGTTGTAATAAAATAGGTTTTTGTTTTGTTACGGACCATCTTTTTTCGGTTCACTGCTGTCCTGTTTTTCAGCACCTACTACTTTCTTCTTCAACTATTTTCTTGTTTCATGAACTTCTTTCCTAGCTTACTGTTTCTGTGCACCTTGTGCATAGATTCCGCATTCCCTCAACTCCATACTAAATGGTGCCTTCCTCTTTCCTCTCTTGGAACATCTTTGTCGTGGTTAAGGGAGGCTAAAACTTTCTTATATAATAATAATAATAAGTTGGATATAGTATGCGAAATAAGAAAGAAATGTGCAAACAAGATTGAATGGGCATAAAGTTATACGAGTTTTAAAAATTGCAACGAACTAAGAAAAAGACAGTCCGTGGAAAAAAAGCATAACCTATGTCAAAAAAATGAAGGCCTACTTAACGCTTGGGGCCTCTCATGCTTCTCCTGAACGTGCGAATTCCCATAGAGACAAGAGTTGTATCATCTTGAGGGGGGCAAGATTATAAATTTCTGTCGGATCATATCCTTCTATAAAAATTAAAGAACTCGTCTTCAGGGTATCAGATAAAGAAAACTATCTAAGCTAAGAGACTGCTTTCATCATGTCTCTTGTCTTTGAACGACTTTATCTGATTGAATTGTCTGCAAATTTTCTGAAGTATTTCTGAGTGATTCTTTAACTTCTGCGAACAAATTTGACATTTGCATCGCGAATAGACATCGTTATATTAACTTACTACACTCTAAGGAAGAGCTAGAATCTCATTCTGCACCCCGAAACTTTGTTCATGCCACTCAGAAGAGCGCATTTGTGTTCATATAGAGGAGTTGTCTCTCTATCAGGTACAACCGTCCCTGCAGTGTGCTCCGTAGCACCTCACTCGCCAACTTGGTGGGGCGTCCTCACAGCTTAAGAATCGGCCTGCCAAGTGTGGCCGATGGTGTGGTGTCACAAACCGTGTCTCGCGCTAAGCTTGAGGACAATTTCCATAGTGAAACTCCTCAGGCCGATAATGCTAATGTATCAAGGGAATTAGCGCTTCTAGGGGAATATGTGAGGTCCCGAGCTGAAAGTTAGGTGGACCTTTTTTTTGTTGAAGTAGATTTTTAATTTCTGTTTTTACCATATTTTCGGTTCACTGCTGTCCTGCTTTTCCCTCTCTACTACTTTATTTTTCAACTTTTACCTTGCTTCATGAACTTTTTCCTAACTCATTGTTATTAAGGGTAGGTGATCTTGTATGGGAACACACCTTGTGCATAGACTCCGGGTACCCATAACTCCATCCCAATTCGTGTCTCCATCATTTCTTTTTCTGGAAAATCGGTTTTGTGGTTAGGGAGGCTTAAGGTAACTTATCTAATCTAATGGAAGGTAAAAGTTTCTGTAGCATTTCATCAGAAAACACCCAGCGCCGATGGTTATCGAGCGTAAAGAAATCACTAACCATATTTGTCGTATGCCAAATACCGCTTTTTAGCAATCGGCAAATATCCGTGATTTATTGTGATGCAAGTGATAAAAAATTCTCGTCTTTGCTCATCAAGCGTTCGAGTTAGTACAGGCAGTTGAATCTCCTATTTTTTCTGAAGCCGGAACGCGCAATGCATAAGGAGGCCAAGCTCGACGAACAATCGATACTCGGTCATAACAGAGATATTGCTCAACGGAAAGCTATCCACAGAATGGCCTGTGAATTACTTCTGTGTCGTCACAAAATACGACGTTACTGGTCAGGGGAAACAAACAGCCTGCGAAAACTGTCCGCCATGAGGTAAAGAATAATATTTATTGTTATAGTGGGCGTTTTCCTTTTATAAATGTTTAGCAACGCCGCTTCATAACAACACTCGGATATTTAAATTCCACATTTTGCGCAGTAAAGCTCAGCGATACCTCTGCGCTAGTTCATTTTGTGAGTAAGGCGAGTTCTCAAGTTTTAAAAAAGTTGGGAAGTGAAAGTTTTTTTTTCGCCCTCTCGGGGGATTTTATGAATGAGTATAAAGTTTTCTTTAAAATTTCTTTCTTTCTTTCTTCATCATCTCCGTGTAAACAGTTTATTTATAGAAGCTAATGAATATTTTAACGAGTAGCGTTAATATTGAAATCACAGGAAAACGTACGTTGCTTACTTCGTAAACAAGCTGAGCTAGTTTGTTTGATATAATGGGGAAAAGACGTTTTAACATGTCTCAGATATTGTGTTTGCGGCAGTGTTTGTTTTCCTAATTACAGGAACCAACAAAGCCCTGAGCCACAGCGGTGTTAGAGAAATTTTCATTCAGACATGTATGAATTTTTGTCTTCCTGAATAGCTCCCTAAATGTATTGTAATTCCCAGAGCTTGATAAGCATCAAAGCTTCTGAAATGAATTCACGTAGATTCAAAACTATATACAAATTGTTAATAGCTGCCTGAACATTTGTATGAAGATTATAATGTGAATAATGAGGTAAATAGGATCTGCTGAGTATCTTAATTAAATACTTTTAGGATATTTATTGTTGGGATCGAGTACGAACGAGTCATTTGTCTATCGGTAAACGTGTATCACTGATACCAGTTGTGTATCGGTAAATGGTCGCGAGTCCACTGATGTATACGTAAGTATGTATATGTTTGAAGTACAGTATTTAAGTGTACACTTTCTTGGTAAACAGGGACCACTGCGGCCATAATTTTTAGCTTCTTTGAGCGAATAAGGTAAAATTTGTTTTTGTACGAATTGAATGAAAGTGAGAGAGCAGTCCGGGTCTTCGAAATGGCAGGGCAATCCACGTTCAATGTTTTAAGCCGTAGATTTTTTGCTTCCATTAATATAGCTGAACAATATCTGAATTTTTATCAATCGCTCTAATTAAGTAAACCTAATATTATTAACACGTTCCCCGCGCGTTGGGCCACATGGGTACAGTAGGAAAATTGCTCATTTACCTTCCAGTATAAGTGAATGATATTTCATGTGTTTCGCGACCATTTTAAAAATAACCATTATCATACGAGATGAAATGTTATCGTGCAATTGCATTTTCATATTTCTCAATTACGACCCCTCAATGGGATACAATTATTGTATCTATGGGAATTGGCGCTCCCAGGGGGAAAATCCGAGGTCCCGAGCTGAGAGTAAGATAGGCCTTCTTTTTGTTGAAATTAATTCTTTTTGATATGTTAAGGACCACCTGTTTTCGGTTCACTGCTGTCCTGTTTTACAGCACCTACTACTTTCTTCTTCAACTTTGATCTTGTTTCATCAAATTCTTTCTCAACTAACTGTTTCTATGCCCTTTCTGCATAGATTCCGCGTTCCTTTAACTCCATACTAAATGGTGCCTTCCTTCTTCCTCTCTTTGGATCGTATTTGTGGCGGATAGGGAGGCTTAAACTAACTAATAATCAAATCTGCTTCTTAGGAAGGATAGAAATGGGTTCGAGCAGTAAATTCGATTTTCCTGTTCTGCTATTTACAACCTAACGAAACCAACCGTTAACAACCGCGGAGACGCGGTGAACGTCTTTAATTACAGGATAAAATTTAGGCTTTTGAAACCTTTACATGAACTCTTACCGTAGTAAGACACGGTTTTGACAGCGTTTTTATTGAATGTTGAAAATTAGTCGTAGATCATTCCCTGTCCGAGAAATAGTAAGAACATGGTCAGTATCCCTTGGAATTGCCTAGACTTCCCTCCATCTCATTTTATATTCTTCAGATAGTTTTTGTAGTGCACATCGGGTATAATACAAAGAATGTCCTACATTGTATAAGTAAACTGAGGGAACATTTTGGGGATAAAAATTTGAGTAGTTTCATCCGCTGTCGCAAATCTGAACAAGTTCACTTACCAATTGTTAATGCAAGCTGCACTCATCCTGCACTGAGTTGCAGTAGGTAGTCGGCACTTTCAGTTGCCAGTTGTGGCGCAGACGCGACTTCCGTGTCAAAACCCTCAAACGGATTGGGATTGGGAAACCTTCTACCGCAAGTATAGTTAAAGTATAGCTCAACCTAACTCGGCCCGACTCTCGATCCCCATTTCAGTCAGCCAGAGTCAACTCGCCTCAAGCCAGCCAGCTCGACCCAAGTGGGTTCAGGTAAGGCGATATCCACATTATGACATTGTGAGAGGTGTTAAGCTGGCGCTTCATTTCTAGAAGTTTGACAAGCTTTGTTCCTTAGAGGAGTTAGTAACTCACAGATGGTTTTCATCATTTCGAGTCTAGTGCGAAATCATTTAAAGCGTTCACCACGTTTCCGCGGTTGTTAATGGTTGGTTTGGTTGTGTTGTAAGTAGCAGAACAGGGAAATCAACTTTACAGCTCCAATACAATTTGATTTTTCCTAAACGATATGAAAAGTACAACTGCACGATAATTCAACACGCATGATAACGATGATTTTTTTAAAAGGTCGTGAAAGAGATGAACTTATCATTCATTTATTCCGGTGCTTGAATACGCAATTTACCTATTGTAACACATATGGTCCAATGCGCGGGGAACGTGTTAAAGTATCATTCGATTCTCCGGTCGGTGGATGCCTTGCGTTCTGATGTGTGACCAGGGGATATTAATTGACGCTACCGCTGTGGAAATCGTCCCAGCAATTGCTTCGCTGCAGCGATCCCTTACACGTGGTTGACGGGGGAGGCAGCCGGCAAGCTAGGCCCATTCTGAACCGCGTCGCTGCGAATGCTACCGGGCCTAGAAATGCCGTTGATACGGTCGTAATTCGAAATTTTAAACAAGTTTTGTAAGTATCGTACGATTCTCACTCACGTAAACTACAAGGGTTTTATTATGAGTGTATCGATGGTTCTTTCGTTACGCTACGGGAAAGCAAGCCTCATGTGGGGAATGCTGCACCTCACGAAGAAATGCAGAAGATATTCAGGAAGCACTTCTGGTCATCATGATAGCATTCACAGGCATAACTGAAATACGCACTGGCTGACCGTTCATTCAGAGTGCGTCAATAATTCATTTGCATTCACAGGTCGGAAGAAACGTCATACATTAACTTCGTGCTTCTACAATTGGTACACAATTATGTACACTTAGCGCGTCTAAAATTATATTTTATGTTCTTTTTCCGGTCGACCATTTGATTTCTGCATACCAAATCGTTTTAAAATTTCGATGATTGTGCGACTAGCGGTGGACTTATACCCGTTTGTGCATCGTGCATTGCAGCACTCCCAGGGGAAAATGTGTGAGGTCCCGAGCTAATGTTTTTGTTATGCTAAGGACCGCCTTTTTTTGGTTCACTGCCATCCTGTTTTTTCAGCATCTACTACTTTCTTCATCAACTTTTATCTTGTTTCGTAAACTTCTTTTTCAACTTACTAGTTCTGTCCCCCTTCTGCATAGATTCCGCGTTCCCTTATCTCCATTCTAAATGGTGACTTAATACTTTCCCTCTTCGGGACGCTTTTTCTTAGCGGTTAGGCAGGCTTAAACTAACAACTAATCTAATCTAATCTTTGCATCGCTATGAACTGTGCGTTTCTTTCTTGCAACATTAGTTCAATTATTTCGTTAGAATCACAGGCTGGCCAATATTCCCCACTTGACTTAATTCCCATGTATTCCATAGATGCACATCTCAGCATGCTACAACAATATCAATTAAATTAGTTCCTAATTGATCTACTATCGATAGAACGTTTAATCGAGAAGTAAGCATTTTTTTAGTTCGACAACTGGCTCTGCTGATTTTAAATCGGTGATATTTTTCTAAATACTTCAAATTCCTCAGTATAGGGAATTTCCTGATGCGTTTATTTTATAAATAGTGAAATTTTGATGAATATATTCTGGAATATTTGTATTTAGGTCATGATCGAAAAGTTACAATTAGTTATCTGTTAATGTAACAATCTAAAAGTTACACATTGTAATATTTTTCACACATTTTGATTTACGACAAATTTTTATCATGTTTTAATTTTCTTAAACTTATGTATGATATGAACTGTCGGGTTGGTTAAGCTCTCAGTTATTATACTTTATCCACACTGCAGAGGTATTTTTTGGTATAACATGAATAATAGCACTCACTGTATATGATTTTAAGTTTTGTTGTTTCCTGACACGTGGCACAACTTTTTATGTGTTCTGAATAATGCTCATTCTCAAACTGCCTCTTCCACCATATTTTTCGGAGCTTTCTACGCGCGTCAAATGCTCGGTCGGTTCCTCATTTGCTATTCAGTGTCAGCCAATCAATAGCCTTTCCCTTTTGTCTCCACCCTCAGCAAGCCTGAGCAAAACACCTTTCTCAGCAAATGTTCCGTTCGATCGCCATATCTTCTCACTTTAACTATTCCATTCAAAATATGGATGGAAAGTTGTGTAGGCTATTTTCTGACTTATTTCTAACCTTGTGTTTTACGAAAACAGTATGATTTTTTTAATGGCCTTTTCCCAGAGCTTGTGTCACTAAGCAGCCGAAGTTTCTTCGCCTCTTACTGATCTCCTGATCCCGAGGGCGATAGGCGCTTAGAGAAAGAAGAGGCTCGGAGAGCAGCCTCGCGACGAAAGCGCTTCTGTTGTCTATGCAAATAAATAACACTTCTAAATTTTCATGCGGAACGGCCTTATTTAAATATTCAACGCCTCACGTAGAAGGTTCCCTATCTTGTTTTGTCCAAACTTTACCGCATTTGCTCACTGTATGATCGGATTTAAAACAAAATTATGTTTAGTTGTCAAGTTGTAATAATCCCGAAAAATATTACCACATCTACCCCTTTATTTCATGTTGCACAAGAACCATTTGATTTATTCTTGTTGGAATCAATGGTTGCAGTATCAGTGCTGGAGTTTTCGCTCTTGAAGGGAAATAATCATCTTGTGAAGTATGATTGACATGTTGTTAACCATTATTAAATTCTCCTCCAGGGGAGACAGCTGTTGTATCCATTGAGTTAGCGTTCCCTGGTGGTAGGTCCCAAGCCTAATGTTAGATAGGTGTTTTAAAAAATAGAACAGAAATTATATTTTGTTACGGATCTTTTGCATAGATTCCTTTTCGTCTTAATTCCAAACAAAATGTGGCTTTCATCCTTTCTTTTTAGATAAAATTTTACTGTAGATCGAAAATTTTCACCTAATTTAAAATATAATGAAGTTTTTTTCTCAAATTTCCTGCTGTATCTTCATTTACGACAGGGTGATTGTCAAAATTAATTAGCACAAGCTTCGAAGGTTGCGATCGCTTTTCGCATTACGATGACAGAAAAACCGAGGATAATTTTAAATCTTGCAGCTTATTATTCATAACCCACAGTTATGTTGAGACCACGCCATCAACGCTATACCTCAATTCGGGATTTTTTATCCGGAGCGCTCATAGAAACGCCAGCGTGAACTAACTGTGCAACTAACTCCATACAATCTGTGCAGCCCGTTCATTGTATTTTTTATGGATTTTTACTCTTCCGCATAAACCCCACGCCCAGTGAGGACGAGTTAACTCGTCTTCACTTCATACGTATTTTTGTTTTGTTTTGAGTCAGTTGAGTGTTTCAAACCGTCCAACACCTAATATACCCACAACAATCGCAGACAAGTTTCTGCGACGAATTAGAGCTCTTCTCACCTCTCATGAATTCATTGATCAAAATATGATTCTAAGAACAACAAAAAAATTCCTGGCAAGAAAAAATGTTTCGCACAAATTAAGTGGCCGGGAGTGAGGTTGAAGGCGTGCCTGTTTTGCACCAACGGAATACTAAAATTTCCTCAGCCACAACGGCAGGACGATGAAACTTAGGGTACCGCCACGAAGAAACCTGACATCTTTGTTGCGCGACGGCACGTAAACTGAAATTGAATGAGAACTATTGGGCCGTCGTAGACGAGGTATTATCGTTTAATTTTTGAAATTCAGAGTCCATTTACGGTAATTACAACTTTGAGATCTGGTTTTTGGTAATAGTGAATAAACACCAAATGGTTGTCAATAAATCATAGACACTAACGACCCGGGTTTGATTGTCCTACATTGTTAGCGATGGTTGAGCAGAGATCTGATCCTATTATGTGCGAGTTCCCTCACCGAGATTTTGAGAAGTGAAAATGAAATTTTGGATAAGCGCTAAGTTTTATAATGAAATTTCAAGAAGGTTCCAAGTTCACTAATGGAGTTAAGGCTCCGAAGTTAATTCATGGCGACTTTTAACGTAGAAGGGAAAACTTTTAATGAACCACAATTCCAAAATTTCGTTCCATTCTCTCAACTTCGGATAGTAACTTTATGGGTTCCAGTTTTAGGGCTCTTTAGTTTCCTTTATAGAATGTTCCAATGCCAAAATTTCCTTGCCCAATAATCTTCTAGTTAAAAATATGTTGTTGGAGGGTTTTTACCTAGTGTACTGACATGTGTACAATTTAATTAGATGTCTTATGCTTATCGGGCACCCTATATACAGTGTTGGGCAGTTGCGCCGCAACAAGTTGAGGCCGCAATTGCGATCGCAACTATTTCTGTCGCGGTTACGGTTGCGCCGCAACAATTTTTTGAAAGTTGCGAATCTGTTGCGATCGCAACAATTTTCAACGTGTCAGGCCGCAACTCGCTACCGCAACATCACGATGGTAATTTAATTTAAAAAAAACCTTCAATCGAATTTGATATGCGTTTCATGCTCGTTTGAAACTAAACCGTACTGGGTATAACCCGTCTGGCAACTGTTTATTATTAGCATTAGGCGATACAGTGATACACATACACTTTGCCTACAGTATATAAGTATATTTGGTGCAACTCATTATGTAACATACGTATGTTATTAGGAATGATGTGAGATGATTGGCTGAAACAGCCAGTAATCAACAGAACTAGCCACCCTGATGTTCACAGAGCGATGTTTCCTTCAAGTTAATTTGTCGCTTCGTTCATCCAATTTAACAGTCCAATACCATCGAGCGCTGCCGTCGAACGACTGTAGGTAAAGAAATTTTGAGACCATGATGTGCTCGGCTTTCAGACAAACATTATGAAATGTTAGCATTTTTGAAAGGCAACGTTGACCGTCATTACAGTGCAATGACAATGTCACTATAAGATCATTAACCAATATTTAATTAAAATAGAGGAACAACAAAAAGACGAAGAATTTTACACATTACCGGAGCATGTGCATGGTTTTTCTTTTTGCATCATATAGGCTGTACAAATGTTCTGCAATTTTTTAATTTCTAATTTTTTTGCTATATATATATGGAACTCCTATGAAAATATAGCTACTAGCTATATTTTCAATTTTAAAATTAGATAATGGAATTCATTTTATTGTTCATGCTATATTTACGAATGAAATGTTTCTTTCTTTCTCATATTTGCAATATTATATATTCGAAACTCATATGAAAATATAGCTACTAGCTAGGTACCTTTTCAACCTTATTAGTAATAGAAAATGGATTTCATTTTATTGCTCATGCTATATTTACAAATGAAACGTTTCTTTCAGTATCTTCATATTTCATACAATTCTAGTCCACACATTTACTCGATCTATTAATTTTCTTAG
The DNA here is from genome assembly GCA_030386875.1 of Morinoia aosen. Taxonomy (NCBI): domain Eukaryota; kingdom Metazoa; phylum Arthropoda; class Malacostraca; order Amphipoda; family Talitridae; genus Morinoia; species Morinoia aosen. The sequence continues at coordinate 15,899,099 of CM059571.1, read as the reverse complement.
CAAAACATTGCACTATTTTGAATATCTTAAAATTATTTTATGCATAACAATATATGCGTATAATAAATTGAACAATATATAATTAAAATTATATTTAATGATTAAAAAGTTGCGGTTGCGTTGCAACTTTTTTTGTGTTGTTGCGGTTGCGGTTGCGCCGCAACATTTTAAAAGTTGCGTGCCCAACACTGCCTATATTGCACCGACACTGCAGCGTCTCTCCAATCAAACGCTACGCTAGCGTGAACTGATCTCTTGCCCGCCCTATACGGCGAGGGCGTGATCAGGCGAGCAACTGCTCGTCTCTTGAGCGGTTCTGAAAGTCCCATGACAATCAATTATCTAATTGTCAGCCTCTGGCAGCATAGTGCTGTTCATGCTTTCCCTGTACTTATTCTATTGCAACTTATCCTTGTGTTGACCGTATTTTATTGATTTGATGCAGTTCATGCTGCATTTTGTTGCTAGTGTTCTTCTCCAACACTGCAGTTATCTGAAGTGAATCTTTCGTCCGTCTTCTTCCTAGTAAAATTTTTGACGAACTAGAGTAACTTCTTCCTTGATTATGCAGTGACATTTTCATCCATAGAAACCTAAGTTTTCAGCGATTCTAGTCGAATTTCTGGTACTCTGTCTATAACTCCGTTTGACGTTCCTCGAATATCCCTGAAAACTATACTGAAGCAGTAAATATTCATTAACTGTTCACGATTAGTTTTCAGTTCAATTTAACTCAACAAAACACGCAATGATTTTTGCGTGAATGATATTCAACTTAGCTGACGTTTCAACGCCTTAGCTAGAACGCAGCGCACGAGTTTACTGTTTTCTGAGTGAATAGGAAAATGAGAAGCAAATGAGAGCAGCGTGAATCAGAAGATGAGACGCAGCAGACAATCAGGCAGGAATGCTATTGCTTAATTACGTACCTAATTGAATGATTTACGCGTTAAATTGATCACATTGGTTTTGAAATTACTTGCTCACCTTGACGCAAAATATTGTACATGCGTCGGAATAATTAACATGAGACACTCTAACATCAATTGAAGAAACGATGTCGTCAAGATATGCAGAAACGCCTTTGACAGCACTTTCGCATCAACGTGCTCATGACCTGACCAATTTTACAAAAAAAGTTGCGTGCTTTATTGAACTTAAGTTGTGAGGCAACATTGCTGGGTAAAATGTCGCACTCGCCGCTGAAAGATGTAAATGCAAATAGGATAAAAAAAATGAACACAGGAACATTAATAGAACTGACGTCGTCAAGGTATTCAAATTATTTGATTAATTGTGAAGGCACGATTTCACGAATAACTATTCCTACGTATTAATAAGTTGGCATTTATCTATCGCACGTGTCACGCCTTTCATCGTCAATAATGAACGATAGTATCGAGGACCCGTAAATTAATTGCTTCTTATAACCTGAGTACTTAATTTATCCAAACCGGTCTTATCGAAACCAGTCTTGTTTTAATTGTTCCTAAATTACAAACTTGATCTGCGCTGGACTCGTAAAAAAATTCACCAGGATCGTTTTAGAATTTAATACATAAACTGTTCTGGGTTGAAGTCAAGTTTAATATTGAACTTCAATTACTCTCAACAATGAAAAAAGGAACACTAAAATGGAAAGAACGTAAATGAACGATAGACTAATTGGAATGAGTCTTGATTTGATTATCCAAAAATGCATGTAAGAATTCAGTTTGCGCTATAACCGACGAGTCACTTATAGAAATTCCTTCAGTGGTCACCGGTGTGTCCCTCAGGACCTAACCTAACGTATCTTAACTTATGGTAAATTAAAGTAACTTATCCTAATACGTATATCCTGACCTAAGTCCAAACCTAACCCATGAATTAACTGCTTACTCATAACACTGTTAACAAGTATTTACAGTCAACGGAGGAGACCTTACGCTGCCAACTGCCAGTTATAAGCCCAATTTTTAAGAATTCGGCACCGGATAGCTACTTGTATGTTTATTAGTTCAACGTAGGACGGTTTGTAAAAACAGCGAAGGTTAATGGATGGTATACTAAGCATTGTGTCTAATTATCGTCTCTATGATATGGTCATCATCATCATCAGTGTGAGCAAGTTTTTGCCTATACAAGTACAAAGGGCGTAATTTTCCCTTATGTTATTTTTGAAAGCGTGACACTCAAGAATGGTTACATGAATTAATTGGGCCATGATTGTTAATGAATTTCAGGTTTTCATAATATTTCCGCTGCCAAAAAATTTATGGCTGCTAAAATGAATGGCATGATAGATGCAATTGGCATTGGAATTTGTTAGCGTCTCGCGTCTTTTTTCATTTTATTAACAGTTATCACTGAAAGAACTCGTCCCAGAAATTGTCTGCTAACTTTAAGTGGAGAGCGAACGACTCGTTAATTTTTCTGAAGTGCTTTACACACTGACTGGTAAAAAGACGATTCTGAGCTGATCTACAATTAAAGCTGCGATGATACCTGTGCACACACATCAACGTGTTTTTGCTGTAGAAACAGGAAGCGTGGAGCTACAATCAACTGAATTTGCAGCGTTTATTCTAGGATTGCGTAGCAGATGTAGTTTTATCTGGTTGACTTCACTTAGAATGTTTTTTTTCTGTTCAAGTTTTATTTTCGAATAATTTCGCAGAACTTTCTCCCGAACGCCTATTTTGTTTTAGCGCAATTTTACACCAGCCTGCTACGTTCACTTCGCCTGTTTCATTTTTGAGGGGAAATATCTGTGAAACTGTGGATTCTCATGGAAGTCTGTAAACGTTTTCCGTGTTTTCATAAATCAGGAAACATTGGGCATCAGTAAAGCATTGAGCATCAGTAGAGCATATATCTTACATTAGCGAAATTCTCGTACGTATTTTCGCAGCTAGAGTTGGAGTTTTGTTCTTCATTTCCCACAGGTCGTTAATCCAGGACTTCAATTATGAAAGTCCCGGGCCCTGCATTCTCCATTGTTGCATAAAACATCTCCGCGAGCTCGGAGGTGAGGGACGTGAGTGTGTATCAACGGTCAGCTATTGAGAGCTAGGACAGTGGTTCTTAACCTTGTTGGAGGCACTGAATCCACAAGTTCCATACATGCATTCAACGAACCCTTCAGAGTTGGAAGAATATAATTTGCCTTTTTATTCAAAATCCAAGCATATGTATATAACCATATACTGTATTTGTGCCCAAAATGAACCCAGTTAACCCAAAGGAAAGCCATGCCGGACCCAGCAGTTCGATTCACCGAACTCTTGGGGTTCGATCGAACCCAGGTTAAGAACCACTGAGTTATGAGAAGCAATATCGCGGTTCATTGCGACGAATATGAGCAAAGTAACTTTTTAAACAATTTTCGGCGGTTGTTTCATCAATTTTTACACGTTTTTATACCATATGCATACAGTTGGTTCAGACAGCAGAGCATAGCAGGGTAAATGCAGCTGAACGGAAAGTGGCTTGTTTCTTGTAGCGAATGTAGGCATGACAGGCTCGTCTAAGCTATTGCTACTGCATCAGACTAGGAAATGCTCATGTGATATGAGGCTATTAGATAATTGTAATCTGGGGCTAGTATAGAACCTATTTCCTCCTTCATTACTTATGATGAAAGTTCTACATTTTATGAGCGCTGTTTTTCTATACTCATGGTGAAGGGACAATCATATTGCATAAATTCGTGTTCTTTTAATTCCTTAACCATTTGTGTCTTTCTCATTCCTCTCTTAGGAGCACATTTGTTTTGTTTAGGGAGGCTTAAACTAACGCATTATCTAATCTTTCTGAGCACTGTGTGCCTTTTGTTATGTACGTTATTGGTAAATTTGTAATTTTGATCTAGAGCCAAAATGCTGCACGAGTTCGGACTTCCCTCTTTGCTAGGAGTCTCGGAGTTAAATTCGCAACATAATTGCTTAAAATTCTTTGACTTTAAAGCCACAGTCCATAATCCTCAATAATGATTGCAAGGAAACATGTGGATCATCCAACACTCCTTTAGCAGAGTTTCTAATATTTCCTGTGCCGACCGAATTTTCCGTAAAATTCCGTGTACGCAGCGTTCATAGAATGCTAAGTTTAGCAATTTATGAACGGGTTTCCTTTCATTGCCGTAAGCTGCTTCCTTCGAACCGTCATTAGTTGCCAATGAACTGTCTGACGATGGAATTAATGGAAGAAGTGAAGACTTTCATGCGCAAATTCAATAATGGTCGAAATTCAGTACTGCAGAATGAATTAAGTACTCATTTATCTTATAAGGAAAGCGTTGAATGTAATTTGAGATTGCGTTGTTCGGAGATGGCTAGAATAGAATTTTCGATATGCACTGCGGGAGGTTTGCTGATATTGCGTCTGGGTGACAATATTTAGGTTACTATACTCAACACGTTTCCAGCGATGGGTTGAACTGAAGTTCAATGTTCAATGCAAATTCATAGTCAGTTTTAAAGCGCAATTTTGATAACAGCAAACATTAACTGGATCGTACCTTCATTTAGCTTTCATTAGGTATTTATAAAAATTGAGTAGGTGACTGCAGGTCGGTCAGCAGCATCATGAAAATCCCTTCAGTGACCATCAGCGGCTTCCTTCGCAGGAAACGTGTTAATAATGAACTCTTTCTTGTTACTCACAGCAGAAGAAAGCCTTATCAAATATTCGATGAACCAATTGGAGGCGAATTTATAGATTTTTTCACGTGTCATTTTCTTTATAGACGTGACGAGAGACGTTCAGACATACTCTCGACTTATAAATAATAAATACTTTCACCATCTCATATCTGATACATTCTTTATTTTTAAACTCACTGGAATTCTTCCTAACACGATAGACACTTTAAGAGTGTGTATAGCGGTTAAGTCTTATTGATAATGAAAACAATTTATAAACAAGAATTATATTTTATGCAGCATACATGCCTGAAAAGTTGAAGTAGTGTCAGTACGTGCATCCTAGCTGTAGCGTATGCACATCTTCCTCTCGTACGTCATCTACTTCATTGAAGATAGATTTCCTAGCGACAAAGCCGGTGATGCTCTCACTAAGCCAAGGTGTACTCGGGATCAAGATATGTTCAGCGCGCCTCATTAGCTGTGGCGGAGCTGCTGTGTACTTCGGTTCGGTAGTGAGGCTTCCCTTGAGTGAGGACCCTTTCTGCGAACCTGACGGATTTTTCCTGGACCAGTCTTTTTATTCCAGCAACTTCAATGAACAACTCATGCATTGGTGAATATGAAAAACTTTATTTTTAGAAATAGGTTTCTTATGTTATATTGAAATACAGTCAAATTGTTACAACAATATTAGAGGTCGCTTACAGCAAAGGATAGTTGCTTTTCAACTTTGGAGTGTATTTAAAACTCATGTGTAAAAGCTCATTATTTTTCTGTGGGCAAAATCAAAAGTTAAATTTGATTAACATGTGCATAAGAAGGAATAAACAGTAGATAGCTGAAGGGCTTCTCCTAATATTAAAAAAAACTTGTTGAAATTCTGGCATTTGAAAGTTATAGATTTGCGAATAAATTCGGTTTAAATTTTTCACATGAAAAGGGTATGAACTTCTCATCCAGATCGCATGGGTGGGATAACTGTTAGCGTTATTTTCTCTTCCGAAATAATCAGCGCAGCGTTGCCTACGAAACTATTTACGTCAGCAACATTTGCATTTAGTACTCTTTATTTCGAGTACGTGATGAACTGATTACAAACTCATCATGTAACTTCACATTAATGAGCTCGTAGTAATAGGAGTAACTTTATTTAATCGTTAGGACTTGAATAACGAGTTTTTGTTTATTGCGTATTTTTACTCATTCCTCTAACTCCCGCTTGAGGAATTCTGCTTGTCTATATCGATGCTTTAGGGTCTGGTTGACCAGATGATGATTTTACTGTGTTTGGTCTAGTTGACCAGATGATGATTTTACTGGGCCTGGTCTGGTTGACCAGATGATGATTTTACTGTGTTTGGTCTCGTTGACCAGATGATGATTTTACTGTGTTTGGTCTAGTTGACCAGATGATGATTTTACTGGGTCTGGTCTGGTTGACCAGATGATGATTTTACTGTGTTTGGTCTAGTTGACCAGATGATGATTTTACTGGGCCTGGTCTGGTTGACCAGATGATGATTTTACTGGGTCTGGTCTGGTTGACCAAATGATGATTTTACTGTGTTTGGTCTAGTTGACCAGATGATGATTTTACTGGGCCTGGTCTGGTTGACCAGATGATGATTTTACTGGGTCTGGTCTGGTTGACCAGATGATGATTTTACTGGGTCTGGTCTGGTTGACCAGATGATGATTTTACTGGGTCTGGTCTGGTTGACCAGATGATGATTTTACTGGGCCTGGTCTGGTTGACCAGATGATGATTTTACTGGGTCTGGTCTGGTTGACCAGATGATGATTTTACTGGGTCTGGTCTGGTTGACCAGATGATGATTTTACTGGGCCTGGGCTGGTTGACCAGATGATGATTTTACGGGGTCTGGTCTGGTTGACCAGATGATGATTTTACTGGGCCTGGTCAGGTTGACCAGATGATGATTTTACGGGGTCTGGTCTGGTTGACCAGATGATGATTTTACTGTGTTTGGTCTAGTTGACCAGATGATGATTTTACTGGGCCTGGTCTGGTTGACCAGATGATGATTTTACTGGGCCTGGTCTGATTGACCAGATGATGATTTTACTGGGTCTGGTCTGGTTGACCAGATGATGATTTTACTGGGTCTGGTCTGGTTGACCTGATGATGATTTTACTGGGTCTGGTCTGGTTGACCAGATGATGATTTTACTGGGCCTGGTCTGGTTGACCTGATGATGATTTTACTGGGTCTGGTCTGGTTGACCAGATGATGATTTTACTGGGCCTAGTCTGGTTGACCAGATGATGATTCTACTGGGTCTGGTCTGGATGACCAGATGATGATTTTACTGGGTCTGGTCTGGTTGACCAGATGATGATTTTACTGGGCCTGGTCTGGTTGACCAGATGATGATTTTACGGGGTCTGGTCTGGTTGACCAGATGATGATTTTACGGGGTCTGGTCTGGTCTGGTTGACCAGATGATGATTTTACTGTGTTTGGTCTAGTTGACCAGATGATGATTTTACTGGGCCTGGTCTGGTTGACCAGATGATGATTTTACGGGGTCTGGTCTGGTTGACCAGATGATGATTTTACTGTGTTTTGTCTAGTTGACCAGATGATGATTTTACTGGGCCTGGTCTGGTTGACCAGATGATGATTTTACGGGGTCTGGTCTGGTTGACCAGATGATGATTTTACTGTGTTTGGTCTAGTTGACCAGAAGATGATTTTACTGGGCCTGGTCTGGTTGACCAGATGATGATTTTACGGGGTCTGGTCTGGTTGACCAGATGATGATTTTACGGGGTCTGGTCTGGTTGACCAGATGATGATTTTACGGGGTCTGGTCTGGTTGACCAGATGATGATTTTACTGTGTTTGGTCTAGTTGACCAGATGATGATTTTACTGGGCCTGGTCTGGTTGACCAGATGATGATTTTACGGGGTCTGGTCTGGTTGACCAGATGATGATTTTACGGGGTCTGGTCTGGTTGACCAGATGATGATTTTACTGGGCCTGGTCTGGTTGACCAGATGATGATTTTACTGGGCCTGGTCTGGTTGACCAGATGATGATTTTACGGGGTCTGGTCTGGTTGACCAGATGATGATTTTACTGGGTCTGGTCTGGTTGACCAGATGATGATTTTACGGGGTCTGGTCTGGTTGACCAGATGATGATTTTACGGGGTCTGGTCTGGTTGACCAGATAGTGGTAAAACATTAAAAAAAATCGTCTGCTTATTTTCCCAATAATTTGTTTCAAAATGAATTGATACATCTACAGCTAGAAAAATTCACTGAAGGTTTTCTTCGCGATTTATCATTCAATTATTCGGTGTTGATTTTGTACATTTATCATATGGAATGCGCTTAATCTAATCATGCAGTTCGTTGTTTGTATGAGACTGAGGTGTGCCAAGCGGAAATAATTCCGAGCTAATTTCGCAGAGATAAAGGATGTTCTAGGTATGTAGACTTTCGCTCATGCTTTGGTAACACGTCAGTGTAATTCTTTACCATTTCTTGACGAGTGTTCTCACTTCTTTGGGTTGTGTAAAATTAGCTTATTTGACTGGGAATGCTTGACTCTGATACGTTGTCGGAAATTACAATCGCTTATCTCTTGTCGGATTAGACTTCATATTTTTGGTATTTTTATTGCGCCGGCCTCCGGAGAAATATACTGATCACTCTCTTTCCACAGTTCTTGGCAATGTTTCGGTCCGCGCCCAGAAGCTCCGTTGGCTCATCTGTCTCGAAATAGACCGGTGCCTTTCTTTCCTTGCACTGTCGAAGGCGAAGACAAGGGTAGAGAACATGTCCGAACCAGAGTTACCTTAACTAATTCGGCCCTAGTCATTGTTGTGATCCCAGTCCCTCCATTAACACAAAAGCTTGCGTTCTTTAAAGATGCATTTCTCCACCACATAGGTCTTCTGATAAGTTACTCTAAAGAAGCTTATTTTTCTTCTAAAACAGGCTACTTTCTGATAGAGTCCGACTCTAAAGCTTCCTGAACGTTAATTTATCCTGAGTACCAAATTTTTCTCATAAACTTAAATACGCGTGCAAGAGTTTTGCGTCAGAATTATTTATTCATTGTTATAAGAGAAGTTTCCCTGATTTGAAATTGTATTGTTTGTGTTTCATTTATTTAAATTAAACGAATTGTCACTATTTTATTTTGCGTAGTAAATGGTTCAAACTCCTGCATTCAAAAACTTTCCTGCAGGAGTTTGAATGCAGGAGTTTGAGTATGAATGCTAAGAGGGGACTGTATGAAAGCTTGATTGTGTCAGTTTTGTTGTATGGAGCAGAGTCCTGGGGGTTGAGAGCAGCTGAGAGGAGGAAGTTGGATGTGTTTGAGATGATGTGTTTGAGGAGCATGTATGGAGTAACTAGAAGAGAAAGGATCAGGAATGAGTTAGTTGGTTAGGGGGCAGACGGGTGTTATCAAAAAGTTGAGCAGGCGAGTGGATGAAAAGTGCTTGGATGGTTTGGGCATGTTGAAAGAATGAATGTTGAGCGGCTGGTGAAAAAGATATATATGTCGGAAGTGTGTGGTCTTCGAGCGCGAGGTAGACCACGGATGAGTTGGATGGATGGGGTGAGACGTGCTTTGTATGAGAGGGGTCTGACTGTGGACGTGGCGAGAGGGATAGCTGCGGACAGAAGGAGTGGGGGCAGTGCATAAGAAGGTAATTTTATTTTTGACGCGTTACTAGAAGCTGCCCGCGTGTGATAGGGTTGACCTGTCCTGTGCGGGGGGAGGGACTGCACTCAATGAAGCGGTCGGGGTAAACCAGCTATGGCTGTCGGGCCTGACTGTGGAAGGTGGTTGTGCTGGGCTGCTGCTGATGCTGGCAGTTCAGGTGCGGCCAGTGCTGCCTCTCTCGCCTCCTAGTGACTAAGTGTGGTGATTGTGGCCTGCTGTCGGCTACCCTTCCATAGGGAGGATAAACCCGGTATATGTATGTATGTAAATGGTTACAACCTTTGCAAGGGATAGAAATTTTGACGTCATCAGAAGAATCTCGTTAAACAACCGGGTCACTCGTCTAGAACGAGCTTAACTGGATGTTTTGAACTTTCTTTAGCTTTTCTCGAAATTCTGGAAAGAAATGCTAGCCTGTCTCTGATCTCGACTCTGATCTTTCTTAGCTCATTAACAAAAGCCGATCAAAAATTTTGCAGGGTTGCTTTTAGTCGATGGATTTTAGAGCTTTTGTCGATGGATTTCAGAGCATTTCAAAATGATAAAGTTTTGCCGTACTGAAGTTGCGTATAGGACACTCCAGCTAAAAGGCTACTTATAGCTCACAGTTATACATACAGCAATGGCGGATTTGTGGCAGTAGTGGCGAGCTTACGTATTGAACTTCAAGAACAAGAAAGCGCATAGGTCCGTTTAGCGACTCAGTTTTTATTGGGCGTCCGCTGGAAACCACCAATGTTCAGGGTTTTTAAATCTGTACAAACTAAAATATCTGTTGTTAACTGATTTCTAGCTAAAATATTATGCTTTTTATCTTTCTCATTTTGGGGCGAAAACAATTACTGATCGGAATTTATTATTCTTTTGTAACACATGTTTATTGGTTGATGTATTTTATTAATTCATACCATTTAATCCAGATGTTACCTGCATCATGTACGAGAAGGAATTCGCGAACGAGTTTGCATTTTATTGCGCGATACATTTCAATCTCGTTCTAAGTTCGCAATAAATTTACGTAAAGTGACGGAGTGATCTGCGGCCGGTCTGCTCTGACCGTCCCGCTACTATCACACTGATGCAGCTTCACGGCCAGACTTCCCTAGGGCTGATATTTCAAACAATTTACGCCGTCGTGCCCGTGTAGCAGGCAGCCAAAAATTTTCCAGAGTCGACTTGGCTACGCTACTTGCTGTTCGCTTAGAAGTACTTACGTCATCTGGAATCCTGCTACGACGACACAAATATCTCTTCTTAATTAGCCATAGAAGAGTGTCTGACTGCTCAGCATCAAATGAACAAACTCTTTGCGGGAAGCATGCTTAAGAGAATCCCACTCAAAATAAACGCTCGAGAGTGACAACCCCTCTTCCTTCCTGCTGCGACAATCTCCGGAATTGTTTATGCATCCATTGATATTTTTGCATCGTCAGTTGTACGGACTTATTTTAGCAATAAATTTTACAGTATTTGGGAGGTAAAAAGTAGTAACTTCCCTCCAGTTATTTTGCAGAATTGGTGAATGGGAAAATGGATCATCTTGGTGGCATAAAAAAGCTTGACTATTTGCTCTGGTGAACGAGTCTGGGCTCGCTAACTTCAAAATAAAACGCTCCTTTGAAGCGACGTTATTAAAAGCGGAGAGTTAGTTTAGAATTCTGGTGAAATGAATGTGTCAACAGTTGCAACCCAAAATTGGGAAAACTACGACCACGATATTTTTTTTACTCACTTTTGCTAGTGGACACTAGATTCAAATGCTGTGAATGCTGTAAATTATTCATAACGGTTTGTTTACTACATGTGTATGTTTTCTTAAGACGACAATGTAACAGCACATGAAAGTAAATCGTTTGGAAGATATTTTCTGTTGAACGTTTGTTTGTATCTTGCTGTTATGCTCTAAAAATTATAGAGCAGTTAGCGACTAGTAATTTTGAGAATTGTGATAAAAACGTTCGTTCTGCGTTCACGAAATGCTTTGACGGACGTTTTAAACGAGTCAGTCCAATAACATTCTTGCATCACTCCAAGAGCCGCATGCCCTTACTCGAGCCAGTCCTCAGGAACATTAGTGCCTCACAGCTAGAGTTCCCTTGTATGGTGGCTTTATTTGACCATTATACTCGACCCGGGTACATTTAAATATTGCAATTTTCTAGCTGGGATCCCGTAACGATGTAATTTACCCAAAATCTCTGGTGCAAAAATATTCCGATAAAATGTGGTTTAGAGATTTTGCTCATGTAATTTCCTTTGAGAAACGACCTGGTGGCTTAAATACTTCTCTCGCCGTCTAAATTTGTATGTACTCATGGGATCAAAATTGCGTAATTTTACAATAGCAGTTTCTTTCATTTTAAGAAAGGAGTGGGTTTTTAACTAACGTTGACTCCGCAGTTGGTACATATATCGTGCACAACAAAGTTCATTGATTATAAATTCTTTCCATGCAAAAATCATTCGTAGAAATAGGAAACGGTGAGTAAACTCGAGTTTTCTGCGATCAGAGGAGAACTGTGAAAGAGTTTCTGAAAATATTGAACATTTTTCCGACTAGCATGCGATCTTTGCTCGCACGCTAGTCAAATTTCTTCCATCGTGCGAATCAAATTTCTTCCATCGTTGGGTGTAAGGTTGATATGCGAATCATTTTATATGAAGATTTTATATGAAGAGATGAGAAAAACCTTTTGATATCGTTCGTGATATCATTTTTTTGCGATATCGTTCTAATTTATTTTTCACTCGTGAACAATAGTTGTCCGTTATGTTCGATTATGGATACCGGTGATGATAAAGTATAATTTATTTTCGGAGTATTATGTATTTAAAAAATAACTCGCGACCATACAGGGTGGCAAAGAGAACCGAGAACATCTCGAAGGGTTAAAAAAAAGGAAACTTACAATACGAAATGAAAAATGAGGTGCTTCAATCAAAATTAATGAGTGCAGTTAGAACTGCCCCGGAAAATGTATTTTCCAGCTTACCAAGTTGAATTTTAGAAAGCAGTCAAGTTCAAGTCCAACCGGATAAATGAGTATACTTTTTTTGCCAGACTAAATGTTCCAGCAGATCGAATGTTTAAACGGTTGGTTTCAGCAGTGAAACATTTCTGGGAGCGAGTTACGACCGACTCTGAACATCTCATCAATATACCCAATGGGATTTACTCGCATACCACTTGCCCCACACACACGTCCCCCCTGCCTATGAACTACGACAATATTCTCTTACTTCCTGCATTAATTGATATAAAAATGACCTGTTTCTGGTCTTCGAGGCTGAAACGCACGCACGCCATTTTGTAACACTTGTTCGACATTTTTTTTTGCCTGCTTAGAAGAAATAACGCTAAATTTGTCCAGAAATTCCGCTGTGTAGATGGAAACGTAGATTACGTTTATTATGCCAAAGCTAAATGTGAGTCCATATTTTCAAATCACACATAGATCCTAGGGGACATGTTGGTGCGAGGTAAGGACTCAGTTCTGACTAGTATACCAGAAATGGGAGCTTCGAAGCTGAATCATGTTCCATGTATGCTGAATGAAAGTGCATTTGCTCTTTGAACGTTTAATCTAACCTTTGAAACATCGAGTTCGCTAAAAAAGTCTAATTATTTGTTCGAATTCGAATTTAACTTTACTTTTTTGAAAATTCTTTACCTTGTAGGCTAGAAAATCATTTTGCTATGACAGGACAGTTCAAGTACGTGTATATTTTTTAAAGCACCCTGTATCATCTGCAAGACTGAAAATTTTTTTTTTCGAATTATGTCGAAATGCAACATATTAGGCTGTACCCTATCTCCAAGTTGGTGGTGAAACTTTTGCGCAGAGAGGTGCAAATTGTTCTCGGGGATGATAGCGATGTTTCCTTCAATTTGTGTTTCGAAAGGGTAACCCGTAATAAAGATATCCCTGAACAGAATATTCACAGACTGAAAGGCTTGGATAATAGGAGGGTCAAACAATGCAGTCGTTCTTCAAAGAAACAAAACAATGCGATCCCATAACGATCGAAGGCCTCAATGCTGCCGTAGCATAACGGACAATACTCAAGGTGGCTCTATCCTATTGAAACTCAGTTTGCTGGACGTCACAATTTAGATGAGAATAGAACCATTCAGCAAAAGAATATCCCTAGCGTGTGGACGATATATTGAGACGTTACAAAGAGCAGAGTGCCCTCCGCCTGCGAAGACATAAGGGCCTACCACAAAACATGATCACCGGACTTTTTTTGAAAGCCGAACGAGTCTCAACAATGTTGTGAATCCACGTTTTGATCGCGTGCGCAGAAGGAACTTGACTGCGCTAAGCGAGCTTTCTGAGTTGGCCGAAACTCTTAATGAGCGGTGGCACTGTCACCATATGGTGATACGTCTCACGGCCACCACACGCTCCACTCCGCTATGGATACAACTTCATGTCAGTTATTACCGGTGTCCTTCCTCATTTGTTGTACACAATATGTCAACTTCAAACTTTTCCGTATTGCTTCCAATTTCATGTATATGTAGGTTTTTCAGTTACAGGTTTTCTTCCAAAGAATTTCAAATAAAAAATACCATCGGGTTACTTTGAAGTTTCACTTGCTTTCCAATTTACTTGCTCTCTGTACTAATTCGCTCTCTGACAAGCTCTAAACTTCTATTGTTTAAAACTGTGTTTCGAGCATGTGATATAGTCACTTCCAAGTAAAATTATAATTGGAAAAAAGAAAAGATGCTGATATAATTGGGCTAGATGGACTGTAATTTCCCCGCTTCTCAGATAGTGGGAACTGCACAACGTGGCAATGTTACCTTGTTTGAAGTTTGACTGAAATCTTCCTTTGGCCCAACAGGAGCCATTTATTTTAATGTAGCTCAACTAATTATTTTTACTTTTTAACTTTATTATACTTTCCACAAGAAAATTATCCTAAAAATGGTCGAAATCCATTGTGTTGTAACAATTTGAGAACTTTTTTTTAGCTATGTAAGCAATGATGTACTGAAGTACGAAAAGTGGAACGAAGCGAATGTAAGCCAGAGCAGCTTGACGAGTATTCCCTTCAATTAAATAATTTTACTCGGTTATATATGCTTAGCATGGGGCGAAGTGAAAGCTCTAAATAAATTTCTTCCAAATCTCAGTCAATTTGTGTAATTTTGTGTACAGCTTCTCCCTCTCTCCCTCTCCCTCTCTCTCTCTCTCTCTCTCTCGAATCTCATCTGTCACTTTCAGTTGTATTCTTTCAAGCTTTACAAAAGTGCGAAGCAAACTTTACAAGTCAAAGTAGGTTTGACCTTGCGAAGAACAGTGTGGTTTATTATCATCTTCGTTTAGATGTCTCCTGATTGTAGACCAACAGGATTTTGATTGAAGGCTCATTTTCTTTGCTGTCTCCTTCTCCTAATGGTCCGGTATTGAATGACATCTAAAAGGGAGACTTGGGACGATATTCATTCAGGAACCCCAGCTTTCTCTGAGCTCTGAGGTAAATTTCGTTCCAAAAAAATGACTGTACATTTCGGGTAGATAAATTATTTAAGGACGAGGCATTTCTTCTGTCATGTTCAACATCTTCAACATGCATTCCGCTGTTCGCAATCTTTTTTCGGAATTATTTCTTTGGACTTGACTCACTTAAATTGGCCGAGCGTTATTATTCTATTAGTTTGGAGAATTTTTCTATGAATAGGATTCAAAATATGTTGGCTGCTCAAAATATAAGTCATCAATAGAAATAAATATAATATAAATTTAGATAATTTAGAATTCTTCTTTTCTAAAGTGGCAAAACCTTTTGCACCAACCTGATATATGTCATAAGGGTGTAGTATCTTGACTTTGACTCATTTCTACGACTTGGCTTGGGATGTGGGTGATGCACTTTTTGGATTTGCTTGACTGATTCTGCCACAAGCTCCATTTCCGTACCCCTAAGAGTCGTGGGAAATGGGACTGCAAAACTTTGATCGACTGCCATGAACTATGACCCAGTTCGAAACCGAGACAGCATCCTTTTTTTTACCTATAGCATTCTGCCCGCAATGCCTAAGTTTTTCTTGTAGTTTACTATGTGATAATTTTTCAGAAATACCGCCATCGCTCGCATTTGTTTCCTTGTGGTTTTGTCGTGACCCTCTTCATTTTATCTCGCTGAGGTCACGGTCTTCATTTTTCTCTGCCGTTATTCTTTGTTGCGATGCATGATATTTTTTTTTATGTTATATTATTCGTGACATCAAGATTATTCGTCACCATTCATATATTTTCTACTTGGTAATATCAAGGTAGCTGCCACCAATACAGGGTTTCTGTATAAATATTTAATTCAATCTTCGGTGAGCGTTACGAGCGGCTTAAGGCCATAAATTAATCGTGCATTCTAGCCGTGTTTCCTGGCTTCAAACATTATTACTTTCCTTCTGAATCATCATGTCCTCTCCTACTATTTATCTGAGGGTTATTAAAGACACGGGAAATATCAAAGAAATTCGCTATTGAACACAGGAAAATATTGAGACATTAATCATCGAAAATACGCATTAATTGAACGCACGCGATCTACGCATTCACATCCTAATATACTCAGAAGCTTGAGTGGGGACTGGGGTTTGACATGAAATCAGAGGGAAACTTATCTTGAGATTTGGAGATTGGTCTCGCAGTCAGAGCGATGTATGGCAGGTACGCCGGAGCGGCAACCGCCATGTTCGGTTGTGGGTGGGCCGGCAAGGTTTACGGTTGTGATCACGTCGCCACGGATTTTAAGTATAATATGTTCACAAATGGATGTCACGAAGATACTTGAGTCGTTTTAGTATCTTTCCAATGATTCGTATCGTTATAAGAGGCGAGGCCCCGGCCCAACTGGGCCTAGGAAGGCGGACAAATTTGTATGCGACTGCTTATGATGGTAACCTCGCCTGGACTGCCGCCGCTCTCTCAAGCCACCGCGTTCGGCGTCACCTTGAGGTGCCAACTCTGAATAACAACCTAACAAGGTTACCAATAAGAACGTGATACATCCCTACTATCGAATAGAAAACATACATCATTAACCTTACCCTCATTACTATATAAAAATCCCCACAAAACAATGTTAAACATATGAATTAAAGCAAATGAAGACATCCGTTGAGGTTCTTAGCATCTTCCGTTAGCGTCTTCGTTCGTAACGCGTCTCGACGTCGTCTGGGCGTTGTTCCTGAAGAGTCGATTGTTCTAGGACGTAACGTTGCAATGTTTTCTCGCAGAAATCAGGCTTATTATTTGGTCTTTTGAATCATTTAAGAATAAGTCGTTGGCCGGACGATTATTCGGATCCTTAGCGATATTCCTTACTCAGTTATGCGGAGAAGCATAACAAATCCCCCGTGGCCGAACAAATCACAAGCTCCCGCTTGTGCTCGAAAGGCTTATCTTCGACGTTGCTCACACGTGCAGCCGACGCCTTAAATGCGTGGATCATGGAAGAGTCAAGATGCTTACAACTGGAGTTTGCTCTTCTGGCGAGCGCTGATTTAGAGTGGTCAAATAAAGGAGTCATTATAGTCGTCCTATGGGCAGAACCGTGTCCTATAGATGACACCGACTTCTCCCTCCGTTGCGTGGATCACTGCAGTAATCCTTGAGAGTGAAAACCCTCGGAAGTGTAGCGAACACTTCCAAATACACCCAAGTCGTATAGTCCTGGGCTGCATAACTTGCTCCACCACTTTGCAGAAGTCTTATAGAGATCTCCGAAAATTATTCCGTGTGTCGTCGGTCGAAGTGGACTACTATCTCGTGGAGTTCATCATCTTTTTTGGGGTTGCGTAGGATTCGCTGCCTTTATGCTGAGTTCTTTGAGTTGATACGTTGATTTTCATCTGGGCCTCCGTATTATTTTCATCGTCGTTGATTACATCTGAAGCCGTCGTCGTCGAATCCATCCAAAGTCCGAAGTCGTGATTGAAATCCCAATGTTGAGCTGTCCTTTAAATTTTAAATGCCAGTCGTTTTCTATTCACAGTGCCTCAGTAGAAAATTAGCCGCGGTCGCCGACCCAGTCCACTGATAAGAAATTTTCTTCGCGTACTCGTTTTCTACGAGTCGGCGTGCGAGCTCTGGTCTGCCGCTGCGTGTCGCGCTTCAAGCGTCGAGGTAGATGGTGGGGTAGGGAGCAGGGGCGCAGCGCATGCGTGGCCAACCCGTAGTAGTGATGCCGTCCGAGCAGGGCGACCGTGATGCGTCTGTGGTGGAGTCTCTCACCACTCTTGATGACTGGCGAGTGATGGTGCGCCGGCGCAAGCGTTCAACCGCGCTCAGCTGATGTCATCCACCATTCCTGAAAGGTCAATCCCATTAAGTGTTTGTTCTGATGTTCTTCTTTAATTTTTCCCAAGCCTCCCTCTATATCACATCAATCAAGCCTTCCCTCTCAAACTCCCAAGTATTTACAAAAAGACTTAAGCATCCTACGTTCGAATTTTACGTTATTATAAGCAAATTACGAATAGAACATAAGGTTCAAAAAATTATTTAAGTATAGATCGCAAAGTTTAAAATTAATTACATCCTACGAGTACACACACATTTACGGAATTATCGAAATACATGAAAGTGAAACAAATTGAACTATTTTCCCCACACAGAAATATTAATTACAAAATTTATACATATTATTTAAATTTGACCAACTCGACGCAATGAAATTCATAGTTATTTTCAGGACCAGTAGAACGTTTGAGCAAACATATTAATATGAGATCGTCGAGATTGAATAAACCCGTTTGAAATAAATCATCACCCTTATGAAGTTTTAGATTTCTGAATTACCAATTCACTGTATTATTCAGATGGATTATGGATTATCGTGACTTCACAGCTGTTTCCATGTTATTAATCCATATCGCTCATAGCTAGAATCATTAGGTGACGTACCTCGCAGGTAACTAATTATTTTAAGAGTAATAGTAAATCTAATTCTTTAGATTATTCGCCAAAATGAAATTGTTCCGAAGAATCGTGATTAAATTTTGAAACCTTAACTAACTAGTAACTCTAATAGCAGACAAACGCCTCTGGTTTACATTCATTCTAGTTGAAACTGTGCCATTTGGTATTTAAATTGAATCTATTGTATTTAAATATCAAATTTAAAATTGTTAAAGAATGCTATCTCCAGAAATTGGAATAAATTATCCATAAGCTGGTTTTGATCATTAGTATTTAAAATTTGAATAAAATTTCACATGATATTGACATAATTATGCCGTGGTATCCGCAGGAATTTGTTTGATGAACGTCGAATAAGAAATCTTACACGCAGTAATGATGAAATAATTAAATTTTTACGTTCTCACATGTAATTAAATTCATTTTTAATTAGAAAACGTAAATATTACATGCCTAAACTAAGAAAATCGTGATTCACAACATTTATCGTTCGCATTATTGAAGTTTAGAATCATGGAAAGCTGTTGAGTGTGGCTTTGTGACCATTTCTGCGGGCGAACGAGCGATCTGTTTACATTTGGCCTTCCATCGGCTCGGGGTACGCGAGGCTGTGGCTTGGGTGCCAAGAATGTTCGATTCAATATTCGTCTCCAACGTAGCATGTTGTTACATTTCAGTTTTTACATTACAGTTTTAACGTTGGGTAGTGCAGAAAATGTTACATACATGGTAGTTAAAATTACTTGATGAAGGGATACGTTGCACATCCGTACCTATTATGAGTCTATCGACAACATTGAAATATGAAACATTAATACAACATTACTTTATCGTTCCAAATGACATTCTGCAAATAAGTATTCATTAGGAAGAGAGAGACGAGATGATCCAGATAAAGAAATTATTTTTAGTCGGCCAAATATCAATTTTTAAATTTGAATGTTTGAATGCACGTATATATATTTTTTTTTCGGAGGTGTGAGTTCGGTAGGCATGAGATTTTACAGTAACATTCACATTTAAAGCAAAACTCAAATCCCAACGCTCAGCCGCCATTGTCGTGACCCTCTTCATTTTATCTCGCTGAGGTCACGGTCTTCATTTTTCTCTGCCGTTATTCTTTGTTGCGATGCATGATATTTTTTTTTATGTTATATTATTCGTGACATCAAGATTATTCGTCACCATTCATATATTTTCTACTTGGTAATATCAAGGTAGCTGCCACCAATACAGGGTTTCTGTATAAATATTTAATTCAATCTTCGGTGAGCGTTACGAGCGGCTTAAGGCCATAAATTAATCGTGCATTCTAGCCGTGTTTCCTGGCTTCAAACATTATTACTTTCCTTCTGAATCATCATGTCCTCTCCTACTATTTATCTGAGGGTTATTAAAGACACGGGAAATATCAAAGAAATTCGCTATTGAACACAGGAAAATATTGAGACATTAATCATCGAAAATACGCATTAATTGAACGCACGCGATCTACGCATTCACATCCTAATATACTCAGAAGCTTGAGTGGGGACTGGGGTTTGACATGAAATCAGAGGGAAACTTATCTTGAGATTTGGAGATTGGTCTCGCAGTCAGAGCGATGTATGGCAGGTACGCCGGAGCGGCAACCGCCATGTTCGGTTGTGGGTGGGCCGGCAAGGTTTACGGTTGTGATCACGTCGCCACGGATTTTAAGTATAATATGTTCACAAATGGATGTCACGAAGATACTTGAGTCGTTTTAGTATCTTTCCAATGATTCGTATCGTTATAAGAGGCGAGGCCCCGGCCCAACTGGGCCTAGGAAGGCGGACAAATTTGTATGCGACTGCTTATGATGGTAACCTCGCCTGGACTGCCGCCGCTCTCTCAAGCCACCGCGTTCGGCGTCACCTTGAGGTGCCAACTCTGAATAACAACCTAACAAGGTTACCAATAAGAACGTGATACATCCCTACTATCGAATAGAAAACATACATCATTAACCTTACCCTCATTACTATATAAAAATCCCCACAAAACAATGTTAAACATATGAATTAAAGCAAATGAAGACATCCGTTGAGGTTCTTAGCATCTTCCGTTAGCGTCTTCGTTCGTAACGCGTCTCGACGTCGTCTGGGCGTTGTTCCTGAAGAGTCGATTGTTCTAGGACGTAACGTTGCAATGTTTTCTCGCAGAAATCAGGCTTATTATTTGGTCTTTTGAATCATTTATGAATAAGTCGTTGGCCGGACGATTATTCGGATCCTTAGCGATATTCCTTACTCAGTTATGCGGAGAAGCATAACAGTTTTATAGAGAGCACTAGAGGTGGTTTTTAAACGTTAATTCTACAGACCACCACTACACCATTTTCAAGTCTATTAAGCAGACGCCCATCATTAAGCTCGTTGTTCAGTTCAATTTTTCCCAAAAATTGAAGGATTTAATTCGTTTCAATCGGGTCCTGAATATTGACATCTAATAGGTATTTTTTTAGAAAATACGAGCTACACTCAGATTTTTTCTGCCTCGATTCGAAACTTTGCTGAAGGAGGTGCTAAAGTTCTAGCTAAAGTAACGCGTGCTACAGATGTTGTTTTGTCTCAGGTTCAGTCCAGCTCTATTGCAGTTGCGGCGTCGCACGAGGAATAAACAATCGCCGCTCACTACGGAGCAGCTCTCCGGTCCTTTTTAAGCCCGCTTGTGAAGCAGGGTGGAGCAGGAGCGGTGCGCCTCGTGCGTGCACTGCTTTCGCCGGACGATCAGTTCGCCGTCAGTTGCGCGTCCTGGAAATTCACTCTCAAGGGTTTTTTTGCTCGTATTTGGAAGTTTTCCGCTGGATTTTTGCTATTTTTATTGCTAATTATTTGATTTTTTCGTTTCAATGATTCATTCATCGTATGTGTTGTAAAGTTGGCGAATAATGATTTTTTCTCAGGCATGTATCGCTGATTTTGAGAGGCAAGTGTTAGCCATCATTTGATTCCATGATGGCACTTATGAAAACATGTGTTTTCTTAACAACCACCTTGGCACTGAGAAGCGGTAGGTAATATTATATTTTGCTATAGAATCTAAACTCCGTTCGTCGCCCATCGACGCTCCGAAGTTGGTAAAGATTCAACAGGCAGATGTTTTCACAATGAGTTTCAAGCAGAATGGTCAGCAAGGCTAGTTGTTGGCTAACTTGAACTAACTGGCTCTAATTTTTTTAAACTCTGTTATCTGCTAATAGATAATTTTAAACTCAGTTTTCTGACTCAGTTGAGCCAGATATATAATAAATAAGTGCTATTATCAAGTATTTTTGTCAATAATCTTCAATTTCATTGTTGAGTTCAAATTGAGTTAAATTTGCTCCAATTACAGAAATCGATGATACAAAACTAACTTTAACTGCGATGCCAATAACTTGTTTCACACCTCTCAGTTCGTCAAAATGTATAATCTATGTGTCTATTAAGTTTAGTTTCGTGGTAGCACCAGAATGCATTCTTGCCTATGGTCAAAATGTTTTGAGAATGAAAGCCTTAAGAAATATGTTGAAGAATGAATTCATTCCTTTAGTTGCACAGTGTTTCTTTCTTCAAATGTGTTCCAATCATATATATTTAAAAGAAAAAAGGCAGCATCTGATCTGCAATGCAGAATTGAATTTCCACTCAACAAAAACTTTATTTTCGAGAGAGGGACGTAGGCAACATGCGCCTAACTGCGTCATGTTCGCGATTAATTTTAGTAGAAAGCCTTGTGCAACTTTGGGGTGAAACTGGAGAATGCTCCCTACATGCATTGCAGTCGAACACTCTCGTCCTAATTAGATCATTGTGGCTTGGATCTTAATATCATTTCATATGCCCCTCAGGGGGACACAAATATTGTATCTATGGGAATTATCGCTCCCAAGGGGACTATGTGAGGGCCTGAGCTAAAGGGTAGGTAGGCTTTATTTTTGTGGAAATAGAATAGGTTTTTATTTTGTTACGGACCATCTTTTTTCGGTTCACTGCTGTCCTGTTTTTCAGCACCTCCTACTTTCTTCTTCAACTTTGATCTTGTTTCATGAACTTCTTTCTCATCTTACTGTTTCTGTGCCCTTTCTGCATAGATTCCACGTTCCCTTGACTCCATACTAAATGGTGCGTTCTTCTTTCCTCTCTTTGGATCGCCTTTGTTGCGGATAGGGAGGCTTAAACTAACTAATAATTTAATTTAATCATTTCATATGCCAGTGCTCTGTCTACCAAATAAAGGTTTCTTATTTGTTATTAGTTTTACTAGGCAAATGAGGTGACGCAGTGTGCAGCTGGATCTCGATACGTTTTCGTTATAGAAACGCTGTTCGTCGTGATCGTTAATGCAGCTCAAGAAAGTAATGTAAAGATGAATTTTATCACGTGTATACTTGAACCGAATAGCAGTGTGCTGCTGAATGTACCGTGCCGCATCCTTTGAGAAACCGCTTCCGTTAAGTTGCATACATCGTGGACATTTCAATTTCAAGGTTTATGAAGAAAACATTTCCTTCAATAAGCTTATTCTATTTTTGCTCATGAAAGATTTGACACAGTTCTGGGAACTAAGGCTAGAATACCCGTGAGCTTTTTTTAGAGGGATAAAAGCTCGGTTACCAAGCTGATGAATGACAGGAAGTTTGACTGGTCGATAGAATAAGAGCTCTAATTGAGCTAATCCATGAAAGCAGGAACTATTTATTTTCAGTAGGTTTAAATTGACACGGTCAAAACTTCAAGCAGATCTATGAAAGCAGATAATATTTGTTCTTTTTTTATTATAGTTTTATCATAGTTTTTAACTTTTTCCAGTTGAGAATAGTGTACCCAAGGACTTACGTGTTCAAAAACTGTGATTTCAGTTAAGACACCACAATATTTTCCAGTTAGGAAGCGGGGGTCAAACAGGTCTAACTCGAACAATAAGCTTAAACAAGAAAAGTGCGGCTGCGCATGCCCCAAAGAAGGGTAGGAGCAGAGCTACTGAACTTCAGGAGCGTATATGGCCGAGTGGGATTGCGGTAACAGCTAAGGGCCATAGGTAGCAGTTGAAAATTGCAAAAACAAAAATAAAAAACGAAAAACATAAATACCACAAGGTTAGTTCACACCGATTACACTCTTAATTCCCGTTCAAAATCTGGCCATCTGACCTGATTCAGATTGAATACCTGACAGTGTGGTGACTGAAGTAGAACAGTTCCAGCGATGAGAAGACTAGCGTAAAGCTAGAGAGTAAGAAACTACCACGATCAAACCCAGAACTTTCAACTTGTGCAAATATGAACTGAAAATACAGTCAAATAATTTACAGTCAACTTTTATAATCTTGTTCAAACCTTACCTGAAAATGCCACTCAGTGTTGATAAATGTTTAGGCTAATGTCAATTAAAAAGGAAGCATAAATTTGCCAAAGGAAATGGCCTCTAGCGGGAAATATTTTGTATTCACTGCATTTCAAATTCTCTTGAACAAAATTCCGTTGTACATTCGCTTTGCTCCACAACGCCGTCATTACCCACTGCAGAATCAGCCACACGCGTAGCAAATTCTCATCAGTTGAGCATAGTTCTGTTTGCCTTATCTTTTTTTTCCATTCCGATCTCCGTGACGTGCCCAGTAGGCTTTTGCATGACTCTAAAATAATTTCTCCATGACTGCATTAATAAAAATTTTTATGAGCTCCTTATTAACATAGCAGTCAGAAATAGTATGGTATTGTGTTCTAATTGAATTAAAAATAAATACCATAAATATTAGCATTGTCCCTATAATGCAGTCGCATGATTCGGCTAGGTGGGACCACTCAAGTTTAATTTGCAAAGCCCATTCTAAAGTGTGATATATAGCTGCATGTGCTAATTGAAGATTATGCTTTAAACATCCCACACATGTAGAAGTCACTACATGAGAAAAAAGCGTTGTTACAGTGTTACTGTGGAATCCTATTACACACCTCAAGCGAGGTTTGTAATGAGAAATTTAACACGCAATTTATCTCTGGCTTAATGAGCTGTATCACCTCGTTCTAATATTGCTCGATAATCAACGGCTCCATCGCACAGCCTAAAGCTATTAACACCGGTTAGGGAGCGTTGCTGGATTAAATTGAATTATTTTTCCCCCACGATGGGGGGAAAACCTGTCCATGGATCATGTTTGATTATTCTTCCTTCTCGGTGACAACCACCTCAGTTTGTCTTCTACTGTGAAGGCACACGCAGTTGTAATGACGCGGTGTAGTGCATTCCCCAGCTCCTTTAATTGCTTGACAGAGGTATTGTCAATTAAGAGGATGGCAGTAATTGACGCACCATGCAGGCGGGGGAAGCTAAATTCAAGTTCCATTGCAGGATTCGCTTACGTTCGTTTTTCGTTTATGAAGGACGGCGGTCTGAGAGTTTTCATTTTTTTCTTGCCAAGCGGTGTGTGCCAGCAAAATTATTCCCCGAATGATCTGCGTTTTCGAATGCCTGTGTGCTGGAACGTACATTAATAAATTGAACGAAATTCTGTAGACAAGTATTTCATATGTTAGAACAATTCATCAGGTTGGTGCAAAAGTAATGTCTAATTTAAAGATCCTGGATGAAAATGAATAAGCTTATGACTATGGAACTGTTTATTCATAAACGTACTCTCCATTGCTTTCAATCATCTAATTCTACCTTTCAACCAGCTTATAAAAACCTTGCTTGTAAAATTCTGTATGTTTGGAATCAAAATCAAAATTCAAGTTTTTCAACCTTTTCTGTTGTTGTTGTTAACCTAAGTTTACTAAAATGGTTCTGTTGTCCCGGATCAAGTGGAAATCAGAAGCAGGTTGTTTGGGTCAAGTTTGTCTTGCACTTTCCCTACTGGTAGCAATGGGATTCTCGGATACAAGAACAGCCAACTGATCGGAATCAAGTGTTCTTGGACGACCTGTCTTTAAAGTAAAATAATTGAATCGAAAACGAAAACAACATCTCCTGCAACTTCTGTTGTTAACAACATACCTCCATAAGTGGTCTGGAAAGATTTTGCTGCCGCACATACATTATTACCTTTTTTAAACTCGATCACGCCCAGACGTGGTGCCAGGGGATATACTGCTTGGAGGATGCGCAATACCTTATATAATGAAACACACTTCTTCTTGGTTTTCGTTTACTTGGTACGAGCGGAGGTGGACAGTGATGATACAGGTATACAGAGACGCGGACCGATTAGAGCTGTGCCTGAAGCGCCGCTAGCTTATAACAGTTCTGAGGCGCATGGGGGTGAAGGGGGCATATGTGCGTACACGCAACTAGAACAGTAGAGCGTTTCTCATATATGATCTTTAAATAAAACAAACATGGATGTCAATATTTATGAAAAATATGAACGTAAAAGAGATAACTGAAAGTAAATCGCTTAGCTCGGTCAACAATTGACAAATCAAATGTTAAACATCGCTCTGTAAAAAAAGCAGACATTAATTTTGCACCAACCTTATGTTGAATCATTCTATGATTCTGAATTGTCAAAATTTGTGATTTCCTTATCATTTTTGCTTGTTCTCCACGAGAATCTTGAGAAATTTGTATGGTAATTTTAATTTTCAATGTGGTCGCATCACTTGTTCCTGCTATAGTACGTCTGAAACAAATTAAAGTGAAAAAAACGTTCAAACTTTATTGACTGTTCTGAACCTAGGCAAACGTTTTTCGAGCTCACCGATATTTAACTCTTAGATTGTGATGTGTTTATGGCTGTACTATTTTTTAGTCATTAATGAGGAAGTTGGAAGCATGTTTAAGATATGTAACTTTTTCATGCTTAAACCACTCAGAGCGACAAAACTTGTATGTGTGAGAGTCAGCGCTCTGAGGGGGAAATGTGAGATCTCGGGCTGATGGTTAGGGAGGCCCTTTCTGGATGAAATAGAACCGCTCAGGGGATATAATTTATGAATCCATGGGAATTAACTTTCCTAGCAGGAATATATGATGTCCCTAGCTGAAGGTTAGGGAGGCCTTCCTTTGTTGAAATGGAATAGTTTTTTTATTTGTTACGGTCCACCTTTTTTCGGTTAACTGCTGTCCTGTTTTTCAGCACCTACTACTTTCTTCTCATATTTTATCTTGTTTCATATACTTCTTTCTCAACTTAATGTTTCTTTACACATTGTGCATAAATTCCGCGTTTCTTTAAGTCTATACTAAATGCTAAGCTTCCTCTTTTTGAACGCCTTTGAGCGCCTTTACTGCGGTTAGTGAAGCTTAGACTAGAATATAATCTAACCTTGTTGAAATAGAAAAAGTTTTGTTTCGTTACGAACCATATTTTTTCGGTTCACCGTTATTCTGTGTTTCAGCGCCAACTACCGTATTCTTCAACGCGTATCTTGTTTCGTGAAGTTATTTCTCAAGTTGTTATTTCTATGTGCAGGAGAATTTGTGTGGGAACATTCCTTGTGCATCGATGCTCCGTTCCTCAGACTAAATGATGTCTTCCACGTTTTTCTCTCATGAACACCTGTGTTATGATTAGGAGGCTTGAACTAACTTTTAATTTAATTTCATCCTTCGATGGTTGAGTAAAGTTCTCATATTTAAGAGACTATACTTAAAGACCATGCGCTTTTTGAGAGAGAATTAGGTGACTCTGCGCTCCGCATGAAACTTTGTGTCGGCTTTGTGAGCTCCATTAGGTGAGGCACGCCGGTGCTGTCTGTTCTCGTTAGCGTATCTTAGAGAAATAGCGGTCATCAGGCTTATGCAGTACTTGATATAAAATAGAATGACTAGTTTCAGAATACTGTTCAATTTATTTGTTCAATTTTTATTTAATATTATTTTTTCCTAGTCCTAATGTTTCTGTCTCTGCGAGGAAGAAGAAGACCCATAGAAATTGAGGCATTCGAGTAAAAAAGCTGAACTCATGAGGTATCATAGTTTCATCGCTGTTACAAAATCGAGAGGCATAGAGAGTGAACAGTAGTTGTTTCTATTTATTCTCTTCAACTTCTCAATCTCAGAGTAGGATGAACTATTGGTGTACCAGGGTGCAATGTAAAAATGCAAGAATTTAATTAATGCATGATGGGCATTTGAGGACAGAAAGTTTGGTATATTCAGGAGAAAATAACGAGTTATTCTAGTTGGCGAAGATAACATTTATTTGAATTATGTTCGGTCCACGTGTGGACTGAAAATGCTTTCTACTCGCTGTTTTGATATTATTCTGCTGGTAAAGTTGGTTTGCCACGACGAAACCTACAATAATAATTATAGATTGCAAAATGTTACCCAACATTTTCTTCCAATTACAACTGACATCATGCTTTCGGGGAGGAAAGTGTGTAAAATTTGAGTTGTATAAGCTCAACCTCTGAGGAACTAGTTGGGGTTCTGTGTTGTGCATCAACGCGATGAACTACAATACGAACCCAGCCCTCGCTGCTATGCAGGGAGAACTGGCACGTTATTTTCAATCATTGGCCGCCTTACAGCGATTGTATCAGAATTGTTGGGGAATCCTCTTAGGTAATCGGTTTTGCAGCGTCTCTCAATAACTGGCGAGAATCGGGAGTGATTGCGTGGGAATTGATTGCGAGCTCTCTGCGAGGTAGTCGACTTTCTAGGGGCTCAGTGATTGGTCGGACAATTGCAATTTGGGCACTATGCAATTATTTTCTTACTCCTATTATCATTAAAGCCACTGACAAAGTAAAGCTTCAGGATTTGTACCACTTGATCTCTAACTGCAGCTTCAAATTTTAAAAAATACTGCTGTTTTGAATTTCCTCGATTCTAATTTGCTCCCAGAATTTTAGAACAAAGCAAAAATGCCGACAATGTTATCATTTGTTTATCATTATACGCATGATGTTAATTTTTGCTCGATGATTTTTTTTCATTTTATTCTGCTAACAAATTGAAAATAAATTGCTTTTTTGATCGAACTTTAAAATTTCATTTTCTGTTCCAAATTTTTCATTTATATGCTAATTCTTGCTCCACTGCACCAAATTTGTGCAACTGGTGACGAGACGTCGTAATTAGTTGTTACTAACCCTTCAAGACCTGTGTTACTGTTGCGTAATGTATTACTGCCGTGAACGACGTTTATAACCTGCTTCGAAATTGAGTTCTGCACTCACCGCACGGTACAATTTTTTGGTTGATTGGTCTTAATTTCCTTACTCTCATCAAAATATCACTGCTATGTATATTTCATCACTTTACTCGATTTTTGTAATTCTCTTACACATTTGCAAGAGACTTGTAGAACTGAAGTTTGACTCCGGCTTATTTCTAGAATTTGACCTGCCACATTGATATGTTGCAGTCTTTAAACCCATTGCCAGTCACTGAGCATGGCCTGCTTTTGAAAGTATTCTGGCTCTCTATTGTTGATAAGGTATGTTTCAGTGTTTTACAGCATTTACCTTAGAATTTTATAACCATGTATGATCAATTCATCGTCAGCAACAAAAATACACAGAACTGAATCTTGAAGCAGCAAAATGCAACTACTCATAAATAGTAACTTCTTGAAGATTTTCCGAAGATATTTGGGAAAAAATTTATTTTCCAACTGAAGAAACTTTAGTCGTCCTAATTTTTTAGGGTGCGGTAGTCAATAAAATTGTTCTGCGAGTTTTTAAAAGTGACCAGTGCATTACAGTCCCAGCAGTCCGCAATCCGTCAAAGTCAAATTTTTTACTCCCTTATTCAGGTTCGTGTTTTACACTAGACTAGTCTTTTCGAAAACAGAAAATCATGTGCGGTGTGTCTTCATTTACTCACTATAGTTTGAGGGATCTTAAACAATTATCCATAAGTACTTATGATACCGTTATATAACTCACTAAGGCATCATGGTATGTCTGCACGTTTGTCTGCCAGTCTATATATATAGGTACGTCTCAGTTGAGGTAGAAATTCGGTGTTCACAGTTGTAAATACTGAAATTATTTTGAGTTTGTTGAAACAATACATAACTTCTCAGAGATTTCTTGAACTAAATTCAGAGGCACTGTCTCTATAAATGGATTGCTTAAAGCTGTACTACAAGATAGCGTATTTTAGAGCTGTTTTGTCTTGGGAAAAGTTGGATGGATCCTTTTTGGTATTCAATAATTCATATTTTCAGCTGTTTCTATTTTCATTGTGCTATTATTTATCTGTGCCCCAAATACATGTTTCAAATACAGCCTCAAATTCCAACCCAAATAAACTTCCAGACTGCAAAGCGTTAACGATTGAATTTTGGTGAGAGTGGAATTGGGACTCCGAGCGGGGATGCATTGCGTCAAGACGCTGCAATGAAATTGTCATTCGGTCCCATGCATTTCCTGCAGTAATAAAATGGAAACGAAACTTGACTGCATTTTGAGCTAGAAAACTGTTATTGGTGTCGGCAGAGGCTCAAATAGTTCAGAATTGCGGTAAAGGGTTGTGTTTTGACGCACTTTCGCTATTGGATGTTTCGTCTAATTCAGAATGAACGCGTTTCGAGGCCCAAATGTTTCAAAACTCTCCTTTTGAAATTGATAACTGCATTCTATTTTTTAGATCTTGTATCTCTTAAGGAGTAAAATTATTGTATCTATTGGCATTAGCATTCCCATGGCAGAGGGAAAATGTGAAATCCCGAGCTGAGAGGTAGGCCTTCATTTGGTTGAAATAATTTTTTTGTTGACTATTTTTACGGTTCACTGATGTCGTTTTTATCACTGATGTCGTTTTTATCTGATGTCGTTTTCACTGATGTTTTTACTTCTAACTTTCTTCTTTCAGTTTTATCTTCTATCATAGCTTTCTTTCTTAGCTAACTGTTTTTATGCGTCGGGATCTTGAACGTGAGCACTCCTGATGCATAGATTCCGCATTCTTTTAACGCCGTTCGAAATGGTGTCTGCATCCTTCCTCACTTTTAAACACCTTTGTTCAGGTTAAGGAGGCCTAACCTAATATCAAATATAATCTTCAATTTTTTTAACTTGAAGAATTTTTCAGTTTCTGTTGAAATTATGATAGTGATAAATCACAAATCAATCAACAATTATAGGATAGTTCCTTAACATTAGGAGTCGTATCTTACTAATTTTAGGGTGACAAAAATGAACGTAAATAAAACTTGTTAAGATAGGCTTGTGTGTTACAAAATAAGTTGATCTATAAGTATTAATAAATTATTTCTCAGCCATTTTTGGAGCATAAGTGGAAGAGAGACGCGACGTACATTTATGTAGAGCTCACTTCTCACCCTGGTCTCCTACCTTCATATCCAAGTGCAGAAAATAGGCAGTCTTTCAAGGATACGTCAGATTAGGATTTCGTGATGAATGTTTCATTTCATCGCTTATGTGAAAAATACACATTTTGTACCATTTTAATTTTATATATTCTACTCTGCAAACGCTCTCAAGAAACTAAGATCCTGAAAAAAGTACAACAAAAATAGGAAGCAACAGTTAATATGTTACAAGCCACAAGTATCAGAAAAAGACAGTGTTATGTCACTTGAGAAATGCCACAACTTGAACATAAATTATGCGCCAAATTAGGCAAGCAAATTTTATAGAATGGCACGGCGCTGTAGCCCCAAAGCAAATACTTATCGGTTCTTTTTTGGTAATTTCGGAATACAGCGGTGAATATATGCAGTGTAATTACTGCGTCGTAAAACTCGTATCTGGCACGCTTCATTTATGGTGGAGTTCAAATTTTCCAGCAGATGATATAAAAATATGCTCCTGTTTTCCCGTATATTGTGTTACATCTAAACGACATCCTTCACTAAAATATTCTTAAAGTTAATTTGTTGTGTCTTTACCCTTCAATTAATAAATTACTCCATGAATTAGAGACCTTATAATCCACAGCTCTTCTTATCTCTACCCTCCGGGAAATACAACTATTGTCCCCATGGGAATGAGCGCGCTTGTGGGGAAAATGTGTGGTCATGAGCTGAGAAGTAGACCTTCTTTTTGTTGAAATATGATATGTCTTTTGTTTTGTTGTGGATCATATTTTTTCATTTCAGTACTGTCCTTTTTTTCAGCAATTCTGAATTTATTCTTCAATTTCAATCTTGTATCATAACCTTCCTTCTTAACTTACTGTTTCTGTGTGCACGGGATTATGTGCGGGAACACACCCTTAATTGTGCATAGATTAGGCGTTCGCTTAACTCATTTCTTTGAACATTTTTGTTGTGGTAAGGGAGGCTAAAGCTAACTTATATTCAATCCTTCTTTGCTCATTTCTGAAATTTGTCTTCTTTACGAACAAACATGGAGTGGAGCGCGCTGAAGATGTAATTTTCATTACAGTTAAATGCTTTCGAGTCGCTAATTTTGAATAATGAGGAAATATTTTAATGCTAGTTCTGTTGATATCAATAAAATTTTCACTGAATTGTAGAGCCACTTCACACGATGAGGTTAGAAGGTGCTTCTATGTAGTTATTTAGCTCATTTATGGATGTAATCGAGCGCTGAAACTTACGGCGGGGTGTGGATGCGCACAGTGCTACAGTATATCTCTTTCAGACCGTGGCCTTGTAAGAAATATTGCTGTGATTCCAAAAGAATTACTGTGCTTGTTGCTAAAATATGTCGTTGGCTTACGTAATTGTTAGCTTTCATCACGGCGCTCTCGCGGTCGAGGTCAAGGTATTGCAACCAGCAACCCCGTGCCAACATCTGTTTTTAATATATCCCTATCCGCATTCACATCTCATATATTTCTTTCCTATCATGCTTCTGCGAAAATTATACATTTTCTTATATTACATCTTTTTCTTCATACCAGTTTTTTTTATTCTGATAGATTTATTTATGTATCACCTCGAATCACTTTTTGCTCGTAATAGATTTGGTTTTTTGGGGGCGCTGGCATTCTTCTTACCAGATTGCGATAACATAGGCTCTGAAGATTGTCGATCTCATTCTTTTGGTCGAAGTATATATCTGTCCAGCATCGGTCTTAATATCTCCTAGATTGAGCTAGAACTATGTAGTCATAACCCTTCTGTCGTTTTGTTTTTCATAATTTCATTTTTCTATGAATGCAATGTTGCAGCCCATGGAGCACAATGAAAAAATTCAAGAGTTCAAGATATTATTTTATTGCATTTGTAAGATGAACCTGTCTCGTCATTAAAGCTAGTCCAATGGTTGTGAATATGTCTCACGTATTTGAGCACTCGAGTAGCGTCTCTTTGAAGCTCATGCAGCGAGTAGTAGGAGAGAGAGAGAGACTGACTGGCTCAACTCAAACAGGCCCTGCCTAATGTGTCTATACACATGCCTGCCTGCCTCATGTGACGGCAGCTATAGCAACAGCACCTGGTAATGCACATCCTCAGTGACTTGAGCGGCCGAGACCACGCGATATAGGCATAATAAATGTGAGTTGTTATGTACACACTGAATCTAAGGGGAAGGTCTTTTGTGATCGATTAAGTAGATTTTAGCTGTACTGAAGGTGATCGAAAAACAAATTCAGTAGTAAAACCTTCATTGTGCATGATTTTCTGCTAGTTTGAAGCTAAAAACACATAGTGGTAATTTTTTATTGATCGATCCAGAGGTTTGTTAAAGTTGCATAGTCTCCTTATTCTTTTAAAAGACCTATCAGTGCCACGAGATTTTTTATGTATGGATAATGATGTATGATAAAACAAAGCAACCTATAAGTCTGTTTGATTTTTAAGCTCGATTTATGGTCAAACTGAGAGGAATTAAAGCTTTACAACTAACAAGCAAAATAGTGAAGTTTTGACTACGTTGATCCAAAGGACACGTTCGAATTAAGTCATACATGTTCATTAAAGCATTAAGATAATGCGTTAGTTGCATTACCTCCAATAGAAACTTCAATTTGTTTTAAATAAAATAATCGATCGTTCTGGTCCTACAGTTAAATTTTATACAACATCGTATTCAGGTCTTATTTAAATAAAACCACAATTTAAATCAGCCTTAATAATGTGCCCCTAAGTAATGCAATTCCATACAACCTTTCAATGGAAGCTGGAAATTTGCTGCACGTCGTTCCATTTTCGCAGTTGATGAAAGGCGTCAGCGCTGGCAGGAAGCCCACGAGAAGGCTCTGGCTGATTAGCTGATGGGAGAGTGTGGTGGTGAACGCAATTACGGCCGCGCCACGTGGCAGCTGGGCAGCTCCACTGCGCCGAGCCTCGCTGTCTCTAGATAACGCAATCAATCAGAGTGTACCCTCAATTTTCAAATTCTTCTTGATGAGGTTGGGTAAAATTTGGTTCCTAGGCTATATAGTATGAAATGAAAATTTGAAGAATTCTTCCTGTATTAGTCATTTATAGCGTCTAACTCGAAGAATACGTACTCTCGTATTTAACTTCAAATATTGATAGCAATGAACTTCATAAGGCTTCCTCTACTCTGAATTTCAAACATTTTTCAGTTTATGCGTAAAGTTATGCAAAAATGTTTAAAAGATATTATTGAGCATTATCCCAGCATTCCAACAGATTCACATCACATGAGGACGATGATGAGGCAAGGTTCTTCGGCCTATTTTTTGCAGCACAATTTACCAAGAGAGTTATGGTTCTCGACCTTCCCCCTGTTGATGAGATCAATGTCAGCAGAGATCTCTAGATGCATCGCTGCTCATGTTGACGAAGCGTCTTCCCTCTTTGCCCTCACAGGTCTAGGCCTCAAAAGTCTGACGTTACTTTTCTGCACTGAAGATGACGTCCGATTTACCCAACTAGCAATCACGAGCTGGATGGAACATAGGGTGGAGCATCAGGTCTGGCCGAACTTTTATGTTCTTCAGCTTGCCGCACTCTGATGCTGCAGCTCCTGCTAGTCGTGACGAAAACGATTGATGTTGCCTGCATTGACATCGATGTGCACGCTGAAGTGGTTTTAAAACGGAGAAATGTCGATATTGTTATTAAGATAAGTTGACGAAATTAGCTAATGTAATGTTTCTCATAATACATCTGCCACTGTCAATAATTCATTAGACGATTCTGTGTTTCTCGCTAGTGGAAGTGTAATTTTACGTGCATTCTTCTCAGCCGAGCTAAGCTTAATTTTCATTTTGAAGTTTTGCACTTGAGAAGTATGTATATCTCACCTACCGTTTTAGAGGAAGGAAACCCATTCAAGGTAAGCTCTCTTCAATGATTGCATTCAACTCGTATTATATCGACAGCTAAACAGTTTCATGCAGTCTTCAATTTGGGCGCTAATGGAATATTGAAATTAGCTCACAGTGGTGAAGGTTTCGTATGAATGCGTCACGACGCAGAATCTTTATTATCAATAGTATTCGCTGAATCTTTCTAACATCAGTTGTTGGTCCTCTTCGTGCGATGAAAAGTTTTCAGAAGCGTTGCGTTGCAGCTTTGAAGTCTGACAATGAGGCTGTTGCGTGTCATTCTGGTCCGTCAATGAAATCTCGATTCTTCTTTTATCCGTCAGCAACTCAACAAAACAAATCCTGGGTTGAATGAATCTACAAACGAGTTGATCACGACTGTGGCTCGAATTTATAGCAATGGTGAACATTTAAAGGAATGCACTAAGACATGAAATCGGGCAGAGGAACAAAATTTTGACGGTTGGTAACGTTGGAGTCCCCAAAAATTCGCAATTGAAAAATAATTCCATTTTAACGACATAATGAACTCTCCAGTTGCTGGTATTTCAGTTTCCTTTCAGAATTAACATAGAAACATCGCCCACCGCAGTTTCCAATAGCTTATTTTCATTCTGTCGAGATGCTCCTGGTAATTCGTAATGCAGAAGGGAATCCAGCTGTACGTTAGTAGTAAACAAACACGCTACCGTTGAAATCTATAGCATCGATTTCTTCGTACCCAACTCAAGCCCACGTCTCATAGAGTGGGACTTTCGCAGTCACGATAAAAGCAAGATCTTTTACAGTATTCGGGACTCCTATAATTTATTCGAATTAAATGATCGTGATGGAAAGAGTAGACTCGGACACGTATAAAAGAACCATAAGAACTGGTTAGAACCCGTGTAAAGCCGTTTAGCTTTGGTTGGAAGTGTCTCCCTGGAAGTAGTTGAGCGGAGATAGTAAAAGCTCGCTTTGAAAAATAGCAGGTATTTTTCAGATCTCATCTCCTCCAGGGGATACAACTATTGTATCTATGGGAATTAGCGCTCCCAGGGGGACTATGTGAGGGCCCGAGCTAAAGGTTAGTTTTCTGTATAGATTCTTCATTCTCTTACCTCCATCCTAACTGGTGTCTTCCTCCTTCCTCTCTTCGATACGCTCTTTTTTGTAGCGGTTAGGGAGTCTTGAACTAACTTATCTAATCGAAATCTAATCTTTTCACATCTCAGTGCCCTGGAAAGGTTCTCTCATTAAGAATCCTCAAATGGGTACAACTATTCTATTTATGGGAATTGGCGCTCCAAGGGGGAAAATATGAAGTCCCGAGTTGAGTGTTAGGTAGGCCTTCTTTTTGTTGAAATGGAACAGTTTTTCTGTTGTGTTATAAACTATTTTTTTTCAGTTCACTGCTGCTATGTTTTTCAATCCCTATTACTTTTTTCTTCAACCTTTATCTTGTTTCATAAACTTCCTTCTCAACTTACTGTTTCCATCTTGTGCGAGTACACATTTTTTGAATAGATCCCGCGTTCCCTTAACAACGTGGTAAATGGTGCTCTAATCCTTTTTTCTTTGGAACATATTAGCTGTGGTTGGGGGGTATAATCTAATCTATCAGGAAGAAAATTGTGAAACTTTTTATTCGTGGTACCAGCCTGAATTAATGACATGACTAGGACTGTGGCATTGTTGCGATACTAGTTGCTGGAAAAATTGATCTATTGCTTAGGACGATTGTTGTTAGCCTATTTAGTTTTTATTCAGCTTTAGTAAAACACGGAAAAAAGTGTCTTATTTCTCTACTGACTTCATGAAAATTTAGAACAACAACTTTCTTCTTTGCTTTTTTATTCCGAAATGAATGGCAGCTTGATTATGACAAATTTGTACGCAGTCGTTTTTGTTAAGGAATCATTATCAATCTATATTATGAAAGGAGCCGCGTGTCCGTCCGTCCGTCCGTGTGTCACACCCACCAGTCGAAAGTGTGAGATGAGCGTATCTGTGATACAAGCCACAGAACATTTACATAAGAAGAACCATCGAAAAAACTACGGTGGACCGCAAGCCCGCTCACGACAAACGTACGCACGCACGCCAACCAATCAGCTTCCAGCAGGCATGACTCGCAGCTGACGTCATTGTTGCCAAGGCTTTCAATTGGCTGCGTATCCAGGCTTTACTATGATACTCGTTAGGATTGGAACTCAAGTTTTTATTCAAAAGTTATGAAACGTTTCTTGGCGTAATAAGGATAGTGAAAGCCGAAGTAGTACATTTCGATTATATTGAAAACACTTTTTTATATTGTCCTTCACTATACATAAACGTGAATGTGCATTCATGAACATATGTATTTACAATTTATATTTAAAAACTAAGATGCATTTAAATTAGACTCAGGTTCTAAATGTGATAAAACGTCGGTGCCGTATATTAAGTTTTTCGGAAAATGTTCATCACCATTTTAAACCATTAAATACCAAATTCTCATCTTAGTCGAAACAATACGATAATGAAGAAATTAAATGTTTGAGTGATATTAAAACTGCTAAAAATAAGTAGCACAATTTTCCATTAAGCATTTTTTCAAGCGTACGTAAGGAGCCGTTTCTGCTGCAATTTTCGATGCACCTCTGTCGCAGGCTCACAGCCGACTAACGACTTTAGATTCAAACAAGAGTCACGTAACAATTTATCGGCCCCGTCATTGGCCAATAATTGGCACCTACGTCATTGTCGACAGGGCTGAAATTCACTTAGTGATAAGTTGAGGATCTTCTAGTATATGATCTGTGTACAAGCTTCATCAACTCCACAATTTTCGGTGCCTTAACTCAGCAGATTGGGAGTCGGAATGAATATCACGTGTATTGGTAGGTTAAATTAGGTTGAATAGAATATCAGCGGTTGAGACTTGGGAAAGTATTGGAAAGCCATAGAATTGCATTGGAAATCATGGGAAAGCTGTGTTGACGCTCAGTTAGTCCTATATTTAATCCTGTCATTTTTTTGACGGGCCGTGTGCACTCGTACAAGTATGTTATAGGAATAAATGTTAGTTTACTATTAACTCTATGGTGTTCACACACGATGTTATCAATTTCATGCAAGAATTTAACAATTTAATTTGCCGTCGCAAACGAAAATTTCATGGAAATAATTAGTAATATTTCGCTTACTTTTGTCTATGACTATTGTTGATTGGTTGATTAGGGTTTTATCTTATCAGAGCCTGAGTACCACAGCAGGAAAGCTTCCGCTTGCGTGTTCGTAAGATCTGAATTGGTCAAAATAATTAGAGCTAAAAAAACATAATGCTTCAGTAGGCATAAATAACTCGTTCATATCGATTTAGTTGTGAAGCCCACTTTGTATTCGGCTCTTCGGTGCGGCGTAAATCGTCCTGCCATAAGGCTCAGCCAAGTTACCATGTGGGGGATAAAAGACTCTGATGTTGAGTAGCAACTAATATATCACTGATACTTTTCTTTCATGAATAAAAACCACGCTAGAATTGCTCTACTAATTGCTCAGCTAATGAAATTTAACAAGAGTTCAAGTACTATTGGCCCATCCATCATGGGGCAATCGATAAGTTAGGGTGTGACTTGAGGCTCAGTGAGTGCGAGCACAGCATTGTGCATGGTGGTGCATTTTTGGAGTTGCTGTTGCTGCTGCTGCTGCTGCAGCTATTTTGTGGTCGGTGGTGTCGAATGCTCTTGCTGGAGTTTATTTGGTATTGGAGGTGTCTCATGTTGCAGCTGGTGGTATTGGATCCTCTGCTCTTTCCCTTGCTAGAGGTCCGATGCTAGTATTATGCAAAAGTGCTAGTATTTTTTGTCGTGTCAGCTGTGTTTCAGTTGCGAGAACTCGTGTCCCGTATGTAGGGCGAGTTCCTTTCGATCAATTTTAAATAAACTCTTAGATAATCAGGCCTGCATTACAGAACACTTCACTTTCAACTAAAACTAGAAATATTGTTGTATGTGCTGTTTTTCGCAAAGTGAATGATTTAGCAAATAATCTTTCTAACTTTGCTTGTCACAACTTGTGAGGCCATTCTTGCCTATATTTCGTACAGCGCTGCTTGGAATAAATCTGTAAACGTGTCACGAACGCGTAGCTTTATTAGATCATGCCTTCAGATAGCAACTAACAATGATGTTAACGCTCATCTTTATTTTCTCCAAAACGAGCCGATAATTCAGACACTTAGGAAATTATAAAAATAAAAATTATTAAGAGTACATGCTAACACACGTTATCGGATTAGAACAGCAAGAAGGAACACTTTTTCTAACTCGAATCACTTTCTTAGCAATCAACTTGAATGGTGAATCGCTGGATGTGCTTTATACAGGAACAGATTTAGAGTGATGGGGGAAATCCAAGCGTGGATCTCCGTGTATTGGCGATATTATGAGTGTTGATATCCGATATTACCATCAATTGAAGAATCACAGAACACAAGTTCACGTGAAAATATGATGCTATTTCTAGTGACTGCTATTGAAGATAATGCGTAATATCTGGAACATGCACTTCTACAACTGTTCATTGATGATGGGAGACAAGAATACACAGGGGCTGCTCGCTTGGTTGGTTGGTCTTCATCAATACACAAGCTAAAAATATTTTAATCGCAGGTACTATTAGGATGGATGTATTTGTCATCCCCATCTGGAAAATTTATTCAAAGAAAATGTCGAATCCCGTCATTTCTCACGGAACGTGTACATAAGTCGTCGAAGAAGAACTCTGGAGTCCGCCGCGGTGGGGAGGGATGCGCAAGAAAAGAGGTGTAGGCACAGCGCTGGCAATCAAGATCCAACGAGATTGAGACGATTTTCTAAGATTTGGATATCGATGTTATAGGTTTTTTGCTTTGAGTAATCTTTTGTAGTCGGGATTGCGGTTCTTTTCGGAGAGGAAAATCCCTCGCGCGAATACGACTTCTCGCGATTGCCGTAGTGGTTAGTACTTCCCAGTCCAACTTTTTCACCGCCTACATGCATGTTTTTCGCCACCCAGGGCAGCGAAAAACATGGATGCTCCGGCCAAAAAGTTAGACTGGGTTTCTATAGACGCATGATTGTCCTAATGATGATAATTATAACAAACTAACATTTTTTATCATTTTAATTCTAATTTGCGTTTGCTTCAAATTTCCATTAATTTTGTTCGTGGAGCATTGGGGCATTATTGAATTGAAGTGTCAAAGTTTCGTTTGCTTTTTATGTTACAAGGATTCGTGTGATATTGATTTTAGCACTACTTAATCTGTTACAAAGATCAACCCCTATGGTAACTGAAGTTTTACACCCGCGTTTGTTTTACCAAGTTTTATTCATTTTACAGGCTCTGGTTTGACGAATAAAATTTTCATTTTTTTATCGTTTGCACAAGATTTTAGTTCGTTCCACTATTATTTTGCAGCACATTTCTCCCACCACCAGTTTGTGGTAAGTCGATGAACATGATTGGACTGAGAAGAAAATTCCTTCGGCAGCATTAACGACAAATTTTGTTTTCTGTGGGCTTATTTAGTGTTTTTATGTGGGATATTGTGGCGTTAAGTTAGCAGTATGTTGTTTTTGTATATTTTGTCCCTTTTTCAGTTCATTTTACGGTATACGGTGGCGTTTAACGAGTATATTCTCGTTCTGTATATTTCAGCTATTGTTGCTGATTAACTGGATGAAACGGTCTAATTACTTCCAAGCATTTATTTTGTACGGGATGACCTTGTCCAGAAATTTACTGTGAACAGTATTCTATCGAAGTCCATTACACCTTGGTATATTTATCTATTAAAATGAAGGAAGTTAAAGTTTCGCCTTATTCTACGATGATCTCAAAATCTCGAGTCGGAGTACGTCACGGGTGTTTTTGTTCGCGTTAGATGCAATTACTCTTGACGTGCCTGAAATTGCTCCTCTGCAACATAATCACTTGTCTTCGAGTTGAAAAGCAACCAAAGTAAGTTTGTTCGAAGGATTTTCTCAAAAAATTCCGGTTAATCTCGGCTGCTCTCTTGCGGAAAAGTTATATTCCTTGTTTTATTTCGTCATTTTACCATGTTCAGCCACAAATCAAAGAAGTATCAAATACCTCATTCGATCCTATTTAATCGTTTACTCCTTAAACCTGAACTTTACGCCATAATTTTAACTCGTATTCAAGCTCACTGAAAAAATTAGCTGTTTCAACTAGAAGAATTATTATTGACGAAATTCCCCGAGGCACTATGAACTAGCGTTATAGTTCGGTGCGTCTTGAGGTGTGTCTCATAGCATTATGATATCCAAAATCGTTCCGGTTCTTTTTCTGTTTGATATGTATTAGCGTTGGGGCTGGCAGCGCCTTCCCTCCCGTAGTGTTCCATGAAATGTTGCGACGCTAACTCGAGCGCCCCTCAGCTAGCCAGGGAGCGTGAGTGCTCAATCAGAAATTACCGTCCGTAGCGTCACCGAACAATGCAGTTCGGCAGCATGCGGTGCTGTTGTGGACAGTAATTTTTGATTGGATGCCGCTGACATGCGCTGCTCCAGCGGTGTACCCCAAAAGCGGTTATTTCAGCTCAGTAATTTTTTAATATTTAAGACATTTTTTTACCTCGAATGGTACTTCAAGTAGGTTGTTTTTAAGGCTATTACAATGGTCACAGTTGAATATAGCTGTTCGTGCGCCCGAATGCGTTTAGGGACTGGACTCTTAGGGTATCCTACCATCAACACTATTGTGAAGTGTAGAAATATATTAAGCCTAAAACGCTTAATCTACAGCCGATCACGTGTTGTAATAATGGACCGAACAAGTGACTAAAGATTTGACCTCACATTTCATTGTAGTCGCACCTAAACTAATCAATGAATGGGTCCGCACGGTATTCGATGCTCAAGTTCACAACAAAAGCTTATATGAGCCGTATTAGAACAGTATATCCTAGAAATGATTGAAAATCAACTTCACTAAGCATATTGAATTGCCGCGTCAAGTTGAACCACATGGCAGAAAAGATTTGGCTTGATAAGCTAATCTCATTAAAACTTCGATGTACAGGTGTGGCCAATGATTTTGGGAAAAGGGAGCATTTCTATTTTCTCGTTAAAGTTAAGGTGTAATATTGCGTAGTTTTTAATTGGTTGCTTCCGGAAAACATTATAAAGGATACGTAACAACATAAATTGCTCACACCCCTCAGGGGGATACAACTATTGTATCTATGGGAATTAGCGCTCCCAGGGGGACTTTGTGAGGGCCTGAGCTAAAGGTTAGGTAGGCTTCCTTTTTGTTGTAATAAAATAGGTTTTTGTTTTGTTACGGACCATCTTTTTTCGGTTCACTGCTGTCCTGTTTTTCAGCACCTACTACTTTCTTCATCAACTATTTTCTTGTTTCCTGAACTTCTTTCCTATCTTACTGTTTCTGTGCACCTTGTGCATAGATTCCGCGTTCCCTCAACTCCATACTAAATGGTGCCTTCCTCTTTCCTCTCTTGGAACATCTTTGTCGAGGTTAAGGGAGGCTAAAACTTTCTTATATAATAATAATAATAAATTGCTCACAAACAATATTTAATAACCTGTAGGAGTAAAAAGTAATTATTCTCAATATTTGCAATGTTGACCACGCCTCTTCAAAACTGTTTTGATACGCTTTAGCATGTTGTTTCCTAATTTTTCAATTATATGATCAAGGGACCTCGACTCTTCTCCAATTAAGGCTCCAAGTTGGGCTAAATTAGTTGGCTTCTTCTTGTTCACTCGACTTTTGATGATCGACTATGAATTTTCAATCGGATTCACATTAGCCGAATTTCCAGGCGAAGGATACAAAATCTCCAATCCATTGTCATCAAAGAACTTTTTAACCACTCTTGCATTATGGCAGAAAGCACCATCATGTTGGTAAACCACCTCTTTGTCGGGAAACTGATCAGCTATCGTTGGAAGATGATCTTTTCTGACTGTCAGGTACCAGGCCGAATACATATTGCTGTGTTTTTGGGTAGAATCGTTATTGCTCCAGTTCCCTTACCTGAAAAGCAGCCCCTGACGTGAAGAGTGGCATGATGCTTGACCGTTCGAACGACACACTCCTTGTTAAATCTTTCGCCATTTCTTCGTCGCACGAGGCTTTTCCCGAAGATTGCAAAAAACGATAACCGAGATTCGTCGGAGAAAATGACTTTGCTTTATTGTTCAGCAGTCCAATGATGGTACTTCCTGCAAAAATTGAGCCAGTTTTTGATGTTCTTCACCGTCAAAAGAGGTTTCTTCTCAGCTCTCCTTGAAGCAAGTCCGTTGTCGAAGATTCGACGTCGAACAGTTCGTGCTGAGGCATGGACGCCGTCCTTCTCACATTCTAGCGCAAGCACTGAACTGCTGGCAGTCCTTTCCCGTAGCGAGTAGCGCACTAAAGCCTTTATCTTTACGAACCGACGAAAATCTTTTCTTGCCAGGGGCTTTCTTCGCCACTATGGATTTTGCCTCGTTAAATTGTTTTACCAATCTGTAAACAGTTGACGATGATGCAAGTTTCTCCCCTCGGGGGATACAACTACTGTATCTATGGCACTCCCAGGGGGAAAATGTGAGGGCCCGAGTTAAGAGTTAGGTAGGCCTTCTTTGTGTTGAAATGAAATGTTTTTGTTATGTTAAGGACCACCTCTTTTCGCTTCACTGCAGTCCTGTTTTCAGCACCTACTACTTTCTTCTTCAACTTTGATCTTGTTTCAAGAACTTATATCTCATCTTACTGTTTCTATGCTTTTTTTGTATAGATTCCGCGTTCCCTTAACTCCGTACTAAATGGTGCCTGCTTCCTTCCTCTCTTTGGATCGCCTTTGTTGCGGATAGGGAGGCTGAAACTAACTAAAAATCTAATCTAATCTCTCATTTATTCTTTTTTGGATCATATGCGTGTCTGGAGAGAAAGACACTAGTTGCAGACGTGTTTGTCGTGCATTTTACATCCTCATGTTTATGAGGCACTCTGATACGTTCGTTTGGCTGGAGCGGGCTTCGGCTCACGCGTGCTCTTTCTAACTGTGTTGTGTGGACTGTATCTCGTCTTTTGTTCTGTAGAGATTTTCTGGGTCATGATCGATGAATACTCTCCAAACATGCAAATGAATGAAACTGAAATATTGAAACTAGAATAATTTTTTTTTTTAAACTATGCACTCTGAGAGCCTCTTTTCGAGCAGCATTTGGGAGTACTGTATCTGTATGCTGAGCAGAGTGCCTCTCAAATAATGTCGTGTGTTCACTCCCTCGTCTCAAGAGGGAGCCGTTTTTATCACTGCAGTAAGAGCTACACTCTACGCTGCGATGAAGACTTCGCTGGACGCACGGATGACTCGAGTGCAGGCGGCCATAGGAGGGACATAATGGCCCTTGGGAAGACAGCAGGGAAAGCGCTCCTAAACAGCGCGTCGTCCGTTTCTGCACGACGCCGGCACGGATGTTGCGGCCATCGCTTCCTGATAGCGCCATAAAGGTTGCTCGGCTCAACTTATCTTTGTTCCGTGTGGTGCCTCCTCTTTGTGATGCAAAGCATTTTTGTCTAAGGTGCTATGAGTGTGAGGAATGTCATACTTAAACAGGGTCTCCTTTGTAGCGTAGATAATGCTTCTGCTAAATTTTAATTTGTTGGTGTACTCGCCGAACTACTAGAGCGTCGTGATTCCACTTAATTATTGCCAAAATTTTAGAT
This sequence comes from Morinoia aosen, assembly GCA_030386875.1. NCBI lineage: Eukaryota > Metazoa > Arthropoda > Malacostraca > Amphipoda > Talitridae > Morinoia > Morinoia aosen. The sequence goes on along the minus strand of CM059571.1, from coordinate 15,854,980 downwards.
TCGTACATGTCCTCAATGTTGAAATTGAAATCTATTGTCTAATTTAGCATTTATCTTTAGCAGTTTATCAAACGCATCCACATTGTGAAATGAGATATCGAAGCTCCTCATTCTAATGAATCAAATTTAAGGTCGTCGCACTAACTAATTTGCACTCGTTATATATTTTCTGAGGTTCGCTTGTAAGAGAAAGGATTCACCTTCACGAATGTTTTGTTTACTTATCAGCATCATACATTTTGAGAAATTGTGACCGAGCAAACACAGTCATTTCCTGCACATTATTTTTATTTACATTTAATTATTTCAAACCTTTGAGTATATTGTATTATATTCGTATACTTTCATTCGTAGCAAAAGAATAACACAACAGTTGATTTTCATGTCTCTGTTATGCTGTAACGATATTGCTAGTTAGTCGATAGCGGTCGAGCACTATACATGAACTCAGCCGCAGTTCTGACTTCTGAGTTGAAGTTCTGACAAGAGCTCCCCAGTGAGGCTAGGACAGGCGAGGCGGGATGTCGCTTCCTCCATGTAGAATTATCAAGTCATACTTGCATAATTTCTTCTCGGATTATAAAATGCATTTTTATTTGCCTACTTTCACGCAATCAGCTTCCTTTAGATCTCCATGCTCAGTATAGGTTTATGACTACTCTATATTAGCTTTACTACCTTGATAAGATTCGCAGCACTCGCTCATGCTTCGTCTTACAACAGCGTCACAAATTAGTTCGTATTACAGCTATCGTTTGCAGAAACCCACTGTGAAACCCACTCCTTTGAACGAGTGAGTGTGGAGTAGAATTAAAAGTAGCCTGAAGAGTACATTTCCCGATGTTTGGAGTGACTATTACATCTTCTGAAGTACGCCGAAAATTCCCACCATTTTGGTAATTCCACCTGCAAATATTTTACCATACCTCACGGTGCTTTATTTCTTTACTGCTCAGATTGAAGTTGTTCATGATAGTGAGGAAAATTCTTACGATATGTCACGACAACACTATTTTTTTTGTTCTCCTTTGTAAATTTCCTAAGGCCCATTTCAAACTGAGCCAGCAAAGCTGCATCTAGTAAGCTCGCATGAGTTATCTAGCAGATGGTCTGCGAGACTGGTAGGTAGGAATAGCATTTTCACCTCGGATGCTGGATAAAACGTGCGAGTTCAGTGTGAAGGCGATGGCTCGTGATGGAGCTATTTCTACCTACCAGTCTCGCAGACCATCTGCTAGATAGCTCACTCGAGCTTGCTAGTTACTTGCGGCGGGCGAACTTTGTAGGTTGCGAGAACACACTAAAAATAGTACCCGTGAAAAAATCATAAGTGGCACCAAGATCGAAATGCTGGTCGCCGAAAGGTGGAGCCTCGAGTATTATAAAAATTCACCCCCTAATTCGCGCAAAATCGCACTTCCCGAGGTCCCAGCGCTTTCAAACTTGGTGAGCGTGTACAAGGGAAAATTCTAAGACATACGGACCCCTTTCCAGGCCCCAAGACCCCATAGGAGAGCCCCGAGAAATCGAAAACCGACCGAAAATAGGGTCATTTCAAACATGAAGAATTTTTTGAATGCGCCGTCGGAGGAGCTGACTTGGTGGGAACTGATAGAGAAAATGTCGGGCTTTAAGACGGTGTGATCGTTACTTCGAAAAGTATTCGGAAAAATGTTCAATGAATGAAAAACTTTTGGGTAAAGAAACGGCCGTTTTTCAAGTGTCACTTTGGCTGCCAGTTGCGGCGTTGTCGATGGGCTTTCGCCTTCCAAAATTTGATAGAATGTAGATTGGAGTTTTTTGTAAAATCTATCAAATTTATGAAGCGACAAGTGCGATACTTTTCTCAAAATGAGCGATTTAAAAATAGTCCTTTTTGTCTGAAAATTCACTTAAACCAAACACATTGGAGAACGCTTCGTTTTACAGGCAAAGTTGTTGAACACTTTTTGCTCGTTTTTTCACGCTACATACAAAATAGTTTTTGTGGAACGATCGCATCAACCGTTCCATATATATATGAAAAAAACATGTTTTTCATGTCATTTCGACTTTTACTACCCCTCTCACGCCCCCTGCTTTACCCTTGAGGGCTTTTAAGTACTCTGTACTGATGCGTCTCGAGGACATCTTTCTATAATGATATCTGTCTCAAAGTCCTAGCTCTTCAAGTTTTTGAGAAAAATGGAAAAAACATCGAAATGAATTTAATCTGGATGCGAAATGTGCCAGTGAAAAGGTCTTTCAATCTCCGCAGATTTTTTACACGGATTATTCCAATGAAGGCATTGAAGTCTCCGCAATGAAAACCATGGGTGACTGCGTTGAGGCACCCCAGCTTGCTCGAGTTGTGAGGGCTGTATAAGGATGTTGAACATCAAAACGCTTATGTTTTATTTTTTGTGGAGTTTGATCCGATATCTTTCGATTGTTTGTTAAAGTTGAAAGTTTTACCAAATTTTCTCCAATTGGAGACCCTTATGAGAATTTCTTATAGGTCTACAGTGTTCTTATAGTTATTATAAATTCATTTTGACATGGAACTCAATACTCGAACTCGGTTCTTTCGCTTTGAGATTCGCATAACTTCCAGTCATGACTAGTAAATAATCCTTTTCAAGTGTTTAAACTGGTTTTACATGGAAATTTATAGAGAACAAATGTGTTTAAAATACTTGATTCACCTAAAGGTAGTATTATTTTAATTCTAACAAGTTTTGCAATGGAGAATAAATGATGGTTACGCGTTTTATTTTCGGTGCTTGAAGGTCCATGAATTTCAGACACACATTTTCACAGGTATGGCGACTTTGAATTGCAATATAGTAATGAGGTTTAGTATTTGAGACTTAAATTTTCAGCTTCTTATAATAATTGTATTATAATTATTCAGTTGAAGTAATATAAAGTGACATAAATCGCAAATCGAACGTTGCGTAAAGGCATAAATATTGCTCTTGATGCGTTTTTGACCAGAAATGATGCTCATTCGTTCGAGGTGCTCATTTCAGTTCGACTTTATTTATTTTTTATGACGTATTATATGTTGTCCTCTCTCTCCATCACGTTTCAAATCACAAGTTCAATCTAGTGTTTTACCTTAAAGTGTCAGCATCATCGACCTTACTTCGTAGTATGAGTTCAAATACGCAAAGCGAGTAGTTTTCGACGCCAAAAATTCCGCAAATACTTTGCTAGCGTTCTTGAGAACAATTTTATAGCAATCCTATAATATTTCGACATCGCAAATTGTGTCATCGCAAAACAAGGCGTATTCGTAGAACTTCGTAAATGAACTATAATTTAAAGGTGATACACTTTAAATTAGTCATTTGTATAAAGGTATAGTGGCTAAATATTTTTCGTTCGGCACAGGTATTTGTGTAGTGTTTGAAACTTGTTTTATGACGTTAGAGAATTGGAATTGAAAGAGCTCATAGTCCAAGAATTTGACTTCTTATTTTCTAAATTGATAAAGCTCATTGAGGAACAATCTCTCGTTATATTGGTTCGAAGAACACGAAAATGGTTCCTGTCGACATATGCTATGATTGAACGAGGCATTTCCTACGAAGTGTATAGTTTGAGTGAATATTTGGCTAATAAATTTTTATGGTTGGGATGTAAAATTCTTGGATCTTCACGACCAAGAATCTGTCAAGTGTTGACGAATAATTTGATCTCCAATGATAATAATGATAATAATGATAATTTAAACTCGTTCTTTGAAGGCCTCAAAATCGCTCACATTGCATGTGTGAGTTTCAGGAAGTCATCATTTGAGTGCGTATAGACAACATTACGAGGTTCTAACTGATGATTAATATTTGGTGAATGCGTGTCCCCGACTACAACCAAATCTTGTGCAGGTTTTTTATGTTTGAATGATGTTATGTATTGAATTTGAAATGGTATAACTAATGTATTTGCAATAATAATGTATAAATTACACTCAGCCTAATTGAAGGTTTCTGTATCGATCCACAATAGAAATATATGATGATTAGAATGAGGTTGAAATTGTTCACATTCGTGAACTAATAATTGTTGTGGCGAAAATGATGTCTATTAGGAAACATCATTGTTTCTAAGCTATAGCCGCAGGTGTTCACAGATAAATTTGTTTGAGAAATGTCAGAAATATGTTCGGATATGATGTTGTCGTAATGAATGGGGAATTCCTAAGTTTGATTTCTGATACGAAGAGATTGATTTCGTGTCAATGATGCTTTTATAAAGTTCGTAGTTGTATGTAAGTTGTAAGTGCACTCAAAATTATAGATGAGTGCCAAATGCTCAAATATTGTTGAAAGTTTCCATGAGATTTGCTGCGAATGCGTTCTTTCTTTGTATTAACTGACTTCAACAGAAAAACGCTTTCGCTTGGCGAGAGCGTGAGAACTCGCCAAGCGTTCCCAAAATGGAGAGTTTATTTCTTCGGCGTTCAAGTTAGCGCGCGATAGCGCGTTGTATATATTCGTTGAACGAGTTGTGATGCACAGTTATAAGAGACTTTGATTATTATACGTAGAATTAATTGTGAATGATAACTCTTTTATAGCGGTGTTTCGAACGTAAACATTTATGCTTAAATTTTCAAAAGTAGCTTACCGCAAAATAAAGATGTTATGTATTATTTCGAAATTTGCATCGTTGTGACGTCATTTCTTCGTGACATCGAATTTCTGTTGAGTATGTAGGTTGGATATTTGATGAATTGTCGATTAGAACGAATTAAACTAGTCAACTTCGAAACAAAGGAAAAGGTTAGTGATGCGCACCCATTAATAAACCGAAATGTAAGAAATGTTTCGTCACAATATTTCGTGAGGTAAAATTTGGAACAAATTTTCAATGAAACCCTAATCCCCATAATTTAACGAGAAAATATAGCAGGCAGAATGTCTCTGCCGGTGAAATAGTTATGGAACGCATTTTCATTTTGTGACCAATAGAATATCAATTGGTTATAAGTTACAGTTGGATGGAAGGATATTTTAGCGCACATAGAGGTTAGTAATTCGTGAGGAATATAAGGGCAAAGGCGTAAGCAATAAATCAGATAAAATAGGTGCTACCGAAATTGTAAGTATATAGGACAGGGAACCCTGAATTAGTAAAGTGTAGTTGTATGTACGTGAGTTGGAAATGTGTCAAGTAAGTTAATTCACGTCATATTTAGAGCAAGATAGATTAAATTGAGTTAGGTTAGAGTAGGTTACGATAAATTAGATTTTTTTAGGTGAGTTTAGACCATGTTTCGTTAGTTGAGGTTAGGTGACTTTGCCTTGAGTTAGGTTCGGTTAGAGAACATTATATTTCTTTAGATAGGGTGTGACAGTGTGACACGAAAGCTAATTTAAAGATTTGATGAGTTGTAACACATACGTATGGTCTGTGTTATACTATGAATGAGGGTGCCATCGTTTTGGTTGGGCTTTGTTATTCATGCGAATGGTTTGGAGAAATTATTTCGCATCAGTTTGTTATAGTGACAAGGTTAGGTTGATATTACTGTTAGTATATATGCGAATGATATTGCTTTTGGTAAATTAAATTCTTGAGGTGTTTCTAAGTTCGATGTAGAGTTTAGGTTGAAAGACGTGTATATATATATAAACAATTAAATTCTTGAGCTGTTTCTAAGTTCGATGTAGAGTTTAGGTTGAAAGACGTGTATATATATGAAAGACGGTGATGTATATTGGTTTGTCTTTTGAGACGATGGTGTGTGTGAAAGTGGGTTGCTTCTTAATTGTGGTGATTTGTTAGGTTTCGTTAATTGAATTAGGTTTCACGTCAATTGAATTAAAGTGAATTAAGTTTCTTCATCAATGGTGTTGTAGTTGGTGAATGAAATGCTTGTGGTGTTTGAAAGGTAAACATAGAAATTGAAGTAAATAGCATTGATATTGATACATATATTCTTTTGTCATTTGAGACGATGGTGCATCTCATTGCGTTGCTGCAGATTTGTGGTGATTTGGCAAGTGTGCACGACAATTGCATGTGCGTGTGTGTTTGAACGTGTGTGCGTGTCTATCATTATTATGATAGTGTTGTACAGAGGAATGTCTGTGTGTTCGCCCCTAGCGGGCTGTGCCTGGATACTGCTCTGCTCGCTCGGTGTGAAATGGGCCTAAGCCTACTTCACTGTCAACTCCAATTTACTGATTAGTGTCATTTTTAGGTTAGTGCGTCATTGCATACTGAGCCCTTTCTTTGTGGAAAACTATTGGTCGGAATTATTACATTGCTCGTCCGATAATGAAGTAACATACGCTGTAAATAACGTAACGTGAAGCAGCACTCGAGAATTTTGGACCCGTTGTTAACCTGTCGAGAGAACCTCTTTTTAAGATTACACCTTCAAATCATGGCCAAAATTATTGTCTTAACCTACTACCCTTGTTCAATTTTGGTTTATTTGTGAACAAGATATTTTGAATGCGTTGTTTGTTGGAAGCTACAATACAAGAATTTTGCTAGAAACTTAAAAGAGCATACGTTTTTCTCCCGCAAGTCTCTGAATTTCATTTTCAGAGCCCGATATAAGCTGCAGCTTTAGCCAGGAGTTTTTCTTGCGAACCTGATCTTGTCGAAAGATAGAAACGTAATTTCGAGTCGCGGACATGATCTTCCATCCCGAATTATGGTATTGCATACCGCCTCTCCAGGGACAGATCTAGGCGGTAACTCACCGCGAGGCAAATTCAAGTCGAGCTTTTTATGATTTCCATTCGTTTCCAAGAAAGTCTTTCCCACTCAACCCATGACTAAATTGGGTAGAGGCAACATTTGTGTAGTTACTTCATAAATATACGAGTCTCTATTAAAAAGCTTAGAAATTGGGGTTTCTTCGTCCAGTGTATTATTCACATGTCTCAGATGGGAACAAATAAATATATATTTTTTTTTGTGTCAATAATACTTACATTTTTTCGTAGATATGTGCTGGTATAGTGAAGGCTGGGGTCTGATAGACGGTTAGTGAGGATAACATCCAAAAAAGACTTCAAGATATTGGTTCTAAAACAACTGTAAAGGCATAGCATTGCAATCATATAAGGGGATATCATATAACATTGTCTCAAGATGCCCCCTTTTGTCGTGTCTCCCCTATTTTATCTCTTCGATGTCACATCATTCTTTATTCTCCTCAATTTTATTTTTCCTCATGATGTTATTTGTCATGACATTAAGATTATTTGTCACTTTCATATATTTTCTACTTGTAAATTTCAAGGTAACTGCCACCAATTCAGACTTCATCTGAATAAACATTTAATTCAATCTTCGGTAAGCGCTAAGAGCGTAAGGCCATAAATTAATCGTATATTTTAGCCGTGTTTCATGGCTTCAAACATTATCATTTTCTTTCTAAATCATTCACATCATCTCTTCCTATCTATCTGAAGGATATTAAAGACAGCGAAACATTAAAGGAATTCACTATTAAACAAAGGGAAATATCGAGACATTAGTCATTGAATAATCGCAACCTATTTGAACGTACACGATTTACGCACTCGCGGCCTGATATACCCAGAAGGGTGAGAGGGAACTCAGATCGACATAACTTCAGAAGGAGACTTATCTGAGATTTGGAGATCAGGATTGATGAGGGTTGAGTCCCGCAGGTTGGATTCGCCATTTTGTATCGGTGGCCGACAGTTGGCAGTCTAGATTGACATCGACAATTGAACGTTATATTGGCACTGTAGTTGAGTGACTTGATATGAATTACTTTCAAGCGAATGAGAACACAGATATTCTAGGATGATTTTTACGTAGTTAATTTAAGAGACAAGCCTCGGCCCATCTGAGCCAAGGAAGGTGAATGATCTCGTATAACGGCTCACGGTGGTGCCCTTGTCCTGACTGCCGTTCGCTCCCTCAGACAACCCGCGTTCGGCATCGCTTGAGATGCCAACTTCAAATAACGATCTCGCAAGGTTACCAATATGAACGTAATATATCCCTACTATCGAATAGAAAACATACATCATTAACCTTACACTCATAACTATATAAAAATCCCCACAAAACAATGTTAACGTTATGAATTAAAGTAAAAAAGAGACACCCATTGAGGTCCTTGGTACCTCCCGTTGGCGTGTTGTTCGTTCTTTGTTTCCTCGGCGTCCGAACGTCGTCTCTGACAAGTCGACTGTTCTAGAATGTATCTCGTGATGCTTTCTCGCAGAAATCAGGCTTATTATTTGGTCTTTTAGAATCATTTATGAATAGGTTGTTGGCCAAACAACGATTATCCAGATTCTTAGCGAGGTTCCGTACACAGTTTTGCGGAGAAGCATAACACTTTGAACTTCATAATAGCTTAAAGTTAGTGCGTTAATCATTTCTTTTCCGTGTCAAGATTTATTATTTTCCTTTAGAAAGTAAATTGAAACACATTACTGAGTTCGTTCTTGCTTTCTGCATCTCTTTATTTGGGAAGTAGTTATCTTGCTAATTAATCAGTCGTTACCCTTAGCTTTAATGCTTTAGTTTATTGAGTCGAACACTTGCATTGCAATAATTGAATTGTTTTCTGTTTGGTTTGCTCTTCTGGTTTTAGGTCAAGTGTACTGCGATCATTTTTCTACAGGGTGGGCAAAAAGTTGCCTATTTTTCAATTTGAAATGAACGCTTTTTCGATTTGAAATATAAGCTAGTTTGTCTTCACCGAACAAAAATTTACGCTTAATTAATTGCTAATGTCATGTTAAATTTCACGTTTCAGCCAAAATTTGTAGTAAAAATCTTCTTTAGTATTCTGAAAACAAGCAAATGCCAAGTCGTAACCGAACCGCAGGAGAAACTGCGCGTCTCTGTTGAGAGTATCAGAGGAAGACCTCTAAGGGTAATAAGAGCAAAAGGAGGGCATATTCAAAATGAACTTCTATTTGGTTTCACGGTGGTTAGTGAATAATATGTGCGGACGATTTTTGTTCCATTACACAAACGCACTGTATTTATATTACCAATTAACTTATAATTAGTATGAGAACTTTCCCCATCCTGTATTTTCGGTCTGTATCAAGCTCATGTGAGCTGAAATAAGCGCAAAAGTCAAATGATGATTCATAGCTAAGCATGTGATCGTTTTTTACTCTACTGCGCACTTGTTGTACCTAACAAATAATATCCTTTAAAAGTTGTTACCGTTCCATGTCAGACTTTGGTTTTCAATTTTTCGTCTTTTTGGTGTGCAAGATATTCCACTCTGGAATGTACTCAGAGCCGTTACATTACATCCAATACACGACCAGCACCGAAACGTTAAGGGTTTCGTACCGTTCACTTCCGGATTATAGCCGCAGTGCAGGATATCGATCGCACTCGGAAGCTATGCTCAACTTTAAGGACTTCTAATTTATTTAAGGGATTCCAAGTTGAGAGCGACTCTTCAGTTGCATTGTATTATTATTGAGACCGACATTTGGCGGTACCTGTTTTTGTTTTCCTTCTTGAAAAAATTAGTAGATTTTGAAATTAAATAATTTTAATTAGGGACAGAAGTAAGTGTATTATTTAAGACATCCAACCAGACACTTTCATCGAGCGTTCCATTAAGTCTATCCTGTTTGTGCCGACTTCACGAGGGAATTTTACGAGCCGAAAATTTTAGCCACCCCTGCACATTAGAGAAGTTCAAATCGTGGGTTTGTCTTCCTGATATGTAGTTGTTCGGTCGCTCCTCAGCTATGCAAGTCGAAGAGCAAATATTTTGGACATGAGATAATGCTCAACAGCTAGAATGTTGAATGAAATGGAAATGCAGCCAACACATCGTGATCGAATGGTTAACTGCTGCTTAATTGATACAGTGTGTACGTTTTTATCTTATTGGTTACTAATGAAAAATATGCGTCTGTTGTGAATGTATACCTGAGCTTATGTATAATTTTTTAAATTGTTGCATTAATTGAAAAATGTTTTTTGCGTCACCCTCGTAGCAGCTGTTGCATAACACGTTGAGTTGTTGATGAAAAATAATTCTGTGAAATTCAAATGTGTATATTCTTGTTTAGCGATCTTTCATTTCCGAGGAAGAGAATTAACGCGAGGAATAATTAAAAAAAACTTAACGCTCCATCGAGTTGGTTGGGAGTACCCCAGAGCCCCTTCAAGGTTATGAGCATCCCTAGAAAAGCGTTCGTCTCTTCGTTACGATACTGACTGAGCAAAGAAGAACTGGGTTAAAGGTGAACCAGGCCTCATTTCTCTTTTTCTCGTGATCCGTTTGGGGAGAGGTCTAAAAGTAAGCCTCGCGATAAATGATTTGGTGCACTTTTTTTTATTCACATCACTCGGATGCAGTGCACGTTAAATCCATACCCTCTGCATCTTTGCCAGTTGGGAATCCGTTACCTATGATATTTCTTTGTCTCGTTTTGGTGGTCACAACAGAATTTTTTCTCGATACTACGCTCACACCGCGGAGATTACCAAAAAGTTTTGCAAAACTATGTACCATCTGGTTACTGGTGAGAAAGGAATTTATAAAATCATCATAGACAGAAAACAGCAGCATGTTTAGCACAAGACACGATGTAAAGATTGCACTAGACTGCTAGACCGCTATATCGTTTATGCATAATTGTTATCTGACCGCACGAGACATAACTCACGTTTGAACAGTACTTGACTCTCCAGGTCCGATCCAAAATGATAGCCAAATGGAAAAAAAAGTTTGCCTGGGCTCTACATTAGTCGTTTTATTAAGTGTATAAAGATTTCCCAAAATGCTCGTCTGTATTTACCATTCACCACCTGACATTATCCACACTTGTGCGTTAAATTATTCGAGTGAGCTGCCAAGCAGTATTTTTATGATCTTATGCGGGAGTCTATAAGCCAACAGATACTGAAGACTGTTGTACAGTAAGCGTCTTGTGTATATGTGGCCAATAATAATCTTCTACAGTTTCGTAAATTTACGCTCAACCTTTGATTCTGTTGATTAAGACCCAGGAAGATACAACTGTTATATATATGGTAATTTGTGCTCCCTGGGGGATGTCGTGAGGCCTGGAGCGACAAGTTAGGTGGGGCCTTTCTTTTCTTACAATAAATCTTTTTTGTTACGGTTTACTGCTGGGCATTTTTCAGGACTTCTTACTTTCTTTGTCAGATTTTACTTTATTCTATAAACTTCTGACAATCGTACTGTTTCCGTGTGCGGAGTTTGCATAGATTCACCGTTTTCTCAATTTCACACAGTATGGTGCCTCCCTAGCTGTTTCCTCTCTCGACCACAAACACTTCAGTTATGGGGTTATGGAGGCTCAATTCAACTTTACTACTCAAATCTGTTAGTGAATCGGCCGAAGCTTGAACTTTTAATTCTGTTTGCGTACCTTGCTTTTGAAAGTTTTTGGCTTGATGTTTTTTTTTTCTAACAGGCTACAGCTCTCAAGTCCTCCATGTGCGGAGCATGACTGTCTTCATGTGGATCGAAAAAGAACTTGAGTCTAGAATTGAAAGTTTTATTTTGATGACAAAACCGAAGACATGTATGATACATTTGTTCAATTGTACAACTTTTCAAATGTTTCCGTTATAACCCTGCTCTTGAAAGCTTGCTTGTCGAGTGCGTTATGTGAAATTTAGCTGCTTGGAATGACTGCTATGTTTCCTGTAAAGCCACTCGGCATGTATACTCGCTGTGAGCCAAGCTCCACTTTACGGAACCCTCTTCACGTTTCACAGTTGCTGCATCGAGGTTAATTCACTCCGCCTCGCACAGCGAGCACTCCACACGGTCTCTTTAGCGTAATCACTCTTCTACCAGCGAACGCTCCTCTTACTGGAAGGTTTTATTTCTTCTGTAGGTTCACGACTGAAAACGTTTCTGAGTGATAGAATAGAGAGGTGCCTCTATTGAAAATGATGCCCGGCTTGTATTTTTGTATATCTATTGAGCGAATTTTTGGACGATAATTTAAATATAAATAAGCTGCAGATACCATTAAGGAAAACTTTATAATTTCGTTTGTTCTGAGAAAAAATGCTCCACATAACGTTTTTGTTGGGAAAAAACCGGGAATTGATCTCTGTAGTAAAAGTACTGTTCATATGTAGTTGAATGTACCGAGTCATGCCTCAGGTATGAAAGTCTTGTTATAATGAATGTTACGTGACAAAACGCATTGATGATTCCAATGAGTTTCAATGAGCACGTTTTTAATTTTATTTTCAAGTAGGGAAGTCTTATACGGTAATGAAATACAGCGGTGAATGATGAGCGTTAGGCATTTGTACAGACGTCAGTCATTGGAGTGTTGGGCACTGCACTCAATTGAGCTATGTTACTAGCGTTGCTGTAATCGTACTGGAAATACAACCCAATTAATTACTAAGTTGGTTCATCCGCTGTTTAAAGTGCAAATTTAGAGTGGAGCTCGCGGCGCTCAGCCACGTTGAAGGAAGCAAGTATTCTTCCTATTTAGAACAACTACGTCATCTATATTGAGGAAAATAGTCTTTGTTTCACTGAAGGACTTCCTGTCCCATTATCTCGAAGACTGAATATCTTGCTCCTGGTGTGTACTTGTGACTCTGCAGTTCCAGTTCTGTCTTAATTTCTGACTACTCCTTTTGCAAGAAGTGGAAACGATATTTCGGAGTGGGAAACCGCGACGAGCCACTTCGGTAACGCGTGTTCAGTAACCGTGCCTGGCTTATAGCAAGATTTGAGCTCATCCTTCGTGGCACGACACTCGGCGTAGTAGCGTTGCATAAAATAGAAATTCCACGTCAGTCTGCAGCGCTTAGCTCAATCACTTTGTGTATTGGGCTCGTTTTTACCAATGAGGAATGAAGCCTAATTTTAGTGCTGGGTTTCAAGTTAACTTATTTTGAGAAATGTGGATTTAATTTAAAGTTTAATAGGTAGGGAGTTTAATTCATTTAACGAGTTAGAAATCTTGCTTTAGTGAAGAACATTAAAATCAGCAAATTGAAAGCGATAAACCATGCTAATTCGAAGCACTGTTCATAGCCCAGCATTTTAGGGACTTCTTTCACTACTGCTACTATGAGGGAACAATTTTTGCGAGATCCTGGTTACACTCAAAGTTCTGATCGAAATTTAATCGTGAAATTTTTGCGTTGTGGCTTCGTCTGTTCAATGATGCATCGTGCACTTTTGGCTGTATTATGTGCGGTCGCGGTCCGATATATTTACCCACACATAATACAAGGTCGTCATGGGCTGAGAAAGTTAGCATTATGTAACAGGAACAGATACATATGAGAAGATTGTAATTTTCTAGCTTTCATTTTTTGAAGCAAAACTGCTCTCTTGTGGCATGAAGAGTCAATCTTTCAATTTCGTTAACTAAGCGTTTGCATGAGTGCATTTACACGTTTCCTGCAAAGGGACGCCCACGGCGGTCACTGAAAGAACTTTCAAAATGCTGCTGACCGACCTGCAGTCACTAACTTAATTGTTACAAATACTCAATGGAAGCTCAATAAAACCACGATCCAGTTAATGATTGCTAATTCAAATGTACTTACTACAATCAACTTTCAATTTAAATTGAATATTCAACTTCAGTTTAACCCATCGCAAGAAACGTGCTAAAACTGTTGAAGTGTTTGAGATTCTGGTTACATCAATTTCAAGGAAGATTTGTCCTGGTAAATTGGCGCTGAGATGCAACAGTGGCAGGCCAGGGCTATCGCAAAACGCAGGAGCCTCGTCACAGGAGGCACGTCTCTGATCATGCACGCCATATCTCGTCTTGGATGAAAATGTGTGCTTATACAGTGCGCAGTGCGTGAAATTAATGGTAAAAAAATCCGTTATATTTAAACTGCTGGTCTCTTCTTTGCTGATATCGTAAAATTTGAAAACAAATTCTAAGCGATTAAAATGCTGATGCATAAATCTTTATGTACCAAAAGGCAAAAATTCGAAAACGTTTCGGAGAACAGCTCCATTATCAGTTCTGTAAAATAATGATTATGAACAACACTGCGTGAGAATGCAATCACGATCAGTGCTAAATTTCAGGCTTTCTGCTCTTCCAAATAAAAATTCAGATGACCAAAACAGTATTATGCATTTGCAGCCTGAAGGAAACAATTAAACTTGTTTTTGGAAATTTTGTTCCCATAATAAAATTACATTATTTTTTCGAGCTCATATGCTCTTCTGTTGTGTATAGGTTCAGTTTCGCACTCTGCGCATCGACGTGCGTTGAAATGACGTAACGCAGGAATTGCGCGAGAGTGGCGGAGCACCGCGGAAATTGCTTTCGTACCCGCAATTAACTGGCGTATCCTCCTCATTCAGCAGCTCGCAACGTACCGGCAATTAACTGGCGTATCCTCCTCATTCAGCAGCTCGCAACGTACCGGCAATTAACTGGCGTATCCTCCTCATTCAGCAGCTCGCAACGTACCGGCAATTAACTGGCGTATCCTCCTCATTCAGCAGCTCGCAACGTACCGGCAATTAACTGGCGTATCCTCCTCATTCAGCAGCACGCAACGTACCGGCAATTAACTGGCGTATCCTCCTCATTCAGCAGCTCGCAACGTACCGGCAATTAACTGGCGTATCCTCCTCATTCAGCAGCACGCAACTTACTGAGCTCTGCTATGCCCTTATCTCAGAAAATGATTTTAGGGTGATTGAAAGTTCATTCAGCGACTGGGACGTTAGGATCTAAGAGTTGTTACACATGTTGGGGAAGACCAATTTCAAGTAACTCGCTCACTTTTTATCGCCTTGATGCAGTAACTGTATTAATTATTGTGCCTTCGTTTTGCGAAATTTCAAATTGATGCAATTTTTTTGCTAGTTTCGTTCGAGATGTCGTTCTTTCATAGCATTTATCATACTGATTAACTTGAAGAACTGATGGCGCTCGTTCTGAAATGGTGTTTCAGTTTTTTTGATTAAATAAGTGACATGTGTAACAGCGAAGAAATAATTGTTCAAATGTAGATTATTGTCGAGTTCTACAAAATTTTTTACGTCACAGTAACGTCTCACTCAGCATACCTAGATAACTTCTTTTTGGTTGTAGTGCCGCATTGTATCATAGATCAGTTCTTCATCTATTTGAGCTGTCGTTCATTTTGCTGTATAAAGTTCTTTGCGTTGGAGTTTTTTGCAGTAAAACACGTCAGTCAGACATGTATGTTGCAGTCATGTCAGTCCCCCGGCATGTTTAGTACACCTACAGACGAGTTGAGGTGCTCCAGCGACCATGCACACGTCGACGTCAGTCAGACGTCTGTAGTCATGTCAGCCACCGGTATGTCTAACACACCTGTAAATACGAGTACAGGTGCTCTACCGTACACGCAGACTCGCGCAGGTGACCAGCGGTAAGACATCACTTGAACTTGAACTTGAAATTGAGGGCCGACAGCGTCGGGGCCTTTGTAACGGCCTACAATTCCCTCCACAGTTATCACACAAAGAGTTCAGCGCCTGGTACCAGACTTGTCCACTAAACTACTCAGGATCTACCAATCCTTGTCACAAGCTGCCATTGGATGGCGTCACTGGGATAGCCAGTGTGTCAAAACACCATCCCCAGGCATATTGGGTCATTACTGACCATTCTACCTGACTGGCTCATTCCAGTCACTGTCTCTTACTCCATGCACGCACAAGAAACATTTTCATAGCTTCAATGATACTCAAATTACACTCCTGATCCAATCCAGCAAGACAGCTCATGTATACCGCAATCATCTTCAGCACATCTGGCATACCACTCATTCTCTCCATACTGCTCAAGCACCACATTCATAAAACTTTTTCTCTCTTGCTCATACTTACTACATTCCAGCACAAAATGCTCAATTGTTTCCTCCACTCCACTAATACACTGCCGACAAAATCTGTTATTATTCTCATTCCACCTCCATGTACGTCTGTTCACACTCAATGACTTCCATCTCACAGCAAACAAGAGTTGACTTCCAAAACTACCATCATAGAACATCTCAAACTTAGGTGCTTCTTTTTTCATATACCAGTCAAGTGTAGGCTTCCGCACCATGCTAAGCCTCCACTTATTCAATCCATACTCTTTTGTTTGCCTCTCAATCTCTTTCTTCCACCTCTTGCAGTCCCACTCAGGCCCTACACCTCCAGGATTTATTAAACTCCAGTCATCCACAGGTCTCCCAATTCTAACATGAATAATCTTTTGCATACCAAGCTTCCTTGCATGCCCCCAACACACTTTCTCCCAATAGCTTACACTCAGATTCCATTCAAAAATCCGCTTTACCCATCTGCTATTCTGCATTCTTTCAATTCTCACCTTATAATTCAGCACCGCTTTCATCATTCTTTCTGAAAATAGGCTCCACCCAAGGTCACCTCTAATGGCTTCTGTAGCTGTCCATTTTGGAGCACCCAATGCTAACCGTCCTACCTTATTTTGTATTACATCCAGCTTTTCAAGATCACTTCCATACCAGGCAAGGGCACTCATACCATACATGACACTAGGTACAGCAACATACTTCCACATTCCTCACACATTCATACTTGTTTGCTCTGTATCTGACCACGCTACTTAATCGTCCACTCCACTGCATAGCTTTTGCCACTTTCTCACCCTCAGTTCTAGTGCATCCATCTTCACTTATCATACAACCTAGATATTTGTATTCTTTTGTTCTACCTATTCTGATTTCTCCAATATTCCACAGTCTGTCTCTATCAGTCTCATCACTATTTATAACCATAACCTTGCTTATGTCGGCACCGAAGTTCATCTTGAAATCTGTACTATATCCGTTCACAATGTCAAGCATCCTTTGCAGTTCATGTCCACATCCACTAACCACAACCACATCATCAGCATACAACAAACAGCTCAGTCTCTCATTACCAACTTTCAGTCCTAAGCCACTCCTTCTCAGTCGAACTGCTAATTCTTCTCTGTACAATCCAAACAACTGGGGAGACGGAGTACAGCCCTGTCTCACTCCTCTAACACTCCTAACTTGCCCTGTTTCCAAATTTCCTAACCTGTATATAGCGCTTGTGTTCTCATACACACTTTGTACAATTTTTACTATTTTTCTGCTAAACCCAACTTTTCTCAAAACTTCGAAGAGCCTAACCCGATCCACTCTGTCATACGCTTTTTCAATATCCAGGAATGCTAAATACACCTTCTTATCATCCTTCCTCATTCGCTCAATTATTTCCCTCACTACAAACAGATTATCTTCCCCACGTCTATCTTGCTTAAAACCATTCTGTTCTTCACCCAGGACTCCTAATTCCTCAACTAAATTTTTCATTCTCTCATTCAAAATACCACAAAATATCTTACATACAGTGTCACCCAGTGCAATTGGTCTGTAATTTTTAAGTTCTTTCATACTCTTATGTCCACCCTTATGCAACAGCTTTTATTACATTACACTTGTTCTAGTCATCCGGTACTCTCTCACTCTTCCATATCTCATCAAATAAACATTTCAACATATTAACTACACTCTCTCCTCCACATTTATAGAACTCATATGGGATCTTATCAGGGCTACATGCCTTTCCATTTTTCACTTTCTTCAAAAAACTTACAATCTCTTCACAAGTGATTTCGTCTTCCATTTACAGTTCACGTTCATCAATCAGAAAATTTTCGGGTTCGTCATCTGTAACCTGCTCATTCATTCCACCAATGTCCTCCCAGTATTTTTCAAATGCTTTCACCATCTGCATCCTATCTTGCACAAGGCAACCATTGACTACTAATTCATCAACTTGAACTTCACTACCTCTATCATCACCTTGTATAAACTTATATCAATCTTTTATTCCATTCGGACCTTTTTTTCTTAGATTTTCAACTTGGTGTCTCTCCTCTTTAACTCCAGCCTCATTAATCATTCTCCTTAATTTTTTCTTCTGGTCCTGAAATATTACTCATTCCATACACTCTGCCATTCATCCTCAGTAATTCTGTTTCTTTCATACATTTTCCTCATACTGCGTTGTTTCTTATTTAAAGTCTTTCTTCTCATTCGTTCTTCTTTTATCTCACTTGTAAACCACCTGGCATTCCCTGTCCCTTTCCTACATTTTATTCTACCAATCTTTTGCTCTGCCACATCATACGAGGTTCTTGCAATCTCACCATTTAGGTCATTTACATTTCCACACCTGTTCCAGTTATACTTACTCAATTCATTCTTAAATTCTTCCCAGTTTGCCTTTTTTATCTGCCAACTTTCTTTCACACTACTGACCTTCTGCATTGACTCCTTTCTACCCCAGTTATATTCAAGCACAAGCATTTTATGGTCACTATCAATATCAAAATCATCTTCATCTACAAACATTTCATTGACACACTCTCTTGCTCTACAATTCACAATCATATAGTCAATTGCAGTTTTCCATTCCCTGCTTTGCCATGTATGCAAGCCATTTCCTATTGTGACATTCAGGTTTTCAAGTTCATTCTCATCACAAAAATCTATCAATTTTTGTCCATTTGCATTCACTGGCTCACCAAGTATACCAACATGGCCATTCATGTCACCCATCACAATCAGAGGGCACCTGCAGTGTTCTCGTACAATCCTTGTTAATATTTCATACTTTTTTACATTCTCTTCATGAGCTAAAATCCCATCAGTTGTCATATAACATACAATCACAACAATACATTCTCTGGCGTGCATTCTTTCACACTTAATTGCTAACAAATCTTCACTTTCAGGTTCATTTCCAACAGGAAGTTCCTCTAATTTCCAATTTAGAGCATTCTTTACAATCAAACCAACTCCACCACCTCTTTTTTGCCTATTTACACGCCCTTTTCCTATCATATGATACATGATACTTATTCTCCTTACATGTTAAACTGACTCTATCACGCATTTGGGTCTCTACTACACCAACACAATCCAATTTTCCATTCTCAAATTCTACTACGAGGTCATCTAACTTTCCTGCATTCCATCCACGCACATTTATACTTCCAAACCTTACAACACAATTGGACAATTCCAGAGGCTGCTCACTTTTGCTCTGACGGATTTTCATTCATCCAGTTCCACCTTCCATTATGACATGAGTAGACCTGATCCACGGGATATATTTCTTGGAGAGTTTCATCTCACCTTCTTTTGTAAGATGGACTCCATCTCCAAGAAAACACCCATCCTGGATCACGCTATCCATGTCAAGGAAGCTGGAACCCAGCTCGCGCTTTCTCACACTCTCAGCTCTCATACTCATAATCCTTTCATGCAACTCTCTATTCACCTCCTTTCGCACCCTTTCATACTCCTCATCACACGCAGGCCTTCTTAGGAGGCTAGTCACCGCCACTCTAACATTCTTCTTCCGCGCTCTATCAACAACTTTCATAATTGCATTCACCGTACGTTCTCTCCCACATTCAAGCAGCCCATTGCCACCTCCTTGCAGTACAACCATTCCTTCATCCATTCCATCTATCACTCTCTCAGCATGCCTACAAATCTCCTCCCCTCCTTTCCCTCTCATGCTCGTACATCCACTACTGTCACTCATACATACGAACCTATCAACATTCTTCGCCATGCTATCTCCACATATTCTAATCATAGGTCTTACTCTCCTTTTCATGCTACTCTTTCGCTCACTTCTTTCACTCAGATCATTCTTTCCATTCATCTTCCTTTCATTCGCTTCCACTACAGGCTCCTGTACCTCATGTGACACCTCAACAGGTGGCTCATTCACTCTCTTTCCATTTGTACCTCTTTCATCATGTTCATTCATCCTTCTACTCTCATTTGTCACATTTGCATCATCATTTGCTTCATTCACACTCCTTGCACCATCATTTGCCTTATCATCCACTTCATTTGCACTCCTTGCACCACCATTTACCTCTTCATTCACTGCATTTGCACCATTCTCATTCTTTCCTTCGTTCAGCTTCCTTTCATCCTTCAAGTCAGCCTCTAAAGCAACCATCAAAATTGTCAATCTCTCAACCTCCTCTTTCAACTTCTTACTCTCATCATTCAAACATTTCCAGCACGTAAACACAAGGTCACTCAACTTTCTCCGACTCATTTCTCTCAAATCTTTGCATGCATCTATATCTATCCACTCTTTACAAGTCATGCACTCAATCTCCTCATCCATTCCACTTGCTCCTCCCTTCCTACGACCATTCCTATTTCTTGCCATCCTTAAACACAGACTTATCTCTCAGTACAAATTTCACAGGCAGAAGAAGTCTTCACTCACCAAATCTACTGAAAATCAAGTTATCAAACCAAAATAAACAAAAACGTTTTCTACTACTCTCACAGTCACTCTCTACAATGTCACACACTATACTCTTTATATGCAAAGAAAGCTTACCAGTCAAAACACCCAGTCAAAAATTGCAAGTCACCACACCAAAGTCCAATGCTCAGTCTCAACTCTCACGCAACAAAAAAACTACTCTCACGAGCACACCATACAAAGTCACACACTGTACTCTCGTGAATATACAAACTATACCAGTTTTTCATCAACTTCACTTTAATTCACCACAATTTTCGTCGGAGAATCAGAAGCACGTGCACACCGTATCGTATCCGCACCTGTAGCTTAACGTTAACCTCACCAAAATCAGGTGCGCCTCACCGACGCAGCCGAGCCCGTCTCACCGACTCCCTAATGCTGCCGTTCTGCCGTAACGACCCCGCGTTTGTGTCAGCCGAGGCGCTTGTAAGTAAACATGACTGTCTCGCTGCGGGCAATTGCAGGTGCTGAGGGAAGATGCATGTCCAGTGTTTGCATATCAATACTTCGATCTTCGCGTAAACTTGCACGTGTTATTTATCTCAAGTTGGTTTGCGTCTCTCTAGCTTACTTGAAATTTCTGTGAGTTTTTTGGCGGTTTATCGTAAAAGCTTCACTAAGGTTCATCGCAAGGTCTTCAGAGCATCGTTTCAGAGTACATCGATTTAATTCCTGTTTTTTTACAGATATATTAGTTTGTATCTTATAAAATTCTATAATTAGTTTTTAACTATTTTTATAAGTTAAATAATAAGCATAAGAAATCAGTCGTTATTTGACCTTGTGATGACGTAGCTTATTCTTCAGTTGCGCCGGAATTGCAACAATTTTCGAAAAAATTACTTGGCCGAAAAGGTCATGATCTCTTCATGAAGCAGTTGAACTGTATCCTTAGAAACCAAAACTTTCTTTTAATCCTTGAATTTCTTAAATAATATTATTTTTAGGAAGCAAGAATTGATCCCAACACACATGGAAGCGGGCCGCTTTCAAAGCTACCACAAATTTGAACAGAGCGCCGCAACAATTTCGTGAGCGAGTTCATAATATTTGTGCGGTGAGTTTATCGTATATGTCTTGCTGCGTACGACGTCACGTTGGCACCGCTCTGATTGCAGTTCATTCAAGAAAAAATGAAAGAGAGGATGAATTGAAATCGTCTCCATTTAGAATATTCTCTTTTGTTCTGAAATTCTTCTCGATGAGTACGATTGGTTGCTTGATTTTTGTCTCGGCTGAATGTTTGATCTTTTAGCGGCAAAAGTGGAACAGCGCTTTGAATTTTGATGGGACTGCGCTTGAATAGTTTATGTCAGGCTTTTTTCGCTGCGGCGAATATCATCATAATTTTCGTGCAAGTCAGTCAGGTTGGTTGAATTGAAGTATTACCTCCTGTGCGTATTCGGTCAAACTGTGATTACCTAATTAATTTTAGATTCAGCCTAATTGTAAATTCTTTTCTTGACGGTATTTCCATATTTATGCATAAGTTGTCAAAGGGCCCAGCAACGTGTTTTTTATGAATGTACAACATACCGTTTTAATAATTTTTTTTATTGACTTTTGAATATTCAGCAGTGTTTACTATTTTATTCCTCGAATTTATTTATTTTTTCTTTATCGCCCATGTCGAGCACTCAGTCTTTATTTGCACACCTGATTGTGGTGTAGTCCACGAACTACGGTGACTCAAAACCATTTTGTCTGCTGTATGAATAATTTGTTGGTTGCGATTATTTTAATGTGAAAATATTGTTGAATATGACCGAAGATTAATTTTAAAAATCCCAGTCAATATCGTTTTAAACGGCAATACCGCGGGCACGTGAAACGAACTTAATATGCTGCTTGCTGAAGAATCGCTGCATGCTGACAAACGATGTTTTGCATCATTTTAATTGCAGTATGAGCAGAAATAATCATACGAATCTTGCTCCCACTCGTTTGAACATGTAAAATTGTGAAAATGGATCTTCTGTTGACAAATTTACCTTGTCATTCATAATTTTTTTCATTCCATTCGATCAACTCAACATTTATTCGAAGGTTCCTGGTAAATAAAATCAGTGTATGGAATGCACGCTATTATAGCGTAAGGCAAAATCGCTCTCTTGCAATACGATTAGCGACGAAAAAATTCCAGAAGCCGAACGCTGAAAGTCATCGGAATAATACGAGACGAAAATATGACGTTAAAAAATCATTTTGATCACGCATTAAGCTATCCCTCTCCATCGGAATTTAGCTCAGAGTCAAATACATTCATGTATGAAAAGCCCTAAAAGTCCTATACAGCGCACTAATCCATACGTTAATTCAAAACGGCACTGAAGCCTGATATGGCACGGATAAAAATGAATCGGATCTTAAATAACCTCTGCATAAAAAAGAATTAAAGCTATCTCCAGCTTAGAACATAACGCCCACGCAATTGGTTTGTTCAAGAACGAAAAAGTTTTAAGAATAAAAATTGAATTTAAATGCGCTACATGCTCGTACAACTTATTTAATCTGATCTCTGTCAGATGCTTTCACTGACTTGCTGAGCTTGTCTGCTCTTTAGGTGAAGCTTCACACTATTGCTTGCAGTTATTGAGATTATTTAGATGTTTCCCTGATTGTTTGAGCTTAAATGTAAAATTTTAATCAACTGGTAATAAAGCATAAGACGTTTTGAAAACCTCATGATACGTCATGCATTTGACATACAGTACACAGTGTACGTGTGAGTTCAGCCGTCGTTTACTTACTCTGCCGCACTCGTTGTGATCAGTGATAAAAAATTATGATGTATAAAAGATTCAGTCATAAATGTAGAACTTCAGTGATGACACTCGCACAATGAAGTTTATTTTGTCGTAAGCGAGCAAGGAAGTTTGGATATCGTTGTGACCTAACGACAGGTCATAGGCGAACGCAGAGGTTTGCAATTGTGCTACAGTGTCTAGATTTGAGGATCCTTCTTCTTTTCCGGTGTCTAGAGGAACTTCCTTGGTGTTCAGTGAAGGTAACTTTCTCGCTTTGCTTGATGGCAGCGTTGCTCCTGGTCGGAATGCCTCGATGACCCGTTTAGTTTTTTTTCTGGTAAATCTTGCCCATGTTGGGAAATTGTCCCGTACCTCTTTTTTGAGTTATGCCTACCTCTTGGACGGAAATTTCATCGCTCAGAGCTATCTTCACTGCAATGTTAAACTCCGGTGGCAGAGCTAACCTTGGGTAGGTAATTCAGTTATTTTCCGTTCTTACGTAATTGCTCAATGCATGTTTACTGCTGTTTTAAAGGTGAGTGAGAGCACCGGTGTAAGTTCGCTTATTTTTTCAGTACATTTTATAAAACGGCTGCCAAACTGGCCGATTTTAATGCTACTGAATTTCCTCAACACCGTCCCTGTTATATTCAAGTACCTAGTACGGTTCAATTTTTGAGATGTAGTTAGCTAGATGGCCAAGGTATTGGTGAAATGAAAAATAACTTGAACTTAATCTTCGACTGAAAACCTGCGTTTTTATCTGAATCCCTCTGCCCAATATAGTTTTTAGGCTAATGCAGTGCACTACAGTCAAATCTCCCCTTTTAACTCGTTGATCAAGTGATACACATGAGTGCCGCTTGGTGTATTGCTCATTTGCTTGTCTATATAGGTGTGCAGAATTTCAAATATTTCAATACCCTTTTCAAATAAATCCTAAAGCATAAGGTAAATATTACCTTGCAGTTTTTTTTGCCACTTCTTAGAAAGAGTGTAAATGGATCCGAGCGTTAAAGTTGGTTTGTCAATTCTTCCAACTAGGACCTAATCTAATTAACCTGGCTGCCTCGCAAACGTTTTCGATGTGTTAATACCATGCAGCTGTATTACGCGTGACACCTTTTCTTGGATCTACATCAGCTAATTAATTTTAATTCGCCGTTGGTGTCGTGACCCTCTTTATTTTATCTCGCCGAGGTCACGGTCTTCATTTTTCTCTGCCGTCATTCTTTGTTGCGATGCATGATATTTTCCATGTTGTTATTAGTCGTGACATCAAGATTATTCGTCACTATTCATATATTTTCTACTTGGTAATATCAAGGTAGCTGCCACCAATACAGGGTTTCTGTATAAATATTTAATTCAATCTTCGGTAAGCGTTACGAGCGGCTTAAGGCCATAAATTAATCGTGCATTTTAGCCGTGTTTCCTGGCTTCAAACATTATTACTTTCCTTCTGAATCATCATGTCCTCTCCTCCTATTTATCTGAGGGTTATTAAAGACAGAGGAAATATCAAAGAAATTCACTATTGAACACAGGAAAATATTGAGACATTAATCATCGAAAATACGCATTAATTGAATGAATGTGACTTACGCACTCGCCATCCTAATATACTTAGAAGCTTGAGTGGGAACTGGGATTTGACATGAAATCAGAGGGAAACTTATCTTGAGATTTGGAGATTGGTCTCGCAGTTTGAATGTCGCCTGGCTGGCGCGCTGGAGCAAGGTCGCCATGTTTGGTTGAGGGCAGAGAGACCAGGTTGATGGCTGGGGCTATGCCGACAGTTAGCAATCTAGGTTGACAATCTCTAATTTACGTTATTGGCACTGCAGTTGAGTATTCTTGAAATTAATCACTTTCGAGCGAATGAGGGCACAGATATTCTAGGATGGCTTTGAGTAGTGAATTTAAGAGGCAAGCCTCGGCCCAACTGGACCAAGGTAGAGGAACAAACTCGTATGCGGCTGCTTGTGATCGTGTCCTCTCCTCAACTGCCGCTCTCCCTCAGGTAACCGCGTCTGGCGTCCCCTTGAGGTGCCAAGTTTGAATATCGACCTAACAAGGTTACCAATAAGAACGTGATATATCCCTATTATCAAATAGAAAACATACATCACTAACCTTACCCTCATTACTATATAAAAATCCCCACAAAACAATGTTAAACATATGAATTAAAGCAAATGAAGACATCCGTTGAGGTTCTTAGCATCTTCCGTTAGCGTCTTCGTTCGTAACGCGTATCGACGACGTCTGGGCGTTGTTCCTGAAGAGTCGATTGTTCTAGGACGTAACGTTGCAATGTTTTCTCGCAGAAATCAGGCTTATTATTTGGTCTTTTGAATCATTTATGAATAAGTCGTTGGCCGGACGATTATTCAGATCCTTAGCGATATTCCTTACACAGTCATGCGGAGAAGCATGACATTGGTTTGAATGATTACCTAGTGGTACAATTTACCTAGGGATACATATACGTTCCAATACGCGGGGAACGTGTTATAATTATTGAGCAGACGGAAATACGCGGTATTTTCTCATTTACGGGGGCTGCAGAAGCGTTTTGTAAGCCATACTAAATTTATAACATTGTTTTTTTCCAAAGCGAATGTGCTCAACGCTCAATGAGGATCGTCGTCCTGGGTCACTCTCCCTCATGATGATACAACTATATAGTGTATCAACGGATATTAGCGCTCCCTGGAGTCTCGCGCTGATGAATAGGCTTACCTTTTTTTTTAAATGAGATAGTTTTTGGTTTTGTAACGAAATATCTTTTTTTTTTGTTCGTTGTCCATTTTTTAGCACCTTTTACTTTCGTCCTCAGCTTTTATCTCGCTTCTTAAACTTCTTCCAGCCTCGAAATTTTAGTACACAGGGTGGTGCACTTTTTTGGTAAATATTCCCCGTTTCGTCGGCTCAATACTTGATGGTGCGTTTTTTTGGTCTTTTGAATCCCCTATGCTGTGTTTAGGGAGGCTTAAATTCATCTAATTTGATTAAATTTAATCTGTCTATGGTCAACCTATAACCCTTTCCTTTTCGGGTAATCGAATTAGATCAATTTTTTTCACTTTTCCCTCTCCCATTCGAGAACACTTTCACTCATGCTGTAAAGAAACCCTTCACACCCCGTTCTGCCCACGCTTTTGGCCAAAAATTAGGCGTGTTTATCATCCAAACACAATATCGCACCAACTCAAACTCTGCTGCACATCGACAGCGAGTCGACAGATATTCTCCTAGCAACAAGCTGACACAACAGTTGAGACTGCAAATCAACCCTCGCTGCTAGCGTCACCCAGCGAAAAAATGAAGGATTGAGAACTGAAGTTTACAATGAAGGCAATGGAACACAATACCTTGACAACATTTCAGTGGATGTTTCGAGCCCTTAGCTGTTCTTCGGCAAATAGTCTGAAAATAGGAAAGTTGGATTAGCTCTTCATTCCGTTTCAATGGAAAGAAATAGTCGAACGATTAATAAAATGAGGAAAACGCAAGTAGTAAGATAAATTAAAAAATAACTAAAGTATCAAAATTAATATACAAATCAACAATTAACTATTTACAGAGGGCCCCTTGGTAAGATACAACTATTTTATCAATTAGTGTTGAAGAAATGAGTTTTAATTACTATCATAAAAATTGAAGTAAAATTAAATGAAGATGTTGCAATTGTACAGTCTCTTGCAACGAAAATTTTGTGTAACCACATTTTAGTTCTAAATTTTTTTCCGGTACCAAATTTGTTCCTATCTAAGAAGCGCAGGATTTTCACGTTTCTTGTGGCATAAAGTGCCAGCCTGCGTTCGCTATCTTTCAGACCTCGACGCAAAACAGGAACTAGTGTATTTTTTCTTGCCGGTACTGGGCTCTGAGATGACTACATTCTGCCTTATGTAGCGCTGAATGCTACAGCGTGTCGTGCATTGCGCATTGGGCTGGGTTGTGTGAATGATGAGTGGACGGCAGATATCGTGTAACATAAAACTTTCCTCAGCGTATGAAAATGTAGTATTTTAAAGAGGCTATTTTATTCGTTTTGTATTTCTCAACGCTTTCCTTGGTCAGTTTGCTTAATTGGTGAGTTGAGATTCTTATCGTGGAAGACCGTTGCCGCAAAAACAAATTCAGCAGCAGATTTTGTGCTGCTCTTCGTGCTTCTGATTATGAGGGAAAGTAGACTTCTCTTGTGTTGTGTTGTGAAATTCAATCTAACTTAGGATTTTGAGATTTTTCTCCGTTTTCGAGGTATCCTAGTCAGCTTACTTGTTTGTGTAAGTGCCTTGTCTGTTAAACTTTTTTGCAGCTATGTTCATCACTATTTCGTTCATATGTGTTTTGCATAAAATGTTAATAATATACATATTCCATTATTTTTATTTGAAATTTAAACTACTCGCTTTGTTTGGCAGAAACTATACTTTAACGTGAAATAATTTACTACAAATATTAAGAATTTGCCTTTTCTTTAATCAATTACGAGAGCATTTTTGTCCCGTTTAAGACTTTAGGTGAAGCATCAAAGTGGTGCATTACTTGTCCACACGTCATGCTATGCAGCAGTTGTTAATACATAGTCTTCTTGCTAGCTCCATAGCCAGGAATAAATTCTAGGTTAATGTGGATTAGAGTATTTGATAGAAAAATATTTTTTAAATGAAAAAAGTTGCTTGTCAGCGTTCTTCATGAAGCTCTCTTCAAAAGGCATTTTTCCTCCTCTCCTAAGTATTACAAATTCTGAAAGGGTCACAAGTTTACTAATTTTAGCAGTTTGTGTGTGTTTTACTGAATTCTTAATATATTCATTGGCGTACTCTAGTCCCCAGCGCGCTCCAATTGTTTTGAGAATTTGTTTCTCCTTTGCTGTGGGTACCATAATAAATGATGCCATGAGGCAGAGAGGGCGAACTGTTCGCATGTTTTGCGCTATAAGTTTGTTCTTTTCATCCGAGGATCTACTAAAGAAAATGTTCGCAGTACAGGGAGAGGCAAGTGCACTAAAGGGTTTCAAATCGATTTAAAACTCTGTAATGTGTTGCAATGCCCCGTACATTCATTTGACGTCTTTGCAAAAGCTTTTTTGACTGAGGTGATTAGTGTAAAACCCTCTCTTCTAATCAATTTTGAAGTGTTCTCCTGATAGCGAATCAAATTCACTAAAGTAGAAACACTGGTAGCCTAAATGTTGAACTCCTCTGGGGACACACTGTACGACATAATCTTAACGCTTCGACTGCGGCAGGTAAAACTGAAGTTTACTATTCAACTCAAATTTAAAGTCAATTGTAGTAAGCATTGTTGAAAATAGCAATCATTAACTGGATCATGCCTTCATTTATTTCTGATAAAGTATTTAAGAAAATGGAATTTATGACTATCGGTCGGTCCGTTGTGATAACTCCCTGAGTGACCACCGGGGGCTCACGTCGCAGTCGAAGTGTTAAGTTAGGTTTGTCTACAAAAAACTCAACATTTTGCTATGGGGACTGGCCGCCTATCGGTGAGATACTAGCGCGTTACCTCAGCTATAGACATGCCTTCGGGTCTACTTTCTTTCGAGCCTTCTTTGCTTCTTTCATGTTTTCAAATTATCTCACATTCATTTTTTCTTTCCCGTTTCAACGTTTCTCCCGTTTCAATGCGAAGAGTAACCTGCGTGGGAGCGCTTCAAGTGTGTCGATTCAACGTTTACCTTAATTCATAATAAATGCTTCCTTCTCTTTCTTTAGTGAGTAAACCTCTGCGATGAAAATGGAGCCTTGAGCTATCTAATTTATGCACTACTTCTATTACTTTGTGCATTAAATGCTAGACATGGAGTTCGTGCAAGTGGAGCAGATACAGAGTTCGAGCTTCTCTGGACGGGAACGTTGTACGGGGAATTGAAGCGAATCAATTGGTTCTTGTCCTCTAAAAATCCGAATTCCACTCATGCTTCTTTCTTTGCGTGTTATAACGGGAAAAATCATTTCCCTTGCATATATTTTTTAATTTACGAAGTTTTTATTGAAATTATTGCATTCACTAATCTTCGATGTAATTTCATTGCAGCTTTCATTATGGTGTAATTTAAATGTGGCGCTGACTACAGTATCGTGAAAATTTGCCCTTCTGCAGCATGGTCTGATGAAGGCTTCACGACTGGCCGCCCTCTTGGGAGTTTACGAGCTATTTAAGCTTCAGATAGAGTGATTTTAGTGTTCATCCCCACAGTTTACATGGTAAAATTAGGTCTTTGGTGCTGTGTTCTTTGCTAATCACCCACTCTGTAATTTGTATGACACGGGCTTGCAGCGCTTGTCAGCTGAGGGTGCGTATGTACGCTAAATGTGGGCTAATTTCTTTCCCTACTCTGTCCGTCTCGTGAAGAAAGTCTGGATGCCGTTCAGCCTAGTTCCTGAAGGAGTAGTTTCAATTTGTTCGCTATCTATTTCATCTTTAGTATTCTGTCACTTCGAGATGCTATATGCTTTAGGAGAACGCTGACAGTGATTTCTCACAATATTATTGTACTACTTTGATGCCAGTAAATGAACTTATCCGGTCGTGATCACATCTTATATGACAATTTGATATAACAATTTGATTTTTAATTTATTATTTATACATTTAGATGATTTTCTTTTACTTTAAACAATTTTAAACAATTTAAACAATTTATTTACCACAGGAGATACAGAGGTAGAATGTTTCTTAAGTCTAGTACAATGGACAAGTTTGAATATAGCTACCTGTGGGCCCGAATAAGTTCAGCGACTTCTGGGGCATCCTACCATCAACATTATTCTAAGGTGTACATTAATGTTTAACCTAATTCACTTAACCTAGTTTCACATTAGACTGATCAGTGAGATAATTCAATCGATATCAGATATTTCATTTTACAATATAGGTTATGTGGACTATATTTAACAGTACATTCGATAAAAGATTTAACAGCAGACTGAAGGCGAATTACATATTACCCATGGCAAATTTCATTATTGGAAACAGTCATGTTGGAGACAAGATTTGACTTGGTGATCTTACATGACTAATATTCTGATAGGAAGTGAGTCTCGAGACTCACATCTTTACTTTCTTGAATCTTTTAATGTTTTATATTTACCCAGTGTTTACCGAGACATTGTACATCAAATTTGTCTCGAAATTCAGTATGTTTCCCCCCAGCATAATTTTAACTAGCGGTATTTATGAGCTGTAAGATTTTAGGCTCGATTATAAGGCCACATGCAGCACCGCATCTAGTGCAGAGTCCGCGTGAGATCCAGACGTGTGGGCAGATTGTGCTGAAAATTATCCAGTCTCATTCCCGTAACATTTTTGCTGTCATTCCCTGTACGTGCATCAAAGTTAACCGAAATGAGAACCCCGACCACGGAAACTTTCACTGTCTGGGGGCAGTATTGTCTTTTGTGTGTGTAGTTACCAGGACTTGCGGCGAGGAATAAAACTTTCCTGGCACTGTCGCTACCCCGTGCGCCGTTTGCGTGCTGCTGAAATTCGTTGTTGGCTATGCAAAGGCGGACTTTTCAGATTCTGTTTACTGAAATCTGAGCCAAATTCCATCGTGTTAGTTGCGACTGCGGAGTCCTTCTCGCACTGTATCCAGGGTCAGTTCAATATTCTCTTCAGCTTTAAAAGCACTTACATTTATTGTAAATTTCATTCGATGATTATTCACGGCTCGATTTGAGTATGTCTAAAAGCTAAAACTAGCATAACGTTTTGTTCGTGACACAAGAACCCAGTGGACGAAGGCATTCAGCAGTTACTGTCGTTAAAAGCTTGGATAATGGTAGGTAATTGCACACATCAGTGTGTTTTTTGTCGCAAATTAGGGCCAGTGAGCTAAGAAATTCTCAAAGCTGGCCTCCTCTGGGAAGAGAGCGCAGAAAGCTGAGTGTACGCGGCATCGAAGGATTTTAATTTATGACCGAACTAAACGCTTACTCGCCGTAGCTCTGGCTTCCAATTTAAGTAGTCGGTAACTGAAATTGTTATGTAATTTTAAGCGAACACTGAAGTTAAATTATTGATTTCTTCGATAATTTTTCAACGAGAGTTCGTGATGTATCACGAACAATTGATGTATCTTTGGAGAAATAGCGAATGTCTTTCTATGTTTAGGGCTTTTAATCGGTTCACTATTTTTTTCTCAGCACCCATTACTTTGTTCTTCAAATTGTCTCTTGTTTCCAAATTATTTTTCAATTGGGCTGTTTCTATCTTCAGTTAGTAAGAACACACCTAGTAACCTTAACACTTTGACCGCAGCGTGACCCACCGGTGGTACACGGAGGTAATTTTCATAATGCTGCAGACCGACCAGTAGTCACAAACACAATTTCCATAAATACTTAATCAAAGCTAAATGAAGGCACGATCCAGTTCATGTTTGCTATTTTCAACATCACGCGCTGCAGTTGACATTTAATTTGAGTTTGGTGTTGAACTTAATATTTAGTAGTTGCGGTTAAAGTGTTAACTGCACAATAAGTAGGGTATTTTTCCATCCTTTTTCGGGAACGCCATAATTGAGCTTTGAGAGTCTTGAACTACCTTATACATCTAATCTTTTCCAGCAAGGAAAAATTAACATGAATGATGAACCAATCGAAACATCGTAAACAAGTCACTGTGCTCTCTTTCGTTTTTGTTCGTTATATATATAAATTTGACTGCAGTGTTAATTTTGATAGATATTACCAAATTAAGCCATATTTTCAAGAAATTAAGGAAGATTTCATCATCGCTATGTAACTTTGATATTAAACGCCTCTTCGATTCACTCAGGTTATATGTCCTTCAACATTATCGATTCTGATTTTATGGCCCCGCAAAAACAGCCCGCAGTTGGAAATCTGGATTGAGAGTCATTTTTAACACCGTTTGTGGAGCAAGAACTTAGGTTTGTTTTAGGCAATCTGCAGGGTCGTGTTACAGTACCCATCATACTGCCATGCACGTCCACCAGCGAGCACCCGCTTACTTCTGAGGAACTCAAGTTTGATCTGTGAAACAGAAAATATATTATATTATTGAACAGTTTCCGCACACCCTCCCATCACATCAACGTATCAATTTTCCAGGATAGCTTCCTGTCTCAGGTTGCAACAGTGGTGTGCGCATAACTGTTATTTATTGCATGTAGCGCCACTTTTTTCTGATACTTTATCTGCCGTGATGGTCGCTGCCAACTCAGGGTCCCCTCGCTCACTCAGAGCTGAGAATTCGCTTGAGATATTTTCTGATTCAAAGAAAAGTTCAGTTCTTATTTCGAACTAACGTCGCTTTAAAAATGGATTCTTGATCTGGCACTTGGATGTTACGTGTTTGCACTTCACGGTTGGACGACATAGACGCTTGAGCTTGTCAAGGATTCCCGGTGTAAATTGCTTCTGGTCCAATTTGCGAATTTCCTTTCAGTCTTTCTTTTGGCGTCCGAGACTAGCAATCCGCGGCTGTTTGAATTCTTGCGATTTCCTCAACACGGGCGACAAATCGATCTGGATACTTCATCATTTGGTGAAGCGGAGAGTGTGATGTTCTCCACAACGCGTATTTTGTTGCTGAGTGCTTCAAAATATTTGTTAAAGATGGATGAACCGTAATAATTTTCTTTTCTTCAAACGTTCTCTAAGAAAATAGCATCTGGTTGGTCCAAAATTTATGTTCGATGATAATTAAATTAATTTAGAATGTTGGAATTACTTTTCAAGCCCGTTAGGTGTGATTAGCTTCCTGTTTACAAGCAGATGTGGGAGACCTTTCAATACCTGTCCGTTAATCACAGCCAGGTTCAGGC
This sequence comes from Morinoia aosen, assembly GCA_030386875.1. Lineage (NCBI taxonomy): Eukaryota > Metazoa > Arthropoda > Malacostraca > Amphipoda > Talitridae > Morinoia > Morinoia aosen. The sequence goes on along the minus strand of CM059571.1, from coordinate 15,822,108 downwards.
TAGATGTTCATACAAGAACGACGTCCTTCGAGTACTTGAAAGTTATTTAAGTACCAAACGGAGCTTGACTGGTTGAGAAGAGCGTTTTGCATAGTTTACTTCCTTGCTTAGTGAGTCCTACAAACATAATTCACAACAATATTTGTTTCGCTAGGAGAAAAAATTAACTGAAGTGTTGACAAGTGTAAATTTTGCTTCATCATTGGTCATTGGTCTCATATAACACATTAGCGACACTCACCGTGTAGCTGCGGCCTCCTTGAAACTTAACTTGCTTCCGAGAATTTGAGAATCAAGGATTGAAAGTGACATCGCTAATACTTTTGCAGCTTAGAAATTATTTGTTTCATTTCTACTTGCGTTAAATTTGCATCAATGGGAAGGGTAGTCTACGTGAAAATTCCATTGCGCGATATCCGAAGCGATCTATTATCAATGAATTATTCACTTGTTTTCTACGTCAAATAACGCCTTTAAATATGCATTCAGTATACTAGAGTCCAATATAATTCAATTGTATTGAAAGAGACTGAGGGGCCATTTGGCTAGAATTTAATTTATGGTTTGTACAACAAACACTTAGATATTTTCATTGGGTTGTGTGTAAAACTTGAAACGCGTTGTAACGTCAGTCCGTGATAGCTCCAGAATCTTTACACAATTCTTAGAAACGTTACTTCATGCCGATGAGCAGTTTGAGAAAATTAATTGATGAGTTAAAGAAACTGAAAGGGAGAACTTGTGATGCGTTCACATGTGTTGCTGCTGTTGCTTCTGGTGCGCAGAAACTTGGCCAGGTTTATCTTATACTTTAATACTCACTGCTAGTAAAATACGACTTTTCATTTGCGACTTAGTGTTCGTATTATACAGTTTCTGTCTTCATCATGGTACAGGATGTCAGGTATCACTCGCTGGACAAGAATATTCCTAGTTCGTTCCCTGTCCGATGCCCGTGATTTTTAGCCAGAACGCACTCTCTGGTGATTATCTGAATAGCAAACGAGGAAGTCAAGAAGAGAAGATGAAAAAGGAAATTTATCTACTCTTTGAACTGGCCCTTCGCTTACCATTCCCTTATGAACTGGAAAACCATTTTTAAAACCAAATTGTAATGATGGAGCGACCTATAATGAGGTTTCCTTTGAAGATATATCATTTGAAAATGTCTCCATCGTCTGGCGAAGATTTACCGTTCAGAAATTGAAGAGAAGTTGCATTCTAGTTTCGAAATTATGATAGTGATGCAATTGTGAGATCGTACTTGTGATGAACAGCTAGTGGGAGCAGAGACGTGAGGAATGATTTCTCCTGTTATGGAGTCAAAGTCTAGTTCTTAAACCATCCTCCTTGTACCCTGATGCGCACTTGACGAAACAGCTAAGAATAAAGTTGCTCTGCTTTCTAAGAAAATTTTAGAAGCGTGCCAAGCATTTTTTGAACCTTGCCTTACAGTAGATCTTCTTATTGAGCGTATTTCCTTTGACTAGACCTGGCCGAGCAGCTCCTAGAAACGAGCTCATTCCCCTGCCTCTTTCTCAGCGCTCTTTAGCTTTAAAAATGATGGCATATTTCTGCCTCTCAAAACGCCACAACTTTTCATTCGAAAAAGACTAGATAGCTTCTAGCCGAAGCTGTGCATTTTCTCCTCACACAAATTCATCTTTATTGGCACATCAAAGCCTTCCTGAATAACTGTAGTGTAGAGCATATAACACTGCGTTATTGTTGTCATCGCTCAAACTTATGAAATAAATACAGGGTTTGAAAATTATGTATATATCCTTTGCATGATTTCATTGTTAGTTGCTGCAACGTATATACAGCAGGAATTTTTTAAACTCACCTCATTGAGAATTCTTCATAAATACAGTACTGTAGTGCAGTTGTAGCGTTGGAACAAACAATGGCGTGGAAACCTTGTTGATTGGATATAATCTCTTGTCCTAATTTTTGCTTGAAGGTATACTAATTTTAGTGCAAAAAATAAAATCATTCACTTTGTAGGTTGATGTGAAAAAATTGATGTAATTCTGAGATAGAGTCTCTTATTTTCTACCATCATTTGCTGTAACAGTTTCACGAACGCCATTCAAGGACATTCAAGTCAAACGAGATGTTTTTTTCGTAAATTCGTAAAGGGTCTGGTGATATGTACGGAATACAGGATTTCGACAGAACGGTTTTCATGTAGTGTAGAGTTAGTCGATATGAAACTAGTGTTTGCAATGGGAAAATAAAAAGTTGAAAGAATTTTGGTCATCTGCTGGCAGCAGCGCTGGAAAGAGCAGAATGCACGCTACACTCAACGCCTCATGACGACCCTATAACGCTCCAGCGCCTCCAAGGGAAGTGCCTGCGCTGCTCGCGACGTTGAGGTTTCATGCTTGTTGCAAGCTTTGTAAGACTTAAGGGGTGTTAACACTAGGGGACATATCGGCCGTGAGGCGCGACACGTGTATACGAGGCTCACCACTGAGGCTCATATTTGTGTGTATTTATACGAAGTTTCCTATTCGCTCTGATCGAATTCGTATTGCGCGACACTCAAGAGCCTCGTAACTAACGTGGCGAATAGGGAACTTCGTATAAACACACACAAATATGAGCCTGAGTGGTGAGCCTCGTATACACGTATCGCACCTCACGGCCGAAATGTCCCCTAGTGTAAACGACCCTTTAGTTTATCCTCGGCAGCTGCTTGTTTTCTTTTGACTCGATAAATATAGGTACGCTATTCAGGCAAGCACTTCCTGACTGTGTCTGAGCGTAATTTTACAGAGCTGTTGTCGCTGTTGTCTCTTCGTTTGTTCGTTGAACCGATTTAATGAGTAAAAATAGTCCCCTAAATTTACGCCGCCTAGAGTGTTGCAGGGAATGAATGGTTTTTCTAGCCATGTTTTATTTTGGTAATGGTGATAGGCTATCATAGATATCATTATCACGTAGCTTTAAGTATTTCTGTAGGTTTATGTAAACAGCATTAATATTACAGAGGGAAATGTCAGTAGTTTGCTCCAAACGTTGACTTGCTAAGTTTTTATCTCATCGTATGTTATCCAAACAGTTGTGTGAGCATTTATCAAGTTAATGTGCATAATGATCACACAGATGGTAAGACCCGCTCAAGTCTCGGAGCCAGAACCGATGGCGTGGCGATATAATTCGTGTGAGCGTGACCCGCAAACAACAGTATCTGTCGTCGTCTGTGTGACAAGGTTGCTGTGGCGCCACAGAATCTGGAAACCGCCCAACGCTCGTTCTGAAAACGGCACTTCCTTATGAGAAACAGTTCGCAGAAGCCCAAGGTTTTGACCGAAATCACTGGTCCTACTGGTTTATAGGAGTTATTTCTCTAGGAAGAGAAAATGGCTGATGAGCCTGTCAATGGTGGAAGACTTATCCATAGTTATTATGTAAGTCAGTTTTGTTGCTCATTATTCTGGTTGTGTGGAGAACCAGAACATCAGGAAATCTATCATCCATTTAAATTAAAAGCGCAACATTTTTCGTATGGAGACGCAATATGAGTTTGAGTACTGTGACGGTACTAATGGCAAGCAGGAAATGACCGATGGTTTTATTGATCAGCGATAGGGTTGACACTGCTCTTTAGTTTCTTAATGTAGTTTGAAAAAGTTTCTGCAGACTGATGGGCCTCGGGCTGTACTTAAAATTTGTTATGCGCTAAAACAGAAAAAATTCACGTAAAAAATGAAACAAATTAATCGAATTGCTCAACTACGCTGGTAAAGCAGATCAATTTACTTGATTTAATCCTTAAAGTGTGGTAGCTTTTCTAATATAGTTTGGAAATATTGTTTTTAAATTCTGTAGACGTTAACATGGATGACGGTACACAAGGTTAATTAACTGAATTCACTGAAGAGGAAACTATTCATGATATTTCAGTTAATAGAAATAGTTGTTGATGTGGAAGCTATTTAGCTCTATCAATGACGGATTCTAGTAACCCCTTGGCTCGTAAATTAATCCCTTTGTTCGCAAGGAAGAATAATTATTGGGCTGTCTTCTCTTAGTTTTTCTTTTTCAGAGTCGAACAAATAAACTCGCTCAGAACGTAACGTATCCAAAACTACCACGGACAAGTTCATGCGACGATTCAGATCCCTGCTAAGCAGTCAATGAGTTCTGTGTAGAAAATAACATTAACAATGACAAACCAATTCATTCGAAAATAGAATGCTTCCTCCAACAAACGTCCCCGGGAAAGAGTTGAGATTGCAATGACATTTTCATAAAGCGAGTTTGTGTTGATCGATACGAAGTATCTCCCCAAGTTCGAAATGATTAATGCATCAAGTGCCGTAAATAAATAAGGCTAATTAATAACATTCATTATTTTTGGCTGTCGAAAAGGATTGGTGATCATCTGAACGCTACCAAAATTTTACTCACGTGCTGCATAGAAGAAATAGTGCAAATTTTTCTCTTGAAATATTTCGAAAATCGATTCGTTGTTTCCTTCATAAGTTGCCGTTTTCTGTAGGCTGGAAATCATAAAATTTCAATTTACACGTTCGTGGAAATTCATTCGCATGAATGAGATTACTTAATACCGTTGCAGTGCAAATTTTCTTATTTAGGTTTCAGTAAATGTCAGCGAAATGAATAAATTTAGCAATTACATTTGTAGATATTTTGTCACGTATCTCGACATGGTAGTGGACAAGTCCTTCTATCACTTGTGATGAACATACTGTATTTATTCCGATTCCCAGGGTCATGAAAGTCAGCTTATATTCAGAGCACGCTTTCCCCTACGCCACGTATAGATGTAATCATTGTTACCACATCTGCAGGTGGCAAGTATTATTCTAACATAATTAAATCTCACGTAAAATTAGCTAGGATTTTAACTTCATGAGCACCGATCTAGTTTGAGTCACAGAGCAGAAAGCAGCAGAGTAAATCGAGCGCGAGTGCGACGTGTCACCATCTGCCAGATGTACATTACCTGATATCCACAGAGTGAACAAAAAATGAGCGTAATTATGAAGTGTTCCTAACCCGGTAAATTATTAACGGTTTCATGTTTAAATTTTTTATCTAATTAAATGATGATGTATTGCGTTGATGTTGAGCAGCATAATGGTTTAACCGTATCTAGAGTAGATTTAAAAATGTATTTTCTACTAGAGCACCGAAATTTTTTACTCTGCGTTTTTAGGGCATGCTAGCTTGCTTTCTGAATGCGCCTTAGAAGAGCACCCTCCTATTGGAGAATTGGGAGGGTTGTTGTGGAGAGAATCGCTGCTACTGGCGGGGTTAAATTTTGCCCTCTCGTACGCGCGAGGGAAGTTGCCATGACAACCAGAATCTAACCAATCTCAAGCTAAGCTTTAATTATGAACAGGAACAATTGAACATACGAAATAAAGCTCAAAGCATGTCTTATGACTATTGTTGACATTCCGCGTGAATAAGAAATGAGGATTAAAGTCGAAAGATACACCAACACTCATGAACTGCTATCACACACTTTTTTTTGCGATTAGAGTGTGTTGGTCCTTTTTTGTACTGCTAGTAAGACCTCAGTATTGTAATAGGTCCGTATTCATTCCGGACGTAACAGTTATATCAACATGTGCAGCAGTAATGCGAGCGAAACTTATACGTCGTCGAAGGGCGATGAAATATCTGGCATCATTGTATCTCATCAATCCATCATCGATTTTTTCCTAACAATGAAACGCTTATTATCCAAGTTGGCTGTTCGAATCGGGGTATCAAGCCCATCAGAATAATCTAAAAACACGAGAGATTACGTTGCGCTATTTCAAGACGATTTATTTTCTATGAAGGCGATTTTTTTGCTATATCATTTGTTTCTCATGAAGGCAATGTCAGTGTCAAATTGAAACCATGTTCAGCTCTTGCTTTTTGTTTTTCACCTGAATTTAGTCCCTATCTATAGTTCACTTGACTCCTGGAATTATAGTTGCCTTTGTTTACTTTAACTTGAGGGAATGGGATTATCGTCTCGAGCGTCTTTGCTGGGCTTCTGCTTCACTGCAGTTCAGATCGTAGAAGGTGTGGGGCGAGTTGTGACCATAACTCATTCTCTAAATTTTGTTCTAATTGAGTTACCGAATCTGAAAAAGTTTCCGTCTTCAGTTCATCACCGTAATGCCCTCTTTGTATGCAAAACTGAATATTCTATGGAAATTCATGCGATTGTTTGCCGTAAAGGTGCGTGAAGTGTCGATTGATTTGTGTTTGTTGCGTGTTCGGTGGATTCGATCATAATTATCTATGGTACTAATTTCTCTGAATTAACTTTTGCCTCTTCCTGGTAATTCGACATGATTTATGATGCGATGCAAGTTTTTTTTTGCAATTCAATTTCGTTGTTTCGATTTCACTTACAATAGTGGGAAGGAACTATGCTGCAAGACGAAATAAAATAGAGAAGTTTACCTATTCTAATTTTTTTATCAACTTCGATACATGTTTTAGAGTTGTCATTTTCATAATAATTATTCCATTTAAAAAAAAATTACGTCGTTTGAAATCATTTCCATGTTCATTATTGTACATGTATGTGCATATGTTTTTAGTAAAATGTAGTATATTTTGCTCAGTAAGCTTAACAGTTTCATTAATAGAACATTTATTAGAGATCGTTGTTATCTTCCAACTACTTTGCCATATGAGGAACAAATTTTTTATGCGAGGAATACGAGTATTTACCTGCTTCTGCATAACTTTTGGCCGAAAATGTTATCTTTGCATTGCCATCTCTATATCTGTCAATGCCAGGGTCACAATTTTGTTGTCAATTCGTTGAATTCATCGGATTAGTCCATAGCGATTAAAAACGCGCCTACCTACAGGTATGATCTGATAATTTGATGTGAGCCACCTAAAGTCAGGTCACTCTTGCTGTCCGAGTTGCACATTCTAGCAGATCATAGCACGCACCGGTGCTGGAATTATCGTAATATAAACAACTAATTCAAGATCCTCGGTATGAGGCAGGAAATCAGTGTAGACTCTTTTAGAACAATGAATAAATGCGTAGATAAATGTCCCAGTGAGAGAATAAATAAGTGCATAAAAGAATACACAATTGAATCTAAAATAAACGTGTAAATTAATGAAGAAATTGTTATGTAAAGGAATAAATACTTGAACGAAGGGGTAAATAAATTGAAACCGAATAATTAACAAACGATGATAAATAACGGCGAGGTCGAATATAATGACATGTTGCTGTAATTCAGAGGAATACTCGAGCTGTTTCACGAATAAGCGGCAGAGCTCTACTTGTGTTCGTGCTAGGGCTTATCATGGTGAAGAAACGTATTCGCCGACTTAAAAAATTCAGAGATGAGGACAAGAAATATTTTGTATCTGAAACAAATATGATGAAGGGGCGTGTTTGGGTACATTTTTTTAATTAAACGATGAGAAATTAAATACAACTCTCTACGACCTATTTCTTATCACCAGGCATCAACTGGAAAGCATATTCTAGACAGTGATTTGATTGATAACAATAGTCATTTATCCATAGTTTTCACGTTAAATGTATTTTGTCACATTTCAATTCTCTGCTGCTGGTCTTCGAGTCAACAGCAAAAATGCGTTGCTCTTCAACGGCTGGTGGGTTATTTGCTACTGTCTTTCGGGGCGTTTAAAAAAAAAAATTAAGTGTCCACGGATAGACCAGTCAACACGTTTACTGCAGGGCGCTATGCGCAGCGAAAGCAGGAAGGTTGTACATAACCAACAAGATATTGTGAAAAGGTGCCGCGCAGTACACGCCGCACTTACCGAACTCAGACTTGATTTGTCGCCCGTAGTTGCCCCTGCATTCTGGGTCTAAATCCCGAGCGTTCCATTGAACGCAGATCCGTTTCAGCTGCGCGCTCGACCGTCGTGAAGCAATAACGCTGTGCTACATAATGGCTGCGTTGCATCAACAAACTGAAGTTGTTCCATGCAAGCTCGTGCAGTCACAACGCAGCTTCAACTCGAGTTGTGTCCTTTTCCAATTGAGAGTCGTGCGGGAGGGTGTTTTTCTCTACGTAAATGTTGGAATTTAGAAATCTAGAGAGTTGAGGATTTTTCTCCACTGCAGAAGGTGTAAATTATAAATATTAGGGAATAGGTGACCAGTATATCTACATCCTTCTCTCCTCTTCTCCCTTTTTTATTTTTTGCGTGCAGAAATTGGGTAACCCAAAGGCAACAACGAAATATTGGGGCCTCTTAGTGCCAGCACGTGATAATGGTTTCAATGTGACTTGAATCATGTTAAATAGACTGAGTAAATTACAGTTCATAATAATGATAAAAATTAGAATCAAATTGTGCCACGTTGACTCGAAGATAACTTTTCCTGAACGGGAAATTCATAAATGTCAGCGGGACATTGTTACTTGAATTTAATTTTAGGGGTTAATATACTAACTAAGGTTGAATCCAGCAAACGATAAACTTACAGAGAGGTGAAATTTATTAAGCAGAGTATAATTCATTTTAAACTTCTCCTCTTTCAAACTCTTTTTTCTTTCTATTTAGCGTACATTGAGTGAGCTCGTAAAGACCTCCTCGTGCGACGCAAACGACATCCTAACAAACTCTCCTCGACTACACTAGTGAGATCGGTCACCGCGGATTTCAAAACTGTTGCTCTTCCTCCTCTCCGAAAGTAACACCAAACTAAACCTCTTCTACTTGCTACGTATCTACATCTTTTACCAGGGAACAATTTCTACTAGCACTTCTTTGTTCTCTGCAATTCAATGCACAATACTACACAAATTTGTAGGTTTACTGAATGAGTTGGTCAAAAATCAGTCAATTTAAAAAGATAGTTTTGGTTTCACATAACCCCGCTGACTGTAGTAAGGGCATTGACTTTTTTTTTCATTCAGACATTTCGAACTTTCTTACTATTAACAGCAACGCTTCAGGGGGCATAGAATGGGCCATAAGTTCAAGTTAGTCAAGTTTGTCTATCCTACGCCATGACTATCACCTCATGGGGATACTGTTGCGTTGCTTCAGCTGTAGATGGGCCTTCGGAACTTCTATCTTTCTGCCTTATTTTCTTCTGTGCCTTCTTCATAACCTTTTTTTTATATTTTCGTTCTCATCCTTCCTATCTAGCTGTTTCTATGCTTTTTGTCTCCAGTGTCGGGAAAATGGGCGAGGGCCCGAGCTGAGAGTTAGGTTGGCCTATTTTTGTTGAAATAAACATTTTTTCTGTTAAGGACACTTTTTTCGGTTCACTGCTGTCCTGTTTTTGAGCACTTACTACTTTCTTCTTCAACATTTATCTTATTTCATCAACTTCTTTCTCAACTTACTGTTTGTACGCCCCTTCTGCATAGATTCCGCATTCCTGTATCTCCGTACTGATGGTGCCTACCTCCTTCCTGTCTTCGATACGATCTTTTTTAGCGGTTAGGGAGGCTTAAACTAACATATAATAAATCTACAACCCTGTGTGGGAACACACCTTGTGCGTAGGTTCCAGGTTTTTTGTAGTCGATACCAGATGATCCCCTTCTCTTCGCTCTCTTGAGATCGTCTTCGTTGAGGCTGGGAGGTCGTCAACTAACTAATATGATTGCAATATTATGTGCAAGCATCGCATAAAATAGACGAATTGAAGGTTTAACTTCTCGATATGTTCGCTCCTTGATTAAAGGCTTCACTGCCGTCCTCGCGGCAGCTCCTGATCTCAAGTCAGCTCTCCTCGCCACATCAGCTTGCCAACTCTGTGGAAAACTTCCAAGAATCTGACGCACTTCAGACGAGACTCGTGCTTTTGTGGAATAATTTTTCATCGTGGCATCTTCATTGCCGAAGTTACGCATGCGCTGCGGTCTTTTACGCGGCTTTTCTGCGCTAGCTATTTTTATCATTGAAGTTGAGACACGCATGCAGAAATTGCTCGGGCATATAGCGCTGCTGTGTTCGGAGTTTTTAAACGCAAGATAGGGAGACGTACTTATGGAGGAAACGAGGGAAAATATTACTTTACGGTTATTCCTGTACTTCGTATTCAAGCTGTACTCGGATACGAATTACCTACAAAATGTTTCACTAATCTCTCAAGTCGTGTCGATTCGTATGTTTATGTTTTTGATGTGTAAGTCCATGCACCTCAGCAGTATTTATGCTCCCTAAATCTAATTTGACGTTGAGTTGACAACTGTTCAGGCTCCTAGCTTCAAACTCTGTTTACATCTAACGTTAACTTATGCTGCCGTTGCTGTGACTTTGGGCACTCCGGACCTGCAGTCAACATGAGCAGGAAGTTTGTGAAACTTATCTTGAGTAATAGTTTGCTCAGTTCGCTATTCCTTCATATTACAATGGTCCAAACTCTACAGCTTATCCTGCGCAAAATAAGAGAGATGAATTTTTCTTCTCACTTTATAAGCACAAGTTTTGCCTGCGCTGGTAAATCTCACCTTTCGTTAAAAGTAACTATCCATATATCAGTAACTGCTCTGGAGGTTGTCGTTCAATGCGTTGTGAGACTCTGGCGTTCTTCCTGGCATTTGTGTTGTGCATTATTTAATGCACTTGAGGAAATTCGAAGGGGACAAAATGTTCGTACATGTACATCAGTGAATCATTTCTCCAACGGGCTTTCAACAGATCATAAATCTATGCCATCCATAGGACAACCTTATCCAGGTTCATGTGACCACGAAATCTATATAAACCTTCAAAGAATAATATTGTGGCATCAATTGAACAATACAAATTTTCCACCATTAGAAAAACTATTATTTCAAAATAATTTTGTGATACTGAAAGTTTATGAATTAATTTATCATTACTTCTACGCATGTCTTCGTGTAGTCCAATGTTTTGTAACCCATATAGTTATTTTCAACTTGACAATCGTACATCATGCATTCTACATGAAAATTTCACACTGTTATTTCTTCATTTCGGCAAAATGTGAGCTTTGGAGTTATTAAGTCAGTCTCCGGAGTTGACCCAACCGAAAAAATTGTGTTACTAATTAAAACTTGCAAGCATTGATTAGCTCCAGAAAACATCCCAGAGCAGAACGAAGAAGAAATGAATTGATAATTACTACCATTTTAAAGCATTTGTTCTTCACAGAAAGCGAATGATCATTTTCTTGAGTGTTTTTAGTTTATAAAGTGACAATGTTTTTTTCGTCCGGTACGAATACCATTTCTGTTATTAATAGAGGGAAATATGAAGCACCTAATTTGTGTCATGTTGACTTGATTCGTCCGAGCATTATTCACGCGTATAGAATTGATGCACGGATGATGTGGTCATTACTGCGTTAGAATCGTGCTAAATTAACATTTGCGTGGTATGCGAATTTTTCTTTACCTCCTCTTCGTATTGATAATTTCAATCTTGAGGAATTAGCGCTTCTCCTTCCGTAGTATTTCTGTGCCCATCAAAGTAAGTAAGCATCGCTGTTGGCAAAGAGTCTGTGGCGCCTGGAATTTGGCAGTCTCCTTACTGTTGTCGGAAGAATACGTGTCACTCGTGTGCTGGAAACGGAAATGGAATTAAACTTTTCTCTAGTTCCATCAAATTACACATCTTTTAATTACAAAAAAATGTATTGGACTATAAGACAATTAATGAAATAGTAACTCAACGGGGATTTCGTGAGTTTTTAAGAAAAATTCAATGCCACGTAGAATAAATTTATAACACGTGACCAATTCAGAGCTATAAAATCATTCTATGTTTTGCATCTCAAATAAAATTAAAGTAGGGCAAAGCTGTTGAGGTTTGACGATGTATGACGAATGCTAGAGCCATAGCGGGTCGGCACCGCCTGTCCTGACCTTCCGAATGCCAAACGAAATCATTTCCAATTTTTGAATTGTTGATTACTTTTACATTCTATTCGATACTGGGATAACTACAAGTATCTCCACAAATAACCGTAAAACAAATCTGTGATGCCTTTTATTTGTTTTTCTCTAACATTTGTTTTCTTTATGCGTTTATGATTGAAAATTGAGTGGTTACGAACGTTTATTCTTTTGTAATACAATTTTATTTACTCATGTGAGTAACATAATTCAAATACCTGTTCTATTTTCTCTAAAGGTACATTCAAACCTTATCGTTAATTTCTGTTCATATGGTTGGAAGTTTCTTATGGCATCTAGTGTAAGTAAAATTAAGATTCAGTGCAATTTGCGCGAGTGGAATTTTTTCTTTCTAATTCTTGCCCTGCATTCGTTTCGAAATGACTAAGTTTAGATCCAAACGTTGAATACATTTCTCAAGAAAATTTTTTCTTTTTGAGTATTTTTTCCAACCAATAGTTCTCACGCCCAACATTATGCTGAAAGTTTGCTGCATCTCGCATCCACAATCCTCTCGAAAGTTTCAATTCAATAACTAGTTGAAACGAACTAGTTAGGACGAGTAGGCCTTACAGAAATATTAAAATATGTCAAGGTCTCAGATTCTATTTTCGGGTTTTGGTTACCTCGAAGCATTTGCATTTCTCCTCGCAGCAGAAGAAGTTGAGTTTCTTTTATGATTGATTTGAAGTAGTGTGATGATGGCTGAATTTTCATGGTAAATAAACCTGCCGTTCGTGCAGTTTATTCTGATATATTAAACTTTCCAAGATGAACTCAGCTTGCTTTTGCTAAACTCTTCTAAATGCTCTTTGCTTGCAATTTGCATTCCGCTCTGCATATATTTGGCTTGCATTGAACTGCTTCCTTTTCTCCAAGAGTTCTTACTGCTAGCTCAAATAAGTCTCGGCAGATAAACTTGGCAAACTTTAATGGGACGTGAAAGTTTCATCGAAATAGTTCAGCAACTCTCAAAGTACGTAGGTGAACAATATCAAACAGTGGGGATATATTCCAGTTTTTTTTAAATCTGTGTGAGAATTTAGGTTTCATCTTCAATGACAAGAGTAAATTACAAAAAAGTAAAGATGAAAGAAGTCCTAACAATATATTTGTTATTGCTTACATTGTTACTAATTTTTCTTTCGCTCTTTTACTTGGTATTACTGTTGAAAAGTGCCTTACACATCGTTTGTATTTCGAAATTTTGTATATCATACCTTGAATTCATACATTTGGGTGTATTATGCAAAGTTGCTGATGACAGAAGTCACAATTGACCATCATGTTTTGATAACCTGATTAATTTCACATTACTTGACATCATTAAAAGATTTTTGTCGCTTGCCTTTCTTCAGGAATACTATTCATGATTGTTGCATTGGAGTCTAACTTCCAAGTCAGGATTGTCTATATTCCCAAGAACCGTGTGGATTTGTTCGAATTTTTAAAATAAACACTTTTTTGGCAATACTTGATTACAGCCCAAACAGTGTGTTCCAGATCATCAGGATGGCCGGTTGTAAAATGGCTCTTTTTAAAAGGAATATGAATTGAGCCTTTATAGAAGGTACAAGGGCTTTGGAAAAGTTTCCTCTCTCTGTCATCGAGTTCAAATTTGTTTGAATTTTCTTGCTGCAATTCGTAAGTTTTTTTCAGAATTTCGACTCCATTAAATTTGTTTGAAATTTCTGTCCTAATAAAATTTATTTTATTATAGAAATTATTCTGTTATTGGAAACTGAATATCGCAAATATTTTTCTCACTCAGGATTCAGAAGAATTCATTTGTACTTCAGCAATTATGTTTTAAGGAAATAGTGATAGTGAGAGTACGCAGAGTTCGAATTTAGATCGCGTGAGGTTGTTCAGAGCGTAAGCTCCATGAATAATTGAGCTGGACGCTCTCTTCGAGCCGTTTGGCAAACATCACTTCGTCACTTCAGCTTTTTGCTCACGCAGCCTAGCGTGCAGAGCGCCGCAGGGACGTGGCCTTGGTCCCGCCTACCCGCCAAACTTCCGGGAGTCTCGGGCAAAAAGAGGCCTTTTGATCGCTGAAAAATGTTTGTCTCTCTCAAGTTTGAATTTTTTTCAACGAAAAATATGTTTCGAACTTATAAACGATGGGCGTGAGATCCTCAAGCGGTGAACTACGGAGCAACATCAGGAAGCAGTCCTAATCTGGAAGATTTTTGTGAGATCCATCTCACAAATTAAGATCTACGAAAGAGTTGGCCATGTCCTCAAACAGAAAAAGTCTGATTGGCTTGTTAGCGGTAAATTTCAATCTTGAAATGAAACATTTCAGCAAAGGAAAGTAAACAATAGGAAAATTACAAAAAGTATTTTACTGAAACTAATTCTTGCATGGGATGATGGTAATCATATTTTAAAATTAACCACAAATTGCAAATGAAACATTTGTTGAATTCATCCAGGAAAACAGGAATGGAAATCATGAATAAGTGTTTCCTGAGTCCAAGTTATGGCGTTGGCTTTTCTGTCTATACATGAACCAGTTTCGCGATTCAAAGACGGCTTACATTCTGTAGAATGTTTTCGTTCTGCTCGCCATAGCCATGTGGCTAGAGGTTCTGCCGCCGTGCGGCAGACCCGGGTTCGAAACTCTGCGCTGGAGGTGGCGATTTTCTCTGTAGGGAATAGGAGAAAAATTCCAAGCACAATACCCCACTCTACCCAGGTGTCTGAAATGGGTACCGGTCTTGACCGGGGGAAAGCGTCATGGCGTCCTGGCGTTAGATATAAGGCATTTGAAAATCCAATGTACAAGGTAATATGTATCAGGCTTGATAGGAAATAAAGCATCCGTAGATGCCTTCATTATTATTATTCTGTTAGCGCGGGATCACCCTCTCCCAGTCGTGAGTTTTGTGGTATTCCTGTTTTTTTTGTGCAAAATCGTGATTTATTTTCCATGTAATCAAGAAAATGTGCTGAGAGTGTTCTCCCTATCACACTCGCTACATGCCGATAAAAAGTGCATTTTTTTACGACTTTCTAAAATAGCGCTAATTTACACATCATGAGTCACTGCATACGCAGTTTCAGAAAATCCTAGTACAAATACGACTGTTTCTGAACGGAAGTTGAGATCTCATAAAGCGGAGTAGATGCGGCCTTACATGGCCGTTGACGCGGTCGGAACAGTCCTTTATTTTCCTATTTTGTAGCACATGTTTGCGGCTGCTGAAATTTTCTTTATGAAGTCATGAACACCTCAAGTCTCGGTCTTACTTTATTGCCTATTTACGCTGATTTTTTATCACTTGCTGAAATCAGAGGATCGTAAGAAATTTATGCGACCAATCGCAGCGTCATTGTTGCACTGAGATTGGACTATAAAGAGCTTTGCTGCCTGGAATGATCCTAAAGCATCTCTTTCTGCCGCAGCGCTCCCCAGAGGCATGAAGCATTTCCAGACCTTGGGATTTCAATTTAAGGCTATTATGTTACGTTGTCTTTCATGTTGCCTTCAGGAAGATGGGTGTCAAAAATTGTAAGTTAAGATTTGATTTCTGATATCCTTCGGTTAATATTTGCTCATTTCGATAATGCTGCCAGTATCCCATCGAACACGAATGATAGAATTTTCTTTGTTAGTGTCATTTTTCCAAACTATTCATCTTGTGTGAATTTATTTTATTACGACTCGAGCCTTTTTCTGACAATGCTCTCCCTTCTTGAGTAATGTTCCAGCTGTGCGTTGACACGAACTTTGAAGCTCAACTGTGAATATGTAATTTTTTTTAATTGTATCAGTTACTTGAACTGTCAAATGGTATCTGTATTTTATGTGACAACTGAATTTTGTGGCACGTATTTATTATCTTTCGAAAGAGGGAAGAAAATTTCAAGTGGGTACACGTACGCGTGAGCAGTCGTACAAGAGAAGCTCAGAACTCCACCATTTGTGAGGTGCGCACAACACTGAGGTGGCGCATCATTTCTCACTGGCAAATAGCCTGTCCAAACCATCCGACTCGACAGATAAAAACGCTGTTTCATTAGAGCCCTCAATTAATTCTCCTGATCTCCTCATCTTGGAATACATGCACGTTTTGAGACACTGTCCGTCAATGAACGAGTGTGACTCGGTGACGAAGCTCTCAGTTGTTTGTTAACATTTGAAATACAGGGTGCGCCAGAGATACTTACTCATTTGAAAGGTCAATAGAAGCAAAAGTACTCCAGATATTGTTTTAATTCTTTTTTATTTGAAAATACAATGTCCCATTTTTTTAAGACTGTCTTGAAAATGACATCGGCTAAATGGCGACCCCCAATGCGCATACACTGATTAAGTCGATTTTTGAAATGCGTGTCCACTCTTTGCAGCACATCAATCGGTATGTTGGCAATAGCATCGCGGATGTTGTTCTTGAGCGAAGCTATTGTCCGTGGTCGATCGATAAAACCAGCGATTTCAAATGACCCCATAAAAAAATCGTCTGGAGCCAAATCTGGAGAGCGAGCCGGCCATGCGTGCGCGCAAGGCACGTTGCGTAGCAAAAAGTGAGCGACCGTTAGAAAAGAAGCTCTCGACGGCGAAGGTCCGCTGTTCTCTAGACCAGAGGATGATGGCAACTGCCTATAGGGAGAAAAAAACTTGGGGACTTTTTCCTCCAGTAGCGCCGCTCATCACCCCTCTACCCACCCAAGTCACCGCTCGGGAGTTTTTTCGAATAAGTAAGTTTCTCTGGCGTACCCTTTATTTTGTTTGCTCTTGTTTACTAAATTTTTATTTTCAATGTTTCATTTTCAGAAATTTCTGGTTAGTTCTTTGTCTAATACTTTAACATCTTATTTTTTCTCTCACAGTAATGAGATTCAGTTTTTAAACTCCGTATCATTTGGTTTTAACATGGTTTTTTAACCACGCTGAACCTTTTTCGGATCTTAAAAATAAAATTTCTTGGAAATTGACTTGTACCTCATCCGACTGAATTATATAATTCCTTTCTAAAGAAATTCTTACGCAAAAAGACGTTTTGAGTGGCAGCAAATATAATTTGTTCATTCTTTTGTATCTACTCTCTCAACGTAGGTTACGTTACCGAAAGCGTGTAAGCAATCATGTATTCTGAGCTTGAGTATTCTTTTCCCAGTAGCGTTCAGCACGATTTTCTTGGAAAATTTTAACCACAATGATAATGAAACTAGGAGTGAGCACAAACATTGCACATTATTATTAGTGTCATTTCCGATCGCCTCTCATTTCAACACCCCACATTTTGGCCAGACTTCTCTAATAATTGGTTTTGTCCTCAGAAGAGCTGGGCTGCGCTCCACAGAAGTCGTTCTGAAGTCGCCCTCCGCCGTGAATCCTGCCCCTCTTGCTTCGTTTCCTCGTGGCTGTTCACGTGAAGTATTTGCTGCTGGTTCTAGCATCAATGTTTGAATTTGTCTAGACTGCAAGAACTGGTGTTATTCAAAGATCACCTCAAGAGTGATAGAAGGAGGAGCTAATTCGTTGGGCTTACCCAGTAACCAATAATTATGGTTCGACGTTTCACTACGATTATTATGTAAATCTCACATGAGACTATAAGAGGCTCTGAATTTGACTAGTTAATTAAAATTATAAGTGCGTATATATGCTTTACATGAGAGGCTTGAATGCCAATTATTACAGGAGCGGCAATAATTCCTGCCTCATTTATTCCTCAAAACTTTGTTTTCAGGCATGTGAGATGTTACTCTCATAGATGAAGGCACGTTTTGTGAATATTTACTGCAGTAATGTACTTCCATACCTTCTAAATTAATTACACTTCTTGTGAGCATTTAATGATTCGATCTGACCATAATTACGAGACAGATCGAGTTACCCGACTGCCTCTGACAAAGCTGGAAAAAACGATTATGTCAAATGGCTGGTCCGTAGCAGCTGTACTCGTAATAATTGACTCGGCTTGGTGTTGACTCTCAGAATAAGGGCTTTGCTGCACATGAAAGGCAGATTAATGAGCGAAGTGATTAATTGTAATTGCATTTCCTAAAGTTATTGAATAAAATGTGCCGGTAGAGGTGGCTTACTGCAGTGAAATTCACTCAGGTGACATTCGAAGAAAGATCGGGTAGTATCAATGCAGCGTGCCTTATTTGTGATGTAAACTTCGGAGTTAGAATAATGTTTTGCTATTGGTTAGCACTTCAAGTCATGAGTTTGTTATGGCACACTGCGTACGTCGCTTGATGCAGCTTTGGGATTTGCTCAGTCAGTGCCAAGTGGTTCTGGTTTGTAGACCAAGCTTAGCTATGATGCATTGAAAAAAATTTGTATGAATATATATATATATATATATATATATATATCTAACATCGATAACGTATGTGTAGGTATATATCCAGAGTGTTTCAGAACATGAGGTACAAAATTACACACCTAGAAGAAATTGGCCAAATAAATACGTTCTCATGAAATTTTCTGAGAAAATCGCGTTTTTGAGATATTAGCTGTTTATTGTTATAAGGGATGGAATTTAATGACACAATTACTCGCAATATTTATTTCGAATTTATGAGAGTTTACAATAATAAAATTTAGTTTTAGTGAAATTTGGTGAAGAGCCTACACATAAAAGAGTCTTGTTTATGCTACACCCTCTGAATCTGAGGAAGATCTCGCGGCCAGAACTACAGTGGCTGCCAGTAGGATTTCTGAAATACCAGACGTGTTTCCTGATGTCCGGCAGTCGTTAAGGCTAAAGATTTTAAAAGTGCATTGATGAAGGTGGAACACATTCTGAACAATTTTTGTAAAGTAAATTCTAAATAAATATTGAAAGTAATTGTGTTATTAAATTTCATCCTCCGAAACAATAAACGGCTAAAATCTCGAATACCCGATTTTTTCGGAAAATTTTATAGAGGAAAAAGTGTTTCTGTGGCCATTTTCTACGTGGTGTGTAATTTTGTACCTGTGAAACGTCTCGTATATGTAAACATATGTATATGTCGATTATAAGGCAAGTTTTTTCGTGCTACAGCCACCAACTAACAATTCGCCCTATGCCAAGGACCGTTCCTATGAGTGTATACATATAAAGAGTGTGTTTCGATTTTCGAACTTATGTCAATTACGGTAAACCAGCAATTGATCAGAACTGTATTGTGATTTAGTTGAAGACGACTATAGCCTTTAGCCATGAGATGAAACTGTCTAATTATATGACTGTCTAAAATACTGTCTTAATATTTTGCTCAAAAATATTTTTGCTATAAGACTTATCTGCATTATTTAACTTTTGTGTAGAGCGCCATAAATTTTCATTGAATTTTTCTAATTTTACTCGCTTACAGCTTGGTTCGTCATTACTTTATCAGTCTGTTTCAGTCACCGTTGCCGTTTCCCATCACTGGATCTCCAATGGCACCAGGACTGCGACGTTTTACCGTCGTGCATTTCGCAAACAATTTTGTGCGCGTGTTCAATCTAGGCCTCTAAAAATCTGAGTGATACTTGCCTTTAGTTCATCAATCTTGTTGCAGCGGAAGTTTTAGTACATCTTTACTGTTCGCCCCCCCCCCAATGGAAGAGTGGAGGAGTAGCAGTCATGCGTGAGAAGTCCAACGTCAGATGAGTCGAGTTTGCAAAAGTTCTCCTACAACCAAGCTTGGATGGCCTCGTTGCGAGTCCTTCGTAACCTTGCTGACGTCTGCACCGCTACAGCCGAGTCGTGGTCGCTTGTACTGAGGGCTTTTACTACCTCACCTAGAACATGGAAGTAATAGTCGGTGTGCAGCATGAAACCATCACGGAAGAATTCTTTAGTGCTTGAGTCACCGAAGACGTTGATTGTCTACGAGAATTATTTCCCTCTCCGTTGACGCCTCACAGTCGAATCCAGGATAGTGCAACTTATTGATGAATTTTAATGCCATTGTTGCATTGGTACTGCAAAATTTTAAAATTTTCTCAATATCTATTCCTTGTGCTGAACAATGAAAACAAGACATCTGGCGTGATCCCAAAATATAAAGGTTCTATATTCTTCAAAATGTATTGTTTAAAAATATGGCTGAACGAAAAGCTGGTAGATTTTTGAATGAAAAAGAAACAGGGAAAAATAAATAAATGATTAAAGTTAGCAGTTGATAATTGAAAAGGAGTAACGTCAGTACCTTACAGATTTTCAGTTGCATAAAGTTATTTTATTCTAATTGCATTCAAATTTCGAAATGATTGAATGAAAATGAGTCACATTTTGTTGGTAAATTTAGGAAAATATGTTACAAGAATATCATTTAAGTTTCAATTTCTGAAACTTACTTTGAAATTGAAAATAGGAGTACGCCCTATGAGTTTCAATTTCTGATATCAACAAACAAGGATCATTGAGAATCCTCGAGAAATGCACTAAAACAGACACCCACAATAAGTGAAAAAAGAATTAATTTCACACGTTTTAATTTTAATGATATTTTAGACAGATCTTTTCGCTTGAATTAAAAATTAGTTACTAGTTTAAATCCCACATATCAAGACAATCGTAAATCCTTGTGATTGGCCTAGGGGGATATTTCTTTATCATTATTCCCTCTTGTTTATCATTCTGAGGTTAACATAATTGTTGACAGTGCGATTGTACATGCCTCCTTGCTTCATATTTCTGCCTAGCATATTCTATTGGCCTCTAATGAGATGCTTCCTCATGTCCTGCTACTTTGTTGCCGTAGAAGCTGCGGTACAGAGCCCCCAGCATTGTGCTCCCATTGTATGAAAATCTGTTAGGTTTGCATGTTGGACTCCTCAGGGAGCATAGGTCGGCCAATGTGCAATTAGGTTAGTTAAGTTTGTCTATCGCATGCTATGATGATAGCGTCCCTATGGGAAATACTTTTAGGTCACCTCAGTTACATGTAGGTACGCTTTCGGAACTTCTATCTTTCTGCTTACTTTGCTTCTCTAATAATTCATGACTTCTTCACAACCTTTTCTTTTTTTTTCCAGATTCTTTCGTAGCTTGTTGTTTCTATGCGTAGGGTATCCTGTGAGGAAACATATCTTGTCGCTAGGTTTCCTGTTTTCAACAACCAGCGATAAATGTTTTATTCTCTTCGCTATTTTGAGACCTCTTTTATTGTGGCTAGGGAGTTTAAATCCAATTAAGATAAAAACAAATGTCTTGTGTTCGACTGCCCTTATTTCATTTACCCACAACTCAATCGCAGTGAGGTAGCTAACGTGTAATTCTTATGAAAACGGATTACCAGCTCCTTTTCTCCCTTTTTTTAGATTGGTTTGAAGCGATTTCGAACCAATCTCGAGGTATCGGGGTCGAGCATTGCTCTTTCTTCAGGTACCGCCTTGTCCTGCAGCTGTACGGTGTAATAATTAAAATTATGGGAGTGAATTCCCATGTTGGTGCAGTTCTGAGTTGTATTCTCTTGTCTTGAGATATTTTCTCAGCCGAAGCGGTAAAAATTGCACCTTCCTTCGAGAAACTCGGGAATTTTTTCAATCTTCTTGCTCCCGAATTTATGTGAGGGTTTTTTTGTTGCAGCGCTGAAAATTTTTTAGGTTGTTGTATGAAACGCGTAATCTATAGATCCCAATATTGCATCGATTTGTGCATACTTCAAAAATTTTTTGGAGGCAAAGTCTCATAGTATCACATTTTTATGCATAACAGATTTTTTAAAAATGCAATTTATTGAAGTGCATGCTCCAAGCATCCTCACGTAGGGAGGGTATCATGAAACTTTTAGCACGAGGTTTTTGGACTAGCCTATCATCGTATATACAGTAGCCCTTACCTCGATTTACTATCAAAAGATATCAACGCATACGTTTATAATTTCGCCGCAGAGCATTGAGTGCAATATTTCAATTACTACTTTTCACCAGTTTAATGCATGGAATTCTTTCGAAATGATAACGACGTTGGCGTATAAATATCAAATCCCTTGTACACTCTGGAAGGCCCACAAGTAACTGACCCTCTTAATTTATTAATAACTTAGACTTATCAACGTTAGAATGTTGAAACTTGTTTTACTCAAGAGGAAAGCACTTTTGTGTTTCGATATAACTTGATCTAGGAGAAATTTAAACTTATCACTGAACTTTTCTCTGGGTTACTGTGTGGGGCGGAATAACTCCTGCAGCTGTGGTTGGACAATATATTATTGAACATGGTGGCACCACTAACAGCGTTAGTGGTAAAAACACTAAATAATGTTATAACATTTTTTATTCCAGAATTTGAACGGCAGGACTTACGCAAAACTTTGTCCCAACAGGATGGAGCTGCAGGCCGATACAGCAAAAGAAAACAATCCAAATCAGTTGATTTTACATTTGGAAATTTCTTTCGGCCCCTCGTTCTCCCGATTTGTTTCGATGGGATTTTTTCTAGTTATATTTCGTCTAGACACAAGTTTGTGCCCAAACCAAAGAATTTTCATGGACTAAAAAAACAATAATTTTAGAGTAGCTCAACTCTTGTCTGATCCGCTAAGGAACGCCATGAAAACGACAAAATAAGGAGCCCTAAGTTTTGAAAACGACCGAAATTAATATTTACAGCACACTGTGACAAAACATGATGTGAATAAACCGTAAAAAGTTTTTCTTTCAAATGCGACGTAAAACAACTTTTAAAATCTTAGCGCTCACACTTGTTGGGAAATTAAAAAGTCAGTTACTTGTGGGTCGTCCATTTTATAATTTTTACTTGATGCTGTTGAAAGAGACTTGTTTCGTTTTACTGCTTTGCCATTAACCTCGTTTCCTTTTTCATGTGCAGATGTGTGACATTTATTAGCAAAACAGTTTTACAGTGTAGAAAAACGCGTACATTTTAGTAGACAATCACGGTAGTGTCAGAAGTGGTTAGTGACAATTTTCATCAACGATAGGCATTTTGATTAACGACTTCATTTCATGTCCTTGGATTGAAGTCCGTATTTTTAAATAAATAATTCGCACTTTGAAGAAAATCTGGAGAATAGTTGTTATATTAAATTTTTCATCCTTTTCAACCTAGAAATAATTTTTTGTAACGCTAAAGTGACCATGAGTATCTGATAATAGTTGAAAATGAATTCATTCAGGAAAGAAGCATTCAAACGTGGCATGCACTGTGAGGTGTAAGAAGTGAGGTCTCTGTCATGCATTGAGTGTAGAAAAAAGTTCCGCTTACGTTAGATTAGCGATTTGTTCGTCAACTCACACTAGTCCGAGCATTTGAAAATAGTCTATTTATAGTCTGCAATTTATTTTAAAATCACGCATTGCAACGCCGTTCCAATACTTACGTCTAGATTAGCTGACTTTCTTCCAAATAAAAAAGTAACCTCATGGGACAGTGTGTAACAGATGTATGAAGAAATTTCCCGTGAAAAACATATCTTTGATAAGAAAAAAGTAGTCGCTTGACCTGTTAACCTCAGGTTTTCTCGAGTTGATTCTCGGCCTCACACGCTCCTCATTGCGGACTTTTTTGTATAAATAACAACGTGGATCGCAATTACCATTGAAAATAAAATATTTGTAATGAAGTTGCAAACCGTCGTGCGTATCTTAGCTACGAGGTGTAATGAAAAAATCCATAAGTGGACACATTTGAAAATCGCCTAATTGAGTGCTAGAACCCAAATTTACGAAAAACAATTATCTCTAGTAGAATACGACAATTGAAAAAGTCGAATTGAGTGTGAAGTGTTCAGAAGTGATAAGTGTAATGGTATTTCATTACTCGTACGACCAGTGTTGAGGTATCGCCTGCTAGGATCCAGGCAAAGTAGAGTGCGGTGAGATCAGTGATCATCGAACCACCGCCAGAGACGCCTACTTGCAAACCGTGAGGGCAACGCCCCTGTGTGATGTGCAGTAGTTATACAGCATTAGCTTCAACCTGAAAGATTCAATAGGTGCCATCACCAAGTAAAGGAAGTGTACAAAAAAGAGCCGCCACAACATCAGCCGAGACAGTACGCTCCAGGCGGAGGAGCCCGCAGTGCGACCGTGAGGAGGCCATGTCAGTCATCAAGCCGAGCCCGTCCTCCACCTCAGCGCTGCCTGTCTTGCCCCCCTCGCAGGTGCGAGCCAGCGCCCGCAGTGTCATCATTGGAGGTAAGTTCTCTACATGTTGGCCCTCTTGGTACTCTAAACTACTCTAAACTACAGTTATTGCTATTGATAGCTAATGTAGGTTATAGCTAAAGTAGTGTGTTGTTGCTCATACAGTTATTTATGATTCATCTCTATTTTATTTCGAATGGCTGAGCTAATGTAGTGTGTTGTTGCTCTTGGAACGGTACTTTTGATACATCTCTATTTTGTTTTGAATGGTCGAGTATGCGATGACCTGTACTCTCTATGAGTGTTGTTAGTGAAGTGCCTAACAACTTGTCTATTTTTGATACTACTTGTGGAGTTTTCTACAATTTTTTAGTATCGGTAACCATAAATGAGGAATACAGTTTTCATGTAACTGTTGATTTATCACGTCAGTGATCCCTAAACAATTCTCGTTTACAAAGTACGAGTGACTCTTTTAGTAGTACGAGTAATAAAGTACGAGTTTAATACTCTATAGGACGTTCATGAATTGCTCCCGGGGGTAAATCATCCACTAAATAATGGTACACAGTTCTTTGTTTGGTTGGTACGTCTTTCTGTCATGCTCTGTAATACGAGTTACACCAGTGCACAAGTACAGGAATATTTTAATCGCTGGTACTATTAGAATGGACACGGATGTTTGCCGTCCACATCTGGAAGATTTATTTAAGGAATATATTGAGTTCGTCATTTTTGATGGGGGCCTTGTACACTAGTCATGAAGAAAAGGCTCTGTGCCTCTACTTCATTTCCGCTCTCTTCTGTATCCAGTATCTTTGAAGCAAGAAAATCAATTCTTACTAGCGCAGTTCTATTAAATGCCATCAATTATTTGAACACGATTACATTCCCCCTAAGAGTTATATTGTTTGGAATTTGGGTTTTTCATGAAGTAAATTAATGACCATGGGTTTCTAGATGTGTTTTTACTTTAAAACTTGAAAATAAATTTTGGTAACTCTGAAGTAACCATGAGTTTCTGATAGTAATTGAAAATGAGTTCATTTGCATAAGGAACATTTAAACGCAGCGTGCTCTGTGCGGTGTAAGAAGTGAGGTATCAGTCATGCATTGAGTGCAAGGAAAAGATCTGCTTACGTTAGATTAGCATTTGACCGTCAACTCAGATTAGTCGGAGCAAGTGTAAATAGTTAATCCATAATTTATTTTCTAATCACGTATTGCAGCGCCGTTTCAATAAGTCGTTTCCATTTTCACCAAGGTAGTATTGAATAAACATTTTTAACTCAGTGTTAAAGTGATAATTGAAATTCAGCTGCTCAATGCCTGATTATTAATTTTTGGCATATAGTTTCATGGAAGAACACGTTTCGCTCCTGAACACAACCCTTGTAAACATATACATCACCTAGATTTACCAGCTTCTTGAGGGGATGAGAACTCTTTCCAATTTCCGCTCATCATTACCAACGAATGCTCAGCAGCTCAAAATATCCAAACTCTCCTGCATTCGAGCTCCTGGCAGACCGTACCTCACTGATATTGTGCATCGTACAACCGCGCGTGGCGCAACTGGCCCAGGAAAAATGACGTTTCCATTTCGTCTTTTTCGGCAAACTGAAGTGGTGTGCCCCTCAGAAGTGAGAGCTTTGTACAGACCTGCTACTCATGCAGCGGGGCCAAACAAAATTAAAAAACTGTATTGAAATGCTCTCCTCGCGCCACCGGGAAATTGTGAACTAATGTTTCAGCGGTTCTATTTTAATTCTTTCATTTAGCGAGGACGGTTTTTACGTTTCAGGAGCATTTTTTAAACATCATATGATTTTAAAACGACTATGAATTTTTCGGAGGGAGAATTGCGACGATCGTATAAAACTAAGCAATTTTACTCAGCGATGTCAACGTTGTGGTTCTGTCGAATTTTTTAATGTTCAGCGTGTTGGATACTGCTATTGGTTAGATGATTGGTTACTGCTAATGTTTCAGTTTACTTTCGAATTCATGTCCCTTATTCCTCCCATTATTGTATACTTCATGAAGGTGCTAGCTATCCATTTCTCATGGATTAATATATTGCTCAAATCATGGGCAACAGTGAGGGTTGTAGTCTACTTGTAATCTGTGGGCCATAGGATTAGTAAGGCCAGTTTTTTTTAATCATGAGTGCTTCTGATAACATAAAGTTATTGATGTGCCGCTCGCTGACTTCTTCAAGAAATTTACAATTATTCGAATTATCTTTCAAGTCGTTTATCGGCTTTACTTAATATTTGTATCTTTCACCAGGCGAAATTTTTTCGAGGAAATATAAAAGGATAAACAGCATTGAAAAGTTTTCCCTGACTGTGGTATACTCTACACTCTGTTGTATTTTTTTAGCTGGATGGAGGTTTATTAAGAAATTGAGCGGGATACTTTTGGCCCAAAGTAATGCAGAACGTCATTTTGCTGCTTCCCAGAATATTCGAAGCTTCGTCCCATCATAACCTAGCAGCTGATCATTCGTTCAATGTGGGCTATTTAAATACTGTACGCCAGGCTACTACCGTATTTGCCTCGTTTAGAATATTTCGGCGAGCATGAAAATGGGATTGTTTTTGCTGGACCTTGAATTTCATCCCTCGAATTTATATTCCTTTCAACAAAAGGACTTCAGCTCGCGCAAAAGAGAATCGAGCTCGCTATTTTTTATCTCCTGCCTTTGTAAAGATAACAATTATCATTGATTGTGAGGCAGCTACTGCGCTCCTGTGCTTTTCACATCATCAAATTTCAAAAGTGTAGCTGGGTATCAAACATTTGATGAAATTCGGTTCCATTACAGTCATTTTAATTGAAGTCGTCTTTGTTGAGAATAGGCCCACTCTGATATTACGGGTAGGAATTTGCTTAGGTTAGACGTTACTTGTGCACGGTGAGTGGAATAAATTAATTCCTTGCAATTTTATTAAACGTTACGAGCACTTGTTGCTTAAATGTCTTGTAGCTCACTTATGAGTTTAAGCAGAGTGTGGGATCTAAGTACAGGCTGCATGGTAACAAAACTGCCAATGTCGAAGAGCTTGATAGTTCACACTCGTCTCTTCTAATAGGAACTCATCCAAAAAAACAAGCTTAGTGGACGTATAAGCAGTAGCCAGTGCTGTACAAACTCACCCTGTATTTGATGAAACAAAGGAACAAAGTACACTCACAAATCCTCGGGTAACACTACCATGCACTTCACCGCGAGTCCAGTCTGCTATTGGCGAAAGTGTCGCGATATCAAAGTCAACATTCGCTGCGCATGTCTATTGCTTCTAAAGTCAGTGTTGTGTTTGTTAATGCTAGATTGAAGAGTTATGATGTCCTAATTACATAGTGCTACGTGTTATGTGGATTTTCGTTTATTTTAAAGTTTGATGTATTTGTGCTTGCCGTTTAATTTGGCAAGATTATATTCTGATGGTCTTTTGTATGACTATGAGTCGACGGAATTAAGAGTTAAATTTGATGTCAATGCAAAATATTTCAATAAGTGAATTTGATAGGTTTTGATTCACGTGATGTTGCACGATCGTTCTGCTTACTGTAAGTGTAATTATTTTTTGAAATATTTCCTCATGAACAGGTACGAATCAGTTGCTAACCACAATCACTGCGCTATGAGAGTGGTTGTAAACTGTCTTTACTGACGATGAGTCTCAAACTCGACTAGAATCTGTGCGACATGGGAGCAAAACGCATGTTGGAAAGCTTCAGTTCCAGTCGAAGATGTGAAGTAGAATCAGGTTGTTAGTGTTCTCTGGATTGTACAGCTGCTATGAGATCTGAGCGTGGGACACCGGAAAAATTATTTAGTTTTTACCACAAATTCTGTTCGTAAAAAAAAACAGAAAACAAGATGGAAAAATATACTAACAGACATCTTTGAAGGCTAATATGGTGCTGGGTGCGTTATTTGGTTGAATCACACGGAGTAGGATGAGCTGCACATGATATTATCAAGTGTTAAATAGTGAGTTGGTGAGCAAACCTGAACAGGGAATAAAATTATAACGTCGAATGCTTGCAAGCTTATTAGTTAAAAGAATTTAAGCAAGAATTTTCTGGAATTTTCTTGATAGATTCTCTTTCAATTACGAAACATTTGGTGCAATTAATAACGACACTTTTCATTCCTTCCTCTCTTTAAAACGCTTTTGTTTCGGTTAGGGGGCTTAAACTAACTTAGGTTATCTGCTAGATATTTGAATGATGCATTAGGGTACAAATTTGAAATATGAGTTGATAGCAAATTTTCTTCTTATGTCTGATCAGAATGTCAACGTTTTATTTGCTCCAAAACCGAGGCTAAAAAGTTTAAGGCCACATATGTTGGTCTATGTATAAGTTCTTTCAAATAAATTACTGAGAAAAACTGTTGCAAATGGCCTTAGGAATTTTCCGATAATATTTTCAATTTGGTAATATTTAGTGGTTACTGTTGAAACTAATAAATGCTTAAATTTGGAGATATATCGTAAAGACACGTTCTGGGAAGCAATAACTTATGATCCGCAAATGTGTTTATTGTTAGAGTTCAACTAATTTTTACTCTACATTGGCCTATCCTCATTGATGGAGCAAAATGTGCGTCTATTCTGAAGAGCCAAGATGTAGTTCCTATGCATAAAAACCCTTGTAATACTCAAAAAAATCTTCCATTCTCATGGTGGCATACATTTCGTTTCCGCGTGTTATTGTGTTGGAAGAGGATAAATCAAGCAACTGTGAGTGCATTGCGATTATCTTGTAGTTAAGATGGACAATTAGACATGGATTTGAAAACTGTAATATTTTTGTTTAGATAAATATATTTCAATTGCTAATTCATACAGAATCTGCATGAATAAACATTTTGTTTCAAAGCTCCTGGAGTAGCAATAAAGCTTAGCGAGGGGATTGAAGACAGCGCACACCGTACATGTAACAGTGATCAAGCCAAAGAGCTTACAGATGTTCGGAAATGTTTGAAAAGAAAATGAATGACTGTGAGCAATTTTTCTATTTGAAAACTGACTTGCGTCGCCCCAAGACCTGCGCGGCGGATGACTTATTGAGTTGGATTTTCTCCTTGCCATCGGTTTTTTCAACTTTTTGTTTCCTCAATTTTTTTTGGATGACATTGGCAAGTTGAATAGGTAAGTAGTTATCATGTTATTTCTTATTGTTGTGGTAGAAATGTTTACTTTGATATCTGTTCCAGTGCTTGTGTCTGCTCTTGAGTTTAGTGTTCAAAATAAGTTCTTTCCTCAACAGGATGACAACCTTCTCTTCCGTCACCACGCACAAGATAATTTGTCCTCATTTATTTTCAAATTAAATACCTCTTTAGAATCACATCCTGCAAAATAGTAACCAATAACTTTTTTCATATATCACACCATTAAATCTATGAATTCCGATCCTCATTTGCAACTTCACTTTTTCATGCACGTCACAAAGTAAATTTTTTCATATCTGTGATAAATTTTGGAACTGCATCCTAAATTTCTCGCGTAGATTTCACCTAAAATACACGTAGAGATCGCACGTCGATAAACTCTGTTGTGTGCATGCTTTTTTAGTAAATGGTGCTTGAACATGCTAAGTTTTTGAAGGCTTAAAATTCAAATCCACTATCACCAAAATTTACGTTAGATTGGTATTTTCTTAGAAACGAACGTTACCTACGTTCGGATCGACCAACTCCATCAACATTGCATGCAGCACAGGAGCTGCTGAGTAGCAATATTCTTGTATTCGAAAAGAAACACCGAAGTTCGAATAAATTTGATACCTTCAACAAAAATGGTACTCCCCAGCACCGTGCCCTCAACTCCTCAAGACCACAACCACAAACTTCCCCCCAACATGCGCCTCGTCTACCAGAAAGGTGAGTACTGCAATACTTGAGCATCGCTTGTGGCGTGTCTCAAAGCTTCTTTTTCTGCCTCTCCTGCAAATGAGGTAAGTCAAATAATTAATTTCCTTGCGATTTTATTAAACGATGCGAGCACTTGTTACATAAATGTCGAATAGCTCAATCGTGTGTTTGCTCGTTAAATATTGCCACAAAGTTACAGCTGCATGACGTCGTGCGTTTGTCGAGACCAGCGATGGGAGGAAAATGTCAATTCATTTGTAGCTTAAGTAGAATACGAATTGCACTAGTAAAATATTTCCTTGATGTTATGGGAAGGAATGAACCGATAGGTGAGACTCGATAGGTGCCTAGCTTGATTAATTTGGTCAGCAATTTCACTCTGTTGTGCATACAGCTTTGATATGATCTTCTATTCCATTGGTTTTCTAATTCATTTGTGGGATGAAACCAATTAATTTTCTTTACTGGACCTCCGGTAAAAAGTTTTCAGTACGGATGAACGTTGATGAACAGGTATCTCCTCTGTGTGTTTCTTGCACGCAGTCACATTCATGTTCCTGCATTGAGAGGAAATAGTCGTATACGTTCAGAGTACGAGCAAGTTTAGCCTGCAGTAAACGTGCTCAATTCCTGTATATTGGCAGTACATCGATACTCTCAGAACATGGCACATGACGCTTATGAGACCGACGCTGCTCAGTGCGTGATCACCTGCGTATTGCTTACTCTCCTCTGACAACTCAATAGTCTTTGACCGAAGTTGTTGTTAACTGAGTTCATTATTATTATTAATACTCTCCTGCCGGGCGTAAGCCGGCGGTTTCATGTATTTACTTCTATCTTTTTCCGGATGAGTGTTTTGTTTTATTCACAGTTATTGTTAAAATGATTATTATCCTTTGCACGTTTAGGTGGTACGCTCATTTTTAATATTAACATTTATCGATGAATTTGCCCTTTTTGGTATCCGGTACACATGAAGAGACTAGTGAGAAGTTTCCTCAATATTCACGTTTAAGGAGGTCGTACCCAGGTAAGCCTTGAATCGAACCAAGCTCATGCTTACTCGAAACTCAATATAACCCTTAAATGAACTGGTCGTGAAGGAGACAAAGTAGTACAAGCGTAAGCCTGCTCAGTCTGTAGTGTTGCACCACTGCTGTTTTCTGGGGCAGAGTTTTTTTGCTACGTCGGCGGTGTTGGGAACCGAGGCTTGCAAGCCTTTGTTCGCCAAATTGAATTTCGCTCTTCCCTCCACTGTATTATTGGCTACATCTCTCGAAACCCTCTTGAGTTAGAAGGAATTTTATCGATGAAAACGGCTGCTCCATGTTCTAGTATGAGAAATGAAAATGTAGTCTCGTGGTTAGGTTTTGCGGCCGGAACTGAACAACGAAAACCAACGCTTGAAAAACTTCGCAAATATTGAAATTTTTCGGAGTTCTATAAGTGCTCCGAAAAGTTGTCTTTCAGAACATTTTGGGAGGGTGTATTAAAGGCGAATTCAAGAAGATTTATGTATTAGGTTTGCTGTTTGGTTCTTCATTTGTGTAAACGGCGTGTTTTGAAGAATCAATCTTTCGCAGTGGAATGAAAAAGAACATAATTAGCACGTTTCCCAGAAACTGTATACTTTCTCGGCATATCTTTGCACAGCTTTTCCATTCAACTCATTCGCTACGTCGTAAAATGTTCGACATACTTACATTGAAGTGTTTTTGGTTGGAGTTTGATATTCCATTTTTGTGCAGTTCTCTTCGTAGTTCTATTTTGAGAATTTCTGTTGAGAAACTCTACATCATTGTTCGAAATGCTATCGGCAAAACCTGGTTTATTTCAGGCAAAACACGTAAGTTTGCTTCTTCCTTACCGTTATCAACATGTTATCGCGCCTAACTTGCAGACTTGCTTCCAGCTGTTCTAGCTAAACTTTTAATTGGTTACCGCTTAAAATATTCGTAATTTTAAAATTCTTTCAACAAAATCGCGGACCAAATTGATGAATGGGTGTTGAGACATCAATTTAAATAAACTCTTTAGCGCTAATGCTCATGAACGAAATATCCTGTCTTATTGATACTGTATATCTTGCGAAGCGCCTGGCGACAATGTTGAGTGCATGCCTGTGCATAATTTGCTCTATCGAAATTAAGGCATTTTACCCAACGAAAAATAAGAGTATCCTTTAACAAGTGTCATACATTAACGGGACCCTTAGGGGGATATAACTATTGTATCTATGAGAATAAGAACTCCCAGGGGAAAAATCCGAGGTCCCGTGTTAAAAGTTAGGTAGGCCGTTTTTGGTAGAAATAAATTTTTTTTTGGTAAGGATAAACTTCTTTCGGTTCACTGCTGTTCTGTTTTACAGCACTTTTGACTTTCTTCTTCAACTTTCATCTTATGTCCTAACCTTCCCTTTTAACTTACTGTTTCTATTCGCAGGGGATCTCATGTGGGAACGCACTTTGTACATAGATTCCGCTCTCTCATAGCTCCTTCCTAAATGGTACATGCATCTTCCTCTCTTTGAACATTTCTGTTGTGGTAAGAGAGGCTGAAAGTTACTTTCAATTAATCATGAGTTTATTGCAACCTAGCAGTTTCTGTGTGCGGGGTGTGGTGATACATCTATTAGGCATGGAATTCTCATTCCTCAAGTTTCCTAGTTAAATGGTGCATTGTCCTTCTCCTCTTGGAAACACATTTGTTGTTGTTGTTGTTGTTGTTGTTGTTGTTGTTGTTGTTGTTGTTGTTGTTGTTGTTGTTGTTGTTGTTGTTGTTGTTGTTGTTGTTGTTGTTGTTGTTGTTGTTGTTGTTGTTGTTGTTGTTGTTGTTGTTGTTGTTGTTGTTGTTGTTGTTGTTGTTGTTGGGGAGATTTAAACAAACCTATAGCTTGCTAAAATCTGATCCTGAGCTTTGGAACTACATTTATTAGTATTTAAATTGACATATACTTGCGAATAAAGTTTGTTCTTCTATATGTCTAGTTTCATCACTTAGGGTGATGTCGCAAGTCTATCCCAGGGGCTGCTGATGACGATAATTATAATCTGAAAGCTTTTAAGTGGAGGCTCGATACTTCAGGTGCTTCATCTTTTTGGTTTTGATGAACGCGCTCATTAATGAACTGGCAGCAAGGATCGGAGCCTTAATTAGCGGGCGTGCAAATTATCGGCGTGGCGATTCTTCATCCCATGTACTTCTCGGTTGTCGCAGCGGGCGAATTTTCTCCGGATGAATTAGAGGGAAACTGAACATTTTTTCATTCCGTAGAATCGATGCATTAATTTACCTGGTAGCCCTGCCACAAAATCTGTCCCTCGCTGAATTGAAGATAAATCACACGGAGCATGCGAATCAAGCTAACGCGTTTACGTTCTCCAAGAATTCTTCATTGAGCAAATTTCTGTCAAAATAAACAAAACGAACTAACAAAATAATTCTATTGAAATGAATAAGAGCAGAATTTGAAAAAATTGTGAAAAATTAGTATTGGAAAAATTATGAACACTTCTGTGTAGTTAAGGCTAAAACAAAATTCGTTCAAATAGTTTCCGACTTTAAAATGCTTAAATTACCGCTTCTCAATTGTTATTAGTTCCGAACTTCTAGCTTGTTCTGGCACTGAGCTCAGTAGCTGATAACTGTAGCATTTATTTACCTTTTTAATCAGACAATACATTAGCATCACACAGGACAATACTATCATGGTTATATAAGTATGGAACAGTTAACTGAGAAATGCAATAAAATAAAATGATAATTTAGAAATGGAAAACACTAGAAGTTATCAGAAATACCTACAATTTCGTTCTCAACCATTGCTTCATTAGTTTCTAGGTCTACGAAACAAGGAGTTGTGCAAAATCGTGCAACTACAACAGTAACATTTAGGGAGTTCACATCGTAGTTGGGGATGTTGTTCTGCCAACGTTGGTGGTTATATACACTGAGGAGATGGTCGAATGATTACACTACAACTCTATATATTTGAAGCACTTGGGTGCTCAAGTGACAAAAATGGCCGAAACTCCCAGTAAATTACATCTTTCAGCAAGGGAGCTACTAAGCACGTGGTGAAATCTCTTATATGTAATGGCTTATGTACTGGCCGCTATATGTAAAATAAACTCGAATGGCCAGTACTGCCTAAATAACAGATTGCAGAGAGGTTCTTGCGAACATATCCGACTTTTAACTAAAGATTTTCAGACGGTGAAGGTATTAGCGCTCCCAGGGGGAAGAGGCTTAAACTAGAGGCTTAAACTAGATTTTTAGATTAGATTAGTTAAACTAGATTGTTGTATAATTTGATCCAAGCTGTAGCTGTAGACTTTGTTTAGGTATTACCCTGGTATCACTGATGTTATCGTAAGAAATATGACTGTTCATGGAACTCAAACTTATGCTAGTCTAACACACGAATGAGATAATTATTTGTTCACTCAAACCATTAGACTGAGAGCGAGGCCGAGAAAATGTGAAAAATTTGAGGAATTTACAGAAGAAGAATGTTGCACTTTTTCTGCCGTAAAAAACATGAAATAGGTAACTTCCGCGAAATCTTATTCTCTCAGGCTTCTCGCGGTAATACATAGTTCTTCAAATTATCTTCAAGTAATTGTCTTCCAGATCAATTATAGCAAGTCATACTCGCTGTAGGATACTGGTGCGACTTCTTATTCTAATTAGGAAGTATTTTGTGTTTCCCTAATCTTCTTGCTTTTTTTTAATTTAGTGTTTATCGAATTGCGTGGGCTGCTGTTCATACATGTGCCTTCAATAGACGCGTTGAGTCCGTTATCCAAAGGCAATTTTTTGTTTCCCACTCGCTGGCGCTTTCGAAAGGCTTTTTAAGTGGCTCCTGCGTATTGATTTTATTGTCCATTTCAATTGAACCATCTGTACACTTGTTCTTCTCTGAGTGTAGCGCTCCCAGGGGGACAATGTGAGGGCCCGAGCTAAAGGTTAGGTAGGCTTTCTTTTGTTAAAATAGAATAGGTTTTGTTGTGTTACGGACCATCTTTTTTTCGGTTCACTGCTGTCCTGTTTTTCACCGCCTACTACTTTCTTCTTCAACTTTTTCTTGTTTCATGAACTTCTTTCTTAGCTTTCTGTTTCTGTGCCCTTTCTGCATAGATTCCACGTTCCCTTAACTCCATACTAAATGGTGCCTTCTTCCTTCCTCTCTTTACATCTCATTGTTGAGGATAGGGAGGCTTAAACTAACTAATAAACTAAACTCTTCTCTGAGTGTTATCATGTCATACTTCATCGAATAAATTTTTTAGGTAAGATATCTGGTCTAGCAAATAGGGGTTTTAGATGTACAGGATAAATTGGTGCGTTATTTTTGCTTTGCAATTTCTTTTTTTAATCATTTCTTCCGTGTATATTTGTGTATTTTATTTCAGTTGAAGATTACATTCCTTGAACATAACACTTCTCTTTGTAAAATAATACAGAAAAGGTGTGCGTGTTGAATTTATTTTAAGGCGTTCAAACTTTCTTCTTGCCTAGTTTAACGCAGCATCGAATGGACTATTCGCAAGTCTGTGAAAGGTGCAAGTAGGAGTGAGAGCTGCAGCAACGCACAGACGTGACCAAAGCTGCGGATGAGAATGTGCTCTCTCGAGTGGAAGGACTCGGGTATGCTATTGTCCTTTGCGTTGAGTGCGATAGGGCGCTCGGCGAGGGCATCCTCGGCACTTTCTCTTTAGGGTGTTCATCCTTGAGTGCACAGCTTGATTCGAAGTTGAGAAGTGTCCTGCAGTGGCACATTTCATGCTATGAACTCTGAAAGTGAAGCTTTATTGATAGTTTGTTCGTAAATTTAGAACTCACAGTTACAAATTCGAGAATAAAAAATTCTTCAAGGACTCCAAGCACTCTCGAGGACTGACCGGTGCACTTTTCAATGCTTTGTTGCGACAGCTTCTTCAATGACTGTCCTACCTATTTCGTCATTATTTTGTCTTGTTTAGCACCCCTGTAAATACTTGTACTGACTCTTAATCGCATACGCACAAAATTTGTTCAGTTAATATGCTGCATTTACTTGAACAAGCATTTGTAGCTAAAGCTGAAAACTTAAACAATTGATACATATCTGACCAATGA
Organism: Morinoia aosen; assembly: GCA_030386875.1. Lineage (NCBI taxonomy): Eukaryota > Metazoa > Arthropoda > Malacostraca > Amphipoda > Talitridae > Morinoia > Morinoia aosen. Next base: position 15,786,179 of record CM059571.1, on the reverse strand, counting down.
TGGTCTTCTACGTAGGAGGTTAATGTCAGGAAGCTATGTATAGAGTTATCGTGATCTGCATTCGCTTGCAGACTACGAGGGACAGTTCGAGAGCTTTCAAGATCGGTCATCGGAAGACAAGAGGGCCTGAGGGCAGCTCTTGGCCTGTAGCCGTCGGTACTCTATTATTAGTTTGTGTCCGTGACCCTCCGGAGGTCTTCTATACAGCACTATCTGGTACTCTCAAGTTTTCTCATCAGAATCAGGGTTCTCTTGAAGTGGATTTGGCGCCAATTTATTTATCCTTGATGCGTTCGCGAAGCTATTGGCGGCTAAAATGATTAGTTTTTCTGTCGAGTGAAGCATATGGCGACGCTTTGCTTTACACGAAGTTCAGCACATTCAAGCCTTTGTTTAGCGAGTGCATTAATTGTTCTCATGTGGAGGCAACTAAAGTGTCCAAGAGAACTTGCACTCCCAGGGTGTGAGATGTCTCGCTCTCAAAGTTAGGTAGGCCTTCCTTTTGTTTAAATGAAATAGGTTTTTGGTTTTGTTTCGCAGTCCTTTTCACTGCTGTCCTGTCTTAGCACCCAATACTTGGTTCATTATTTTCTATTTTGTTTTTTAAACTTCTTTTCTAACTCGTTGCTTCTATGCGTAGGGAGTGGGGACACATCTTGTGCATAGATTCCATATTCCATTAACTACTTAATACTGAAAACCGTCTCATCTCTTACTGAAATCCGTCTCAGTGCTGTCCTCTTTTTCCTTTTCGAAACACCTTACTTCTAGTTAGGGAGGCTTGAATTACCTTACAATCTAACCCTTGCAAGCGCACTCACCTGTCTGCTCAATGAGCGCTGCTCAAGTATTCAGCATGTCATGTGCTTTAGAAATGTTACTGAGATTTGGTGCGACGTCAATGAAATTGTGCTGCTGATCTCATTTCCATAATCCGAATGATTTTTATTCGTGGAAAGGAGAGTAATTAAAAATTATATAATAAAAACTTATAAAATATTTTGCATTTATTCACTCGGTACCTGCGAAGTAGTTTCAGCGAGTGTTTACAGGCAGTGCAACCTCAATTGAAAATAGCATCGAATAATGATGAAAGTTCGACGAAGTCCGGAAATGATATAAACAAAAACATGTCTTCTTGCTTTTACTAGAGTTATCGAAGTTGATATATGAAACTCTCTAACAATGTTAACCTGAATAATTTTCGTGAAAGCTACAAGTAAGACAGACCTTTTGTTTATATCAGTTTGAGAATTTGTAAGAATTTTTGTCATTATTTGATGCTATTTTCAGTTGAGGCAACACTGCCTGTGAGCATTCATTCCAGTCAAAAATTTCAAGTTAAAAAAGTATATTTCCAGAACAGAAATTTCTCATGCGATCTATACAGAATAAATTTTTACAATTGTACTGTATTCTTCCGAAGCCTCGTTTTTTACAGAAGGAAGAGAGAGGGGAGGCGCTCGCGAGGTACTTGTTGGTCTCTGAGTTATACTAGAATGACCAGCGTATATGAGGCATTAAAAACAGCTTAGGAACCGAGTTAAAATGCATTAGCTGAAGACTCAGACTCCTCCTTTGAGCAGAGCTTCAGAATAAATTTAGTCTTCCTTCATGAATAATCTCGAAACCCTCTCGATGATGGGTTGTGGTCGAAAGTGTTCTAGAAGGATTGCAAATGAGACGGTTTTTTTATGCCTTTGCGGTCTTTGCAGCAGCCAGCTGAAATGTATGACTTTTTTTAAACTATTGAGAGTGAATTCAATGGCTTGCATCACTTGGTACTTTGCTACGTGGTACAAACCAAGTTAGATTGAAGCCGCGTATTTGATCTTAGAACACAGCGCCTAAAAAGATGGGAAGAAGGGGCGTGTTTTTTCATTTAAGACGTACTAATACTTCATATGAAATGGTGATAACTTCCTTGGGAGTTGTTGTCGTAGGCTTCAAAAATTTAGTTAGCGAAAGTTCTCATCTCAATTTGTGTGTTCTCAGGAGTAGAGAAATGTTAAAATTCTTTTGCAGAAGCTTGGAGAAAATACTAGACACATTTTTCCATAGGTTAAGTTCTTCCACAGGTGAGAGATAGAAATAAAGAAACTTGAGAATGATCCAGTTTCGAAGAGGTGTAAGGCCTCAGCTCTAGGGTTCGACAAATAGTTGACACCTCAAGGTGATCTGACTCGTATTTATTAAATTGGGGTGATGAAGGTAGTAGAAAAGTTTTACTGTAGTATGAATTACTGACCCTCATGTACTCGTAGTGGGGTTTTTTGGCCTTTTTTCCAACAAAGAAGTTAGGGAAGTTGATAAATTCTTGAAAATTTTTGGCTACGTATTTGAATGAGTGCTTCCATATTTTATAGTAAATTTAGAAGTACTTACAAAATTAATAATGGAGCTACAGTGAGAGATGCGTACATTCTACGGATGTCCAATCTAGATGTGCTTTGTGAGCAATGTCTAGCCTTCGAGAACGTTTTAACTTTTTCCATAATCTTGCCAAAATAAAAGCTACTCCAATACAACATGCATTGCTTTGTGTAACATTTTTGAAACAACTATTTTAAATATCTATTGTTGCTATATGAATGAAAATTAGAGTTTTTAGAGAAAAGATGCAAAGTCTTACGCTAACAGGTTAGTCATGCCTTATTTTGTTTAGATAGAATAGGTTTTTATTCTTATGTAAGGGACCATCTTGATTGCGGTTCAGTGTTTCCCTATTTTCAACTTCTACTACTACTTTATTCAACTTTTATGTTGTTTCATAAACTTCTTAACTTGCTGTTTTTATTCGCAGGAGATGTTATACGTGAGAAACTTTGTGCATAGATTCCTCGTTTCCTTAAATCCGTACTAAGTGGGGCCTTCCTCCTTCCTCTCTTATATATATCTGTTGCTGTGAAAATCTCTGTTGTGATCAGAGAGAGCTAAACCAACTTGTTTATTCAAATTTAAATTTACCTAAACAGTTCCTCAGTAATGTTAGTACCTCTCAACTTATATTCTCAGTGATCAAAGAACAGGGTTGAGCCAATAGTTTTTCACATGCACAGCCCTAATTCCATTCTATTTTGGGAGCCAGTGCCTGCTGGTGCGCTGCGCTGCGATACATTAGCGCGGCCCAGCCTGCCCTTAGGCCCACAGCGAGTGAGGGATCGCTCTCCTGAGCCTGGTGCTCTGAGCCCTCAAATGCAACATCCATCCGCTCCCCTCACCAGCAGCAAACCCTTGACTGCTCTGTGTGGCTGCAGGGTCCTCCGTTGTGTATCTGGCGCGACTTGCGCCTATGACTGGCGGCTGGAGCCTCCTTAATCATGGAGGAATGTTTGATCAAATGCGATATTGGGAAGTTCATGCAGTCAGGTTTCAGATGGTGCAGTGCTTTAGACCCTCAATAGTTTTGAGGTACTGTTCTCATTAGGTACCAAAGTTAACTTCGACTGTTTGCAAGATCAGTAATTTTCGCTGTACGAGTACTTAAATTAAAAGCTAGTTCGAAGAAATTCTTGATTGGCTTCAATTTTTTTATTTCTTTGATGTATAATTAACATTATGAACCTTGATTATGAACCTTAACTTATCTTAGATAACGTTCTTGGTCATAATATTGACAATTTTTGTGAACGTGTTTGTTATTTGTCTTCGAATACAACTTTTGTTCTCCAATCAATGGATAAATGCTCAATGCATACTTCCCGAGATAAGATAAGTTGCTAATGCAATTCCTACCAATGATGACGACGTAGGTAGTATGGTCCTGGAAGAGATACAGTGCAAAGGATGCTATTACAAACATTAATCATGCCTGACGAGTAGTGACGACAACCTTCAGGAATCGAGAGCTGAAGAAGTTGCTGCCAGACGACGACGACAGAGTGGGACAGTTCACCGTATAGTTGTTTGTAACAAGGGTAGCATTACAGGATGTGCAGGCGCTTCGGTGCGTTATATGCAAGAAATATAAGACGCATAAATTGACGCAAAAATTGTATGCAAGACGAAAAATACTACTGTTACAGATCAAGCTACCAGATGTAATGGACAGTCAAATGATACCACAAATAATTTTTTTAATTTATTCAAGCTAAAATCGGTTTAAACAACTCATTTGACTTGAAATCACATGCAAATAAAATTGATCCTTCAGTCACATTATTGATAAAATTTTGTATTATATTTAAATATATATAAAGACAAAATAAATCTTAATAGATAATAAGTTTAAATACATTGTTAGTTTTCCTTCTATTGCAACATTAATGCTACCATCACATGCTACCAAATTATTTTCAATTAACATGGTTTTATTTTCTTTGGTGTGCTGGATTTAACGTCAAAGATTTTTATATTCAAGATAGATAATCTGTAACTGCGTAGCATTTCTATAACATATTTTGATACAATGAAAATTTCAAATTTAAGAATGTTTACACAAATTGAGGGACAGTCAATTATTTGATTATTCCATTCCTAGCGCTTTTTCAGTGTCATACTTGGCGAACAGTTGGAGGATTGCGTGCGTAAGTAGGCTATGAATTTTTGTTTCTAACTAGCACACGCTTACCCTCAATATAAGGGCGTTGAACGATATTCGATAGAACACGCAAATCATTTAATTAGGTCGAAAAGGAAGCATTGCATTTTTATTACTATAATTGAAAGTAATCGATTGGGACGTCTATGACCTTCTCTTCCTTTTACATTTTCTTGATTCAATATTTCACATACAGACACCAAAAAAATGTATCCATTCAAATGGTGCTCATGCATAACATATTTTATTGTGTCCGTGAGGTGGCCAAACCCGTATCGCAGATACGCTCATGAAGCACTGCCACTTAAACTAACGAAAAACTTATAAATAAATACACCTTAGGTTATTATTTAATAGGATAAACACACAAGCCTGTAACAAGTACTTTACATAAATATGAATACATAAAAGCTGTCAAGTAATACGAATTGCGTACACGTTTTATCAAAAATAAGATTTCATAATGTTCAGTAAATCACGTTAAGTAATCAGTTTCTGGGTAAAAAAACATTCTTTGAAATCTCGAACAGCGGAAAATGTGCGATAGTTTGTCATCGCCATCATTATGTCCGTCGAATTTCTCTGATTTAATCTTTCGTCAAGACGCCGCAGGCCTGCTGACTCTAATCAAGTAAAGGTGTCTAAATCTTTCGCGATGTAGTTTCCTGAAAATGCTCCTAGTGGCGTTGTGAATACTCTGAGGCAATTAAAATCAAGGCTAGTTTGAAAATTTCAAACTTTTCAAACCGTTAAATTAAGCTAACTTCTCTCAAACTTCATGGCGCTGCGCCATTACCTTGTCTGAGGGTTGAGAAAATTTAACTCTTCAACGAATAGAAAATTCAACAAATATGCATGCATGGTTAACTAGCCAATATCAATAACTTCCAATTCATATGAATTTCTTTATTTTCTTGTAGGGAGTCACTCGAAAGTAGCCATATATGATATAAACATAAAACCAACAGTTTTATCATTGCAAATATAAATACGAATTAATTCAGGGAATAAGAATGCACGCATCATAAATCATAGTGTCGCACACTGTACATCTCATCTGCTTTCTTATGCTACGAGGGTCGTCTCAAAATTTAGTTGCGATATTTTCCTAAATTTGCGCTGTAGGCGGAAAAAGTCACGGAATCGCACGGGATTTTGTCAAAACGTGGCAGTAAAACTCGGATTTCTATGCGTCGACCGTTACCGCTCGGAGAGTCACACTCCGGTAACCATGGAAACTCAGCCCTACTGCCGATTGTGAAGTTTGTGCTGTTACTGTTTTCTTGCCTTAAATCGACAAAATGAAGTGCGACTGCAATTTTTCGCTTTGTACAGAGTATACGGTGTAGTATTATGCCGTGGCCAAGGGTTTTTCTTTGGCGCCAATCATTCATCGAGGGAGAACAACGTTACACAATGAACATACACCGAATGTTGTCGATCAGGTCCGATTGGACATGGACTCCGGTGGCTGTTTGGAAAAACACTGCACATCTCCCGACGAATTTCTGTCTCACTTTATTATTTTTGCCTGGAAGACCATAAAACAACAAAAATTTCGCCAACAGCAACAGGTGCATGTAGTACTTCCCTTTCTGACTGTAAAGGTATACGAGCGGTAAAGGTAGATGCATAGAAATTTTACAACGCTGCCCAGTAAAAATTTTTGTGCTGATTAATGCACGGATTTAGTAAAACAGCATTAATTAATTTTCAGGCGACGCTTGTAGCACGAATGTTCTCTGACATGTGGATGCAGAACTGTAAAATCTAGAAAACTAGATACTGTGTATAACCTTTGCGTGATCTTTAAATGTTTTCTGTGTTCTTTCGACTTTTTCTTTGAATATTTTTCGATCTGCCTGCTGACGTGCTGCGGATGGTCAATCTATATTATAATAAGAGCTGCGTCCGCCCGTCCGTCGGTCTGTCCGAAGCCAGCCGAAAGTGTGTGATAAGCGTATCTGTGATATAAGCTCCAGTCCTATATTTTGACGGGCAGTGTTCACACGGCCTCATCATCTCTCGAGAGATTGTATTTTTTATTTTCTTACGGCCTTTCCTCATTTCACTCTCTTTTTTATTTCAAATAAAGGGAGGTGGACTAGTGTTATATAGAACTCAAAGGGCACGTGTAGTGATAAACTATTTATAACGGAACTTGCTCGAATTCTTTTATTATAATCTAGTTATTAGCATCATATTCATGGTAGATATTTGAGTGTAAAATATTTAGGCGCAAGTTCGAGAATGAAATGTTCATTTATTTCATGTTGTTATTTTGTCTATTCTATCAGAGAGCAAGTTTCGTTGTTCGGTAGCTGATTCATAGGTACAACTGTTTAATTCTGCAGCTCCAGTTTCGATGACTGCGGAGCTCCTCAATTTCTCTTCGGTTCAAAGAGAACTTCTCTGATCAGCGTACTGGTGAGATGCGGCACTTGTTTGTTGCAGTTGCGGTCAGATCCGGGAATTTGGGACTCGAACTCAATCGCCACTCGTCGAGTTACCTGCCCAAATAATGTGTTCGAATCTAAATTGTGATGGTTTACATAGCGGTATCAACTGAGAGATAATGCGTGTACGAGCGGATGAACGACGCACTAATCACGGTAAAATAAATGGGCAACTTCTGCACGGCTGTAGGTTTACTCAAAATTTAAAAAAAATGAAAGGACAATGGAAAGTGACCATACGAGATACATGAAAAATTTTTGGTGGGTTGGAATTTTTTTTTTAAATACGAAGTTATTTCTAGCCATGGCAAGTGCTCAAAAAATTACGATTCGAGATTACTGCATGGTATTTTGGTAGAATCCAGTAAAGCTGTAAAGTATGGTACGAGTATTTTCAAACTCGACTGTCACTTTTGATAAGCCGGATTCCAGTTATCTCTTCCTTAAGGGAACGTCTACCCAGAATCCGGAAAATTCGTGGTTTTTTGTTTTATTACTTTAATCATCAGAGATATGCTTACTTCATAAGCTGTTAAATTTGCAAAACGATCTGAGCATTGTAAGTTGGTGAAATTGGGTTGAGAAGAGGGGGATGGGTCCAATCAGCAGCCAGCGCCGACCAGTAAGGGCATGTGCCACGCCTCTGAATTTTTTTTGTAGTTTTTATCGCTCTATTCAATATAGAATATTGGTCTATTCGACACAGAACTCCTTAGCTTACAATCTAGCAAAGCTGTACAATGTTCTTTGCTCCGTAAGAGGGGGAACTGAAGGCGGGAAGGGGAGAAGCGCGTCGAGGAGGACGCCGCAGCGTGCGCTTCTGGAGCGTTAAACGTATCTTTGATACCAGTCCCAAACGTCTCTTGATACCCGTGGTACAAATTCCTTCAAGGAACAACAAAAAACTTACAAGAAAAGATATTCATATGTTCAGATAGCTCTCAGAACATTAACCGCTTCAATTTTTCCAAGTAATATAGCTTGCAAATGAAAAAATGAAATATTTTGGAAAAATGTTCTCCCTGAACAGTTGAAAATGGGAAATAGGGTATTTTCAAAATCTATCTTCTCCGAAAGTTATTATTGTAGAGCAATTATTTAGGTCTAATTGAATGCGCAAAAAGTGGCTGCATAGCTGGACGGAGAATCTATATGAAGTTCACAATACTTTTTTAGTTACATTGAAAAGTCGACGGAAATAACCCTAATTTTAAAAAAAACATAAATTAAAATATAAAAACCAAGATTTCACGAATTTCAAATCCATTCTCCGTCCAGCTATGCAACAACTCTTTGCGCATTCAATAAAACCTTAATCATTGCTCTACGATTATAACTTACGGAGGAGATAACTTTTAAAATTACCCTTTTTTTACAAATTTTTCCCTATTATCTCAGTAATTAGTTCGAAAATAAAAAAAATTATGAGACGCATCTGTAGCCCTATCAAAATTACACACGTATGCCAAATTTCATTGATCTAGTTCCCATACAACAAACGTGACAGCCATTCATTTAATTCTGGGTAGACGTTCCCCTTATGAGTATAAAATGAACGTGTCAGAAATGATGTGCTAGAGCAAGCATTAGCTTTCTAGGCTGCATGTCTAGGCTGAATACTGGCTTGTATTGTATTTCCTCTCTTAAAGATTGACCAACGATACACAGATTTAGACAAAAGAATTTCCCGCACATTATTTAACCACAGAGTAAGAGAAGATTGATGAATGAAATGAGTTTAACTGCACAATGAAGCATTATTGAAATAATGAAGCAGACATTTGACCGAGGAAATGAAAGTTGGTAGCTAAAGTTTAGCGTAGCATTTTTTTCTCGTGCTTCGTAAATGAGAGGTATAGGGAAGTTTATCCTAATCGCATGAATTATTTTATTAAAATTGATCGTATCATCACTACAATCGTAAGTTAATGAAAACTAGTCCGTAAATCCTTTGAAAAGCCTAGTTTGTTCACATTTGTTGGGACGGTGTTGGAGAAACTAAGTACTACAGACTTATTAGACTCACCGTAATCAGCAGGTCCAACAGAGGAGTTTCGGTTCCTTTGCTCTTTAGCGTATCTGCTAAAAAGTGCAGGAAGACGCTGCCGTTAATGCCCTTCCTCGTCGTGCGGAATGAGAACAGGCCTGTCATAAATGATTCATTTACTAATTCCTGTCACGTGGAATGTGCAGCTGCGGGAAGAGATCATTCAATGACACCTAAATCAAGGACCTCTTTATTTGCTCAATTCAGTCGTCAAATGACTCATGACATAAATACGACGAATTTTTTGCCTCTCCTGTTTTTCATGTTCATATAATTTCCCGAGCTGTGATTTTCCGTGTGCTGATAAGACAATGTAAGACAAGCATTATTTAAACCCCAAAACCATCATGGGACCCGGGAAGCTTCATGAAAACGATCATTATGTTGAACAACCTTGTTTATGCTCAGCTTACTAATCATTGCAGAGTTCCCTCAAGGGATCCATCCCCCTCAGGGGGATGCAAGTATTGTATCTATGGGAATTAGCGCTCCCAGGGGGACTATGTGAGGGCCTGAGCTAAAGGTTAGGTAGGCTTCCTTTTGTTGAAATAGGTTTTTGTTTTGTTACGGACCATCTTTTTTCGGTTCACTGCTGTCCTGTTTTTCAGCACCTACTACTTTCTTCTTCAACTTTTTCTTGTTTCATGAACTTCTTTCTTAGCTTCCTGTTTCTTGCACCTTGAGCATAGATTCCGCGTTCCCTCAACTCCATACTAAATGGCGCCTTCCCCCTTCCTCTCTTAGAACATATTTGTCGTGCAATTAAGGGAGGCTAAAACTTTTTTATATAATAATAATAATAATAATAACAAGGGATCCATCTGTTATACCTATTGGAATAAGCGCTCCCAAGAAGAAAATGTGGTCTTGAGTTAAGAGTTAGGTTTATTTCTTTTTGTTGAAATAAAATATTTTTTGTTAAGGATCATTTTTTTTTTGGTTCACTGCCGTCTTGTTTTTCAGTACCTACTGCTTTCTTCTTCCATATTTATCTTGTTTTTTAATCTACTTTCTTAACTCCCTGTTTCTAAGCGCACGAGATCCTGAGTGGGGACACACGTGGTTCATGGATTCAGTGTTCCCTTAACTCTATACTAAATAGTGCTTCCATCCTTCCTCTGTTTAAATGAACATCTTTGTTGTGGTAAGAGAGGGTGAAACTAACTTATAATCAGTAAATATTATTGATGATTTCAGAGTGTATTGAAGAGGCTTGGAAATTTCTCGTCAAGTCTCGCAGTTCACGAATACATCGAACTATAAATTTTTTCATGTTGTTGCCTGAGCTATGAGTTTGAAGTTATACCACTCATCTTGCACTAGTTCAATCAAAAGTATTTGCGTGACATTCATATTCTGTATTTTATATGACGAAAACAATTCAAAATTTTGATAAACAATAAAACAGATGAACTTTTCTTTTCTTCTAATATGTTTCAGTCCCGATCTAATAGAATCCACGGTACTTATGGGTTAAATGGTCCAAAATTACTAAAAATAGCATAATTTTATTCTGTGTTACATAGGTGAGGGCGCCAGAAAACAGAGCAATGTTGAAGACATAGTCCAGGCAGGAGCCGTTACCTTTGTTGTGTGTCCGCGCTTCCACACTGGCTGCTCTGGTGCGGAGGTGATCTTTCATGTACGGTTCTTAGTGAAGCCTACACACAATGTTATCAGAAAACTTTTTCTATGACTTCGAATAGTGGTTGCTAATGAAAAAGTCAAGTACTCAGGAATGTTAGTTTATAAGAATTAGGTACATTTTACTTTAAATCATCTTATATACATTTTAGCCCTTTGGAGATTTGTTTCAAGTCCGCACAAAGTGTCCCATCAAATTTCTGCAAACGTTAGCAACGCTTTCTGAAACTCGGTCGGTCCCAGTTACCGTATGCCCAAATTTCCAATACGCGCTTATCTCTCGCTCTCACCTTCGTAGGAGCCCCACATGACGAGCAGGTCCGCGTGTGTGGGCACCACGTACTCTGTCTTGTTAGGCTTGTCGGTCTTGTGGCTGCTACAGTCCATTCTCACTCTCAGGCCCACGCCTTTGTCAGTCTTCTCGCCCCGACATGCCTGGACATGAAAGATTAAAATTATATTTCTACCTCTTTGATGAGTTCTGAATATATTCTTATTTGCCAGATTATGTCCTTCAGTGCTATTAAAGTTGTGCTCATTACACTTTTATGCGTAATTTTTCACGGTTTCTTCAAAGACGTTTATCAAGGTTTTTATAAGTACGTATCTACAATAGAGAAGTTTATGGTAATACTGATGGCAAAATCCACTGGGGATTTTCTTCGTTTGGTAATGCTATTTGCATAGGATTATGAAGAACATATTATCTCAACATGCTACGAGAATAAGGTACAACGTGAAATCGACGGAAAGCTTCATCACTAGTGGCGCTGCTCGTCGTATTTCATTGTGAAAGCAATTAGTTTCATTGTGGTAACCTAAAACTTACCAACCCTCAGTAAGTAGAAAAATCAGTCTGATGGATCGTTTAAACAAGTATCTTTAAACATAATAGTTTTTTTTATTCAAAAATGTCAGCAGTTTCGCAATTCTTTGATTTCTCGTTAGGATGCTTCAAAAATGGGCTAATGGCGTGCGAGCATTCCCACAATCCTCTGGTTATACGTTGTAATGGTATCATACTTGGATGAAGAAGAGCTTGGGTTTGCCAGCGAGAGAAGGGCACTTGTTGCCCAGGAAAGACTCCCAGAGCGTCTTGGTAGGCACTTCGGAGTCGTAGGTGCAGAGGAGTTCCCTGCCGTCGCCCTCCTTACCGTGGCTCATGAACACCACCACCAGAGCGTCGCTGCTGCTGTGGTCCCTCTCACTCACTGGTTGTTAGACATAAGCGAGTCTGTTTTGCTGCTATTTTATTCCAGCGTCTGGGTCGCAAAACTCGCTAGCAAAATGTTTTTCAAGGTACCTTCAATAAATAAATTTCGAGTAGCCTACCGAGACTTTGATAGCGAAAATCTCTTGGGATTTTTTTCGTTTCATGATGCTACCTGCATCGCACTTTTACGAGCTTATATGAAATTGAAGGATTTTCTGTGATATTGTGACACGTATGGTAGAACAGCTGGGAAAGATAATTTTCTAACAAAAGTGTGTAAATTACTGTGTTTAATTTTTACTCTCTGAATTATCTGGTTTATCATCTGAAAAGTGTGTAATTCAAAAGTGTATTTCAATCACCGCATTTCGTTTCAATTTTTTTTAAATTTGGCTTATGTGTGAAAACCTGTGGTCACGCAATCTCTAGGGAAGCGTGTATCCTGTAAGATCTATCGTTATTTTATTTCTCATATAGAGAGCAAAATCACCATCGGTTATAATTTTTCGCTAAATCGAACAGAAGATAATCTGTTTTATTTTACCAAGGAAGAACCGGCAATATTTGTAATGATTGTTTGTTTATGAATCTATCATCAATTTTGTAGATGTCCCTCTGTATATGTGTGCAAGATACTAAAAACATTCAATTGAAATGCTAATAAATTACCTTGTTTGATGGCGTTTTCAAATTTGTTTGTAGTAAGGTTGCGATGCAGCTCGACCTCGAAGCCGAGTTTCTGGAAAGCTTTCTGGCAGAGCTTAGCGTCGCCATCGGAGCAGCTGCGGTCGCCTAGCTGGAAATTGTCTGCACTTAACCTGCGCTGCCTGAATTAACTGAATGGCTTAACCCTACAAAAATTTGCTTAATTTACCTATTATACATTTATGATTCAGGTCATGGTTCGATGTAAGTGGGGATTTCTAGGTAAAAGTATCAAGCTTGTATTACTACTTTCACATGTAACTTAATACAATAAATTTTCACCTGATAGCAAATACGAATGTGGTATAAATTTCTCAGAGTACGAGTACAGTCAACTATGGTAGCAAAATTTCGAACATAGTTCGAAATTTCGAACATAGCATTTGGTTTTAAGGCCCAAGGTGACCTACTTCTTGACTCGGGCTGAATTTGCTGTAGGAGAAAATGATGCAGTCGCCCCTGCGGGGATATGACATGCTGTAGAATTCGTCGTCTGCCTGCGTCAGCGTGGTGACGTCTTGAGGGCGATCCCTCACCTGGTCGTAGCTGCTGTTGTGAGACAGGTTTTTCTTAGAGGGACTTCCAGAAAATACTTTGCAATTCTTTAAAAGGAAAGTACGAGCTTCAAATATGTGAAATATTGTTTCATTGCGAAAGTAAATTTAAAAGAATTGGTGATCGTGGTCTAATGGGAAATTTTTATTCCGAGGAAATACGTTGCGTTGGAATCAAAAGGTTCATTTATGATGACCACAGCATATGCGTGTTTTTCATTTATCACTAAGCAAAACTCAGCGACATTTGTCTCGCTGTAAATTACCCGAGATACTGAACAGTCCCCACGCATGAAAATTCAAACCTTCGTTTAAATTAGAATTCGATGAGCACATTTCTGCTCATGGGCTAATTGAATGAGCACATTCATATGATTCAGAATTACTTCTAGACTTTTTGAAAAAAATAACTGTCACATGTGTTTCAACTGTTCAGTATATGTTGCTCAATGTTATCGCCTGAGTTGAATTTTTATTGGTATCAATGAGTTGGATTTATTATTCAAAGATTTTCTGTGATATTGTGGCACGTTTATTATAACAGCTGATAAAGATATTTTTTGATGGAAGTGTATAAATTACTATTTTTAATTTCTAATCTCTGAATTATTTAATTTTGACTAAAATTGAGTTATCTATTGCAGTGCTAGGGTATATTATTATAAAAGTAATATTCACCTTGGACCGTCGGCGGCATCATTTGCTTCTGCGACAATCTTGGGAGAATCACTCCTATCAGCCATGTTTCTGTTTCTGGTATTTGAGCAAGAATCTAAATAATTTACCTCAATTGCACTGAAAATACTGAAATTGAAAGATAATTTTGATTATTAGGTTGTTGGTTAATAAACTCAAAACTTAAGTCACGCTGGAAACTGCCTCCCTTTTATCTGTACTGATATTTACCGTGGCCAGCAACACCGGCAAGTCATTGTTGGGAAGTCGTACGAAGTCCGTGAGGTGTCAAAACTTTGAAAATTTGACGTTTTCAACTTCAAAACACAGTACAATACTGAGGCATATCGACATTGGGCATAAAATTGTGGCATCACTACATGCAATTGCAGCTTATAATTGGTTTACCAGTTCTGAAATTTAGAACTTTATTTCGATTTACCCAACGGTTTGAGCGAGAAAATTTATAAAATTATCAGGAATATCAAAATAACCTCTTAAAAAGCACATCCACATTAGGTTAGCATTCCAGCATCTACATTAGGTTAGGGTGGGAGTGTAGCTCTATACACATTATGTTGGGAAAATGATCGAAAAATGAAAAAGGAATTGATTGAATTTAAAATTTAACATTAAAAATTATTCCAGAGACTCGTGACTACACGTGTTCTATTTTTGAGTATTTTTATCGATTTATCATCTTTAATATATGCTCATGCCCCGTACATGAATTATTCGATGTATGCTACGCCCAACTCCGAACGCTTTCTATGACTGGTGCATGCTCTCTGATTTAGGTGAAGAAATAATTATTCACGGAAAAGCGGCAATTCTAAAATAGGAGCCAGTTGGCCTGCCTTAAGTTAAGTACCCTTACACGCCAGAATTTGATGGCTATTTAGGAAGTCACGTTAGGGAAAATAAGAAGTCCAAAAAAAATCTTCATTTCATTCACGGAATAAATTGTTTTACCTATTCTTGACAGGATACTTGATACTTTTAGGAAACTTTCTTTTGACAGGATACTTTCGAGCTTCTGTGGACGGGTCAGTCGGAGGCATTGAGCTATACAACTAAAATGAGCTGTTTATGTCATTTGAATTGCGCATTTTCAAAGAATAGCTCTCATGAAAGCAGTGCAGTCTCAAAAAGCATTATCGCGTGGCACTCATAACAGTTACGCTTGCAGCTACGCTACCTATAGAAAGATCATCATTATTTGAGTAAACTTGAAAGCAAGCGTTGGAGGTACGTAGGTGGAAAGTTCTTCCAACACATCACTTCGTACGAGGGCGGCTGCAGGCATCAGCGCTTGTAATAGTAATAGTATTATTATTGCTATTTAACGTATTATTTCCACCAGATCAAATCCGCAGGGCGGTACACTTCAATGAAATGTATCTGAATTTATCTTCACTTTTTAAACATATTTAATTGATTTGAAAACCACTGTACGTTTTCTGTACACTTTGATTTCAGAAGTCCCTTACATTCACTTTCTTTCTACTACAAACTTCATGTGCAGTCAAGAATAGGACCAAAATCCCTCAAAACTTATATTTAAGTAGTTAGAAAGACTCGCTACGTCTTCAGACTCTTGATTACATAATTATTAATCATCGATTTTCTATTTCGGGTTAATTTTCCTAGTTTTCAATGGAACCGCGTTGTGGCACTGGAGAATCCCTACTTATTACACTTTTCCTTCAATATTGTATTAAATTCGTATTTCAAACATCGGTTGTTCAGAGTTTCAATTAACGATCACAGCACTGACATCCGCACGTCGCGAAACGTTCCTGAATATTAATGTAAATTGATGCAGGGTGCGAGCCTGTAGTTGTGAATTACGGCTTCTTATCACTTGCTATCACCACCGACGTTATCAGTTCTTACGCACTCTTGCGGGTTATGTTTGTTATTTGGTAAATAGTTTGTGCTTTGAAAAACATCAATGTCTTCATGCTCCACAGAAGAACTGATGGTCGTATTTTTTACAAATTATACATTCGTACGATTAGGTTTTACATTCATTTTGTTGTGGTTCCCACCCATCTTGTTCCGTGTTCGAATTCACCATTTCCATTAGCTGTTTCTCACGGGTCTACTTTATAAAAATTTACGCAGTTTTTGATGAATTCAATATCAGACTATCAATCCCCATGAACTGTATATGCAGGTATCTGAATTTTTAACTGATTTTTCAAAAGTACTGTCAAATCAAGGAGTGAAGTTTACGTGTCAGACTTTTCAGTTTCTGATATAATGATCGTATCAGAACGTAAACAGGATTGAGCTCATAGAATAAATGAGATCAAATAACCCTCTCAGCTGAAATCGTATCGTTGGAACAGGTAAAGAACTGGGGATAGCCAAAATTATTTTAGGTGTCATGTTTGGAATATTTAACGAAGAACCGTGTTACTTTCAATGAGCAACACATATGCAAATGCCAGTAATTGAAGACTAGTTTTAAATTTAAAATTTTCATATGGTGTTTGATATGTGTGTATTCATCATTGAAATGCGTAAAATCTTAATTATTTTCTTTTCAACGTTCTCGTTCATGGGATTTTGTCAGAGTGGGGCAGTAAAACTCAAATTTCTATGCCTCGACAGTTACCGCGCGGACAGTCACGCTCCAGTTACCTGAGAGACTCAATGCCTTACCGCCGATTGCGAAGTTTGTGCTATTATTGTTTTCTTGCGATTAACCGACGAGTAAAAGTGCGACTGCATGGAATTCATTGCTGTTGTGCAGAGTGTACGGAGTAGTATTATGCCGTAGCCAATGGTTTCTCGTTGGCGCCAATCATTCATTGAGGAAGAACAACATCACACGATGAACATCCACCGAATGTTGTCGACCAAGTCCGATTGGACTAGGATTCCAGGGTATGTTTGGAAAAACACTGCACATCTCTCGATGAATTTCTGTCTCACTTTTTTACTCATATTTTTGCCTGAAAGACTGGAAAACAACGCAAACTTCGCAAACAGCAATAGAAACATGTAGTACCTCCCTTCCTGACTGTATCGGTACACGAGCGGTAGAGATAGACGCATAGAAATTTTACAGCGCTGCCCAGTAAAAATTTTCGAGCGACTCCCGGCCAACTGCACGGATTGAGTACAATAACATTAGTTAATTCTGAGGTGACGCTCGTAGCACGAATGTTTTCTGGCCTGTAGATAAAAAACTGTAAAGTTTAGAAAACTTGATACTGTGTATATCCTTTGCGTGTTCTATAAATGTTTTGTGTGTACTTCAGACATTTTCTTTGAATCCTTTCCGATCTACCTCCCAGTTGGAAATCAACGTAGTGTTTTTGGCAGTTTCTTGACGTTTTTGGCAGAGGTGAGTGGCACCGCAGTGGCAGCGCAGAGCAGCGGTCGCTACGTCCGCTTTAGGGACGACTATCTTTGCCGAGGCTGTCGGCGGTACTCGCGAGAACATCTGCTTAGATCTGCCTAAAACGAACTGCTCCACGTTTTTATGCAGTTTTTTGATAGTTCTTGGCAGATGAAAATAACTGCGTGGATCATTTTGCGGTATTCGCGAAAATATGAAGGGGCTTACTTAATTTAATAAACCTAAAGTTACTTAAAAAAGGGTTTGTCACAACAGATAATTACGAACAACAGATAAATGCCAGGATAATTCCCGACTCGCCGAACTACGCCAGTTGACTTCCCGTGCCACAAGACTGTAATATAATTTCTCCGCCTAAGGTGGTTCTTACACCCCATATAAAGGCGAGGTATTATAATTGACTACAGCATTACTAGAATGGATAAAGGACGTGCATTTTCTATTAAGTAGCGAGGTTATAATGTTTCTCTCTAGGGTGTTGCTAAAATACAGATATATTTCAGCAAAGACAGTAATTTATTTCTTTTTGCAAAAATAGCGCGTACAGACGTGAGCTGCTGCATAACACGACAAATACACGTGAAATTAAATGTAAAATATTTGTGCTATTTAGCTAGGTAATCAAACTAATCTTAGGATATTGAAATACAATGGAAATGAAACTTAAGGACTAACTAAAGTGAATGCACGAGTGCACCATGAGCGTATGCACACCGACCTAGGGATACAATGGGTCAAACACTTGAAAGAAAATATTGATATTATAGATAACTAGTGTATACTGGATTCGACACCATATGCTCTGCCTGACAGTATGCTATTTAGAACCCCGGGAAAAAAAGAAATTCCCTGACCAGGAAATTTCAGCCTCAAATCATATGGATAACTCAAAAATATTGCATTCTGAGTCATGACGTCTTTGTCGAAAACGAGCGATATGTGAGGCTTAAATACTGATCAAAAGTTTAAATGGCGCAGTTTGTTAATGCCTGTTTTCGACCAAGGTATTTACTGCTGCGAGCGACGAAGGCCAACCCCAACGGAGAACTATCTGCTTCAATTCGACTGTAGGCAGTTACTGCTAAAGTCTGCCAAAAAACGCTATTCGAATTGACTCCCATGCATTTTGTCTTGAACTTACTCATGCATTTTGTCAACTGCTGGCATTCGTCATAAAACTAAAATCACTGAGAACTGCCAAAATTTTCCGCGGAACTGCGCTAATTTTTTGCTGGGCTGCTGAGGTGTAGGGGATTGTAAGTCAACGGGCACTTGTGATAAACTATTTATAACAGACCTTACACGCACTCTTTTATTATACTCTACTTATTAGCGTCATATTCATGGTAGGTATTTGAGTGTAAAATATTTGGGCGCAAGTTCGAGAATGAAATGTTAATTTACTTCCTGTTGCTATTTTGTTTATTCTATCAGAGAGCAAGCTTGATTGCTCGGTAGCTGATTCATAGGTACAACTGTTTAATTCTGCAGCTCCTGTTTCGATGACTGCGAAGCTCCTCAATTTCTCTTCGGCTCAAAGAGAACTTTTCTGATCAGCGTACTTGTGAGATGCGGTACCTGCTTGTTGCGGTCGAGCGCAGATCTGTCAATTTTTGACTCGAACTCAATCGCCACTCGTCGAGTTACCTGCCCAAATAATGTGTTCGAATCTAAGTTCAATGGTTTACATAGCGGTATCAACTGAGGGATCATGCGTGCACGAGCGGATGAACGACGCACTATTCACAGAAAATAAATGGGCAACTTCTGCACGGCTGTAGGGTTACCTAAAATTTTAAAAATTCTGAGAAAAATGGAAAGTGACCATCTGGGATACATGAAATGTTTTTAGTGGGTTGGAAACTTTGTTTTTTACTAATACGAAGTAATTTCTAGCAATGGCAAGTGCTCAATAAATTACGATTTGAGATTACTGCATGTTATTTTGATATAATTCAATTAAGCAGTAAAGTATGGTATTTTCAAATTCGACTGTCACTTTTGATACGCTGGATTCCAGTTTTTTCTTAATTTAATAAGTATAAAATGAACGTGTCAGAAATGATGTGTTTAAGCAAGCATTAGCTTTCTAGGCTGCATGTCTAGGCTGAATACCTGCTTGGATTGTATTTCCTCTCTTAAAGATTGACTGACGATACACATATCAAGACAAAAGAATTTCCCGCACAATATTTAACCAGAGAAAAAGAGACGAATGAAGAATGGAATGAGTTAATTGCGCAATGAAGCATTTTTAAAATAATGAAGTAGACATTCGACCGAGGAGATGAAAGTTGGTAGCTAAAGTTTTGAGTAGCATTTTTTTTCTCGTGATTCGTAAATGAGAGATTGGGAAGTTTATCTTAATCGTATGAATTATTTTATTAAATAGATTGTATCTTCACTACTATCGTAAGTTAATGAAAACTAGTCCGTAAATAATTTGATAAGCCTAGTTTGTCCACAATTGTTGGGACGTTGTTTAAGGACCTTAGTGCTACAGACACATTATGCTCACCGTAATCAGCAGGTCCAACAGATGAGTTTTGGTTCCTTCACTCAGGAGCGTATGGGCTAAAAAGTGCAGGAAGACGCTGCCGTTAATGCCCTCCCTCGCAGTGCGGAATGAGTACAGACCTGTTTATAAATGATTCATTCACCAAGCAAACTCCTGTCTCGTGGAATGAACTGCTGTGGAAAAAAAGTATACAATTACCTGCAAATCAAGGACTTCTTAATTTGCTCAATTTGGAGGTCAAATGGCTTTTGACATAAATACGACGAATTTTATGCGTCTCATGACTTACGTCTAGAAAGAGCTTCCCAAGCTGTGATTTTCCTTGCACTGATTAGACAATGTTACACGCATTATTTAAACCACTATACCATCAAGGGACCCCGGAAGCTTCATGAAAACGATGATTATGTTAAAAAACTCTTTATAATCAGCTTACTAATCATTACAGAGTCCCCTCAGGGGGATACAGCTACTGTATCTATGGAAATTAGCGCTCCCTGGCCAGGTGGAAAATGTGTGGTCCTTAGGTGAGAGTTAGGTAGACATTCTTTTTGTTTAAAAGTTTATTTTCGTTTTTTTGAGGACCGTCTTTTGTTGGATCACTTCTGTCCTGTTTTTCAACACCTCTGACTTTCTTCTTCAACTTTTATCTAGTTTTCTAACCTTCTTTCTTAACCTACTGTTTCTACTCCCACGAGATCCAGTGCGAAGACACCCTTGGTGCATAGATTCCACGTTCCTTTAACTCTATACTAAATGGTGCTTCTATCCTTCCTCTCTTTGAGTATCTTTATTGATGTAAGGGAGGCTGATACCAACTCACTATCAATAAATCAATGGTTGCAGAGTGTATTGACTGGACTTGGAAACTTCTGGTGTGTCTCGCAATACCAGAATACTCGTACATCGAACTCTAACTTTTTCCGTGCTGTTGCCTGAGCTGTGAGTTAGAAGTTATATCACTCGTCTTTCTCTAGTTTTATCAAATGTATCTGCATGGCATTCGTTTTCCATCTTCTGTGTGATGGAAAAAATTCGAGACGTTGATAAACAACGAAACGGTAGGACTTTCCCATTATTTTAAAATGTTTCGGTCACAATCTGAAAATCTCCAGGGTAGTAATCGTCTGAAGGATGGTTAACGCCTCGCATTGATGGGTGCATGACTGGACGTGACTGTGCGGAGGGTGTTACACAGATGAGAGCGCCAGAAAAAAAACAATATTGAAGATTTACTTCCAGGGAGGAGCCGCTCCCTGTGTCGCGTATCCGCGCTACTACACTGCGCGCTCTGGTGCGGAGGTGATTATTATGAACGGTTCTTGGTGAAGGCTGCACACAAACTGCGCCCTCAGAAAACATTTTCTATGACTTCTAACATAATCGTAGGGGCTGCTAATTAAAAATTTAGAACCGTTGGACTATTAGTTTAATAGCAATGTTTTCGTTTATCATAAGTCCGTGAAAATCGTTCAATGAAATTTCAGCAAACGTTAGCAGCGTTTTCTGAAACTCGGCCCTAGTTTAACGCAAGCCCAATTTTCCCGTACTCATTTTCCTCTCGCTCTCACCTTCGTAGGAGCCCCACATGACGAGCAGGTCCGCGTGTGCGGGCACCACGTACTCTGTCTTGTTAGGCTTGGCGGTCTTGTGGCTGCTGGAGTCCGTGCTCACTCTCAAGCCCACGCCTTTGTCAATCTTCTCGCCCCGACATGCCTAGACATTGGAAATTTGAGTTATCTTTCTACCTCGTTGATGAGTTCTCTCAGTACATTCTTATTCGGCTGATCATGTCCTTCGGTGCTAATAAAGTGGTGTTCATTACGCTTTTTATTGTGCTGCTCCTTAAAGACGCTTCTACGGTTTTTCAAGATGCGTTCAATAAATAAATTTGGAGTAACTTATGAAAACACTCGTGGAATTTTCTTCATTTGCTGATACTATTTGCATCGGATTATGACGAGCATATTTTCTCAACCAGATAGCGGGAATAGGATACCAAAGAAAATCTACTAAAAAGTTTCGTACCACATGTGGCACTACTCGTCGCATTTCATTTTGAAAACAGTTTTTTCATTGTGAAAGGCTACAACTTATCACTAAACAGTTAGTAGAAAAAAAATCATTTGAATGAATCGTTTGAACAAGTATCTTCAAACAGATTATTTTCGTTGTTGCAAAATTGTAGCAGTTTCACAATTCTTTAATTTCTCGTTAGGATGCTTCAAAAATAGCTAATGACTTGCGGGTATACCCACCATCATTTCGCGGTACAATACAAAGCCCCTGATGTTGTATGCACATCTTGGAGTTCTCCCATCTACACTCAACCTTGTGTTACAACTGGAGTACAGTACCTGGATGAAGAAGAGCTTGGGTTTGCCAGCGAGAGAAGGGCACTTGTTGCCCAGGAAAGACTCCCAGAGCGTCTTGGTGGGCACTTTGGAGTCGTAGGTGCAGAGGAGCTCCTTGCCGTCGTCGTCCTCGCCGTGGCTCATGAACACCACCACCAGCGCGTCGCTGCCGCTGTGGTCCCTCTCACTCACTGGTTGTTGGACATAAGCGAGTCTGATTTGCTGCAATTTTATTTCAGCTTCTGGGACGCAGCCCTTACTAGAAA
This sequence comes from Morinoia aosen, assembly GCA_030386875.1. NCBI lineage: Eukaryota > Metazoa > Arthropoda > Malacostraca > Amphipoda > Talitridae > Morinoia > Morinoia aosen. The sequence goes on along the minus strand of CM059571.1, from coordinate 15,763,834 downwards.
AATAATGTTAAAGTCAATGATCTGAAATTATGAGTTTCAATCGTGTATTTCATTTAGCGTACTTCGTTTCAATAACGATTATTTCTTAAATTTCGCTCAAAATATGTGGAAGCCTGTGGTTCACTCAATCTCTGAAGGAGTTTGTGTTGTGTGAGATTTATAGTTATTTTATTTCTCATTTGTAGGGGACAAAATTGCCATCGTTTATTGTTTCATACCACCCCTCTGAGGGATACAACTATTGTGTCTATGGGAATTAGCACTCCCAGGAGGAAAATGTGTGTGAGCCCGAGCTGAGAGTTAGGTAGGCCTTCATTTTGGTGAAATACAATGTTTTTTTTATGTTAAGAACCGCCTATTTTCTGTTCATTACTGTCCTGTTTTTCAGCACCTACTAATTTATTCTTCAACTTTTATTTTGTATCATGAACTTTTTTCTCAATTTACTGTTTTTATGCTCCTTCTGCATAGATTCCGCGTTCCCGTATCTCCATACTAAATGGTGTCTTCCTCCTTCATCTCTTCGAAACGCACATTTTTTTTAGCGGTTAGGGAGGCTTAATTAAACTTACAAATAACCTGATCAATTGTTTCTTACCAAGCATAACAGAATATATTCTCCTTGATTTTACCGAGGAAAAACCGTCAATATTTGCAATGATTCTTTACGCATCTATCATCAAATTTGAAAGTGTTCCTGGGTGTATCTGTGCAAGTCACTAAAACATTTTGTTAATATCCTAATGAATTACCTTGTTTGATGACGCGTTCAAACTGCTCTGTCGGGAGGTTGCGATGCAGCTCTACCTCGAAGCCGAGTTTCTGGAAAGCTTGCTGGCAGAGCTGAGCGTCGTGCTCGGAGCAGCTGCGCTCGCTCAGCTGTAAATTGTCTGCACTTTAACCTGCGCTGCATGGATTAACTGCATGGCTTAACACTACTACAATAATTTGCTTAATCTATCTATATATTATGTGTCGATGTAAGAAAGAATTTTGAAGTAAGTGCATCAAGCTTGTATTAACACTTCTATAATGAATTATATATATGTATAGTATAGTATATACCAAGCCTTTTCCTCTTTTCAAGTAGAGGGTGGCTAGCATCATTAACATGATACTTTACAGGGAATGTACATGATAGGGGTTCCCCAGGCCCCTAGTCACGCCCGAGCTTTAGGCCTCATTTTTCTCTCGTTTAGTGCTCAGGTAACATTCCTTGAGGACAGTGACCATACTGCAGGCAACGACCCTGATTTGCCGCAACAGCGTTTTTCACGCCAACTGTCGCTCACAGGGATCGAACCTGGGCATGAAGCATAGAACGCAAGCGCTCTATACACTCGGCCACTGCGAGGCCAATGAACTATAATGAACTAATTACAAGAAATTTTCGCGGACAGCCAATGCGAGTGTGGTATCCATTTCTCAGAGTATGGTCAACGACAGTAGCAAAATTTCGAACATAGTCTCTGCATTTGGTTTCAAGGCCCAAGGTGACTTACTTTTTGACTCGGGCTGAATTTGCTGTAGGAGAAAATGATGCAGTCGCCCCTGCGGGGATATGACATGTTGTAGAATTCGTCATCTGCCTGCGTCAGCGTGGTGACGTCTTGAGGGCGACCCCTCACCAGGCCGTAGCTGCTGTTTGAGACAGGTTTTTCTTAGAGGGATTTCCAGAAAATACTTTGCAATTCTTGGAAAGGAAAGTACGAGTTTCATACATGTGAAATATTGTTTCATTGCGTGAGTAAATTTCAAAGAATTGGAGATCGTGGTCTCATAGAAATTGTTTTCCGAGGAAATACGATGCGTTGAAATTAAAACGTGCATTAATGATGACCACAGCATTGGTGTGTTTTTCATTTAGCACTAAAAAAATTTCAGCGACATTTGTCTCGTTTTAAATTATACGAGATCTTCAGCAGTACTCACTCATGTACATTTAAACCTAAGTTTAAATTTAGAATTCGATGAGCACCTTTCTGCTCATGAACTAATATAATAGGCACATTTATAAAATTCATAACTACTAGTTAACTTTTTTTTGGAATAACTATCACGTGTGTATCAGCTGTTCAGTATATGTCGCTCAAAATTATCGCCTGAGTTCAAAATTTTTATTTGTGGCAATTAGTTGAATTTGATATTGAAAGATCTTCTGTGATATTGTGACACTTTTATGAGGACAGCTGGGATAGATAATTTTCTGGCAGAGGTGTATAAATTACAATGTTTAATTTCTAGTCTCTGAATCATTTAATTTTGACTGCAATTGAGTGATCTATTGCAGTGCTAGGGTAAATTGCAAGTGAAAGTAATATTCACCTTGGACCGTCGGCGGCATCATTTGCTTCTGCTACAATCTTGGGAGGATCACTTCTATCAGCCATGTTTTTGTTTCTAGTATTTCAGTATGAATCTAAATAAGTTGTCTTAATTGGATAAAAAGTACTGCAATTGAAAGATAATTTTCGTTAGTAGGTATATGTAACAATTTGTTGGTTAAGATAAACTTAGAACTTTTTCTACGCTGGAAACAATTTCCCTACATCTGTGCTGATATTTACCGTGGCCAGCAACACCGGCAAGTCATTGTGGTGAAGTCGAGCGAAGTCCGTGGGGCATCAAAAACTATGATAATATGACGTTTTCAACTTTAAAACACGGGACAATACTGTGGCATGTCAACATTGTGGTATAAAATTGTGGCACAACGCCATGCCATTGAAATTCATAATTAGTGTACAAGTTTGGAAATTTAGAATTTTATTTCGATTTACCCACCGATCTGAGCGAGAAATTTTTTTAAATTTTCAGGAATATCACAATCACCTCGTAAAGAAGTGGAGTTTTTATTATTATTATTCCAGCACCCACATTAAGTTAGGGTGGGAGTGTAGTTTCATACGCATAATACAGTAAAAATAGCGAGAAAATTAAAAAATGATATATCATTAAAATAGATGTAGAAATTTCATTTTTGTGTTTATTAATAGATTTATCAACTCCAGTATATGCTCATGCAACGTAAATGGATTTTTCGATATATGCTATGCACAACTCAGAACAGTTTTTATGATTGGTGCTCTCTGACTCTTAAACAATTTAAACAATTTGAACAATAAGTGAAGAACCCATTCGTAGGACACTTATTGTTCAAGAACCCATTCTCTCTTAAACAATTTAAACAATTTGAACAATAAGTGAAGAACCCATTCGTAGGACACCAGCAACTAAAAAATGGAAGCTCGATGGCGCGCCTTAAGTTAGGGACCCTTACACGTCTGAATTTGATGACTATTTAGGAAGTCAAGTCACGTAAGGCAAAATAAGATGTCAAAAAATATCTTCATTTCATTCACGGGAAAAATTGTTACACCTTTTCTTGACAGGATACTTTTGAGTTTTTGCGGGAGAGTCAGACGGAAACGTTGAATTATACTAGTACAACTGAAATGAGCTGTCAATGCCATTTGAAATGCGCATTTTCAAAGAATAGCTCTCATGGAAGCTGTGTTGTCTCAAAAAGAGATATCGTTGCCTCGTAGTCCTCGAAACAGTTACGCTTGCAGCCGTGCTATCTAGGAAGATCATCATTATTGAAATAAACTCGAAAACAAGCATTGGATGTACGTGGGCGGAAAGTTCTTCTAACGCGTCATTTCGTACGAGAGCGGCTGCTGACATCAGCGTGTGAAATATTTGTTTATTTACCGTGTTATTTATATAGAATCAAAACCTTAGGACGGTGCACTGCAGGCTGAAATCGAGGTATCTTATGACTTCAACGAAATGCCTCTAAATTTCGAAAAACCTCTTTTCGTTTTTTCTAAACTTTACTTTGAGAGGTCCCTTACATTCACTTTCTTTCCATAACAAGCTTCATGCGCAGTCAAGAATATGACCAAAAAAACTTAAAACTCATATTTTTGTAGAAAGAAAGATTCCCTATGCGGACTCTAGAATGCATCATTACAAATCACGCAAGATTTTGTATTCCGTGTTAATTTTTTTTTTCCGTAGAACAGTGTTGTTGCACTGTAGAATCCCTACTTATTACAGTATTTCCTAAATATTGTATTAAATTCGTATTTCAAATATCGAATGTTCAGAGTTTCAATTAACTATCACAGCACCGATGTCCGCACGTCACAAAGCGTCCCTGAATATTACTGTGAATTGCTGTAACGCGCGAGCCTGTAGTCGTGAATCATGACTTCTTATCTATCACTCGCTATCACCACCGACAGTATCAGTTCCTACGCACTCTTGCGGGTTATGTTTGTTATTTGGGAAATAATTTGTGCTGAGGAAAACATCAATGTCGTCATGCTCGTATTTTTTACCAATTATACATTAATTAGTACGATTAGGCTACGCGTTCATTTCGTTGTGGTTCCCACCCATATTGTCCTGTGTTCGAATTCAATATTTTGATAACCTGTTTCTCACGGGTCTAGTTTTCAAGAATTGGCGCAGTTTTTGATGAATTCAATACCGGACTGTGCAAATCACAAGGAAACCATATTTGAAGCTATGTATTTTTTTACTGAATTTTTCAAAGGTGCTGTCAGATCGATCAGTGAAAGTTTTACGTCTAATTTTTCGATTTCTGACAATGATCGTAGCTGAACCCAAGCAGAATTGAGCGTATTAAGAAAATATGCTCAAATAACCTTCTCAACTGAAAGGTATCGTTCGGACAGGCAAAATCCTGCTTTTATGGTTGATATTATTTCATGTGTCGTGTTTTGAACATATAACGACCCACCGCTCAACTTTCAATGTACCGTACATGTGCAAATGCAAGTTAAATTGAAGAATGATTTTAAATTCACAATTTTCATACAGCGTTTGATATGTGTTATGTATTGATCATTGAAATGTGTCATTTTGGATTTCATTTACTTGTACGACAGAAATAATTCAATTCCATAGTTAAGCGTACAAGGTGGGACTTTATTTTCCATACGCAACAAAAAGTAGTTTATTTGATATCATGAATTGATTAAGGTGATCTCACGGAGTAGTCTCCAAGGTCCCAAGATCTTTCCCCTTTCGATCTTTATCTCTTGGAGACATTTGAAATCATAATAAAGATTCAACGCATAAATTTTCTCAAGGATTGGATCACGTATGCCTCTCCGAGTCCAACGTCCACTGTGCTCATGCCTGTTGAGCAACAGTAGAAAATATGCATTAAGATGTATTGCTAAACGATTACAATCATGTTTGAGCACGTTTTTATAAATAAATGCGGGTATCAACTTGAAATTTGTACTTGGCTGTGCGTGTAAACTTGAAGGCAACCCTGCATTTGGTTAACTCTCTGATTGCTTCAATTCTGCGTGTCAAGTGCGTGTCTGTAATGCAGACTTCGCCCATCTCTCCAATTTTACGTATCACCGGATTTTCGGATGCAGTCCGTGATTCAAGCCTTCCACCAATATGCATGCAGGGATTATTTTGCGTTATTATTGGTCCAGTTTATTGATTCGCTCCATCAACTCTCGGATGTTCTCACTATTAGTCCGTTAGATGTGGACACGAAAAAATGTATAAATCCCAATAATAATTACAGTGTTCTTTAGCTATTTCTATTTTTAGGAATTATTACTGCTTGGGGGAAAATGTGATGTCCCAAGATGATCAGGGAGGCTATCCTTTTCCTGAAACAGAGCGGTATTTTACATTTCGTAATGAATTTTCGTTTTCGATTCATTGCTGATTGCTGTTTGTTTTTTTCGGCATTTATTATTTTCTACTTCAACATTTCGTGTTGGGGGGGATAAACCAATTTCAATATAGCTGAATCTCTGCGCGAGGAATCCGGTATGTGTGAATTTAATTTTGAATGATGTCGTCCTCTTTTGTTTCTTGGGAACACATGTAATTTGCGTTGGGAAGCTCAAACTAACTCTTTTGTGGATTCGTTGTGCTCGCGATAGCCATGTGCTAGAGGTTCTGCCGCCGTGCGGCAGAGACCCGGGTTCGAAACTCGGCGCTGGCGGTGGCGATTTTCTCTGTTGGGTATAGGAGAAAAATTCCAAGCACAATGCCCCACTCTACCCAGGTGTCTGAAATGGGTACCGGTCTTGACCGGGGGAAAGCGTCATGGCGTCCTGACGTTAGTTATAAGGCATTTGAAAATCCAATGTACAAGGTGATATGTACCAGGCTTGATTGGAAATAAAGCATCCGTAGATGCCGTCATTATTATTATTATTATTATTTATCTAATCAAGTTTTATCTATTAGTTGTGTACAGCAACCATCAAAAGTGTGGCGTAATTCACCTGCCTTGACTGGACCAGTTCAATGATCAATGTACTCGATGGAAAATCCTTTGTTTTTTACAGGTTATTCGGTTATGGAGTTAGAATTTAGAGCAGCAATCAGCTAGTTGGCTTAGAACTAATGTTCTATGAAGCATTCACGTCAATTTTCATAATTGTTATTAAATCATTGCTTTACTATGTGATTGCGTCTATTTCTCTCATATTCTGATTCTCTAAAAATCTAGTAGCTTACCCGTATGCTGTCTCCATTCAAAGGCTATAAAGTAAGGTAAAATCATTCATCTCTTGGGAGGGAAATAGTTGAATCGTTTATCTGTGCTACAGACCCGCGCATAGCAGCAGGAAATTTGCATGCATCATTAAAAATATGAGAAAATACACGGCGGCTGGGTTAGTAGGACTTTTATTACAGATACGTTGAAAAAGCACGCCTAGTGTTTGAAGATAAAAAGTCCAGTGTTTTTATGAGGGCTTTTATTATCATATTGTTTTATCATGCACTATAGTGACAATTTCTGAGCCTAATCACTAGAAGTGTCACGTTTTATTTTATCTATCGAGCAACATTCTCTCTGTCTGCAAGTTTTTGTGCTCACCTACTTCAAAACGTTCTCAGCTCTAAAATACTTTACTGATTTGGGAAATATGTACAATAGTAAATCTAGTTCCTGGTGCTGAACTAAAACTTTGAAACAATAAATCTATTTTTACGACTGAGCTCGCTCCCAAGAGGAAAATGTGTGGTCTCCAGCCAAGTAGGATTTTTTGTTGGAACAAAATGTTTTTTTGTTTTGTAAAGGACTCATTCTTCCAGTTCAGCACAGTCCTGTTTTTCAGTACCTCTGGCTTTCTTCTTCAATTTTCAGCTCGTTTTCTAACCTTCTTTCTTGACCTACAGTTTCTACGCGCATTAGATCGTGTGCGGGGACACACTTGGTGCACAGATTCCGCGTTTCCTAAACTCCATACTAAATGGTGCCTTCAGCCATCCCCTTTTTGAACATCTTTGTTGTGTTAACGGTGTCTTAAACTAACTTATAATAAATCAATTTGCAACAAACATACGGACACAATTGGTGGTGAAAATAAATGCTATCGTTGCTTCAAGTGTGAACGTCAACGCCCGTGCTGTGGGGAGGCCAGCGTGGTTAGGAGGCAAATTTTGAGGTGAACGTCTAATCTAATCGCGACGCCACTTTTGATCCTCTTGCGATATATCACAGCTGGCACTTTAGTGGCTTCATATGTTTTTACGGCTTTAAAGTCAACTACGCAAATGTTTCATGGAATGAATCCACAAAATTCATGATAATAAAACCGTTCCACTATCGTCTGTCATGAATCATGGCAATAACTTTGATGAATGAAACGCTCTAAATTGAATTTGGAACCAGATATAATTAAGTGCTTTCCTTTTAAGTGAAAACAAAGGTAAAGGAAGAATTATGTTATTACTATTCTTTCACTCTCTAATTACTTTTTTAATTAGTCTTGTTTAAGATGCTCCTGGAGAAATAGGCAACATGATTCCTTAGAGTAACTTAGAGAGTGCGTATTCATGGTTAATACTTCTGTCCAACTCAACTTGGCTATAGCTCAATCATGGAAACAACAACTGGAAGTGAAGTTAGCGCTGAAATTACGTCTGGCGTGTGATTAATTTTGCTCTTCGGGTTATTTTTGTTCCCACGACACTAGCGCTGAAGTTACGTCTGGCGTGGGATTAATTTTGCTCTTCAGGTTGTATATTCCCACGACACTAGCGCTGAAGTTACGTTATGGTGTGGACAAAGTTTGTTTTTCAAGTTATCTCTGTTCCTGCTGAGCCAAAAGTCTGACATCGACCCAGCCATTTCCGCATGTGTATCTGATAAAAAAATCAGCCACTGATAAATCACCAAATCAGCGAGTGATAAAGTTGCGAAATAATCGTGACGTGCTTGTTTTAGATGACTGGCGCTATGCGCGAGCGACGAAATAACATGTACAGAAAATTTTTACTCGCATATTGTCCCTTGGGACTCACTAAATCAGAACCTTCCCACTCATTTGTGAATGTTTGTGCTTGATAATGCTAACTTCACTAGAGATGATGTGAGTCTGGTGATAGAAAAGCTCATTTGCTGCTATTATATAATTATTCGTAAGTTTAAATGATAAATTCTCTCACTAATAAATGAGCTAGAAAGTTATTCGAGTTGTGCATCGACCTGTTGTGGTCTGTTGTGGTTCGTTGATCGTAGATTCCTTGCACGCCTGGTGAAAAAAGTAGGACAAACATGCGCTATTTTCTATTGAGTTCTCATCTGCGAAGTCAGGAAGATATTTCTGTGAATTTTGCAAAATGTTATATGTACGTTTCAAAGGGATTGCAACTTGAGAATTCGAAAGCAGTGAAGTCTTCATTTGGTCACTCGAGCAGTTTCATTTTAAGCTGGAATAATTTTTCCATTTGCTTTGAAGAAACAAGCTTTTACTTTTTGAGGTATATCGAAAGGAAGACATAAATTAACGTGACTTTATTTGCTTGATGTTGTGAATCATTTCAGGCTTATTAATAATCTACATTTCGCGGTGATATTCAAGTTTACTTTCTCGCATAGCATTAATATGACCGTTCTTGTCGGACATTGTTGGATTTTGTCTTCTGAGATTTATTTTATTCAGAGTGTTGGAGTTAGTAAACAGTTTAATTAGGATCATAAAACATGGCTACATTTGGTTGTGGGTTCAAGTGAGGGGGATACATTAACAATCGTATGTATGGGAATTAGCGTTACCAGGAAGGAAATGTGAGGTCCCAAGCTGTCAGTTAGGCTGCCTTCTTTTTATTGAAATAGAATAGGTTTTGCTTGGGTTTAGGACCATCTTTTTATGTTCATCACTGTCCTGTTTTTAGCGCCTCTGACTTCTTCCTTTTATTGTATCTTATATTGTAACAATTCTTCTTAACTCACTGCTTCTATGCGTAAGGGATCTTGTGTGGAAAGTGGAAACACACCTTCTGCGTAGATTTCTCTTGTTTTTTAACTCTATACTAAATGGTATCTTCATCCTTTCTCTTTTTGGAACTCTTCTGTTGTGTTTAAGGAGGCTAAAACTAAGTTATAGTCTAACTTTTTGTGCTACTCAGCTCAATATTTCCAGCATGAAAAGTTGCACAGGAGTATTATCGCGTTGTAAGTTTTACTCAGAATGAGTTAGGCACGCACCCGGCCCCGACTCCTGCTTCGTCCATAGTAGCATTTGCAAAAGTAGAACCTTCATGCAGCTGTGCATTCTCCTCAGAGTAGATTGGATCATTCTGATCGGCGAACCAATATCGCATTTTTAAGACAGGTGAAGCCTCGGAGGTGCAAGTCCGTGAGCATCAAGACTGTCAATATGAAAAAGAGCAGAATAACACTTTCTCTGCTGTAGTGAGAATTCTGCTTTTAAATTTGATGTATGTTTGTGGAGTTATCTCATGATTATCGAATAGTGGAGGTTTTGTGTTCTGGCATTCTACAGTAGTCTCTTTGGAGTAATGTTCTTCGTTTTAATTACAAAAATTGCCCATCAAACGTTGGTCATGCAGTAATGTTGAGTGAAACCATTAACCTAGTCTAATTTCCAGGAGACTAGATATCTCGAGTTCAACTATTTACAAGAATTAGCTCAGCGCTCGGAAATCGGAGTAGTAATATTTCTATTGCCATCATACGACCAGTTCCTTAATCGTTATCGATAGAAGTGTGATAACTATTATTGAAGACAGTTACCTTGAGAATGTTCTAAGGCTAGAATGAGGTTTATAGCAATTTTATGTTAGCAATTTTTTAATTGTAATTCATAATATGAAGTATCTAAAAGCTTAATGAATTTTTCATGTTACAAAATTAAAATTGAAATTTGTACATTTGTAAAATTGTTTTTTGAAGATAAACTGAGTTACTTTTTATGAGGTTTCAGCTAAATTTTTGCATCACCTTGTTAAATTTTTGGTAGTTGTAAAATATACTAGGAAATTATCTCCAGCTCGCGCGTGTTTATTTCCCGAAATTAATAATTCCAGTTGCAGCAGTATGATATGTAAATGAGTACAGAAAGAATATTTTTACAAAGTGTATGGTGAGTAATGACGTAATACAGAGAAGAACTCGATCGGGTTGACTAAATAGAGCGTTTACTTCACACTCAGCTCCTCGTTGACCGAAGACAGCTTCAGTTTGTTAGTGGCCGTGAGATCAGCGTTGCTATTGCATGCAGTGGGGACAGTAAAATTGCGATACGTTAAAAAAAATATATTTGCCATAGTTTCACGGCAGCGGCGTAATAAAAATTAGAACATCTTATGAGTTTTTGTACACAGAGAACAAATTTAGTATTAGAATTGACAAATAGTAAAACAACGCAATGATTACGGCTGAAATGTCATGGATTTTTCAAGAAACTTCCAATACATCTGTTAAAAATAGTTAGTGTTATGTTGGTATGACCTTTGGTTACGAGTACAGCTTCCAATCGTTTTGAATATAAAATTGAAAGTTTCTTGCAAATGTTATTGACCGTTTTGACTCAATCTCTGGGGCATATTCTCTCTAAATTTTAAAATATTTCGGCTTCCTTTTCTAAATCCCTAATTAAAATCGTTATCACAGGCTCTCGGTAAGATGCAAGAAAGCTTGGCTATCTCAAACCTTTTTTGTCTCCCGCTGCAACTACGCAGCAGCGCTCGTATCCAGTGCTTCCTGTATCTCCAGGCGTGCTCATAGACTGTGCAAGAAATAAAACTTACTTTGCTTCTTTCTATCGTTGATTTCATGTGGAACGCAGCAAATCTAAATGATATTCAGTGATGCTTTTCGGGTTATGAGAATGTATTAAAAAACTTGTTTTATTTAATTTTATTTCCTACGACTGAAAATAAAAGTGAAGTCGGGCTTGTTTGGCTCTGACATTAACCCGCGTCACCAGGTTGAAGAATTTAAAGAAATTATATATTGTACTCACGCATTTTAGAGCCATATCAGCAGAATTTAAGGTCGCTATTACATCAGTGGAATATAAAGCTAAGGTGAGACTTTTTCACAAAATTATTCTTTCCATGCTACAATTATGTAAAACGAAATTGTCAAAACTCATTAGTTACAACGAAAGTCCGCCTCAGTTCACTAACTGATAATCGCTCAAAAATGCTATGACTTTGAAAACTGCATTAGCTACAATTTTTTTCTTCTAAACGTTGTACAGCTCGACATGACAAACTCTATGTCCTTATTCAATCGTAAATTGAAAAATACACAATTTATGCGCCTTAAAAGTATGTATTACCAATCTACATATCACAAACCTTCAAAGTAATTTTTGATCCCCCACGCGTCCCAGGTGTTTGGATGGGAATTTACGTGGAAACGTGTCTATCGCCATTGATTTGTGCTCAAAACAATTGTTATCTTTCGATCACTTGTGTGACGTCATTAATATGTCTCATCTAGGAGCAGGCCTATAGGATATCAAAGTCATTGATTTGGCCGTATATTTTATATCATTGCCTTGGTGCAATTTCCATCCTTTTGACAACTTAAGGGTACGTTTGCTGGCAATAAAAAATTACGGATAGAATCGTGTGATACATTCAAACATTCATTTCCTTTTCAACAATGTAGATTGTGTCAAGACCTGCAGATCGAGGAAAAGCAGCTCCATACCATTATGCTCCTTCGACCAAACTTCTGTGCTGAGATAGTAGCATGCGCTGAGCTTTTGTGCCTCTAAGCGAGAATAACTCTATTGCATTCGAGTATTGCTCGTCCAACCATAGTATGGACCTCAAAAACTTGAAAGCTTCTCAAAATTGTTCGGGCATAAGTTCCGGCTATTTCAGACATGAATAATGTTGGTTTGAACATAGATGTCTTTCTTGGTGTTTGTGCGAGAACGGAATCACTCGCTCTTCAAAACTGCTGTGTTTTTGCACACATTTATCTTAGCTGCCTCTCTCAATAATTAGCCTTCAGTTCAGATTGAGTTCCTCAAATATTCTTTTTTACTCTACAGGCCTTATTTAGTGACTAGCTACATGGGTTGAAATTTTAGATAGAGGTTCTAAATGTGATGGACTTGCAGCGAATTGAAGTGATGCGAATGTGTGAATCTCGTCTCCAATGACGCAAATAGGTATTTTTTTGGAATAGATGAAAGTTTTCTATCGTTCAAACCCCTTTTACGTCACTGAACAATGGCTTCTCTGATTGAAATTCTTTAGCCTTCATCGTATTAGAATTAGAGTGATGGCCGATGGCTCCATTCCCATGCAGCTCCCTGACGTTGACTGAGGTCCGTTATTGTGTGGACGAAATGAATTATTTTTGTGCAAAATTCAACAGTATTCGTGTCATATAAAACATTTTTACTCTAATGATCATCTTAAAATTAATTTTGTGGGTGTCTTTGATACGTTTTGAGGCAAAAACAAAATATTTTTCGAAATCCTATCAATGCTTTACTATTTGTATGGTCTCCACCGAATTGTATTTAACGTTCGAAAATACTTAAAATATTACATTTTCAGTAAGAACTTTACTGTTTTGCAATTTTCAAGAGTATAATTTTGACGATGAACGTATACTTCTTACGCCACGCCTATTATCCATATAATCGAAATTTCGAAATCAGTGACGGTACATGAAAGATGCTAAATGCTTTCTTGAAATCCGATAACGCAATTTTTTCTTAAGTAATGACAACACTCCTCCGAAGACTATAAGCGAAGACTGACGTTTTCCAGGATATTCACCTAATGAGTCGCATAAACAGAGCCTTCATTCTATGACTGACATTGTATACCACTTGAGTTTTTGTCTGCAGTCGATCGTTCATCAATCGTGCAGTCGATCGTTCATCAATCGTAAGTACTTTAAGTAAGAAATCCCATCATTTGTTCTCCCTCCTTGATAATGTAGCTGGAGAAGTTTGTTGGAAAATTTTGAGAATATCAGCATTTTCTAGAGTAGAGACCAATTTGAACAGTAATCAGATTTCAATTACTTTTTTAGACCACCAGAAACGGAAAGCAACGAACAAAAATCTAAGACTAGACACCACAGATCAATAGAATATGTTGTAAGGGAAGGACATGAATGCAGTAACTTTAATCAATCATGAAATCGATGTACTGTCATTTGGTCGGAATCAGCGCATGAACGTATGGGGCACTTCGTCATCTTCAAACGGCAACTAAGAAAAGCTACGACTCGAGTAAAATATATAACTGTTCAATTTCATTTATAACTCTTTAGACAACTGAACGTATCATTATCAATGATGCTTTTATTGTATTTCATTAATGACATTCAGGTCCGTTTCGATCTTATATAGATGCTATAATTATTTCTGAGATTGAGGAACGTCGGCCCGACTTAATTCTTAATGGAACATAAGGGGGCGATGTTCATCAGGTTAGCTCATAGATAATAGGACATTATCGTCAGCCTAGGTTTGCTTCCCATGAATTGTAGATTTCTTGTCAAAAACAAGCGATAATCGTGAATTTTTGCTCTATTTGTATACAAATTCACGAATCTAAAATTACTCAGTTGGCATATTGAATTACTACTTTTTCGTCAACGTAATCGGTAATATAATGACATTTATTGCGCTGCCAGTTCACTAATGTTACAAATAACTTGCAACAAAATATTAATTGTTTTAAGTTGCCATACTGAACTTCAGGATTACTTTGATAAAAAGAACGTGACCTTTGTACATATCTAAAAATAAAAAAAACTTGTGTACAAGACCACTGCATTCAGAATTAGTGTTAAGATTCATCTCGTTCACCAAATGCATTAGGCTTTATAATTTTGTTGTGTAGGTCATTAGTCTTATTTTTAAAGTATAATATCTTTACTTTAACTGAAAAGGAATACCAGGTATCAGAAGTTACCAGAGTATTTCTTCAGCCTTTAGGGCTGAGGTCAGTAACTTTAAAACATGAAAGGCCGTGAAATTATGATTTTATGAAGCCAGCAAGTGAAGAAGTAACACATTCATTTTTAAACCTAGCAGTAAACAGATTTTCCATTCATTTTCAATAAGCTCTGACTGCTACGAGTTTAATGTATTTTAATTTCATTTGTTTTAAAATTGGGCTTGATGCTAAACGAATGGCTGAATTTTGTACATGAGGTTTTCTTGTTTGGTAATAAACAGGTTTTCTGTTGTAAAGTCGTTTTTCACGTAACATGTCTCACAAGCTACATCTTACATGCATGCGTTCCTGTGAAAAATTGAGTAATGTTCTTAATAGCATTAAGAGATCATCCCATTGGTAACTTGCTATTATGGAATTTTTCTCCAGACAAAGCTAATATAAAAGCGAGTGAAGCTCAGATTTGTTCAGATTTGCTTGACTCTGGCTCTTTCTCGAAGCATTTCAATGCAGCACGTTATCTTCTTTACTGTAGTACGTTATCTAATGCAACAATTTCCTAAAGAAAGAAGTATTTTACTCTAGTTCTGTTTGTTGGGTACAACAAGTATTTAAAAGTCTAACTACGGTCCAGCTCTTTTCCTACAATTTGATACGATTTTTCTCTCATTTAGTCTCACGTTTCACGGCAAAATGTTGCCTTACAGTTTTAGGAGTATTTAAATTTTACCTATAAATTTCGAAACGGCCAGCCCGTAAAGCCAAAAAACTTACGCACAAAAGTAGCCTGTCTTGTTTCGGCTGCGCTTCCGACAATTCCACAAGACTGCATGACTACGAGGAGCAATATTTCCTCTGATGTGTCCAGCCAAGCTTTCCCTGCTTGCTGAAATGTTTGTTCTTCGTCTCGCTTTGTCTTCAGGGCCAGATCGAATTACTGAACTCGGCCCTCACGTTCGTATCCCCAAGCACTCAGTTCTGGCACCGTCAAATCGAGTTATGTTCCTAACGAGATCGCCGAACTTTTCTTTTGTTCACAGCAGCAAAATGTATGGGATTTGTTGAATGCAGACGTTATATACACCTCATCTCAGCACGAACTCTCACTGTATTTTCTAGCTAATATAGTTGATGAAATTATCCATAAATTGTTTTTGGCCGTTCGCCATTAGTTGACCGTGTTGCAATCGAGTTTTTGCCATTTGTAAGGTTCAAAGAGTAGTCTCTTGCTCATAAGACGGCCAAAGAAGGACTTCAAGCTGTTACCTGGCAGGTTGTGAGGTTTTATCTCAGCATAGATAGACTAAAATATAACTTGGATAAAAGAAAACAATCCCGCATTTACAGAAACATGACCAAGTTGTCTGTATATTTATGCTCTGTGTTTGGTTTCACTGAATAAAAAGAATATGAATAAGTATTTTTGTCTCATTACGCTCGGCTCTCACTCTTGTCTTTTATGTGTCCGTAATTTTACGATGAACCTCCAGTGACTGCAGAATTGTTTTACTCGCATGCCGTGCCTTTTTCGATAAGACTTGTCAGAAAGTGCTACAAGCTTATACATGTGATTTCTAAAGATGTATAACCGTCGCAAGAATGCGAAGGTATTTTTGTTAGTCATGAAGATGCATTGAAATAACATTCACTACATCAAGTGGAGTAATGGAAGTTCGCTTTCACACCTCAAGGCCTGTCGTAGATGGGTTGGTGGCACTGTAATCGGTCATCATCAGAGTACGTTCTTATTTGAGCGCGTGAAGTGAGTAGATGAGACCGTTTGATGCACAGGTTATCTGACCATGACCTTTTCCCTGTACATTGTGAGATGCTTTTGCATCTTATTGAAACTTAAACGCCTCCAACCGCAAGTCTGAGCGATATGAGCCACCTGGTGAGATGCTTGCGTGGCCGATGTCGCTAGCAAACCTGACCTGCAGCCTCGCTGGCTACCCTCAGATGCCTGTTTATTCGAAAGTAATTAAGGAGAGGGTCTGTTATGTTGCGTCACATCGATTTGAATCGTATTTTGTGCTGCCCTTTTATTTTTCTTGATTCTCAATATTCGTTTTTTATTCATTGATGCGGAATAAACTATGTGCTTTGAGTTTATTAGAAGCCGAGTCTCTTTTTTCTGTAGGCGAATCGTGCGTTCGCCGAAAATTGACGAGTTACTGTAGTGAAAACGTAAGCTCTACTCTGAGTGTAATCGAGTCAATGTTTTAATTTTCTCATAACCTCAACATGCATGGCATCATAGACTGAGCATGCGTCACACCGCGCGGCATTTCATGAGCTATTAAACAAATATGGTCTAATTTCAGCCAAAAAAATTGTTGCCCAGTTTCTAACCCGAAATATTTTCTCGTTCCACTAACTCGGCTTAGCGGCCACAGAAGCACCGCCACTCAATTAACTTGAGCAAGTCCTCGCAGCTCAGGATCGCCTCACACCCAGGGTGTGGGTAGACGCATCGGTGTTGCGGTGTGGAGGTGGAGGGTATGTGTAGATAACGGCGACTCACAGATTTCTGTGTGCGTTAGTTGGGTCTTGTTTCATGTACAGCGACCGCTGATTTACAATGATCGCAATGTGCAGTGACGGCTGATTGGTTTGATTTGGGCTAGAGATTGCATTTGAGGCTTGATTTGAAGTGCACCACCATTATTGACAAATTTTTTGAGCTATGCTACTTGAAGAAGCACGGAACTTGAAAAAGAAACATGCATGGTTACTTGTATAAAAAAGTATCGTGGATAGATTGTTGGTCAAAAAATTAAAATAAATTTCGTGGGTAAATATATTCCACCATTAACGTTTTGGTTGCAGAAAGTTTTCGTAGGGCTCTTTTTCATGTGTTTCGAGAGCACAGAAATGATGAAAGACCTGTTAATTGTTCCTGATCCACATTAGTTCAATTTCTGTTGACGTGACCATGAATTATACGAGTAATTTCACGGTGGCTTTATTTTTTACTGAGACAACGACTGAAAGAGCGCCTGGATCTCATGGTTGTACATCTCTTCCCAAGTGTGAACATTCCCTCTATTTGTATGCTGGAAGCACGATTTTCTAACAATTCATCTGCCAGAGCCAACACTTCGGTACTAGTATTTCTAACACAACGGGCTGTCCATTCGCATCCCCATCTCTGTCTCCTACATTAGACTTTTGCAATAAAACAGATCATCTTTTCAAAGTTTTCAATTCCTCAATGCCTAGTAGTTGGGTGAATTTGACCTCAGTGTTTTAGAATCTACATTCATTTTTGCCAAAGGGCCTCATTTAAATCGCGATTTGAGTGTCTTGAAAGAAAACATTGCTCCTACAGGTTAACAACTTTACATATTAACAATTTTAACATGGAATAATTTTTAGGTTAGGGCTTTTGGCTTCTCACTGAAATTTGTTGGTTCTCGTTGAACAAATTTGACCCGGCAGTTACTTATTTTTTGTATTTATTTTAATTTGTATGCGTGTGCACTGCGGGAAACTTGCTCTCTAAATGAAAGCGTTACACAATTTGGTATATAATCAAATATGAAATGCGCGTTAAGTTCTGTGTGTGATTTGCAAATTTTGATGTGCTCCATACGAACAAAATTACAATAACATTTTCAAAAGGAATTTCCAGCTATGGTAGGCTGCATGCGATTCTTTCCATCAATCAGTAAAATTGAAGCCACACGAGTAACACAGAGTTGTTCATGAGACATGTATCAAATTTCGAACTGAAGAAGTTCAAAAGTTGTGCTAGAAAAACTATTCCGTAACTTAACTTTGTTCATACGACCAGCATGAATCAATTGAGCAAGTATTCTCTGCGCACATCGTTGTTCTAATTGTCATATCGCGTCTGGTCGCAGAGCTGCTCTACGTGAGCTCTAGCATGAACGCCCTTATCAGTGATAGAGGTGCCGAGCCTTGCTTAGTGAATTCGTGGAATTTCCTCTTGCTTTGGCTACCAGAAGTGCAACTCACCTTTTAAAACATGCTGGAGAAAAGTGCCGGGTAAAAAATAGGAAAATGCCATTTTTCAAGATGTGAAAGGTAAAAAATGGCTGAAGTTGCCGACACGGCTAGTCAGCAGCATTGAGATGCTCAAACGTGGCTGTAGGGAGGAACTGATCCTTCGCAGTAAGCATGACACCTGCGTCAATTATGTATAGGTAGAACCCCTCAGGGGGATAGAGGTATTGTATCTATGGGAAATAGCGCTCCCAGGGGGACTATGTGAGGGCCAGAGGTAGGCTTCATTTTGTTGAAATAGAATAGGTTTTTGTTTTGTTACGGACCATCTTTTTTCGGTTCACTGCTGTCCTGTTTTTCAGCACCTACTACTTTCTTCTTCAACTTTTTCTTGCTTCATGAACTTCTTTCTTAGCTTTCTGTTTCTGTGCACCTTGAGCATAGATTCCGCGTTCCCTCAACTCCATACTAAATGGTGCCTTCCTCCTTCCTCTCTTAGAACATCTTTGTCGTGCAATTTAGGGAGGCTGAAACTTTCTTATATAATAATAATAATAATAATAATGTATAGGTAGAAGTTGAGAAGGGCTGATATTACCCTTTATTAAAAATGAGCGCGTTTCATAATATTATCTTGCATTATTAAGATACTTTCTGGCTTTCTAGGTATAAGTGCTTCTTTTTAAGACCGTAAATGCTACACCAAAGTGTCGATTTCATATATAAAAACGGTTGATGTAAACATACTATAGTCGTACCAGCGAACATAAGCGTAGGTTAACGTGCGGTGGTAGAGTGAGTCAGCTAATAAATGGTGTAAAGTCAGTCTGTACAATTTTTGGATTATTTTTTACACTTGGCTCAATTTTTTATAGGTTTTACAGTCGTAAACGTTGGACGGAGAGCAGTGCATGCAGGGAGCAGAAGCGTTGTTTGGCTAACCCTGCTCTCCTCAATATCCTCAATTCGTTTTTGTACACATACAAAAAAACACCCCACTCCGCGTGTCTGCTTGTTTCCTGTTGACCCGCTCGGCAAAGCAAGTACTCCCGTTCGCCACGCAGCAAACGAGCACTTCATCCGGGCTCCGGCTTCCAAATTTATCTGACGCGAGTACACCCACTAGTGTTCTCAACTTGATGCTGCTTCCCAGTCCCACTTCCACTTGAAGCAAGGTCTCACCAAAATTGTACTTGGAAACGCCGCTAGACAAATTTTCCACAATTTGACTTCGTGTGCATTTTCTTAAGGGCGCTACATGTTTTCAAATGCTAGAAAATTTTGCGCTAACGCGTCGATCGGGATGTGAGCCGCCGGTGAAAAACGGAGGGAATTTCCTAAATGTTGCTGACCAACCAGTAGTCACCAACTCATCATACAGTATATGAGTACAAGGCGCGATCCGGTTTAATGTTCGCTATTTTCAAACTTGCTCACTATAAGTGATTTTGAATTGGAGTTGAATATTGAACTTCAGTAAACCCATCGCGGTCAACACGTTGAGTGATGTAGAACTTGTCTTCCTCTCTTGTACCGCAGTTATTTTTGGTATGATAATGATATCTTTCAAAATCAATTACAGCTCGCTCATGTTACCTTTTGGGCTTATGAGCTTAAGAAAGGATTGTATAGCAGAGTTCAACTTTGAACTCATTTCTTGGAGTTAACGCTGCAGCGGCGCTTCAGCATTACCAATACCCCCTTAATTCCGAGTTAGCCATCTAATCAGAAGGATTTCTCATAGTAAAAAGAGAGATCTCCGCTCAAGGCGGAGCAAGTAATACCCTTAAATTTTTCCTGTTCGAACAGACTTCAATTATTTCGCGAGCAATCTCGAACAATTAACCAGTATATTCTTTGCTAACTACATTTGACTTTGTGGTCTTTTTACTGTGTGATGTTGCTGCAACGAATTATCAGGAGGGTGGGCTTCATTGTCTCTGCTTAGGGGGCATAAGATAGAGGTTATTTAGGTTAGTATACGTTTCCTATGCTGAATTGTGCTAGCATTTAGGTTAGAGCATGTATCCTATGCTGAATTGTGCTAGTATCTAGGTTAGAGCATGTAGTTTAGAGCATCCCCATGAGAGACATCCTTAAACTGTCTCACTTATCGACAGGCCTTCGTAAATGCCATCTTCCATGTCCACTTTACTTCATTCAGTTCTCACGCCTTCTTCGCTATCTCTTCTGTAGTTTTACTTTCACTTCATTCCTAACTTGCTGTTCCTATCTATATGTGCAGGGTATCTTGTGTGAGAACACAGCCAGGGGGACAATGTGAGGGCCCGAGCTAAAGGTTAGGTAGGCTTTCTTTTTGTTAAAATAACATAGGTTTTTGTTTTGTTACGAACCATCTTTTTTCGGTTCACTGCTGTCCTGTTTTTCACCGCCTACCACTTTCTTCTTCAACTTTTTCTTGTTTCATGAACTTCTTTCTTAGCTTTCTGTTTCTGTGCCCTTTCTGCATAGATTCCACGTTCCCTTAACTCCATACTAAATGGTGCCTTCTTCCTTCCTCTCTTTACATCTCATTGTTGAGGATAGGGAGGCTTAAACTAACTAATAATAAATAAATGTGTGAGAACACACCTTGCGCATGGATGCACGTTTTCAACAGTTCATACTAAAATGGTCTCCTATTCGTGCCATTGAGATAACCTTCATTGTGGCTAAGGAGTCTTAATTAACTATTACAATAACAGAATGAGTGATAATAATGTTAATAAATTCGCGTGGCGTCTGTTATGATGACGCCCCGCGACTAGGAAGCTAACGCGCTTCAGGTTGTGTATGCTAATCGCTGCCTGAAAGAATTACTGGTTACATTAGATAAGATTATTCTTTAGATTAGGCTCCCTCGTCACGTGATGCGTGTTCCCGTGAGAAGAGAAATGAAGGGACCATCCATTATGGAGTTAACACAATGACTACGATGGGTTAAACTGAAGTTCAATATTCATTTCAAATTTAAAGTCAATTGTAGCAAGCAATTTTGAAAATAGCAAACGTTAACTGGATCGCACCTTCATGTAGCTTGCATAAAGCATTTATAAAAATTGAATTAGTAACCAAGTCGGTCAACAGCATTATAAAAATCCCCTCAGTGATCACTGGCAGGTCCCTCCGCAGGAAAAGGGTTGAAGCAACGGAGAATATATGCTCGAGAGGGTTCCCACACAGGATTTCTTTTGAGCGGAACCAAGAAGTTAGTAAAAGTTTAAGGAACAGTATATAAGTTGAAGGAAACATTAATTGATGCTTGAAGGAAAGGGTACCATTGAACCGCAAAAGATCAAAATTAAACAAAATAACTGTTCTATTTAAAGAAAGGACGTCATATCTGGCCTTCAGCTGCAGCTCAAATATATTTCGTCAGGGAGTGCTAATTTCGTATGTTTCAATTGTTGTAACCCCATGACCGGAAAAGTTGTTGGGTTTCATTGGTTCCCAGGGCAGAATATAATGTATATTATTTAATTTTGTAGTGGATTTGAATAAGTTTGACCTACTCTATCGTCGTGTCACATGTGGGCAATAGTATTTATTTATGGACCTGTGTGTCTTGGTTTCTATTATATTTTCTCGTTTCGACAAAATTATTTATTTCTACTGAATATACGAGTATCAGTCTCAGTCAAAACTCCGTTCTGGGGCTAGTGGATTGAAATCGTAAGTTGTATAGTATTTATGGGAACTATACTGCTCGGAGCGAGTAAATTGTGAGGTCTCGAGCGGAGAGTAAGGTTAAAATAGAATTAGTTTTTCTTATGTGACGGATTAACTTCTTTCGCTTCATTGTAGTTCATTTTTTCAGTGCCTCTGAATTTATGCATTAACTTTCATTTTGTTTCATGAAATTATGAATATCTCACATTGTAGGCACGCAAACAATTCTGAATGGGAACCCACTCGAGCTCAGATTCGCTATAGCCTTATTCTATACGAAATGGCGTCTTAACATTTCCTGCATTGGGAAAACATTTTTTGTGAATAGGAAGGCTTAGATTAACGTAAAATCTAATGTATCTGTCAAAACTAAGTAAATTGGTAGCACTTACTGCCATAAAACTGGAATTAAAACCGTCGAAAGTGCCCCGTAGGTTCTTTTTTGTATATAGATAGAAATTCTCTTAAAGCACTTCCATGAGCAAATTGTTGCTGAATTGTGTGAATATTAGTCGCTTTGAAAATCTCCTAAGGGAACGAATGTAGAGAACCAAGTCTTGCAGCTGCGTGCGCCCGGCCATAGCTGTAGATGGAACGCCTGGTCTCGCTCCCTTATCATTGAAGGCGGACAGGAGGCGGTCGTGAGCCTCCTGTTTATCCCTAGAACAAAGTTATGGAATGACCGCACCCCGTAAGCTTCCCGGGCTCTGAAAAACGCAGTAGAAATGGATCCCGCTCAGGCTCGAGTTTCAGTTTAATTTAGTTAAGGGGCGAATATTTAATACAGCATTGGCATATAATGTTATTTAGCTACGCATCCACATAGCCCTGAGACGGTTGCATTGCTGAGTGGCAAATGATTATTTTAGTGCACAGCTCGGTATGCTGACTGAAGAAGGCGTATGTATCTCAATGAGACTAACATAAATAAAAATTAAAAGACACTATCTGTCGTGCGGGAGGTCAGTTACTCGGTACACCAGCCTCACAAAAAAGAGTAACAGAGGAAATAAATGAAATATATGAGGCCTACCTAGCTATAAATAGAAACATCAGATTCCTGCAGCTTGTGTTTCTGAGACTGCGGGGGGTAACGTGGGCAGTCACAGAGGAGCAATGCTTCCCCAAGGTACACTGACGAGGACGAACACCTGACAGTAGCTCGTCTCCTCCACATCCTCCAGGAGTCCCCAAGATGCGCTTAATTTTAAGGACAATCCCTGTCAATGCACCTCCTGCATGGGGTACGCTAAGGTTTTGCTGTTCAGAATAAAAGCTAGCGTAATTTCAAGTAACGAGGTAGCCACACAATAGATTTGATTTCAAAATTAATCTTTCAAAATGGAGCTCTGCGAAGTCCGTCTTTCGCTGTCTCTGTGCGATGCCTATAGTTTCTCGCGGGATACGCCATCTCCTGCGCTTCATTTGCGGAAATATGTTAAACGGTTTCTCCAGGATTACTTAATTGTAATGGATGCGTTGTGATGGTAACCGAGGTTACTCACTGAAGAACTTGAGACACTTTTTTTTATAATGAACTCTACTGTTTATCTTTGCTCTTGAATTTATCTCAGCTTTTTATTTACCACTACTTCGCTTTCGAAGGAAGAAAAATTGAGATTTTACAGGTATTACGTAATCTAGTGTTTTCGATAATTTTTGATCTACGTCTTTCTTCACCCTTCTTGGAGATACAACTGTCTTTTTCATGGGAATTAGCACTCCCAGGGGAAAATGTTAGGTCTTGAGCTAAGAGTTGGGTAGGTTTTCTTTTTCTTTACACACAATATATTTTGTTTTGTCAAGGACAGTGTTTTTTCGGTTCACTGCTCTCTTGTTTTTCAGGAACTGCTACTCCCTTCATCAAGTTTTATCTTGTTTCCTAACCTTCCATCTCAACGTAATTCCTATGGGCAGGGGATCCTGTGCCAGGACACACATTGTGTATAGATTCCTCGTTCTCTAACTCTATACAACATCCTTTATTCTTTGAACATCTTTGTTGTGTTAAGGGAGGCTGAAACTAACTTATTTTGATTAGGATTTTAGTGATTTTAATTGCACAGTTAACAGCCCTAATTTCATGAATGGACGAGTGCGACAGATAATTCATCGAACGACATCACACCACAGGAAAAGTTGCAGCTATACTTTGGCGGCAACAGTGTGCGATAAGGGTAACCTCAATAAAAAGGAGCGTTTAAATAATTTATTAATCAATGAAAGTACTTAACTGTGCGATTCGGATAATATGAGCTCAACCTAAACTGTAGATAATTGAGAATGGGATCAGAACCGGTGCGATTTATTGTTTTCACAAAACTTGTCGCGATGTGATATTTTTTCATTTGCAGAGAGAGTCAAAATTCTTATCCGGAGAAGTGAAGTTCACAACTTCATCGAGGTAGTGTTTCCAGCCGAGCGCTAACATCTTGGCCAGCGATATGGCTGCTGCCGGTCACAGGGCGCTGCGTTCGTAAAGCGAGAGTAAAAAGCGTAAAGCGTAAAGCCACACTCGAAGTTCCCACCTAACGCTGCAAGTGGTGCTGAGGAGGAGCGCGCAGGCAAAAAAACTCGCTACTCGTAATTTTTTTCCCTATCTAGGTGTGTTGGGAAACTATGATATTTTGTGAAAATGGTATTATTGAGGATTAATTTCAAGGGAATTTTTTTACGATTTTACTCGGCGGATAATACATGTAATTTTGACTCCAGCGGTTTTGTATTGCAAAAAAAAAACTATTGCGATTTCGATAGTTTAAGCTTCATCTGTTGTTTTATCACAATATAGTGACAGAAAGAAGCCGCTCAGCACCAGATATTTAGCACCATTTTTCACGCAGTGATATTTAAGAAGTATTTTCGAAGAAGTATCGAAGTCTTCGTCGAAAATGAAATAAAAAAAATTATTGTGGCTGGTGAATAAATACCTTTTAAGACCAGTTTTAATTTAAGTTATTGAGCGATTTTAACTCATAGTCATTTCATTTTTCAAGTTCTTTTAACAAAGGAAAATTTTTCTTGAGGCAGCACTCGTACGATGTTCGGCTTCGAGCCCCTACCTCTAAGATGCGTTTTAATGCGTCTCTGCCAGAATGGCAGCAATGTTTGATAAGCTAAGGGGGAGTCCAACTTCCATCCTTGAGAGGGAGTTCTAGTTTCTTCACGAGATTGGTTACAAGGGAATTTTATGATCCCTTGTTCGTGAAGTAGACTTTCCTCAGCAATGTGCTAGTGAAGTGTGGCACTTGCTTGTTGCCGGTCTTGCTCGTCTCGAAAGCAGTCGCCACCTTGCGGGTAACCTGCTCACAACGGCGTGTATTAAAGCGTGTTCGGCAACTCCTGGTCTCCCATCACAATATTTTTGCATGGTTCCAGCCCGTTGCAGCTCATCTTCAGTGGATTATATTTTATCATTGTATATAAAAAAGTCGATAAAAAATTCACGCGTTTTGCCGCGCATGATTTTTTAGAGACTAAATATTTCAACATTTGTTGCATTCTTTTTTTTGCAAATTACTTGTACTATCATATGAATTACATTTTTAAAAGTCGAAAAGCACGATGCTTCAGGATATTTTGACCATTTTGATCAAATTTGACCATTTTAATAGACTTAGCCAATAATCTTTTGCATCGCTTGTGATAAATAATTTGTTTAAATATTCAAGGTGCCTAAGCTACAGCCCTCTGAGCCCAGTAAAGGAATTCGAGCTCACCCTGTCAATCAAGTTCGTCGTTCCTTGATCCACTCAACACTCGTTTCTAATGAGAATTGTCGTTAAGTAATCATTTTAAGCTTGATTTTGAAGTCTTATGTTGGGTTTTTGGCACCTCATCATTTCTATCAAATTTATTTTTACTAATACTACAGAGTTTTGAAATACGGGACCCGAAATTTTTTTTTATTGCTTTTCATACAATGACCGGATTTTTAAAAACAAAACGGCAGTAGAATCCGGAGATTCATTTCTTTTATTTGCTACCTACGTATTCATGATACAACAGTGAAAAATAAGAAACTGAGGACACAGTAAAGTTCATCCTGCTTTCAAACTGCCGCTAAAATGAAAAACTGGACAATTAAAGGAACAATTTGCTCTCATAAGCACTGCATTCTTCTCTAGTGAAAGGAGCATTGTCCTAGCCCAGCAAAGCTTCAAAAGAGAGTACAACCTGTGAAGTTCTCCGTCAAACAAAGTCGTTTACAGATGTGTAAAGAATTTAGCCAACTGTGGAAATTTGGCGAAGAAGAAACAGGAAGGATCGACGACCTTGCAACGTTACAGTCGGATTGAATGTTGAAAAATCCAAGATGGTGAAAAGCAATCCCAACATCAGTGTCAGGCACCTGTCACAGTAGTTAAGGATGAGTCATTGTTCTGTTCAGAAGATTTTGAAGAAAAGGTTGTCAATGCATGCGTATAAAGATCGAATTGTCAAAAGTTACATGAAACTAATTTTGAACGAAGAAAGAATGTCTGTGAGTGGTTCTTGGAGAAGGAGGAAGAAGATCCTGAATTTTTTAAAAGTTTGATCATGTCAGACGAAGCTCATTTCAGTTTAAACGGATGTGTAAACAAACAGAACGCGAGATTTTTGGGCCATTGAATATCCATGGAGATTATGGAAACTCCACTTCATTCAGATAGGGTAACTGTTTGGTACGGTTTCACAAAGAATGGCATTATTGGTCTCCATTTATTCAAGGACAACAATGGCCAAACAGTAACTGTTAACGGTCAGGATACAAAGACATGCTGAATACCTTCTTTAATTCTCGCAGTGAACACCATGAATATTGCTAATCTCTACTTCCAGCAGGATGGGACAACGTGCCATACCACAATGGGCATCCTGCGTAACCAGTTTCCCGGAAAGCTCATTTCAAGATTCGGCGACGTTGAGTAGTCTGCAAGGTCTCCTGATCTGTCCCCATTGGATTTTTTTTTGTAGGGATATCTAAAGGTAAAAGGTTATCGTGACAAACCGACGGATCTATCAAAGCTCAAGGATGGAATCATCTCAGAAATAAGTGTGATCGACCCCACCCTCACCAGTGCCGCAATGAGATGCATGCGAACATGCGCCCAATATTGTTTGCAGTCGAGTGGACGCCTCATGAAGAATGTCATCTTCAAAATTTAGTCCAAAAAAAAAATATAAATCTCAGGATTCCACTGGCGTTTTGTTTTCAAAAATCCGTTCATTGTATCAAAAGTTATTAAAATTTTCTCGGGTCCCGTCTCTGAAAAACACCGTGTCCTATACATGCAACTAGTCATAAATTGACAGTAACATTTGTTACATGGTACCGGGAGAAGTCTCTACTACTTTAATTTTTGGTTTGTGTACCTTCAGTGATGCATGCACAATGATAGTTAACTTTCAGTAAACGCTTACTTTGAAGAGGATTTCGTAAAGGTGGGTTTTGGCTCTCTCTTCATCAAGAGTATTGCATAGGAAGTGCAGAAACACGCTCCCATTGATGCCGAGCTCATTTGTGGGGTGTGAGAGATGTTCTGTGGGCAAATAATTAAATTAATTCTACAACTAGGTTCATAAACAGGAAAATCTATGCGTATAAATTCTATTTTTTGCAAATGAACACTTCCACTATCGAAAATGCTAGAGTATTTTTCTGACTACTACCTACAACCATGAAACTGCTGGTGACTATACCTGGGAACCGGGCGGTGGTAGAGTTGATCTTTGTACAAATTCTCTTGCACAACCTCGTTTGATAAATTACATGGACAAATTATATTGCATAAATTGCTCTCAGCCTCTTCTTGGCGCTTGGCGAAATATTGATTTTGGATTGGAAAAATAACGAGATGGTCAAGTCCATCGAGTTGGTGGTGTGTTGATGCAGGCGAAGCGTTTTAACCCTGAAAGTGCTGTTGTGATTTTTACTCCACTTATGCATCAGGTGGGACGAGTGAACTGTAGCGCCATAGATTACAAATAAAATTTGAGCTTAGAAAATTTAAATTGATTTGGAGAACTTTGTTATCATTTGAAAATTTGTTTGATCGTTCGCCTTCCCATCTTCTTCAACTAAAACCAAGGGAGACTTCTACCAGGATATCATCCAATGAATCAAGATGGGAGATACATGGATTATTCATTGAAAGCTTTCTTAGTTTTTTTCGTTAATTTATTTTCACGAATTTCATCCCCAGTTACGTCAACAGTTCAATGAATTAGGTAGTAATTGTTATATTTCTATCGAAAATGTCAGATTTTGTAGTTCTAAGAAAATATTACCCCCAAAATACTAAGCCGCTTTGTTACTACCTCGTCAGCTATATCAGTGGAAGTGTGCGCTTATGTCGAAAAATTAACGTATGCTATATGAATAGTCGTTTCATCATGGTAAATTTGAAAACGGTTGTGCCTACTATCAACTCACGTCCAGCTTTGCAACGGATTTTCTCGATATAGGTCATAAAAGACAGTTTATGTAGACACATTAAGCATGAACACGACATATGGAGCACGGTCAGCCAAATGTCTAATATTTTCCTGTACCCTACAATCCTTGAAGTTTATATAAAAAAATTCAAAATTTCTGCGTGTTTTTTCCAAGTGTAAAAATCATGAATAGCATTGCTCGTTTTCAGTATTTAGAGGTAGCCTGCTTCATGAGTAACGTCTAGTATATTACTCAAAAAAAAGATACATCCTACATATCTCGCTCCCGAAGTGATTGTGCCAATTTCCAAAGCATAAGACGCGGGTGTTAACTACAGTTTTTATGTTTTTCGAGATCTACATGAGAGCTCAACCTGTTCACTTGCTATACCTGCACCTTTATTAAGAAATGCGCTGAAAGGGCTTATGCTGCTACGTATCTCGGGAATTTCAGGTATCTCGGCGATATGTCGGATTCTTCCTAGTGCTGACCAAGAGCGTTAGCTGACGAAGTTAGTCTTCATTGGCATTTTTTGGTGCACTCGCTTTAAGTACTTGAATCACTGCCTTAACTGCGCGCTGTAGCCTCAGCAATAGTCGCTACCATAACTGCGCGTTGTAGCCTTAGCAGCAGTCGATACCATAACTGTGCATTAATTAGAGTGAGGCTTGCGTTGTGTATCAAACTACAACTGGGGCTCAGTCTCACCTTCGAAAGGCCCCCACATGACGAGGAGGTCTGCGTGCGCGGGCACCACGTAATCGCGGCGCTCATCCTTCTGAGTTGTCTTGGCGCTGGAGTCCGTGCTCACCTTCAGGCCCTTGTCAGCTTTCTCGCCTTGGCATGCCTAGCGGTGCATATTTGAAATCATTTAACCCTTCAAACTCCTAGTTGTTCCCCTGTGAACGAATTGGATGTTTAATTAACACTCATGCATAGGGTAAATTGCGGAGATCCCAATGAAACACTGCACCAGAATGGTTTAGATGTCTCATAACATCCGTGGCAGGGACGACGTTTTCTTTATTGGATTTTAACATTATAGTTTACAACGATAGCGCGTGCCGCGACGAGCGCGCGCTCGTGACGAGTTATATTCTTACTAGCGTAAAGCTAATTTCAACTCTATTGTTTCGTAACAGTATCGATGTAGCAAAGACTACAGTTCGCCAGTGGGAGCACAACATGGAAATGAGATCGGTATTATTGAATGCTTTCGAGCGTTAGCTGAGCTAATTATTTTATTATTATTTTCATGAGTTATGTACTTGCAAATAAATGAGCGGGGATTCGGCTAGTTTAATATAGCGTCTATGGGTTTTATAATATTGTACTTCCTTCTTTTCTCTCATCAAAACACTTATGTTGCGCTCTTAGAAAACTTAAACCCTCGAACAACACTCTGATGTCATCCTATACGCATCTTGATGATTTCGCATCCACACTCAACGTTGCGTAACAACCGAAGTACAGTACCTGAATGAAGAAGAGCTTGGGTTTGCCAGCGAGAGAAGGACACTTGTTGCCCAAAATAGGCTCCCACAGCTTCTTGGTGGGCATTTCATCGTCGAAAGTGTAGAGGACTTCCCTGCCTGCATCCTTCCCACCGTGGCTCGTGTACACCACCACCAGAGCGTCGCTATCGCTGTGGTCTGTGCCGCTTGCTGTTATAGTTGATATAAGGGGTGTTCAACTGTGACATTTTCTTGACATTTTCAACATGTTGTATTGTTGAAAGATTCCTTATAAACGTTTGTCAAGACCGAATAGAGACCAACGGAATTATCCTTGCGCAGTTCATAATTAAATATTTGGACTATTTCTCAACACGTAATTTATAGTCCCGAGTTTTATATCTTCAGGTGCTCGAAAAGTAATCTACCCATCAAATTTTTAGCACATTGCATTAAGTGGAATGAATGAAGCAAGACAATGTTATTCATACATTCGAGGAAATTAAGATTGATGAAAAGATCTGAATAAAAGCATACCTCATAGTATATATCACTTATTCTGTACGACATTCTTTGAATATTTTAAATTACATGACGGGATGCAAAATTGTTCAACCTACACATTCACAAATCTAGGAGAGGCGAAGCGAAACAGAATATCTTAGCGTTATCTTGCGACGGGAGATTATTGGCCTTCAGAAATAAAAAAGCATGTATCGTTACCTTTGTAAGAGCTCTGCCCTCCCAAGATATATATAAAAAACTGTTATAAAAGCATATTCAGCATGGCACAGTTTTCCCAGAAATTGTTATCTAGAGCAACACGAAAACTGTGTAGTTAATTCCGTGTAAATTCATAAGTTGTGAATGACAAAATTCTGAGGCACAGAGTATCATCTTGAGCACGTACTCTCTAGTTATCGGTGTTATAGAAGGTGAACGAACTGAATGATCATTCAATGACGATGATGACGTTCACTTCAATGAAGAAGTTCAAAAAGAAAGTTTAGAGGTGTGGAAATCAGGATAGCAGTGAACTGAAAAACCTTGGTCCGCAACAAAATTAAAAATGTATTCAATTTAAGAAAGGCCTTCCTGACTTTCAGGTCTGGACCTCACATTTCCCCCACAAAAGCGATGATTCCCATAGACACAATAGTTATATGTGTCTCTGGGGATATTGCTTTTGGAAGAAAACACCATGAAATACTGAAAAAATATAGCTCTTCATACTAGATTATACAAAAAGATTTAATGAAAGGGAGGTGGGCTTTCATCCCACACAATACACCTACAGTTAGGCATGGCGGTGGCTCGGTGATGTTTTCAGGAGTTTTCATTTCAAGTGGCTCAGGAAAAATAATTCCGACCGGAGAAATAATAAATTCTGTTGATTTTGTCAGAATTTTGGATCGAAACTTCAACTTCAAAATCTTGGTCTAAAATGACGATGTGCGTTTCAGTACGACAATGATACTGAGCATGTACCTACCTATCTTTCACAGCTCTGCCGTAAAAAAAAATAGTTTTACACGACAGGAGATGACCTCTGACATGATCTAATCTAACTTACAGACCAGATTGAAAGTTAAGATAATTTATCGTAATCTGAAGAAGCTCTACGAATTAGAACACGGAGTCGTTGAACAGTGAAAGAATATCACATCAAAAACCCTCGAATTAAAAACTATGGGAGGTAATTGGTTCAAGGTTATAAAATTGAAATTAATGCCACGCTATCGATTAGGCAATCATGTTAACATTTCGTACTGCGTGAATAACTTGGTCTACCGAAGCTTTGCAAAATTATATGTTTGGGTAACCTAAACTTCATATCCAGTTTAACCAATTGAACAAACAATAAGCATTGAGAAATTATTATAAGTATTGAATATAAAAACGAATGTCAGTGATCTCGTCATGAACCCTGCGTAATTGTTTCACAATTTCAGAGCAAGTCGCTCTCATGGCATGAAAAATTTATCAATCGTAAATTTATAGATGCATGTCATATGCATAGTGTAGCATTTCTAATAACACAAGTGCTTATTTCCTATAGCTCTGGTGGTGCACCGGCCCTGTTTCATTTTGTTTTAGAATATTCATTACGGTAAATCAAAGCTCGAACTCAGAATGGAAAAGCCGTTTTTTAGTCTATAATTGGGCTAGAAAATTGAGTTTTTATGGCATGCATAAACGAAAAAATGGATCTGAATTGCTTATTCCTGTAAAATTGTACGTAAATTAATTTTTACTTGAACTATTCGCCCATCACCTTCACGCAGGACTTTCTTAACCTCTTCTTTTTTCAGGTTGTGCTTCACTTGAACGTCAAAGCCGAGGTTTTTGAACGTAGTCTCACAACGGCTGGCGTCACTCGCGGAGTAGTTGCGTGGCGGATGCTGTGCGAAATTGAATGCAAGCTGAGATATCGTTTAACTGTATGAATTTCCCGTAAGCCTACAACGCTGCCTGAAATTTCAAAATCAATTACTTCACCTTCCTGCCAAGGAAAATTTGGAATCTCACTTTGGGTTTTAAGAAAGAAAATTCTTAGCCATAGGTTTGTCAACTGCTCTTGTCTATTGAGAAAGTTGTGCTGATGGCTCTATTTTGGGTGCTAGTAGATGCAATTGCAGTAAGGAAAGGTCATGTCAAATGTTATCAGGAAACATCATGCTGAAATAATTAATGTTTGTTGAATGTTATATTATTGCAATTTGATTAAATACTTTTCGGAGAAACGTCTTTATATTAATTTTTTTGTGTGTCGCTGCAAGAGACTCGTCACTGTTACGTAGCAAATTATTTCATTATTGCACATGCGAGTGATTGTGTGGAGAATTTTTTACTACGAACTGTATTCCCTTCATTCGAGTGTGTGTTCAAGTGTTGAGATTGTGGACTTTTCTTCTCATAAATATCATCTGGATAGGATGAAGTTTATTATCGACTTTCTTGCACAAAACTCTTGTTTCCGTAAATTAATCATAAAATTTAAAATAGTAATGGAACGAATGTGCTAGACGTTTACAAGAGATTTTAGGAATCTATTTGATTTTAATTTTTCCTTTATTTTATTGCTCCTTCAAAGGTTAGTTGTCATTCATGGCATCTGATAATAACTAAGGTAATGCTAAAATAATATAAGTAGATAGGCTGAGAAGAAACTTGATTTTCAGCAAGTTTCTCACGCGTAAAGCTTACGGGAAAAAATTCTTACCAACGAGTTCCTTTAGAAAATAGCTGGCATAATCTCAAATTGACCATTTAATCAACCATTCCAGGACGGAATGATTGCCAGAACTGAAATTGTTCACTTCTTGTTGTCGATTCACTTCTAGTTGTCTAATTGTTTACGTCTTGTCTGATGTTTACCAGTCTATCTATTTACTTCTTGTTGTCTAATTGTTTACGTCTTGTCTATTGTTTACCAGCCTATCTATTTACTTCTTGTTGTCTAATTAAACTGCGGACTAGTCCTAGTCTCACCTTATTCTCGTGGAACTTGTCGCAGGAGAAGATGACGCAGAGACCTCTGCGGCGATGACCCATGTTGTAGCTCTCATCATCCGCCAGTGTCAGGGTGTGGGCCTGTGGACGCCCCAACACCCCGTCACATTCGTCAAGCCTGTCGAAAGAACCCTTATTTGTCACGTCAATAATATTCATGCAACTCAGCTGTTTGCACTCATCGTTGTGAGTTAAATTAGCACTTTTAATATGTTGTGATAATAATTCCATTTGAATACGCATTAAACAATTTTTGAATTACAGATCTCCAGTTATTGCAAGTTGTTACCTCCGAAGGTACTTAAGCTCGGAAGGAGAAAAATCGTTTTAATGGTTTTTGTGATGTTGTCGTGAACTAAAATTTACGCTTTAATAGGTGGCTGATTCCAGGAGAGGAGACGGGAAATCCTATTGGCGATGTTTTTATAGGTGTTTCAGGAAAGGTGAATACATTCAAATACATAGCAACACAATTAGAAGCGTTTTCCGCTTGCGAGTAGGAAAACCAGGTTTCTAGCGCTTCAGTATCAAAGATTATACTTGATTCACCCACGAACATTAAGAATAACATAGACTGAGAAAGAATGCCAGACTTTGTTACCGCTTTCTTCTTACCCGATCAGTAAAACCAGATTATACGATGTGCATGAAATGAAGGGAATTAAATCTCAAGTAGCTCCAGAATGAATTTTTAGCTATACGGGATCAAATGTAGTTGTGGGTGAAACGCATGAGCATGATTTCAAAAATTCTCAAGTCTTCCTTTCTGTCAAAAACAGTCGACGTTTAATTGGGTGCTTGTACTGGCATGAAAGTTTTGATAACTGATATTTTTCGATATTTTGATCCTTTCTTTTCGTGTAGCTAACGATAGCTGCATTTTAGTTCTACATTGCTATTAGAGCTCCTGCATTTCACTTCAGTCAGAGATAAAGGACTTGGTACCGCCTAATTATTTTAGCAAATAAATTTCAGTTTGCATCAAGAAAAAAAAGTTACTAAAATATATCTAATTCTTACCGACTGGTCTTAGTCTAATAAATTACGAAGAACAATTAAGTAAATCTGATAAGATGATATTTTAAAACGTTCAATTGTTTAGAACATTTTAATTAGTTTAAATAACCGGACCATGTTCTTAATCGTCAAGGTTTTAAAACTTTTTATATTTATAAACAGCATGACCGAACGAACATATAACAAGTGTACATTTTTTGGTAAAAATAAATTTTCATGTGTGTTTCCACATTACTATCGAGGTATCCTAGCTAGTCGTTTCATGAACAACATCGGTCGAGAGCTATTGCATCAAGATATGCGTAGCTCATAAAGCTTTTCCCCGATTGTATCAGTGCGTTGCTGAAGCTGAATCGCATTTCAGTTGTTCCAGCTTAGCCCATCACTCACCACTCACTATCGGCCTCGTCAAGTGGAGCATCTGCTGGTGCAGGGCGAGGCACGTCACTTCCCTTATCAGGCATGTCCAAAGCTGCTGTCTCCGTGTTCACTTCAATTCACAATAATTCTGGTTAATTATTCTGTAGATAAATATCTTATTACTTTTGTTACAACATTACCTTTCGATACATTCAATGTGGGAAAAATCCCCACAGGGTGTACGTGAGGTTAACATTTAAATTGAACTCTTGTTTTTTTTTGTCTCTGTGCGTGTTTCCTCGGAGGTGTTTTGCCTGGTTAGAGGGGTGTTCGCTTGCCATCGCCGAGAACAGACGCTTCTTGGCCTCTGGTCACCTGCTCGTACTACCTTGATCGTCAGACCTTCTCTTTGTAAGGACGGTCGTATGTGGCGCTGGTGGTTGCTCGTCCTCGTAACGTACGTTCCTTCGCTGTGGCGTTGATTGCGTAGTCGCTGGACTTTGTTTGTTTTTATTGTCATTATTTATTGAAGTCGGTTTAGAATTGGTAATTGGGGTATTTGGTTGTGAATTAGGTTACTTTACTTGAGCTTGTCTCTGTTTCGTTCTCCCAGCTCTCTTGCTTAAGAGTGTTGTTTGCACTTGGTTTTGCTGGGGGACGACTTGACTGTCCTCAACCTTGGGACACTTGATCTCGTTGAATTACTTGGCATCTTGACCTTTTGACCTCTTGGCTAATTGCATCGTCATCCATTTCTTTGTTCTGCAAGTTAAACACACTGAGGGCACCATTTCCTTAGGTGGGTATAATTAACGTAAATATCAAAATTGAACATAATTGCATTCATTTCTTTGACATTTTTACTGCCGGCTCGTCCACTTTCAATATACTTATCGTTTTTTCTCTTTGCACACATAGTATACGTTTGGGAGCTGTCTCTGCTGGCCAACGCGGTCTACGGTTGCAGCAGCCGCTATGTGAAAGGTACTAATGTCTTATCTTTGAACCGTGCTTATTTTTTATTCGACCAATAATTAAATTCATTCATACTATTATTACCGTCATTACGAGCTTTCATAAACCTTCATAATTTTTTCCAGCTACTCTTGCGATCGCCCAGTTGTTCGCGAGTGGTGCCTCCCTCGGAACGGCTGAGTAATTGTGCCAAGCCGTTTTCCGATCGGCTACACCACGGCGAGGACGACGCCCGTCCGTTACTGTCGTCACTGTCCGTCCGTTCGTCACTGTCCGTCCGTTCGTCACTGTCCGTCCGTTCGTCACTGTCCGTCCGTTCGTCACTGTCCGTCCGTTCGTCGCAGGACGAGAAGAGTCCTGGCGTCTGCTAGTCAGCCAGACGCTAACCTTCCGTGGCTGTC
Source organism: Morinoia aosen (assembly GCA_030386875.1). Classification (NCBI taxonomy): domain Eukaryota; kingdom Metazoa; phylum Arthropoda; class Malacostraca; order Amphipoda; family Talitridae; genus Morinoia; species Morinoia aosen. Next base: position 15,727,847 of record CM059571.1, on the reverse strand, counting down.
CGTTTTGTACGGACCTGGAGAGGGGCTGGCAGGTGTTCAAGCTACAAGTGTTAAAGGCCGTTGGCAAGCGACCTACCTTTGAATAATTCTACTATTAGATTTTAACTTACTGCGCAGTCGGCACGAGGTGCTACGGGGCCCCCGTGTGCCGCTGACGTACCGTTTCGTGCGCTAATCGTATAAATTTAAACTTGTTAACGTCCTGCAAACTATGAAAGTAAATAAACTTGGCGAAACCTATTGCATAAACTTAGTACTTATTGAACGTTGAAAATTGTGTTTGTGTGGAATGCCAGGATCGCCTTCCTTCGACTTGGCTATTTTAACATTGTTTTAAGAAGCGCTAATTGTAAGCGTGTTTTGCTCCTTGAATAAAATTATGGTCTAATCCTCCTGTTGTGACAATTACACCTGATCTCTTCATGGCGACTTGTTTAGTGAAACCCTCAGTTTTCGCCATATCAATACATAATGAAGTTTATGCACTATTAGTCTTTTATTTATTTTGCAAGTCCACCAATGTCTTGAAAATGACGGAGATATTTTCACCCAAGAGCTATGTACAATTTATTCATATTTTTTTAATTAGTTTTCTTTCTACTTACGAACTATCTATTTTTGAGTGATCAATTCCTATTGAATAGCAAACAACAATAAAAAACGCATATTTTTTAGTTCTGTTCAATCAGCTAGACGCTCATTTCTTAGTGGAAGTTGCCTTAAAATAATCTTTGGGGAAATCACTCGTAGAGGTAATTGTGTCAAACTCTTCAGAGATAAAAAAAATATTTTTGTACTTAAGAGAGACGGAAGAAAAGGTCCAGAACACCTCCAGCACTGTCCAGATGTCTACTAAGCTTATAATCAATAGGTTCTTTTTGCAGGAAAAAATTGCATTTTGGACGTTTTCCTATGCCTAGAATTTCTGAAGTAAAGTGTATATAGTTTTTGCCGTGCGTTTCATTACTATCAAATGCTGTATAGGTAAGTGAAGAAACTTTGCTTCAGTAATGGATTGTTAGTACGAGTAGTTAATGCGTGAGAATACGTACAGATAAATTACTCAATTTAATTTAGTACGTGGAAAATTTCAGCGTACTCAATTCCTCAAATTTTTCAAAACTTTTGCCCAAAATACCTTCAATGTTTCTTCCCAATAATTATATTTCATTTAATTATCAACCAATGACTGCATTCAGTTTTTGAATTTGAAAACGAGTAGCTGAGGATTTCGATGATTTACGTTGTGAGTAAATGCCAGAGAAAGAGCACTGAATTGACATCTACACTCAAAACATGATTCTGGTTGTTGTTCACGTTTTGTTTTGTTAAGCGTGCTTCTCTGCCTGCCTGGACAAGAGCTTCTCTATAAAATACCCGGAGTTAGCTAAGTTCAAGTCTAATATTCCTCTGTAATGGCACTCAAACTTCAGCAGCGAGACAACTGAGATACATTTCTGTGTGAATAAATTCATAGCATAACTCTGCAGTGAAATTACCCTTCTGATGAAACAAATAGAAATCACTGAATTTTGAGCCTGAATTCAGTTTTTGTATTAAATCAAGTGTTGATGTGTTTTAAATCCCACATTTATTTCTTCAGCAATTAAGGGATTTGTTCTCATGGATTTCTGTTTTGTCTCTTCGACACTTTTTTGCGTGTACAGTTACAAACCTGTTCAAGGGGTACAGCTTTTGTCCCTATGGCAATTGGCGCTCACAGAGGAAAATCAGAGATCTTTAACGAAGGATTAGGTAGGTTTTCTTTTTGTTGTACGAAACAGGTTTTTCGTTTTTGTTACGGACCATCTTTTTCGATTCAATGCTGTCACGTTCTTCAGCACCTATTTCTTTTTCTTGAACATTTTTCTTGTTCCATGAACTTCTTCTCTAACTTGCAGTTTCTGTTTCTGGCTGAGGGACTCGCCATTCTCCGTTCCCTGTAACTCTTTACTGAACTGGGTCTTCTTCCTTCCTTTATTTGGAAACACTTTAGTTGTAGTTAGAGAGCTTTAAACTAACTTGTATTCTATAAGCTAACTGTTGCCCAAAAATTATTTATACCTTTTTCTCATCTTGAATATTTTCATATCAAATTTCAATAAATTACTCCTTCGTACTTCTAATACTTACAGTTCCGAAGGGGTTATAGAAGGAAACACAAATTCGAAACCGTTGAAAAATTGTGTTCTAACAAATCATGATTAAAAATGGCACATACAGCGTGTCCATATTTACTCATGCACATCTCTTGCAGCGAAAATTATTTAATACTACTATAGCAGCAGCCGGCGATTTTCATTTCAAATTGTTGAAATTTCCAGTTTACTCTACGGTATTCTGAAATTCGTCGGTACCATAAATTTTCGTAAAAATATTAATTCCCACTTAAGTAACAGCCAATGCAGTATAGTGGAGAAAAAAAAAACTCAGCATCGAGTTAAGAGGGAAAATTGTAATCGTTCAAAAGGTTAAGAGCGACTACAAATAAATTTCTAATCAATTTGACGTTTCTGTATCAACGGTTTGGAGTAGCATCGTAAAGCATCATTCAGAACCTTACAAGATGAGGAAGAAAGCAGAAGCCTTTACCCCGATTGGCAAGACAAGTAGTACGAAAAGTTAACAAAGGGCCGAGAATCTAAGTACGGAGAGAATTGAAATTTCAAGATCAGCAATGGAAAGAACACTCAAGAAGAAAGGACTGAAGGAATGGAAAAAAAGAAAAAACTCGCTTACAGCGATACACGTAAAAGTTCAGTTAGCTTTTGCCAGAGAATATGTTGAAAAAGAAGCTAGTTTCTGGTCATCATTTCTAAGGTCAGATGAGGCGAAGATTCAACTTTTCGGTTACATGGCCATTTGTTTTGACAAGCGAAAAAAGGTGGGGCTTTCAAGCTAAAAAAGTCTGTTCTAACAGTGAAACACGCTGGTGGAAGGTGCATGTTTTGGAGTCATTTCTCATTCAATGGAACTGGAAGCCTTTGGAAGGTCGAAGGAATCTTTTAAACAGAATTAATACATTAAAAATTTTGTGAAAATTGAAAACAGCCAGATAAAGCTCTCGATTTTGTGCCCGATTTGCCAGTCAGCATGGTGACGACCTCAAGCATACTACAAAATATTAAGAAATGGTTAAAACAAATTATGAAATTAATATTTTGCAGTGGCCAAGCCAAAGTACAAATCTGCATCCTATCTATAAGTTTGAAGGAATTATTAAGGAAAATGTCAATGCAAAGAAATCCAAGAATCATAAAGAATTATGCGAAATTTTAAAGGAATAGTGCTTTAACATTGTTGAAGTTTGCTAGACCTTAGTAGCGAAGTACAGAGAACGTCTGGAGGCAGTTATTAAAAATTTAGGCCAAAGGTACGAATAAATTCGGGAGTTATTGCATCCGCGACAATATTCCGTCATTCCATCATCAAGTAATTGAAGAAAAGAGAATTGAATGCCTCCTTCACATTACTCAGTCTATACACGCTACCAGCAACACCCTCCATACTTAACGAACGCATTCCATTTTGTCCTGCTAGATTACTTGCGAAAGCTAGCCGAACAGCACACGGTGCAGCGAGGAGCCCGGTCGCGCCTCACTAGCACTTCTACTGAACGGCCACGTAGACTGGGTGTAACGCCGTGACTTGAGGCCGCTCCCTGGTCCTTATCACTGTGCATTATCAGTGAGTAAATTAAATGATGATAAGGTTGCCAGCTTTAAAATTTTCGTTGAAGGCCCTGATGAATCATGCTACGTTCTGCTCGTGCTAAATTTAATTAATTCTTTGACCACGACTTGCGTGAGCCGTTGGTGTACACGGTGGGGATTTTCATAACGCTGCTGACCGACTAGTAGTCACCAACTCAATTTCCATAAATGCTTGATCTAAACTAAATGAAGGTACGATCCAGTTAGTTTTTACTATTTCAAAATTACTTACTACAATCGACAGTACATTTAAGCTGAATTATTGAACTTCAGTTTAACTTCAGAACTTCAGTTTGACTTCAGTTTACTTATTGAACTTCAGACGTTAATAAGGTATTTCTACTCGTCCAGCGTAGAACGTCGTAGGTACGTTCGTCAATATTAATTCATGTTCTATACTGCGCGTCCGAATAAAAGATTAGTTCAGCTTAAAAGTTGTTAACCTTAAAATTTCGTCTTCATTACGTAACAATATCTGCTATTTTATATTCCGCTTGGAATTGCTTTTATGTAAGTTTTCAACTAAGCATACCAGTCGGTCATGTACGTAGCGTCAATCTTGAGTTATTTTACTTTAGCATGTACTGTTTTGACATTATTTTGAAGTGAAAATTCGAACTTTAAATATTTTGTTTCCGTGCCTTTTATTGATTCATAATCCACTATGCGTAATAAAAGGATTTTGCATTGACTGACTCAATTTACGTTGACTGATCGCCTCTGTTATGCAGTGGTTACCTGAAAACAACCGTCTTGCTCATACAGGTGACGAAATGTATCGTCAATTGAATTCGGAAGCAAATGCGTCTTGATCAAATTAATACTAAACTTAGAGAACAATTCTCCCCAAGTCTGCTCATAGTTACCAGTAACGCACAATATATGTTCACTTTCAAGCAGTCTACAATATAAGCATTACGGTCCAGATAAGCTACAGTTTCTATATGGCAGCCTATCACTAGAGGAGTAAATTCGGTCATCAAGCATAGAAGATAATTAGTTAGCTTATGTTTTTATCCTAATTAGTCAAGAAGAACGGAAAACTGAGACGTTCATTTCAGTTTGAAAGTCCAGTTTCACAGTTTTATCATTCATGGTAATTTCGCATCAGTTTGTATGTATAGCTAGCTATTTGTATAGTAAATTTTTTGGAACAACCTTCAGTGTGTGCTACAGGTGAATTACTCGCATGATACAGTTTGTTTCTCTATTCGCCATCGCTGTTCGTCATGCGCTCCATTTTTACTTCTTTTCAATTTTTCTTATAATTTATGAGCACATGTATTTCGTTCTCTCTTTGCTGTTTGTTTCGTTCCCTCTTCCGAGCAAAAATTAGTTGCCAACTGAATTGTAATTATTGTGTTTTGCTTTCTTTCACATTATATAATTTTGCTCACTTACTCTTACTACAATCTGGAAATTTAGTTTTGTTCGATGACTGTTCAGAAAGACATATTTGCAGATATCGACCCGGAAATCAATCGTTTCAACCCTTTGTTCGAATATAAATAGTTCTAGACATGTGAATATGTAAATTTTGAAGATAAAATGAAACTATGTCTCCAAATTGTAAAGGTTTATCCATAATATGCTGGAACTGTGAATCAATCAATACGCTCTGACTAAGCTTTAAAATTAAACGTCATGATTTTCACTGAAAGTTTACAAGACGACATTTCAGAAAATATGATTGAAGCTGATAACTATGCTAGCAACTGCAAAAAAGTAAAGTGGTGTAGGGGTAAGAACGTGTATATCTAAACACTAAACATGATCTTTTAAGACTAATGAAAAATAGTGCTACTCTGAATCATGATCATATAGGTACCCTTTTTATAGAATTAACCAAAATCGGTAAAGGTGTGGGTTTAGGAACGGCTTACAGACCCCCTACAGCCTGCCATATGTCTTTCTTGAATGAAGTAAATAATATTCTAGAACTATTCAATCAGTCTCATAACTAGGGTGTAATAACGTGTGTCGATATGGACTATTACCTTCTCAAACATGAAAGCTGCAAACAAACTTGTGGCTTTATAATTGAAATGCCCTCCAAATCATTCCTTTAGAAGCTCACTAAGCCTACACGTGCCTCTTCAGACTTTGCCATGCTTTTTGGTTGCTATTTTTTTGAGTAATTGTTGGTACTTCTACTTGATAAAATTTTTAACACATGTGCCTCATAGCAGGATGAAACTTTACAGTATCGATGCCTAAATGAAATAAATTTGTTAAGAATGTTTAATATTCTACTAAATCTCTTCCCCTCCGATATGAATAATTAACAAGTCATTAAAACAATGAAACTTGACTATAAAATGTCAAATGTATCTGAGCCTGGACATACTACATTTGTAATTAATGCTGTCCGATCATCACAGGAACACCTACTCTGAACAAAGTACAGTAGTAGTACAAATGAATTCAGATAGTATATCCCGAATCAAATAAAGAACTGAAAAGAAAATTGTGTAAATTTTAAAATGTACTTGGACAACATGGCCTATGCAATTTTCTGTTTACCAGTCAAAATACAATACGGGATAAAAAACTAAATCTTTTGTTCAAGTAAATGCCACCTTTTGACAAGAAAAAAGACCCAGAAAAATTTCAAAGCATTTTTTGTGAACAACATAAGCAAAAACAAAGCAGATGATGCCACACGTGATTTAACTCATTATTTAAGTTACAGGGAGCAAATTCAAGGAAATGACAAGCTGTTCTTTGTTACACCAAGTAATGATGACTATATAGACAATAATATTCTAATGAATATTTCAAATGAGTACATCCGTTATCAGTAAAAGTATCAAGACGCTCAGCTAAATATTTCCGACACTCCCAGACTTGACTGATCAATCCCTGTCTTGAGATGTTTCTCAGACTGACAGAAAATTGACGGAGCAAATTTCATTTGCACGTTTGGTGACCATGATAATGTTAAGTAAATAGAGCAATCTCTGTTCTACCTATTTTTACTAAATTATTCGGAAAAAATTGTTTCAAGCTGCATTAGAACATAAATCTTTTCTCTTTGATGAACAGTATTGATTTCGGTCTCAAAAATCGACTTTGTAAGCCATTCCGAATAATCAGTTGTATCTTAACCTTCGTATCTAGATCGGGATTATTATTTTCTCTGTATTTTTCGACTTTTGCAAAATATTTAACTGTATTCATAACAGGTGTTTACCTATAAACTCCCACTTCCATAGAGAAATAACTCGTGTATAGAGAGTTTAAATTATACCTAACGAACCTAAAGCCGTTTGTTGTAGTTGATAAATACCACTCGGAAATGATTGATATTAACCATCGCATTCTACACGGATCATTTTTGTTTATGCTATTCATCAACAATATTTTTAAATGTACTTCATTCTTTAAATTCACACTTTTGCTGGTTAAAGTGCTCTGTTGTAACATTCCAAATGAAAACTTTGATGAAATGCTAAACAGACTAAATGAATTTTGATGAAGTCTCGATGTGGCTCAAAGCAAATAAAATATGCTTCAATGTTGACCGTAAACATATCCTACACGCCCGTAAGGGGAATGAGTTTCTTTTATCCATCAAGATCGGTGATGGCCAGATTGAGGAAAGTCATTTATCTAAATTCTCATGAAATATATTGATAAGAATCTGACAGCCAAAGAATGTATCTTGTAGAATATTTGTGCTATAAAATATCTCAATCGACAATAACTCTCAATAAAATATGTATTATGTGGAGAAACTCATAAAATAGTGAAGAAAATATTAATCCATCCCTTTCTTCCATGCAGAGAGAATAGTATTGAACTCGCAAAAAGGAAACGAATGAACTTTTTATTGTGAAAAAAGTCTTTTAAGAATTATAAATTTGGAAAACAATGCTCACACAAACAATTAGTTGAAAAAAAAACTATAAACGCTGGAGCTCTGATTTTACCACGTTATCTTGAACAACCCGTATCTTCTCAAACTGTCCATTACGATCATTTTTATCCGGTTTAAAATTTTACTCACGTTAAAACAATTATTTTTCGAAAAGGTTTTGAATGGAACGGGGTAGCCAGATTATTTGTATTTCTCGTTGAGTAGTCATGGTAATCAGCTTACGTAGAGATTGTTGTCGGTACACTGAATTTTCGTAAGATTTTAGTATGTCGCAAATCGAACTTTGAAAGGAAAGGTTCGATGGTTAGACAGTTTCACAGATTTTGATTCTTAAAAAAATAATTAGTGAGGGCCTTGCAGTTTAAGTTGAATGTAGGCGTAACAGTTGTTTTGTAACATTTTATCTGTCTGATTCCCCTCAGGGGGATACAACTATTGTATCTATGGTAATTAGCACTCCCAGGGCGAAAATATGAGGTCCTGAGCTGAGAGTAAAGTAGGCCTTCTTTTTGTTGAGAATAAATGTTTTTTGTTTAGTTCAGGACTATCTTTTTTCGGTTCACTCCTGCCCTGTTTTTCAGTAGCTCTGTTTTTCTTCAACTTTTATATTGTTTCATGGCTATCCTTCTTATCTTATTGTTTCTATGTGCACGGGAACCTTTGCGAGAACACCCATCGTGCATAGATTCCACGTTCCCTTAACTCCAAACTAAATGGTGTTTTCATTCTTTTTCTCTTTGAACATCTTTGTTGGGGTAAAGGGAGGCTGAAACTAATTTATAAATAATCAATCAATATTTATCTGATTTTCATTTGCGCTAAATGGTGCCTACCTCCTTGCTCTCTTAGATCGCATTTGTTGCGGATAGGTAAATGCTATGCTATGCTTCTAACTGGTAAATCAATCTTCTGCAACGGATTTTTGGTCCCATTGTCGGTTGGATGGGCTTGACATTGGTGTAAAATTTCAGTGGATTTGGATAGCGTCGTGATTATGCAATTTATATGATACCTGACGGTCAAATTTTTACTTTTCACTAACTTAGAATTTTAAGTCTGCAGGCTCTAAATATTTTTACCAAGAATCATAACAGCAGGGAGGGGTGTTTCCATGCATAAGAATTTGAACTTGTGGCTCATTTAGTTGGTGATGTTTGGCTCTGTTCACAAAAAAGCACTCGAAGACAACAATCTCTCATCTGCTAAAAAAGCATTTGATGAGAGATGTCTATTTTTTTATTTCCCTTATTTTCGATATAAACTTTCCTGCAAAGATTGCACTCAGAAATGGAAAGAAACACAAGTTATTTGGTATAAATTTTTTAAAAATCATGTTTTTTACATTCAAAATAACTGCTGAGGTGAAGTAGACCTTGTGCATTCAAATATGTTTTTCGTTTTTGAAAAGGGAACAACAATGAGAATTAAGTTATGGCTCGGCTAAGAATAAGTGTAATTCACTGCAACCAAATGCACGTCCCTTTGAAAGTGTAGAACCAAGGACAGCCTGCCAGGACAAGATTTATTAACTTGTAGATAAATCAGCCAATCGTTCGTTGCAATTGGCACTTGAAATAGGCTTAGTGTTAGGTTTGCAGCACTGTGTGTTCACTCTGAATGAATGTGCCCGTTCCATAACAGTGGTACCACATCCTACATGACGCAGCGTACTCTCACACTGACTCACGTGTGCTTGACTTTGTTGCTCACCTTGATCATTGTATAAAAATGCACAGTTATTTTGGTTAAAGCCTAATTTCGTAAAACTTTTGCATCCATTGCTAACGATAGTTTTCTTAACTGGATCCTATGGTACTTAAGCAGTCTGTAGAGTAAAATTAGAGCAGAGATATAAGCTTCATGCTCGCTTCTTCCGTTGCTTTCATGTCCCGAGGTTGCCGGTGTCGGTGCAGTAATTCTCTCAATGGACTCCAATGAGCGGCACCGAAATGCAGTCGGAGGCTTCACAGTAGTGACCACTTCTTACTTATCTTGTTTTAAAAAAACAATCCGCTGCAGAAGTGCACGTGTGTTTTTTACGGCACTAGTTAACTAGGGGCCAAAATTGATCTTATTTAATTGGACTACCGCTAGTAGCGCAACCTACTACTCTAAATCAACGCTCCAGTGCTTGACTGTGTTGAAGATTAGAAAACCTTAGTAGACACTGAGCCGATATTGAATACAGCACCGAATATTTGTACGCCTCCATTCGTATAACAAAGTTCAAAAAGTATTTATAGACATGTGTGAGTAAAGGAATATCTGCTGAATTTTTCTACGAACAGTATACATTTGATTCTTTATTTTCTTTATATAATGTGGATTTATTAAATTGATTAAGTAATTAAAGCAGAACGAAGTTCGGATTTTCAAGCGACAAACTCTGAATGAAGTTAAGAATTGCTTGAGCCTGTACGCTCAAGGGACAACAACTGTTTCTGGGACTGAAAATTTTTATTACAGTAGATGATGCCGAGCAGCTAAACGAGTGCAAGCGGACCGTCCTTCATGTTCTCCTTGTTGGTGACGGAGATCCTCTCTCGTGAGCGGGGACTCTCTTTCGTCTCTATTTCCTGCGTAAGGAAAGAAAACTTATAACTTTGTGAACCTAGTTAACTCGAAAAACTAAATACACAATGGTTCAAAGTACGAGTGTTTTTTTTTAGCATTGCTGTTCTGTGGTCTGTAATGTCAGCGACACAATATTTTCAAATTTGATCGCACTCAGTTGGAGCCTAGAATCTGTGTAGGTTGTATTGAGTACTTCTGACTTACGCAATATTGCGGCATTCCCTGCTGAGAATTTTCTTTTTTCGGAGAATCCTGTAGGTCGTGTCGCCTGTTCGACACCGTGAGGGGATCCCTTCTGCGAGCAAAACGTTTAGTGGACTGAATCAGATAAAACGGACGAAACATGTGAATTAGTGGCTCTATTTTTACAGTCGTGTTGAATTACAACGGTTCTTCAGATTCTTAACGCGTTCCCCGCTTATTGGGCCATATTTGTACCAGTCGGTAAATTGCTCAGTCGCGTACCGGTGTATATGAATGACACTTCATTTGTATCGCGATCTTTTTAAAAAATAACTGTTTTCATGCCAAGTGAAACGTTATCGTGCAATTGTAATTTCATATTTCTTCGAAAAGACATAAGTGCATTCGAATAGTAAGGTCGATTTCCGAATTCTGATACTTACAACCTAACCAAACCAACCGTTAACAACCGTGGAAACGCAGTGAACGTGTTAACTTGATAAGTTAGTGAAGGTTAACGTCATCGTGTCTCTAACTAGAGTGTGCTACATTCCTTCTTCTTGCCTGCAACGTCTTTCCAAGTTTTGTTTTTTGAATGTAGCGATGGCCTGCGATTTCAGGACCCTCGTACATGATCATTTGAGTTTTATGCAATTCTTTTATCGTCATGCGGAAATGCTAACTATTGTTAGATGAAATCACTTTCTACTTGACTTTCCAGAGGAAAAATCTACGCCTGATACCAAAATAAATTAAGCCAAACGCTTTTTGAACTTATGATCAACGCTTGTCATTCACGGGGAAAATGCTTATAACTGTTACTTGGCAAAATATTTCTATAAACCTAATATACACTAAAACGTTTATTGCACCCTTGGAGTTAAGAAATAGTGACAAGATTTGAACTAACAAATAGTTGCTAAAACTGGAGCTGCTCACCGTGATGCTGCGCTGCTGCCGCAGTAGCTGCGGGTGTCCAAGGGAGGTAGCTGCTCGACCATTCTCTCCAGCTCACGGATTGGATCCATTGCGTGTCTGGATGCAGGGAGTTATATTCGATTTGATTATTTTTGAATAAAGGTGTACAGCAGTAAAAATGAGCTACTCTTCGAAAAATAAGCTCGAATCTAGACGACCATATACATACGTCTAATATGAGAATTAATAGGAGATACTCAACACACTGTTGCGGGCTAGATGGGTTCATCTGCATTTTGCTGAAATCAGACTGAAGGTCGTATTCTTGAGCAGGCCCATTCAAAGTTGGGACTGTCTCATCTACCAATAGGAACTAACGACTCTACTCCACACACGCTGCTGAGTTAGTATTTTGTGAACGAAAAACTACAGGGTCAGCATACTCGTATTGTGAGTCAGGCACTGCTGGGTCAATGCTAGGTGAACTTGCCACTGCTGGGTCACTGCGAGGAGAACTAGCCGCTGCTGGGTCACTGCAAGGTGAACTAGAGACTGCTGGGTCACTGCTAGGTGAACTTGCCACTGCTGGGTCACTACGAGGAGAACTAGCCGCTGCTGGGTCACTGCAAGGTGAACTAGCCACTGCTGGGTCACTACGAGGAGAACTAGCCGCTGCTGGGTCACTGCAAGGTGAACTAGCCGCTGCTGGGTCACTGCGAGGAGAACTAGCCGCTGCTGGGTCACTGCGAGGAGAACTAGCCGCTGCTGGGTCACTGCGAGGAGAACTAGCCGCTGCTGGGTGACTGCGAGGAGAACTAGCCACTGCTGGGTCACTGCAAGGTGAACTAGCCACTGCTGGGTCACTGCGAGGAGAACTAGCCGCTGCTGGGTCACTGCAAGGTGAACTCGCCGCTGCTGGGTCGCTGCAAGGTGAACTAGCCCCTGCTTGGTCACTGCATGATGATCCAGCCACTGCTGGGTCACTGCAAGGGGATCTAGCCACTGCTGGGTCGCTGCAAGGTGAACTAGCCACTGCTGGGTCGCTGCAAGGTGAACTAGCCACTGCTGGGTCGCTGCAAGGTGAACTAGCCACTGCTGGGTCGCTGCAAGGTGAACTAGCCACTGCTGGGTCGCTGCAAGGTGAACTATCCACTGCTGGGTCACTGCAAGGTGAACTAGCCACTGCTGGGTTGCTGCAAGGTGATCTAGCCACTGTTGGGTCGCTGCAAGGTGAACTATAACCACTGTTGGGTCGCTGCAAGGTGAACTAACCACTGCTGGGTTGCTGCAAGGTGATCTAGCCACTGTTGGGTCGCTGCAAGGTGATCTAGCCACTGCTGGGTCGCTGCAAGACGAACCCATAAAGGATGTTTAATGTTATTCTAACATCCTTGGAACCCATTGCTGCTGGGCGACCACGCAGTGAACTAGCCACTGCTGGGTCAGGGAAAACATGCTAGACTCGAAATGCAGTTCTGCTAACGCCGTCTCTGAGCCCAGAATTAAAGGGCCGACTAAAGGATTTCCAGTTCAGTACACCTGCCTCGATTCTGGGGAACTCTGCACTCATGACCGCAGTAGGAATTTCAGACATGCTGAAAAGCACTATGTTCAAGCGAACTCTGGCAACATACGTACCTGCGTCAGATTAGAAATATGCTGTCTAATTCTGACATAGGGTTTTTTCCCTTCACTTGGAATTTCGACTGAAAAGTAATTGTTGGGAATTTTTGAGCTGATTTTTAGACAATGAATGTCATCGGCGGCACTGCACAACTTCATTTTTCGCTGTCACGTGAAGTAACTCAGGTTAAATTTCCGTAACGTCTATTCTGATCTGAACGCACTCACTGTCACTCCTAAGTTGAAATACAACGCTCGGTGTAGCTTATATGACGTCGCAATGAAAGTAAAATAATCCAATCCTGAAAAAAGAAGCCAAAACTCACCGCCTGTCTGGCACTCCCTTAACTGCGAAGCTCTTGGAAACTCTAGAACACAACTGCTTTAGAATGACTCCTTCAGCAGTGCAGGAAAGTGCTTATCAGCCCGTGTTTTCATTTGAGGCTTCAATTATGACAAATTAACTGATAAAACAGGCTGTAAATCTTTGGGTTTATAGCACACTACTACTTCATCAGTGATATAAGTTGATCGATGAGAATGAATGTCAACTAATAATTCCGTACCTAGTGATGTATCACTGAGGTTATCGCCGTATCGTGTAGAATTTCGTTCCCATTGGATTAAGGTATTCATGACACCATGGTGCTCGCATTCTAAATGTTCGTACCACTAAATGTTGGCTAGATATTGTAATTGCAGTCAATTCCTGTATTCAGCTAAAATTGTTATCTAACATCCGCCTCTCAAACTAGAATAAAAAAACCGAATTCTATTAATATTGACCGGTCCTATGTATTCCTCTATTTTCAGACATATTTTAGTGCGCGTCATACATTCCTAGTGGTTGTTGGTAAAACGGCGAAGTTCGATGCTTACAATTCTGCTATTTTCATGTCAGTAAATTTAATTCATTATTTGCTTGTGTACGGGTGGATACCGACCAACCAATCTTTTTGGTTAGTGTTATTTGTGCTTGTTAATTCAGTGCATTGGTGTTGTATTCCTCAAGTGACGATGATTTAGCTTTGAATGAGTTGACTTTCATTTTTCTTGGCCATACTTCCGGTTGAACACTTCTATTATCTCTTGTCTCAATCCCCTGGGGTGAAATCAGCAGATCCGACATTAATCTATGAAGATCTACTCCATATGATCGATGATTTACAATAAATTCTTGGATCTCTGTTAGGTAAACGGTGAAGGAATTGATGTTCGTTTCTTTTCCGGTAAAATTTTTAAATTTGGTTGTTGTCTGAGATCGTTTGTATTCACCACGTGTACTGAAGTAAGGATAGTTACGAGCATTTTGAAGATCTGAAAGACTTTATAATTTGCGTTTTTGCTATCAAAGCGTACTTTTTGCTGAACCTTTCACATAATGAAGCGTTTTAAACTCTGAAGGGTGTTTTTTTACGTTTTGTTGATTATTGCACCCACATCTGCCTGTCAAACGCTCATTTTAACGGATACACTGGTAGAAAAGTTTCATTCCACAAACTGGATGTGTAAGTAGGTGAGGCTCGGCAAACTGGCCATTTTATTGAACAATCTCTAAATACTTAGAGATTTCTATGGTTTATATTCTGATTCCGATTATATATAAATAATTGCTTGAACAGAGCTCTTCGTGTTACCTACTTTAACTACGTCTACACCCAATCCATCAATTTCGATTCATCGAATTGTAGATAACGCTAATTTCAGTACCTTCATTTTTCAGCTATGAGAACAAAGATGAGTGGATGGTGACAATTCCTCAGACTGAGCTACAATTATTGATGGCTCTCGGATCGATTGCTTTACTGATGTCGATAATATGAGGGCTGGAAAGTCCAGTTTTTAAAATTTTTCAGTTTCAGTAAAGTGTTCAGGCTTGCTCTCTCTGCGACGGATGTGTGCTTTTCATTTTGAAATGAAATTGGGAAACTGCTCTAGAAAACTATGCTCAAATATTCATCTTCGTATTTTGGATGATTCCAGTAATACTTTACGGTGTGATGTATATATGATACGGTGTTACGGTGTGATGTATCCATGAATTCTGAAAACTGTTCAAAATATTCACCTGACATTGTGAGCTCTATTTCAAGTGAGCGAAAAACTTTCTTCCTCTTTATCATATCTGCGCTGCATTGGCTGACTTTAGACTTGGAGCGCTGGACGGTGAGCTGCGGTGACGGTAGAGCCACTGAAGTTTGGCCGCCGCTAGTATCACTAAAGCTTAATGCCGCCACACTTGACGGCCGAGGAGTGTTAAGCTGCCCCCTAAAAATGGCATCACGCCTCACCTTTTAAATAGGGGAAAAATTCGGGGTAACAATTTTCGGTGCTACTTTAGCGTCATGTCTACCGCCATATATCGCCTACCCAAGTGCAGTTTTAGATACACAAATTAAATGTTTGTCGCTAAATAAAATGTAATTACATAAGTAATATCCATTAGTAACCTAACCTAAACTGACGCTATAGTACTAGCTGGAGGTAGATCTCATGCTATAGTGTGGTAGACCTCACGCTATAGCAGCACCCAATTTTCTGTATTTTAACCGATTTCAAAGCAATTTCCGTGAGGGCAAAAACTTACTGCCTCATTGTTTAACTGTACCCTAGTAAATTTGCAAGATTTACTCATCATGAGTCGGAACACCGTCCTGGACTTCAATGTGAGATCTGAGGTCGTGACGTGAATGTGAGAGTTCGTGCGGGGAAGTGTGGACGGAGCCCTCATGATGAAAATTTGCCTTGCGTCTTGACAACCATCATGCGTGCTCTGATAAGAGAGCTTTACCTAGCTTAAATACTTCATTTCTTAAATGAAATTTGTTTAACTTGAACATTTTTGGAAGGTGTTGCATTATGAGGCATGAAATAGTAAGCATGCGAAGGTAATCAGAAATTACTTGAAAAATGCTCTATAGGTAAGTAGTTAAACAGTAATTTTTTTAACGAATCGGGTTTGAGTAAGAAGAGTTAATTGAAAATGCATCATAACATATTTTGTTGCGAGGAAAGAAAATATAAAAAGCAGCTGATTTTGTAGGAAATGTTTCAAACGATAGGTATTCATACTTACTTGTATTAAAAAAGTTGACAGTGCCCCAGTAATACAGTAATACTTCGTCCATTTTACCTTTCTTCATGATCGTTTAGTTTTAAAAACTTTTTACTTGTAATATTGTTTCAGTTTATGGTTTCTTCATAAACTCTACATCGAAATTGTTTTTTACAGACTCCTTCTTATGGTACATGGTAATCCCTCTAATGGTACATGGTAATCCCTCTTATGGTACATGGTAATCCCTCTAGTGGTACATGGTAAATGCCAGACGGAACCAGACTAGTTATCGAGTATGTTGAATAGGACTTACAGTTCAGAACTTCCATTTGTATTATCTTTTTTCCCTGAGAGAGTATCACCTGCTTTTTCTTCAGGGGCTTCTGTGACTAAGCAAATGCAAATCTGGAGCTAGAGCTGCCTCTGCAGCAGTGCAAAAGAATGGATTTAAGTGGCTGATTGCACGGCGAAATGGAAGAAAGCCTTTGGTCCTATCCAATTTTGTGTTACGGTTAGCTCTATTGAAGCACAATTTTCATTCGCTGTAAAAACTATAGCGGCTATACTCCTGTAGTTTTATTCTTTCTTGTTCATTTTCCTGCTTTCTCTACCGCACCTGAAACCTGGGTGTACGCCATTTGAATTAATTTCACTTCTTGTGCTGATAAATTGCCTTAATAGAATATCGGAACTCTTATAATGCTTGCATTTACTGTGGTAAAGACGAAAAACAATGTAGACGAAAATTTCACGCAACACAAATAACATTTCAGGGGTTTGTTCAAATTTGATATTTTTAGTTCACTCCAATATTGTTGGCTGAACTCTGTGCCCTCGCTATATGCCCGCTGTATGTGACCGACTGTATTTATTTTCTAATGATATTTAGTTCCTGAAGTTACTACGTTATCATCCTTGAAGTAATCCAAAAGAATTCAATTGAGAGTAATTAATTATAATGCCCCATTTCTGCGCAATGCCTCATAAAAGTGTTTTCGCTGGAGAAATGCTGAATGTGCGTTTTGTTAAGCGCTTTGTGTGTACGCGCTTATGTTTCCATTACTCTTTTCATGGAAACTGCTCCAGTCAAACCTATTTCTCATGTTTAGTGATAGAAAAATGTGCGGCAACTTTCTTGTGCTGCACTTATTCAAGGCCTAGTTGGAGTAATTCGAACTGAGTACGGCTAAATTACGATCAAATGCGAACGTTCAATCAATCGAAAATGGAAGTGTTTTCCATCATTAATTTCTGATGTCTGCGACCATGCTTAAACAAAATAATCTGTCTTAGGGAACACACGATTTCCTAACAAAGTAGAAGTACGAACGAAAAAGCATTTATAACTAAAATTTATGCTCGGGAAATGACCAAAATTTTATTATTTACCAAGTTTGTTCTCTCGTGTGGAAAAAAATTATAGTACCTGTTGCAGTTAACGCTCACAGGGGAAATATGTGAAGTCCCGATCAAAATCATAGGATAATTTTTTATTTTTATTTTGTTACGGATAATTTTTTGGTTCGCTGTTGTCCTGTTTTTCAGCACCTAAAACTTTCCTCTTGCTTCATGAATTTCGTTCCCAACTTACTGTTTCTCTGCTTCTTGTGTGTAAAGATTCCGCGTGACTTGAACTCCATACTAAATGGTGCCTTCCTCTTTCCTGTTTTCGAAACGCCTTTGTTGTGGTTAAGGAGGCTTAAACTAACATCTGCCTAATCTTTACATAGTCAATTAACGGTTGAGTTGGATGAAGATGCCAAGTGCAAACTTTCATGTTAACATATTACAATTACTATTTTATTTTACTTGTTCGTTCCAGAATTGAGGCTACACACACCGCAGGCCCTCGCTTAAGTCATAATTAGATCGTGAGCGTCCCCGCAGACCGTATGGTGTCGTCATCATCATCAACGAATTTTGCTCCACATTCTTCATTTACGATTGACTGAACGAGAAGTCAAAATCGTTTCAAAAATATTACCATTAAAAATTTGCTTCTATCGGGGCTTTGTTCGTGACTCGTCACTCCCGGACTTCTGCCGTGCTTCATCGCGATCGAGGGTTAGACTCTCAATAATTATATATTGTGAGTCCAGAACTACGATTAAGATGTAATTGATGCCGGCAACCCGTGTTAACTAAATCAGGACATTTGAGAGTTGAAATTACATAATAACGTTAGCAGTTAGTTAGCTCAGTTAACTTGCGTTGTTCTAGCATTAACATTGATTATGCAGAGGTTATGCAAAATTATGGAATCATCTCGTGAAATTCGTGTTTGAACGTCACAGTTGATTCGTCAAACCTGTTGATGGTGCTGCTGTATTAGTTCGCTAATGCCGCCTGTCCAATGTCCTCAATACTTGGCAAATTTTGTAGTTGTGATCAGATTAGTACATGATTAGAGCAATATAATTTATGCATTACCTTTTAGACGAAAGTCCATGCTTTTGGGCTTGGAGGAAAAGCCACGTCACCGCTCAACACTACACTGAAGGAGACTGAATTTGATCTCGTTTTGTGAATTTCTGTGCCCTTGTGTAGCTTCCGTAACGAAACATGTACTCAATGCGTTGCAAGTTTTGTAGAGTGTTTTTATTGATAAAAGAGCGTTTTGTGTAGTTTTAAGTGCATTATGTCTGGGGTAAGAGAATTCAAACGTGAACAAATTGCTGTTACTCGTATAGTGGGTGGGTACTTCCGTTGTTCAGGTAGCTGAAGTGACAGTTTTAGCAGGCTCCGTATTGAAGATTTACGCCACGTACAGCAGAGGAACAAAAAATCATCAGCTTAGTCACAACGCGAATGATATAAGCACTCTCAGAGAAAAAACGTGAAGTCTCTACCTGAGAGTTAGATAGGCCTTATTTTTGCTGATATTGAAAATGTTTTTTGCTTTGTGAGGGACTTTTTTCGGTTCACTGCTGTCCTATTTTCCAGCTCCTCTGACTTTCTTCTTCATCTCTTCTCGTGTTCCAGAACCTACCTTAACAACTTATTATTCCTACGGACAGATCTTGCGTGGGGAACACACCTTGCGCATAGATTCCGCGTTCCCTTAACTCCATTCTAAATGGCACCTCCATCCTTCCTCGCTTTGGAAAACTTTTGTTTCGGTTAGGGAGGCTGAAGTTCACTCATATTATAATCAGCAGCGGGAACGAAAGGGTGAGTTAGATGGTCGTGACAGCTCATTGTGAAGGATTGTAGCCTACATAAGAAAACGATATCTACTAAAGTCACGGCTGAACTCAATAAGGCCTTACATATCATGTCACCACCATGAAAATAAGGATTTTTAGTGTGAGCTGATATTCCAAAACAACCCATCAGTGATGCAATTGTCTTTTAGAGGAAGACGTGGTGCAGAAGCAATAAAACCTGGACCATGGAATAATGGAAGGCAGTCATTTGATCGGATATTCTTGTTTCATTCAATTTCTAAGACCGGCGAACGTCCGTCCTTAGTCATACGATTCCGACTGCTCGCTGCCATGAGTGAAACAAACAAACAAACATCGGCATCTTTGGGATGCTTTATTTCCAGTCAAGCCTGATACAAATGATCTTAAGCATTGGTTTTTCAAATGTCTTATAACTAACTCTATATAAAGGACACCATGACGGTTCCCCCGTAAAGCCGGTACCCATTTCCGACACCTGGGTTGAGTGGAGTATTGTGCTTGAGCTTTCCCTTATACCCAACGGGGAAAATCGCTGCGCCAGTGCCGGGATACGAACCCTCGTCTCCAACATACAAGTCCGATCCCTTAACCACTGTGCCACCGCGAGCACAGTGGTAACATGACAGGAGTGTGGCTATGATTTAGGCAACTACATCGTAGTATTTTATAGACCCCATGAATATTTTGCAAATGTCAGTACTGGCAAGGATTGTAACCTTTTTGGCTGTTCATGCCCATTCCATTGTACTACGTTTGTCCCGTGAATTTCACGCATCTCGGATCGTCCAGGATTGGTTTTTGAGAAGAGAATGGTGTAATTCCTCACATTTTTTGTGCCACGCAATAACCAGATCTCAGTATTGAAGAGCCTTCACGGTTTTTGTTCGAAAGAAAGGTGCGTGGTTGCATTCTGGCTCTTCATCAATATCTGAATTTCATAGCAGGAAGAACGGTTTAAAGACTTCCTTAGAAACCACAGAGAACATGTATTTATCCATTCCGAGAAGACTGTAAGCTGCTATGAATGCCAATGGTATTCCTACTCCATATTTGAGATGGTAATATATTTTTTCAGGCTTTTCCACAATTTGATCAAGATTTACATGAGTTTCCCTGATAATTTGGGGCTGACAGAATCAAAACGTATATTAAAAAAGTTGAAAGCTTTGTATGTCCCATTATCATTCTAATTGAACAATTCTTCATGGCCCACAATGCATCAGGAGGAAGAAGTCACGGTATATCTCCTCATAATGACGTAATATCCATAGCTGTTGTTCAGCAGAGTTAAATGTTTCGACTTTAAGATGAATTGAGACGCGTTGTTTTCTAAAAATGTCAAATACCAAAAGTGGAGTGCAACTCGCTGAAGATTTTACCTGAGCCTTTGTAACAAAGTGTGCAGAGATGACCCAAATTTGATTCAGATATAAGACTAAAAAAATTTGATGCTCAAGACAAGACTAAAGACTTCCAAAGCTTCCTTTTTCATTTTCGAACTCATGGATGCGTTGCTCAATGTGTGACATCGACGAAGCTCATTACCGGCAGCAGTAAATGCTGCCGTCCTTGTTGATGTGTGGCAGAAGTTTCATACCAATCGTGGCCTCCTGCTTCTTACTGTAGGGTCGGAATTTCTTCATGCACTGTCGGCTTTCAGTTTTGGAAATTGATATTGGATGAATGAAAAACTTCGCTGAAAACTGTTATTATTGTTCCTGGCCGTCATCGAAATAATCCAACCATTCAGAGATATAGTGGTATCGTCTGTCTGTGAAAATTATTGCTCCCAGGATGAAATATGTGAGATCCAGTGCTGAAAGCAAAGTAGGCCGTCGTTTTTTAAATTGAATTATATTTTGGTTGATATTCTACTTACTGCAGCTCTTTTCTCGGTCCCTATTACTTTCTTTTCAACTTCTATCTAGTTCCATGACCTTTTTTCTAATTTGCCGGTTCACATGTGCATGGTGTGGAGGATATATCATGTGAATACATTTCTTGCTTCCTTACTCCAAAATAAATGGTACATTTCTCCTCCTTCCCTCGGGAACACCTTCGTTGTGGTTAGGATGGCATAACACTTATTTTAAAGCCTTTCGAAAACTCCTCTAACGAGATACTAAGAAAGTTGTGAACTATGGAAGGAAAAGAACTCACCATACTTAGTTTATACATGACTCATGGATTCTTTCCCTACGGCGTTTTATTTTCTGCCTCTCAATTTAAATTTATCGGTGATTACATAATTTCGTCTTCTTATTTTTCAGGTTCTAATACGTTGTTGAACGCAACGGCACTCATTTATTTCTAATTTTGACTTGTTTTTATTCTGCACAAACCTGAATCCGAAGCACTACTTTTCACAGTTCTTTTAATTCCAGAAAATGCTTTTTAATTCGTAGGCTTTCGAAAAGCTCACGGTAATGGAGTGTGACTTCCGTTGTTTGCACTCGTCCATTTTACTGTATAATTCTCTTATGCCCGTTGAAGTCCACATGTTGGGTGGTATTGCTAAAATCAAAATCAGTAGTTCATTATATCGATGTTATATCATGAAACTCTTTAGTCGAGAAGGAATGTCATGTTTCCTATTAAAGTGAATTAATGATACAAGGATACTTTTAAAAGCCTCTGTGCACTAAGTATGGCTATCCAAGAAAATAAGTTCCGAATTCACGCCATGGATATGGATAAACGTATAGTCAGTTGATGTCAGTTGATGTGCCGCCATAGCCATTTGGCTAGAGGGTTCTGCCGCCGTGCGGGAGACCCGGGATCGAATCTCGGCGCTGGCAGTGGCGATTTTCTCTGTTGGGTATAGGAGAAAAACTCCAAACACAATACCCCACTCTACCCAGGTGTCTGAAATGGGTACCGGTGTCGACCGGGGGAAAGCGTCATGGCGTCCTGGCGTTAGTTATAAGGCATTTGAAAATCCAATGTACAAGGTGATATGTATCAGGCTTGATTGGAAATAAAGCATCCGTAGATGCCTTCATTTAAAAATTTTAAATTTTGATAGCTATAGAGAGCCTTACGTTTGAACCTTGGAATCTTCAACCTGAAGGTATTTATGTTCAAGAAAAATGTCAATTTTCTCAAAAGATTATCATTACATTTTAATGTATTTTTCACGTCTTTGGGAGCATAAGTAATATGTTTTGGTTAGTTAGATTTGTCTCATCCCATGGGATTTGACTTTTCCGGAAAAAATACGGTTGGGATATTTCAGCTACAAATTGGCCTTCGGTGCGTCAGTTTGTCGTTCACATGCTGTGTATTTTAGTTTCCATACCCTCTTTGCTTTGTATCTCTTCTTCGCGTTTCCTTCCTCTTCCTTCGTAACTTGATGTTTTTATGTGCAGGGTACTCTGTGTACATGGGGATCACACCTTGATAGTTAAATCCTCGTTTTCAACTGTTCGGATTCAGTGGTTCTTTCTCGTCGCTCTCATGAGAATGGTTTATTTATTATGACCAGGGAGTATTAAAATATCTGTTATAATAGTAATAATTATAATATATTTTTTAAACATAAATGGTAAGCTGGTTTTTCAAATTTCCAAGTTTACCGTTCTTGTAATGTAAACTGGAGTATCAACACGTGGCTAAAATTAACTGTTATAATAAACAATAGTCGTTCTAGTTATAAAAAGCTTTGAATTTTTGATTTGGAGCATTTGATCAGTATGAAGAATTTACTTGAATCAGAAAGCATGCATTGACGTGAAGTCTAGGACGTTCAGTTTCACATCGAATCATCATGAGAGCTACGTAACAAGTCAAGCTTAAACCTACGTGGGCGGATTTTCATATTTAAAATTAATTATGCATACAGTATTTCTGCCTTCCAAGTCATCGCAATTCACTGCTCCTTCTTTCCTCAACTCTTTCCGTTCATTTATTTATTTCCCTTTAACATGCTAATTTCTTTCAGAATTGCAGTGGTAGCCTTTATGGGCTTAACTTTATGAAAAATGAAAGTTGGCGGGCATATGGCTTAGATCAGAATACACAGAATACATCCAGTTTGAATAATCTTAAAATTATATTGAATCTTGCTCGATGCTCTGGATATCTTCAGGCTCCGTTGACAGCGCAGGAGTTTGGTAGTTGCGCGGCGTTGTGAAGACAATATTCTTGAGGAGCGTACTGGACATTTGCGGCATTTGCTTGTTGCAGTCCAGTTCTCCGCGAGCTTCCGATTCGAAATTGATTGCCACTTGGCGGGTAACCTGCCAGAGACGAACGAAATAGCGCTTACTCTTCTGCGATCATCTCCCTGAGCTACCTATACATGTCAAGTCCTCTTCATGTTTGATGAGAGCATCTAGGAGAACTCACTGATAATATGCATTAATTTTCGCCGAAACTAACTCGTTTCAGGTTACTACGATTACACGCGAGTGTTCAGCTAGCGTTTCTCCTTATTAACTAAATTAGCGTTTTGCAGGACTTTCGAATTTTTTCAGAGACGCGTGACTTAGTTACCACCTTTTCAATTAATTACTGTAGTAGTGTTTTTGGTGAACTTCGAAATTTGTGTTTTCATTAGTATAGATCTTGTATATTTAGCTAGCACTTATCATATTTTTGTACAGCGGATTCAATGAATTTGGAAATTAATACTTCAACGTCGAGTGCAAAAAATCCTTACATCATTATTTTTCATCAGTGCCCTGGCTAAGTCAAGTTGTGATGAACTGCGTCAGCCTAATATCGACTTATCATCCGTCATAAACCAACGAACTCTTTGAAAGAATTAATGTTAAATTTTTTCCTCCATGATACATAGACCAGTAGATTTATATACATGATAATCTAGACGTTCATAATGATGGAAACGACTTTTTTCATAGATCAACGGAATTATACTGAAAACGAAAGCAATGGAATACAAATGCAAGCCGCGTTAAAAACTATTTTGCAGTTAATGGATCAGAAATTAATGCGCTTTAACCTAGGTATAGACGAGTAGCGTGAGATGCATCTTGTGTTACAGCAGTAAGAACAGGTTAGAATGAATGTAACTTATATCATTGTCACCGAAGAAATGACTTATTATTCCATAAACTTGAAAGTTGACAAAGTATCATACAACTTGATCGTTTAATAAGGCATTTAAATTACAGTGGCTTTTGTTTTTGCGTTTGTCTGGTGGTAAACCATTTCAATTCTCAAAAATTGCTGCGTAGTTACGACGTTCAGTTAATTTTTCAGTGTCTTCGTCTTCTACGTTACTGAACGATGCGGCACGATCTTCAGGTAAAGATGCACGGTGCCCTGTTGGAGATGGCATGTCAGATATCCCTGCCGTGATGAGTGGCTGTTGAAGTTCAACTTATGTGGTGCCGTGTAACCCAGTGAAGTGGGCCATAGCATTGGGCCTAGTGAAGTGGGACATGGCATTGTGTCTAGTGAAGTGGGACATGGCATTGTGGCTAGTGAAGTGAGACATGACATTGTGTCTAGTGAAGTGGGACATGCCATTGTGACTAGTGAAGTGGGACATGACATTGTGTCTAGTGAAGTGAGACATGACATTGTGTCTAGTGAAGTGGGACATGGCATTGTGTCTAGTGAATTGGGCCATGACATTGTGTCTAGTGAAGTGGGCCATGGCATTGTGTCTAGTGAAGTGGGACATGACATTGTGTCTAGTGAAGTGGGCCATGGCATTGCATCTAGTGAAGTGGGACATGACATTGTGTCTTGTTAAGTGGGCCATGGCATTGTATCTAGTGAAGTGGGCCATGACATTGTGTCTAGTGAATTGGGCCATGACATTGTGTCTAGTGAAGTGGGCCATGGCATTGGGCCTAGTGAAGTGGGCCATGGCATTGTATCTAGTGAAGTGGGACATGACATTGTGTCTAGTGAAGTGGGACATGACATTGTGTCTAGTGAAGTGGGACATGACATTGTGTCTAGTGAAGTGGGACATGACATTGTGTCTAGTGAAGTGGGACATGACATTGTGTCTAGTGAATTGGGCCATGACATTGTGTCTAGTGAAGTGGGACATGGCATTGTGTCTAGTGAAGTGGGACATGACATTGTGTCTATAGTGAAGTGGGACATGGCATTGCACCTAGTAAAGTGGGATACAAAGCTTTAAGGAAAAAGGGTTGACAGATCTACTATAAACATATGTTATCGAATCTAGACAAATTTCAGTAAATTTGTTAAAAAAAATATCAAGGCAAAATTTTAATTAAGCCCTCAATTTTTTCATTGAAATTAACGTTGCATTGGTAGTGAATGCTTCTTTCCCCGAGTAGAAATATACATCCGATAAGCTCATCATACGACTGAATGGGACTACATCAAAATATCAGGCTACTTACTGGATCATGAAAAAATATTTTGAAAACTAAAATAGACGAACTGATGTTCGTTTTGACGCAGATATGCTATTGTCGGAGCAGTGCATGACGCTGACTACGTCTCCTCTGGAGATACAAAAGTGGCATCAGACTCACTTTCAAGGGGAATTTGTGAAGTCTAGAGCTAAAAGTCAGGTCGGCCTTGTTTTTGTTGAAATAGAACAGGTTTTTTGTTTTGTTACGAACCATCTTTTTTTCGGTTCATTACAGTCCTGTTTTTCAGCACCTACTACTTTCTTCTTCAACTGTTATCTTGTTTCATGAACTTATTTCTCAAGCGACGGTGTTTATGTACCTTTTGCATAGATTCCGTGTTTCGTTGAGTTAATACTAAGCGGCCAATGCTTTCTTCCTCTCTTTGGAACGTTTAAACTAACCTATAAAATCTAATCGACGTTGATCTTTTTCGATTTGTTTCATCCGCTTTTTCTAGTCGCTTCTTTACCTCCACTGTGCGGGTTTATTTGCGTCTTTGTGCCAGTCTACACGATCACAACACTTACTTTGAGCAGGAGATCTGTGAGCGAGGTCTTGCTTCCTTCATCCTGGAGAGCACGAGCGAGGTAGTGAAGGAAGACGCTGCCGTTGATGCCTCCCCTACTCGTGCGGAACGAGAACAGCCCTGAGGGAAATGTTCCCGAAATTTTACTTTTTTCCCAGCCGTCTAGCAGAAATTTGGAAAAGGAACCATACTGAAGCGTCAGAAGTGAATCTCTACTACATTCGCGTTTGTTATTCATGGAATACCTTGCAAAAAATCTTCAGGTTTGATGGCACAGTAACTATGAACTTCTAGTAAACCTTAGCAATCGATCAATTTTAAAATTTTTTGTTCCCTTATTCACAGTGATACTTCATCTCTTAATTTTGAGGAAGAGCTCACTTAGTGAGCTAAAATTTGAGTGAGCCTGCACTATCTAGAACTCTGCTTTTCATTTTCCACATCTCACGAAAGCCGTTTACTTCGGCTCATTTACTGAGCAGTTTAGAAACTTGAACTAGGAGTATTCTCGTACAAAGAGTAACGCACTGCATGTGCGTTTCTTGGAAGAGTATGAAAAAAATCAAGCGAGTTGGCACGCTAATCCTGCATGAAAGGTCTATGTGAGATTGCACGCTCAATCTTACAATTTTCAGCTTGGTTACTATCAGAGGCATTACTTGTCTGCTGTGGATAAAACCTAAATAAATCCAAATGGAAATTTTTTCATCCCTGACCTTCGTAAGACCCCCACATGACGAGCACATCTGGCTGCACGGGCACTGCAGGCTTGGATTTATTCTTGCGTCGCACCGCATCCGTGGACACTTTCAGGCCAACTCCAACGTCTGTTTTCCTGCCGCGACAAGCCTGTCAAATTGAAAAACATTATTACATAGTTTTTATTGGAAATTTTCATTATAATTTGCTATACCATATGTGGTAAGATAGTATGTATTATAAAAGTAGTAGCAAGCACTAACTTGTACTTGAGTTTCATAACAGTTTCATATACAGAAACATGCGCCGCTAAATTTTCAAGTAGGTCATTAATTTTGAACGTGGTTCTAATTAAAAGTCAGCAAAAACTTCTGGGTAGTTTGTGATTGATAAGTGAATTCATTTATTACTTTCTTTTGGACTTTGTTTTCAGTATATGTTTTCTTGGTATCAATTATCATTTGTTGCTAGTGAACAATGACAATCTAGCATAATTTTCTTGACATCACAATTGAACGTCGAAAGAGCTGGGCTCTATCCGATAGGAAAGTCATCAATTGAAATGTGAAAAACTCTCAAATTTCAAACTCTCAATTTATTTCAAAATCGAGACGCAATTTTATCTACCGTGTAATACAGCGATAAAAGGATACTGAAGCGTGAAAGGTTGTTCAAAAAGTGGGCGTCCAAAGTCTGCAACAACGGAGAAAACTAAAAAATGAAGACTTCTGCAAAGATTGAACGAAACCCTTAAAGATCCATGAAGAAAATATTGCCAAAGCTTGAAATATCGGAATAATTTGTTCGCTGAGTTGTGGAAGGTAACATGGGATCTCCCATCTGAAATGAAAAATTCATTGCCTCACAGACGAAGTTTTGTTGAGGTTGCCCCATAAATGTCAATGAAAATAAGTAGTATCAAGGTCACGAGACTCGGCTCGTCCAGAAAACGTGCGAATGTTCGGTGCACTAAAACACAACCTATTTCATGATTATTTTAGGGAAAAGTGTTCATGAATGGGAAAATTCGTCCTGTTTTTTTTATCGAGAGGGAATGAAAAAATACCAAAAAATATAAAGAACATTTCCATGTACTAGTAGTGTAGAACCTTAGCGCTATAATGAATTAAGGAGAGACATTTTTCTTTCAGCACGATGGAGCCTCAGGTCGCACCTCCAATCGGACTCAGGGTTGGCTCAGGGACAATACTCCTGACTTTTTAACAAGGATGAATAGAATATTTCAAGCTCTTATCTGAACCCCATAGACTTATGTGTCTGATCTATTTTCCAGAGAAATGTTTACGGACAACTTCACTCGACGCTGGAAGCCTTACAGAGGTCTTTGTAACAAAAATGGGTCTAAGTCCCGAGGAAGCGGTTGCGTGCGCCAGCGGAGTCAGTACCTCAGAGCTCGCTGGATGGTGTGAAAGGAGAGGAGAATTGATTGTTTTATTTTTTATGTGGTCTTTATGGTTCTGAGAATGAGATAACAATTTTTATGCGTTTTCGATAATTTTTCAGCTGTTGAAAATAAAACGTATTTTCTCGAAAGATATTTTTAAGTCGTCCTGCATTTTACCTAGTAAATTTTATTGTTGGAAACCAGTAACTCCATATTTAGCTGTCATCCTCTCTCACTTTCTGCTGTAATTTTCACTCACAATCAGAAAATGATGCTCCTACAAAAAGTGATTAATTCGTAATGGTAAGATTATAGTTGAAATATAGTTGTATAGTTGAAATAATCATACAATTAGGCCTTCTTTCTCATATCTCTACTATCTCTTTACTTTCAGATCTAATTTCCTTCAAAAACATTCACATTGCTCTTCAAAAGGCTACTTTCGCCGTCAAAGTTTTCAGTTGTGGCAAAGCACTTTCAAGGCAGCTGCATCCCACATTTTTCCCCTCTTGCCGAATTCCTTGACTTATTTTTAAAAAAATTCTGTCCAGAATATGCAAACGCTTGTGCAGCATCTCGGTGTCTCCCTTATCTTCATACTCCTAGTATGTTACGGTAGAAGATTCCCTGCCTGTAGTTCAGTTGTTTTTTTCAGAAATGTGCGAGAAAAGCACTCTCAGGATGATAGCGTGCCATGAAGTGACAACACAAGTCACGTATGCGCCATGCAACACCGCAGACGTGAAAAGAGCGCTCCTATCTACCGGAGAATATTTCTGTCAAGAGCACCTACATGGCGAGCAAAGTCTCGCTCAGTGTAGTGTTGAGTGGTCGTGGCTTTTCCTCTCAGCCTAAAATCATGGACTTTCGTCTAAGAGATAACTTGCGCTAATCATGTATTAATATTTCGTTCCTGATATTAAGGTAGCGTTACTCATTTTCTTAGTTTTCATGTGAAATGATATAGTTGCGGTTAACATACGAAAAATGGATGAATTTAGCACGATATTTTCACATGAAAATTTCGGTAAAAAATATTTTGTGTTGCCCAATGGCAGGCCTGACACTGATGAGGAACATCAGCTTCAGTTGAATCCCCTCAAGTGGATACAACTATTGTATCAGTGGGAATTAGCACTCCCAAGCGGAAAGTATGTAAAAGCCCGAGCTGAGAGTTGAGTAGGCCTTTTTTTAATATTTTTTATTTATTATGGTAAATACCATCTTTTTTTAGTTCACTGCTGTGTTGTTCTTCAGCACCTACTACTTTTTTATCCAACTTTAATATTGTTTCATAAACTTTTTCCTCAGCTTACTGTTTTTATGCCCCTTCTGCATAGATTCCGCATTCCCAAATCTCCATACTTGATGGGGCCTTCCTCCCTTCTCTCTTTGGAACGTTTTATTTTGCAGTGAGGGTGGCTTAAACCAACATCTTATTTGTATCCTCAGTTGAATTTCACACTCAATGATCGTTCTACTGTAAGAAAGCATTTAAAGAGCTTTTGCACCACCCAACAACTTGATCGTGGAGAGTGTGCTTAGCGATAAATTTTAGTTTTAATTTTGGTCCGACTACAACTAAATAACAAGTTGATCGAGGCACCAATGCTTTGAATTTCAAGTATTCATTAACTCGTTCAAGATCATTAGGCTCTTAGTTAATTCAGACACATTCAGCAGAATTCCCACCTGAATGAAGAAAAGCTTGGGCTTGCCCTCCAGGGTCTTGCAGTTGGTGCCGAGGAAAGGCTTCCAGAGGCTGCGGGTGGGCACTTTGGAGTCGTAGGTGCACAAGAACTCCTTGTCTTTCTCGTTGCTATCGCCGTGGCTCATGAAGACCACCACCAGTGCGTCGCAATCGCTGTAGTCCCTTTCGCTCGCTGTGCAACGGGGCAGTGTTACATGTATGCTGTCTGTATCGTTCGGTAGTCATATGAATGAATAAAGACCTGCAGAACCTGGGATGTCTTAGTCAGAGAAAAAATTGAAGCTATGGTTTGGTCTCGTTGAAAAGAATTCTCACAATGTGGGTATAATTGTTGGTAAGCTTAAGATAGTAAGTAAAATACAAGGTGTAAATTAGCTTTCACCAAGATCTATCCATAGCTTTTTCGTTAAAAAATATAAATCTTTGTTGCAATGCGCCAAATTAAGATTTTTTCCTTGCGTTTCATAATTTATGGCTCAGATATATGACACTCCCTAGCTTGAATTAGAAGCTAGAGTTTCATCGAACACTCTCTGCTCCTTTACGAAGCGCGTCTTGCGGAAATTTATAACATGATGCAAAACCCGTCTTGAGAGAGTGATTCTCAGCATCAGTTGTTGAGTTGCAGGTAGCACACGCTTCATATTCCAGAATGAACGGAGAAAAAATCAATTGGGTTGAGATTAGGCGATGAGGGTATTATCTTTACTTCAAAACCTTGTATAACGCTGCTACAAGATTATTTTGTCTTGTTTGACGAGAGAGACGAAGTGCAGTTTCCATGAAGTATGAACAGTTTTGTGAACCCTTTCAGTGTCTTCAAGCTGAAGAATTACAAAATCTGCGCGCTTTTTGAATTTGTTTTCACTCGCGCACTTAAAACGGAAATGCAAGTTAAAATGTAAATACGAGTATGACTTGAAAATGGTTCACAGCGGGGTTTTGACTCTTGAAAACTGTTTTTGCGTAGTCTTGAATATCTGCAAGGAACTATCTGAGAACTCAGTTTAATGCTTAAATTTTGCCTCAATGGGTAAGATATTCTCATTTGAACACATAATGTTATTCACTAGTGCTACCCCCGTATTGCCTCATATGCATACAGTCGTTCTTTGGAAAATCTGTGAATTGCTCCTACTTCCACCTTTCACTGTGGTTTTTGGTTTTTAAATGTCGGTGATCCTTACGGTTTTCAATCATCTTCAGAGCTCCGGCCGAAGAATTTCCTCAGTGATTCTTTTAAATTTTTACATAAATTTTGTTTTGACGTCATTGATGATCATATGGGAGCGAGAAGTTCGAGAGCGACTTAGCGCACGATCTTAAGTACTTCCACGCTCGTCGATACAGCAGAGTGTTGTGAAACGTTAATTTGGTTACCATCATTAAACTGATAATCTTTAGATTCTGCACAAAACAATACGTTTAGAGCTCGTTTTTGGTAAAGATACTAAACAATACTGCCCCTGTGGAAAAGCGACCATAAACAACAATAATAATAAACATCAGTATATTGTCAAAAAACAAATGAAATGCTTGTTATTTTTCGATGTAATTTAACTATTAATTATGCGAGAAAAAAAATATTAACTGTGTTTCTTTTTTTACATGCGCAAAATGAATGCCTGAACGTTATCACCCCGTTCCTTTGTAAATACATGTTTCTTTTATCGTCATTAGTTTTTGTGTGATCACCATTGGTTTCCTAGGTATACATTGCAGCACGCATCACAGAAGAATCAATTTCTAAAAAGTAACTTCATGCATACCTTGTTTGAGGACTTTCTTGAAGTTCGCTTCCTTCAGATTGCTGTGAATTTGAACTTCGAAGCCAAGTTTTTTGAAGGCTTCTTCGCAAAGTTGCGCGTCTTGCTTCGAGCAATCACGGTTCATCTGCGGCGAAGTCATTCCTTTAATTCAATATTACTTCATGTATTGGCAAAAGTGTTTACCTATTATTTTGTAATGCTACGAAACAAATTTGTGTACCCCGTGAAATTGTTCATTTAGCATCGCTGCTACGACCTACCCTCATTGATTACCAATTCTCAGCTAATCCAATCTCCTACATAATTTTACAGACCCAAATGTGGTATTGCACTAAATTTAACAGTTCAAAATATATTTAAATCCTGTAACGTGCAATTTCTGTCTCACAATCGTCTTGGTTCCTCATGATTTTCGTACTGACTAAATGGGTCGTCTCGAGTTAGTGTGCCTGCATCTCCTCTCCCATAAGTTCAACATCACATCCTTTGTTCACAGAACCACAATGAATCTTATGTTCTGTAATGAGGCTACAAGTAGCGCACAGTCAGAATTAGCACGCTACCGAGCGTCTCTTGAACTCGCTGTAGGAGAAGATAATGCAGTCGCCCCTGCGAGGGTGGTCCATGCGGTAGAAGTCGTCAGGGTGTAGGTGTGCCGTGAACTTAGGGGGCCGTTTCACCACTGGAATTTGACGGCTAAGTCTGAAATATTTCTCAGTTTTAATGCCGGTTTGTGAAACCCAGCTGGCTTTATTCTGGTGTAAAATGGGACAAATTTCAGAATTTGTGCAGCTTTTATATTTGTGTGCGGTTAGTGATTATATTTTGTCATTCATGTAAAAACTGGAAAACCTCGGACTTCCTTTATGACGAGCGTTGAAAAAATACTGGCTTACGAGTTAAAAGTTAAAATTTTCAAATATTATTTATTTTTCTATAATAAATGAATAGCGAGTAGTTTTAACTCTTAACAAAAGGGATTTTGGGTAACTGTGTATTTGTCCTTTGAACAGCGAAAACGGTTACACCCGACATCCATATGACAAGCTTTACTCACCTTGCACTGTCTACTTCATCATACTCCTCTGATCCATTGACCAGCAGGGCGACGTCAGTGTGTCTTTCTTCCATTTCTATGCTCGCAGGGTTAGATTTTCTTATAAATTTACTTTATATAAATAACTTTATCGAAAAAGTTAAGGTGATGCTGTAATATAAAACGTTTTAAATTAGATTATTTCACATAACTGTATATGAAGTCGTCATGCAGTCATTCCTACATACTTCTGTATTATGGTAAATGATATTTCTGCTTCTTTTCCTCTGATCTGTCCCTGGACACTTACAGTCCCTCGATCTAGTGATGGACTACTCAGACATCAGATATTCCCGAGTTTGAAATTCAGCCATGGAAGATTTTTGCCTTTATGAGATACTTGAAAAGGGATAACTATGACTACATGAAATATTTGCCTTGAATTAATTTCGCTTAATTCTTCAAGTATATTCAGTGCATTAGAATTTGGAATTATCAGTTCATCATAATTAACTCCCAGTGGACTTAATGCTTTTATCATCAAAGCGTTGTTCTAATGCATTCTATCCTCAATCCGTTTTCATTCTCGGTGAAAGTTCTTGGAGTGCAGTGTTTGAATCTGTAGTGGAATTTTCCACCGAGTAAGGCTTCCATTATCTCAAATAATTTCAAATCGAAATACCCTCAAAAATTCCAGTTAGGATTTTGAGAGCAACAGATTTTATCATCTGAGTTCAAGCTGCTAGACATTTGCGATATTCACTCACGAAAACTTGTAAAATTTGTAAAGCATTTATATACCAACGCCTGATTTGCGACACCTTCTAAACTCGAGAAAAGTTTGTAATTCTGCAATTATCAGTAAGAAAATTGAAATGTGTTATCCACATACACGTGTTTCACGCAATAAATTACGACTCGACACTCTTCACATAGTCTCTTAGTTGAAAGCATTTGGGAGCACACGCTTTTCCTAGTAAACCTTCGGTGCGATAGAATTTGAATACCTGAAGCGCCTACCAAACCCATGTTACTACTTCTATACTACTTTTCCAGGTAAGCAGCTGTCACCGTAAAATGAGTCTTCATCACAAGGCCAAGTGAGACTCTTTTTTCAGGACTGAAATGTCTTTGAGAAAGAGAAAATTTACAACGATATACTCGTAATGACACAAAACTCGTAATAAGGACACAGTGTTCACAACAACACTGTTCCTTGCAAACGTTCGCACCCTATACAAGCCAACGACGCAATCACACTGCGCCCTGCTGGTGAAATATCGCCTTTCATCACAGCCATTCCCGCGTCTTCGCAGCTATATAATCGCTGCCATTCGATCATTTTTAATGAGTTTAGGTATCATTTCAATAATGTTTTGACCTTAATAAAACGGTTTCCTTTGAACTGTTATCACATAAAATTACAATGTTCAGAAACGTTTTCATGTTTTGTGGTCATTCATTATCTCAGGTATTTATTCCTGGAACTTAAATTTATCCTAGCTTATTATTTATGAGAAATGTTGACAGTACACCTATTTTTCTCAACATCGACGTGTATTTTTAGATTTATTTCAGTTCAAGGTGGGCCGACCATCGCGTGTGGTATTGTTATGCTTTGCAGTTGCCTTGAAATCTAGCGCTTCCAACTTGTGCTAAAATTTCTCAGTTATTTTATAGAAAATGTCTTGCAACTCTAGCCGAAGCAAAATGATACACAGAAACCAATGCATTGCAACCAGTTTGACAGCACGCACGTATTTGTCGCTTGTGGACGCCTGCGTGCGCTGCTGAGGTCGTTCTCGCTCACTGAAATGTTCTCAGTCGTTCTCGGTAAAAGCTGTGGTGAAAACGTCTGACTCACTGATAACGCGTTTTATTGTCCATCGCCACACCAAGGTGCCGCTTTGATTTCAATTCATGAGTGATATAAGGACCATAACTTAAATTAAATTGTAATCGATGCCTAAATGCGCTTCTTACAGCAGATAGTTAGAATTTGGGTTCTTATATTGGTATTTCAAGTCTTGCAAAATGATTAAGCGTACTTTTTGAGCCCTCCTCAGGGGAGGAATACGACTATTGGCACTCCCAGGTGGAAATGATTCCAATCTTAGAGTTATGTAGGCTATATTTTTTGTTGAAATGAAAGGTTTTTTGCTTTGTTAAGGACTATGTTTTTTCGGTCCACTGTTAATATTTTCAGCACATCTGAATTTTTCTTCAACTTTAATTCGGTTTCATAACCTTCCTTCTTATCTTAGGGTTTCTGTGCGGGCAGGATTCTGTGTGGGAACACACCTTTTACGTAGATTCCGCGTTCCCTTAACTCCATACTAATTGATCCCTTCATTCATCCTCTCTTTGAACATCTTTGTTGTGGTAAGGGAAGCTAAGACATACTTATAATAAATTAACCAATTGCCCTGCAGAACGAAGCAAAGAACAAAAAATTTGTTTGTATAGTGGATGTTATAGCGTTGTTCTTAGAAAACTTGCGCACTTCAATAGCTGCTTTATTTTTTTCGACTGGTGTTTGACAACTGCTATAGATTATTTCTTTTTTTATAGCTTTCCACACTCTTACTTTAGAAATACTCTCATAAGAAGAAAACAAGCTCTTGTCTTGGTCACATAGCATCGGTCGCTCGTGATTTAGATGTCCTGAAGTACTTCTACGTCAGTTTAAATAATATGGTTTTCTAAAAGGTATTTCTCTTTTCGGTTCGATAAAAATTAATCTGTTATGAAATCTTGAATAGTTTTTATTTCTTCGTTTGATTTCAGATCTAGATCTGGCGCTGAATTTCCTTCCGTAAAATCCACACAGTCATGTTTGAGAAGAATTAACTTCATTTTAAATTATCAGATGATATATTTTCATTTGTAATGGAGATGCGCGTCTTGAATTTACTCGTGCGAGGGATAAGTGAAGCTGGCTCAAAAGGAGTAGATGTGCCGAGTTGTGCGCTTCTATGCTGTATTCGCGAAACATTCGGTTTTCTGCAGTTAATCTTCCCACAAAATTGCTGTCCTCATGTTCAGTCAAAAAATAGTATAAGGTATATAAAACCAATCTTGCCTCAACAGGAGTGTACATGAGATAAAGACAGGAAATGGGATAATTAGGACAGAATGAGTTACTCTCAAGTTATGCGCCGTGAGGGTAGGACAAGATGCTGACGTCCTTACAATATTTGCTGGCGCACTGCGTCATGAGGTACAGACGAGGCCTGAGCAAAAGTTGGAAGCACTGCATGCCTTTGAGAGAAAAATCCATAATCTCCTACGCTCCTTGCTGGCAGGTAGCGCCATGATAAGCTCTCAATCGGGTTTTAATGGAATTGTTTTTTCGGATTTCTCCTTCTCGATCCTTCATTAATCAATCATCTTTTCATATACCACCACTTTTCAATCTAAGTTAACACTTTTGCGGAAATGTTACGCCATATCGCTTACAATGTTAGTACAGTTTGTAAGAGTCAAAACCAAAGGTATTTTGAAACATTCAAATACTAATCAATACGTTGCATGGTTGCATTTCATTTGCCTCGTGAACTTCCTCTTGAACAGATTAACATGGCACACATTAACTCCGGAATTCCGAGGACTCCTCTCAGGGGATTAAACTATTGCAGCGAAAAGAATTTGCATTCTCATGGGGAATATGTGAGGTTTCCTGGTGAAAGTTAGGTAGGCCTTTTTTTTTGTTGAAATAATTTTGTTAAGAACTATCTTTTCAGTGCATTGCTCTTTCGTTGTTCAGCACGTCTGACTTTCCTGACTTATCTTTTATCTTATCTCAGAACTTCTGACTTATCTTTTTTCCTAACCCGCTATCTCAATTTAATGCTTCTGTGCGCTCAAGATCTTGTAGAGGAACACAACTTAATTTTGCACTGAATTGCGTTCCCTTAACTCCATGCTAAATGATACCTTTCTCCTTTCTCTCTTTTCGAACATCTTTGTTGTGGGAAGAGAGACTGAAACTAACTTATAATTAATCAATACCTCCGAAGACTCATCTTTTCCGTTCATTTTTAATTTTGAATGTTTATCCTGTTATAATTTAATCTCATGGCCCTGTAAAATACTTGACAGTGCAAACAATCGTCCCTCCCCTCATCGCCATGAGGGCATTGATTTTGCTTCCTCTTGTGTTTACATTCACTGCCCCTGGCCAACGCAGGCATGTGAAAGCGAGTCCCTCAACTCGAATCTCATAACTATATGATTTGCTGCAGTCATATTTGCTTTCGTATTTGCGTGGTCTTTCAGATAGATCCATACGAAAATAAAAACATTCGTAATTCTGATCTCTTTTAAAGTTGGCAGCACTGAAATGCATCAGAAATGTTGAGTTTTTTATGAAGCCGGTAATTCAGATTTAGATTTTGTAGCATAAACATCACGCAATGGAAAATTCGAAACGTTCATCTATCTGTGAACTTCGTTGCGCGAGTCAAAACCCAGCCTTTATTGTAAAATCCCTCCAGTATCTTGGGCAGACAGAGCACGATGTTTGTCAGCGCTTTGGTGAATCTGGGCGAGATTGCAGAATCATTCTTAATTAAAAAAATGGTCAAATTTATCAACCTCTCACTAACCTGCCTCAAAAGAAGCGTCAAAGCTAATCTAACCGCGTCATTATCGACATTGGCTAAAAAGAAGCTCGTCAACGTCACAGCAATTCACAGAGAGATCAAAGACTTTGGTCTAATCTCTTACACAAAAGATAGGAAGCTGGCTTTTCCTAATTAATTTGATGAAAGACGTTCGTTCGGATAGGTGCAAGAAAATTTTGAAATGGACGAAGGCAAACGGGCCCACCATTAAGTTCTTTTCTGATGAGAAGAATTTCA
This sequence comes from Morinoia aosen, assembly GCA_030386875.1. Taxonomy (NCBI): domain Eukaryota; kingdom Metazoa; phylum Arthropoda; class Malacostraca; order Amphipoda; family Talitridae; genus Morinoia; species Morinoia aosen. Next base: position 15,690,337 of record CM059571.1, on the reverse strand, counting down.
CAGTTGATGGGGTTTGTAACAGACGCTACGACCGCTAGATTGCTCTTCGAGAACCAACATTCAAACCACGACGCTCACGAAGAAACGAGCTAGAGACTGACCTTTTACATGGCTTCGAATAAGAGTGACGTCTTTACTCTCTTCTTCACCCACAACGGAAAAGTGAATGCAGAATTTTACTGTTACATTTTGGGAGCAGAAATTATTCCATGGATGAAGGCCAAGGCTTCAAATAAGAAGTTCGTATACCAACAGGACTCGGCTCCGGCCCGCACTGAAAGCAAACCCGTTGACTTGTTTAAAAAATTCGGAGTGTGATTCTGGCGAAAAAACTGTTGGCCTTTCAACTCGCCTGAGCTTAATCCTGTTAGAGTACTATTTTTGTCGCACATTTAGGTCCATGCTTGTGCAAACGAAGCCCCTCAACTGCGTAACAGCCCCTTAGAAGGACACCAAAAGGCCGTGGAGTCGTTAGGAACAGCAGAATTTAGTTGTCAGTGTTGTATCCAGCTTTCGAAAGCGCTTAGAAATCGTCAATATGGCCGAAGGTGGTCGTATCAAATTATACTTTTGTTTTCTTGGTCTGCTAAATAAACTGCCAACATTTCGAAGTATTTCGTTGATTTTCTCTCTATTTATAAAGATTTTTGCACAGAAAGCAAGATTGAACGGATTTACCTGAAAGATCCCGTACTGCCACTGCACTCGTCAGCCCTTTAATTGATGTTTTCGTTTTTATTTTCGTGTAGTACCTTTCTAAATTTTGCATACGTATAATATATATATATATATATATATATATATATAAAACATTCCAGTCTACCACTAGCTTGAATATAATTTACCAATTAAGAAGATACCATTACTATTTACTTTCATAACGACTGTTTTTTGCCTTGTTACGAATATAACTTAATGAAATTGTAGGGCATTTGAATGACATTTTTTGAACTATCATAGTATGTTTGGAGTTGTGAAAGATGAAATGTAAGAGTGATAAGGTCAAAAAATTACTCCGTATCTTCAAAATACGTTCTTTTTGTATATTGTCCGGCCGCACTTTTCTTGAGACAATTAACCACATTGTAGAAAGGAGAAGAAAATGTTGTACCTGCATAAACTGTATTAACTTCTAATCACATCCGCATAAAATCACATTAGCATCTTGAATGACATTCGCGCGGATATCACACGCTTTTTATGCAAATGGCAAATTTTTTGGTATTGAAGTTATCACAACGTGAAACATCATTGAACTAAAACGGGCTACCAGCCTGTGTGTGAGTGCCCGAGATCTTTGGCATGTTTTAAAAAATACAAGCTTAATTAGATATCAGCTCACAGATGTTGATTTGCATAAATCACATGACGGAAACAGCTAAAGCTGAAAATTCGACCGAATTAGTAAAGACCAGTGATTTTGGACTAAAGGCATTTGTTGCATCCCCCAGAGAAGCATATATTTCTTAGCAGCGTACTGGATGTAGAGGATGCCTGCTTGTTGCCGTGGTACTCTGGATGCTGTCTGTTGACTGACTGGAACTCGACGGCCACGTCCCGAGACACCTGCTCAACAAATTGTTCTTTGATCAGATGTAAAATCAATAATACAACAGTGCTAACATAGACCAAATTTATTCTCTACTGCGCTGTATTTGCTTTGTAAATATTTCCAAGTGTAGATCTAGAATATTGTGCAGAACTAGATGTTTTCAATATTTTCGCATTTTGTGTCTAAATTACTTTTATTGTAAATACTGGCATACCGTTATGCCCATCTAAAGAATTCTCGTATCACCTCAAGATTTGCGCCGCTATCGTTTGCTAAATAGAACGGAAACTTCAATTTTTTGAACTATCTCGATAAGTAAACGCCCTGAGTAACTGATGAGAAAAACACATCGTAAAAATTGCGATATTTTTAGCTTTGAAAATAATGTTGACTATTTGGCATTCTTAAAGAAGAACTTATATTATATATTCCCTAATACTAATAAAATTTCTAAATTCTATGTCTCAAGAAATTATTGGAGTCGTAATAAGATCCTTTGTAAAAACTGGTAATTTTCCTGTGCTTAAATAAACTCAGTTTATCATGCATTCAATAGCACTGAAATGTAGAGCTTGAATCGAATAGCTGTTAATAAACTGCTGCAGATAAACTGAAACGAAACTTGATAAATATCACTGTACCTCGACCTTACATGCTTACGTCCAGTTAAATGCCAATGCTGGACTGCTGGAAGACACCAGTCCGTGTACCCGAGAATTCAATTCTTCACAAGGACAGCCGTGATTATTGCAACAAACGTTGCATAAAATTTCTCAATACAAACAGTGAAATTATTTATTGAATGAAAATAAACTTCAAAGACTCTTTGATAATTATTATAAAATATTTATTTAATATTTTTAATGACTGACTTCAGTCTATCTTTTAAAGTTTCACAGGAAGCCCTGCATGCATCATTGAATCAAAACGGTTATTGTTCGAGTACGAATATATCAACCTGCTATTTTTCAGCTTGGTGCTAGAGAAATCTGTTTCAAAACACCAGATCGGTCATTGTCTCCGATTTTTTAATTTTAATTGTACAGTTTAAATACTGTTACATGCGTGCTTACTCTGAGAAGAACGTCGGTGAGATGCGCGTGTGTTGTGAGTGCTATCGCCAGAAAGTGAATGAAGACGCTTTCTTCCTTTCCGCTGTACTGGCATGTACGAAAAGCGTAATGATCTGTTGAGTCGTGAGAGAAGTTAGATTGTAAGAAGCATTCAACGGCGGGATTTTAATTTCACATATCCTCGTTTTGTAACTAGTTTATTATTTTTCAGACATTAATTTTAACTAATGTTTATCTAGGTATTCGGGTCTCTTGTTTTACTTTTTCCTGCTTTTGTGCATATTATTGAGAACATTTTTTTCTATAATTTGCAAAATATCTGGGGAATTTAAGTATTCAATTTTAAAGAGTGGTGGAACTATGCCTCCTGCTGAAAAATAGTTATTTTAGCTGCCCACTTACTGAGAAGAAATGGATACTTAAAAACTTAATGGTGAACAATTTTTAACCTATGATGTACGTAATAGTAAAGCCTGTAGAAAATTCATGGTTATTTTTTGAACTGAAAAAATTCAACCACTCAAATTATATTTTAGCCTAACCTATTCTGTATCTATTGTAGCCTATAACACCCCTCATGGGGATACAACCATTGTGTCTATGGGAATTAGCGCTCCCAGGGAGGAAATGTGTGAGGGCCCGAGCTGAGAGTTAGGTAGGCCTTCTTTTGTTAAAATAAAAGTTTTTTTTATGTTTAGAACCACCTTTCTACGTTTCACTGCTGTCCTGTTTTTTCAGCACCTACTACTTTCTTCTTCAACTTTTATCTTGTGTCATGAACTTCTTCCTCACCATACTGTTTCAATGCAGACGCTATGTTCCTTTCTGCATAGATTCCGCATTCCCTTATCTCCATACTAAATGGTGCCTTCCTCCTTCCTCTTTTCGATACGATCTTTTTTAGCAGTTAGGGAGGCCTAAACCAACATATAATCTAATCTACTAATCTAATCTGTAACCTATAACGCCATAACCGAACTTAGCCTAGCTTTACCTTTCATAAAATAATCTAACCTATCTAACAGATCACAAATAAAACTTCTTATCTAAACGTATCTTGTTAGCCTTGAATTTAATTTTGATCAAATGACAGTTTACCTGGTAACGACTGTAACTAGTAAATACACAGGGTGTTTCAGAACTAGAGGCACAAAATTGCACACCAAATAGAAAATGGCCAATTAAACATTTTTTCTCCAAGGAAATTTTCCGAAAAAATTCTGTTTTTTGAGATATTAGCTGTTGATTATTTTAAAGAATGAAATTTAATGACACAATTACCTAATTACTGACAACGGAGATACTCGTGAGAGAGATTTGCAGAGCTTCAACAAATATGTTACGGCAGAATTAAATAGCCGTTCTCCTCCTATTGGTAAGTTTATTCTCATGAAAACATCGAATTTGAAATTCTTTTTCCCATTTCTCTCGCGTAGTTTGTGAGTTACAGGAAACCTTAATCGTTTTGACCGAAGTGATTTTCTTTAGTTATATTCATTTGTTGAATTAGCTCAAGGGTACACACGGACTAGTATAGGCCTCACTCTCAGCGGACGCCCACATGACGAGATGGTCTGCCAGAACAGGCACAGCCGACTTCTTAGGATGGGCCTGATTTTTGGCGCTGTCTGTCGTCACTTTTACGCCCTTGTCCAGTGCTGCTCCTCGGCACGCCTGCTCATTGCAACACAAAACATAAATCTCTGTCTGATATGAATTGAAGGGAGACTTAGTTGTGTCGATGCATTGCTAGTTAAGTTTTAATTAAATTCTCTATTTTAATTCGTTGACTACAGGTTTTTCAGTAACATGTTAATGGGGCATAAAAAAACGTTTTCTCATATTTTCATAATTTTTATAACACAGGCTAAAATAATTTCAATAAGGTTTCAAGGTTCTATCGCTATTTCGTACTGTGGAAAAGCGCGTAAAAAATCATATTTACTCTACGTGACCATGTCAACATATGTTGTTGACGCATATTTTTTTGTATTATTTGTAATTTTATGAATTATCTAACCTGAAACATTTTGAACTCCTTTGCAATCGCTGACCAGCTTGACGTCTCACAGAAGCAATCTAATGGTAAGGTAATAAAGGTTTTAGATTTAGGAGACTTCAAGACGCCATTTCAACATATACTGACGACTTGTATTGTTTTACTATTTTTCATTATAAATGTATATTTTCATATGAGGCCCCTAGAATGATACGGTATCAAGAGCCATGTATAGCGACAACGAGTTTTGTACACCATTGTCATCCCCAAATCTTCCTATGTCTGGTACAGAAAGATAATCGTAAAATGGTTGAATACCTCTATTGTATACTGAAATACACGGGTATCAAAATCACTATGCTTTTAAGTCATTTTTAAAAAACGCGCTTGATGCAGTATGATTTTAGGGACCTCGTATAATTTTGTATCAGTAAGATCATGACCTATATTTTGTGTTTGTTGTAGTTTTTAACAAATTAATATATTATGAGATAAAATATTTTACAACAATATTATTATCACCATTTGATACTAGAAAGTGCAAAACAATGTGAATAAAAAAGTGTGGGTCCTGAAAAAATTCAGCAAGTGCCATGTGGTGTATCAGATGAATTATTAACATCACATAAATCAGATTCCTTTCACGACTTAGATTCAGTCAGTACGGACCAGTTTTATCAGAAGTAGAGCCTGAGGAACAAATTGACAGGCAGTTGATTCGATTGGCTATGGAAGAGAAGAGAAAAGAAAAGTTCGAAACTGAAGAATAATCAAGAAGTAAATATGGAAATGCATATGTAGTGACCTTCTCCGAATGGACAAATATTAGCTGAAAACATAAATCGTTTAACTTCACCGGCGCCGAAAACTCTCACAATCTATTCTGCAGCCAGAAGAAGTAACGTCTGTGAAATCATTGTAATTCAATTTTTATTGTAGTGTTGTTCAAGGATATTAATTAGTCTTGTGATGAATCTATTTGTGAATAGTGTTGATTGTTTTGAAATAAATTAATTTCGCGATTTCGAGTGGAATTTCTTCGCATGCAATTTTTTATTTTTCACACATCTAAGTTTAGCATAAATAAAGTTTTCAGATATTTTTAAAATTTTTCAGCCACTGGAATAGGTTGCGTGAAATGAAATATGAATGAAACGAACCTTCTTTATTGAAGTATTCTCCCGCATCTATACCAGATGCCTCAAAAAAAAAAATATTTCACCCGGCACCACTGTCATTTGCCGGCATATAATTCATAAGGTTTACACAAGTATTTTTGCCAGCGTTAAAAATAAAAAAATAGAGGTCAACAGATATTGTTGATGCGGCCTCATTAAAAACTGTTTAGTCAATAATTATTGTAGATGTAGGAGACAACAATTTAAAAGTCAGGTTACTGATGAGTGAAAATAATTGCATATTTCCCTTTTTCAGCCAAAATATTTTCAACAAAATATTGTGTACAAGATAATGGAGAGGAAATGAGTGGGAATGAATGGAAAACTTAGGAAATGAGTGGGCTTCCCTGTTCTCTAGTTCATTTATTTTAGAAATAAGTTTTTTCTTATATCTGAACGGTTAAATTTGTCTCTAAATGTCCACGCTGGTTTAACATGTCAATCGTTCGATAAGATTATTCACGTTATCTTCAAAGTGATTGAAAAGGTAACTGTGTATTAAACTCAAGCGCGTGTCGTGTGGAAGTTACTCATGTTTTAATGCGAGCAAATACAACAGTGTGGACCTCAAGCGTCGATCATCCTTCCTTGCACTGGTCGGCCAATAATTGATGAGTACCTATCACTAATCCATTAAAATTATATGCAGCGCTGATTTACCGATAAGTGAAAATTAAAATGGTCTTTTTAATGAAGGTAGATAAGGCTGCTAACGGAACACTATAAACATCAGCCATTGTGCGTAATTAAACTACGTGAAAAGAGTTTTACCTTGCACTACACTTGAGTAATTTTCGCGAGAAATCATTGTTATTTGCGAGCTAAAATGCAGACCTGGTCATAAAATCAATGAATTACCAATATGTTCCCTTTGAAAATTGATTTATAACTTTGGATGTGCTTTCATGGGTCGTATTGCGATAGTCAGGGAGAAAACGACCCTATGGAAGTTTTTTAGAAAAAGCCTAAATAAACTTCGCCTGAATGCAACTTACCTGAATGAAGAAAAGCTTCGGTTTTCCCTCCAGAGACGGACATCTATCCGGAGCAAAAGGTTCCCAGAGTTCACACGTTGGGATTTGACTATCGCGAGTACAGACGTATTCTTGGCCTGCTGCAATTGTTCCGTGGCTCATGAACACCACCAAGAGGGTATCGCACTCGCTGTGGTCCCTTTTGCTCACTGCACAATGTAATGGGAATAAAAATTTGCACTTCTATCCTTGCTTGCGGTTCCAAAAGTTGAATGCGTTTACACGTTGACGACGATTGCGCGTGTCGTAAAGTTGATTTGGTTAGGTTGTAAAAAACAGCATGGTAAAATCGACTTACCTGTTCAAATAAGTTTCCTTCCATTGTAAGAAATGTACAAAATAAAAGTGCTTAATAATATTTTTATCGTATGATAAAATTCCTTCAGAAAGAGGTCACGCAATTAATGGTTTAAAATGTTGTACATTTACATTGGTGTGTATATGAATAATTTATCTGGTGGTACAATTTTGTCCCACTCCGTAGTCAACGTGTTAAAAGTTGAGTTATTGAACTGATTATTAACAAAAAGTTGAAAGACTACTGAATAAAATGCAAAGTTGTACACTTTGTTAAATATTAAAATGTCCTACCGAATGTTTACGTGTACGTTCAAATCCACACGATTCGAATTATAATGGAATTATTTTACTTGTTTAATTTTTCTATTTATCTGATTTCTTCTGTTTGAATCAATAAGACTCTACATTAAATTAAAATTATATATATTTTGATATAAAATAAAAAATAATGGTAAGAAATCACGGAAGATGTTTTTTTTTCATGACGAGTGACGTGTATTCATGTATTTTTGAAGCATAAATTAGTTTTCTATTGAGTATGGTACCATCTCATTTTATGCCTTCAATGCTTCACATTACTTATAGATAAATGTTAATCAAAGGTTACACGAAACTTAACTTAGACGAACGCAACGTATGAATAACGAATGTGACGGTTACCTTCTGGCAAAAAGTATTTAAATGCCAGTAAAAGAGCTTCAGCGAGTTTTATGCTGCATCGCTTCAAAAACTCGCGCGAAGTAACACTGTAGAGTTAACGTACGCTTTAACTAGATACCTACTTCAAGGTGGGGATACGTTTCATTATGCTGGGGTAAAAGTTATTTTTTGAGAAATTCAAAGCGTTAAAGCCTTTTGCTAAGTTTATGGTTTGCGTTCACTGGTAGAAAGTCAAAGTGTGTGGAGGAGCAAAATAGTGCATCACGCGACTCCATGGGTGACCCCATGGAAGTTAACACAAACTTTCGGCTTGTTTTCTTGCTTTCAGTAAACTAAAATAAATGTCGTGTGAGAAAAGCTTTTCTGGCTTGTTCCCATCAGAGGATGCAACTAATGTCTCTATGGGATTTATCACTCCAAGGGGGAAAATGGAAGGTCCCGAGCCGAGTGTCAGCTAGGTATCCTTCTTTTTGTGGAAATAGAATAAGTTTTTATTTTGTTAACCCGCGCACTGTAACTGGTCGCCTCATTTACCAGGCTCACTGGTTGCCAGACGTAAGGCATAACCCCAAGTTGTTATACACCAAAATGATCGTCTCAGCGAGTGCTACACAGCTGGAGCCAGAAACCCCCACATTGTGGGGGTTAAGGCAGAGCTCCAACCACTTGGAAGTTGGGAGGGGTAACCACAGTCAGTGTGGTAAATGAGGCGACCGTGAAAGGGTGTGCGTGCGAACAGTCAGTGGCAGCCTCAGTTACCAGCGAAACTACTCAGGGCCTTATTTCGCCTTATTTCGTAAAAATGGCAAATAAGACAAATCTGAAGTCAGTAGCGTGTAGAGCAGTATTTTATTCATATTGTGTGAAAATTACAAGTTTCGAAACACTATACTTACAGTAATATAACCAGACATGCAAACATGCATTTATGTAGGAACTAAAACGAAGAATGGATAACACCTAGTAGACATGAATGGTCATAACTTTTTTTCTAATTGTTGTAGAGGAAAAATAAAAACATCAGCAGGTTTGGAAGGATTTTCTGCATAAAATAGCAGTGAAAAACATTACATTGTTTCCAAAACACAAAAATGGCCATTGATCTCTTTGAAGCAATGTTGTGCAAAAATCGACGGAGTTTGACTCCATATTACAAAGAAACGGTTCAAGTTATCAAAAATCTGACAACATCAAAGTGTAAAGCAACATTTTTTACTCATTACTTCATATTTTTACATCTCTGCCTATTACGGTAAGTGAACAGGGAACGGCAGAGTAACGCGGGTAAATTGACTACTTTTCTGAGGGATGCGCGACCGTGCGCGGGTTAAGGACCTTTTTTTTCGGCATGCTGTCGTGTTCGGTGTGCAGGAAATTTTCGCATGGAGTATCCTTTGAATAGGAGATAACGAAAATAACAGTAATACAGGAAACGCACTTCCGACGTGAATTACATGTCGTGTGTGGTTGGCGATGCTAAACAATCGATTTAGTGCTTAAAGTATAGTATACTCTTTCATTGATCTCTGCAGTAGACAATGGTAATACTGTTTAGTATATTTAGGAAAGTTGTAGGTAGTTCAGAGCTATTGTGTAATGAGCATTTATTACAAACAAGAAGGGCATGATGTTCAACAGCTTCTCGATTGCTTGATTCATAGTTAAAACACATCCTATACCTGAACTATTTATATAGTATGTACAATTGTACATACTCTTTCAGTTAACATATTTCTCTTCCTATTCAAGAGTATAACTTTAGCATGAGGAAGCGCTCACAAACATATGACAGCATGATCTGCTTTCGAGTTGTTCATATGCAGAAATGGTTATCATCCGGTTAGTGAAATCTTTTTTCTATTATGTCCCTACATTGTTACCCACGACTACGGTAACTTGAGTTGGTTCGAATTTATTTGCTCGCCAGTTCGATCTGTCTCACTTCATTATGCAGTCTTTTTAATGTCAATCATTTTTTATTATATTCAGTGGATCAATTTATAGTTCACCGTTTCCCTTCCGTGCGCAGTATTTGTAAGGCTTCAAAGATAGGCTAAACTAACCAAGGAAATACTTTTCCTGTTTTTTCGCAATATTCTTTTCATACAATTGACATGACTATTATAATTCCTATATCCCCTCAGGGGGACACAACTATTGTGTCTATGGGAATTAGCACTCCCAGGGGAAAAGTGTGAGGGCCCGAGCTGAGAGTTAGGTAGGCCTTCTTTTTGTTGAAATAAAATGTTTTTTTGTTATGTTAAGGACCACCTCTCTTCGGTTCACTACTGTCCTGTTTTTCTGCACCTCTGACTTTCTTCTTCAACTTTTATCTTATTTCATGAACTTCTTTCTGGTCTTGCTGTTTCTATGCGCTTTCAGCATAGATTCCTCATTTTCTTTTCTCCATACTAAATGGTGCCTTCCTCCTTCCTCTCTTCGATACGCTCTATTTTTGTAGCGGTTAGGGAGGCTTAAACTAACTTATAATCTAATCTATAATTCCTATATTGGTTTCAGTTCCACTCAAGTTCCTTTATGTTGAGAATTATTGGGAAATCAATGTAGAAATTAACATGATGAGTCAACTTAATTGGAAATAAACTGTCTTTCTCTCTTTCATTTCCTTTTACGGCACTGAGCCTGAACACCCATTCATCTTGTATTCATTGAACTCTTGATTTTCCTCTGGCTTATTTGAAATATCGTTATGTTCAAATCCTTGCGTAGCGATACGTGCAGTATTTAATTACTGCTAAATATTATGGTAATTTTTTCAATACTTATCTGATGTCCACAAGTGTTTGAGACAATTTGTAAGGATAATGTTCCAATCAACCTTAGCTTCATCAATAAATCTTGGTTTCAACACGCTTCAAGCTCAACATGGGAAGCATAAGTTTTTACGGAAGTAACAGTGTAGGTCATGTGTATACTAACTTGCTAATTAAATGGAGAAAGTTTTCATCGAAACTAAAACACAGGATTTTCATTCAGGTATGTTACTTAACCTTCTTGCAGCGTGTTGAGTAGCTCCTTCTTTCCAAGGTCTGCATGCTGTTCCACTTTGAAGCCAAGGTTTTTGAATGCATTTTCACACAGCGCTGCATCCCTTTTGGCAGATTCTCGTTTCTTATGCTGAAAATGAGAAAGATGTTAACATTTTCCTTTCTCTCTAGCGCGACTGGAGAGCCAGTCGTACTCTAGAATATAATTAGGGTGTTGAGTGGGTGTAGTAGTTGGTGATATGCGTGTTGTTGAGGCCTCAAGGGTGAGAGAACGGGCTAGTACTGTGCGTCGAGTGTCGCACTTTTCTACCTTTCCTAATTGCTCACAATGGAACACAGATAAACTACGAGTGCGTTATTGAACTGCTAAATTTATTGATTAAAACCCGGGTCGAACTTTCAATGAATAGTCTACTTCTTTGTCTGTCCAGTAAATCCCCTATGCATTCGTCTTATGAGAACCAAAAAATGAATTAAATCTCTCTTATCCCCATTCTGGCTCAAACGGTACGTTCAATGGATTTCTGGACGTATTTTTTCTTGAAGGGATTGGTTCTAATATTTAGCAAGAGAAGGTCATTTTATTTATCAAGTATTTAATACCAAGTTATTTTAGCGATAAAGTGACCAAAACCTTTACTAAACGAACTAAAATTTCATCATTTGAAATTGTTTTCTTATTGATAACTTTTTTATTTACGAGGATCTATGTTTTAAAAATAATTCTGATTTAAAATGTCTAAAATACACGTTAACAATGAGAATGGCCTTATTAAATATTGATGAAAACGATTATTCGGTATAATCTAGAAGTTGGCAGCTAGTTTTATCGTAGTAAATTGTATTAACAGAACTATAACCCTGTTCCGCAAAAATAGAAGAATCACGGACTAGAAATCTAGGAATTTAAACAGATAAATTCCGTTTGCACAATTTGTCATCAGTGGATGTTTTGTAGCTGCTTCATGAAAAATAGTCTCACCAAATGGGTAATATGTGGTTAGTTGCTTTAAACAATCAAAAGTCTTCAGTTAAATTGCGAATAATCCTGTAGTCAGAAACACTATCCCGTAGAAGTATTGATGTTTTTTCCGAGACATTCTTTGCACTCAAGCTTCTTAGTTTCACCCTATATCAGAGAATTAGAAGTCATTCGAGCATGAAAATATCGTTGAAGATTTTTAGTTTCGTGTTGTAGTAAAGCAGTTTCAACTCATTTTTATGAAGTGGTAAAGTGGAATTTCACGTATATAAATATCTATGGGTGTAAATAAATCCTAGAAACCAGTTTTGCTCATCACATCCAATAGAGACATATTTACCACAAAAACTCATGTCATGCACCCTCTATGTAACGGCGCGTCATACACGAACGACGGTTGCATCAGCGAGGAAGAGCCTCGTACTCTGTGCCCTGAAAGACCGTTGCAATTCAGCAGAAAAGCTGTAGAAAGCCAGATCAGCAAAGAGGGGACGGCGTCTGCTCAAACCGCCACCTTCGTAACCGTTAGCTGCTGCCTAACGTTCATGCATGAGCGGCGGTAACTGTTTCTATTTAAGAGTGTGCTTAGGGTCAGGAGTATTTATTCTCGCACGCGTCATTGTAGCTGAAGGTCCTCGTAATCGCCGCCTTTGTTTGAATCTTTGAGATAGAGTCCAGCTCGGCGTACTGGACATTGCTATTGTATAAATTTTCCACTTGTGACTTCACACTTCAATCAACTGAATAATTAAATAAAGTAAACGAGGTTACTTCGAATATAACGAAACCTGCACCAGCGCTTCACACCAGTGTGCGTAAGATTACCTTTTGTGGCCATTACGTTTGCGGGCTTTAATCAGTCCCCGGCATATTGGTGATATCCGTTTATAACAGTAAATTGTGTGGCCATGCATAACATGTGTTTCAATGCCTGCTATAGCTGTGCCTTAAATTAGGATGCCGACCATGAGATTTCACTGAGATTGAGAAAAGAGATTTATTTCATTTGAACGATTTATCCAAAAAGAGAAAATTTAATGACTTCGTATGATCTTGAAAAGGAGGATCATAACACTCAAAATTAACAAATTATTATGTCATTTTATAACTCAACTGAGGGTGGGATTAATTTGGACTTGACTCGGTTTAATTTGAACTTGACTCGGATTAATTTGAACTTGACTCGGATTAATTTGAACTTGACTCGGATTAATTTGAATTTGACTCGGATTAAATTGAACTTGACTCGGATTAAATTGAACTTGACTTGGATTAAATTGAACTTGGCTCGGATTAATTTGAACTTGACTTGGATTAATTTGAACTTGACTCGGATTAATATGAACTTGACTAGGATTAATTTGAACTTGACTCGGATTCATTTGAACTTGACTCGGATTCATTTGAACTTGACTTGGATTAAATTGAACTTGACTTATATTAATTTGAAGTGAAAAAGATGTAGTTACCATTCAAAGAGCCCCCTCAGGGGGATACAATTATTGTATCGATTGGAATTAGCGCTCCCAGGGGGGACTATGTGAGGGCCCGAGCTAAAAGTTAGGTAGGCTTCCTTTTTGTTGAAATAGAATAGGTTTTTGTTTGGTTACGGACCATCTTTTTTTCGGTTCACTGTTGTCCTGTTTTTCAGCACCTATACTACTTTCTTTTTCAACTTCGATTTTGTTTCATGAACTTCTTTCTCAACTTACTGTTTCTACATCTTTCTGCATCGATTCCGCGTTCCCTCCATACTATAAAATGGTGTCTTCTGCCTTCCTCTCTTTGGATCGCCTATGTTGCGGATAGGGAGGCTTAAACTAACTAATAATCTAATCTACCATTCAAAGAATAAATAGCAGAATGGTAACCGAATGAGAAACAAAGTAGACTAGTTTCATGGACTGGATAGTACGTTGGTTACTCTGCAAGAAATTCGATGCTGTTTGCCCCCCCCCCCCCCCCCCCTCCTCATGTACCTGCTAGTGCTGGTATTAAAACAATAATGAAAGCATCTACGGATGCTTTATTTCCAATCAAGACTGATACATATCACCTTGTACATTGGATTTTCAAATGCCTTATAACTAACGCCAGGACGCCATGACGCTTTCCCATGGTCAAGACCGGTACCCATTTCAGACACCTGGTTAGAGAGGGGTATTGTGCTTGGAATTTTTCTCCTATACCCAACAGAGAAAATCACCACCGCCAGCGCCGAGTTTCGAACCCGGGTCTCTGCCGCACGGCGGCAGAACCTCTAGCACATGGCTATCGCGAGCACTCTGCAAAGCACTCTGCAAATCTTAAGACATTCGAGTTACAACCCCTTACTTCTTCGAACTTTTTATTGGCGAAGATGATGCAGTCACCCTTACGGCCGTGATTCATAGGATAATATGACTCGTCCGCCTTTTCACTCCGACTCCTGTAATAAAAACATTTATTACCCATACACCAAGTGGATATTACCGACACGTCTCTTTAGAGTGTAAAATAACACAAGGAGTTATTATGTTCTTATCCAATTAAGATCTGATTATTTTTTTCATATGCGACAAAATTCATTTTAATTGCTGTCCAATGAATGTTGTTGACTTGAAAAATCGATGCATTATTTCCTTTAAAATTTCAGGATATAGGCCATCGTAAAAGGTTTTGACTTTCCCTAGAACTTGAACTCAAGCACTGTATTTTCCATTAAATTATAAAGCGTTCGCAGGCTGCGCTTGCAAGCGAGTTATGGCATCAAATTAAATCGGCTAGAGTGCCAAAAATGAAGTGACTCACTCGGTTCCATCAGTTCGGTCGTCGATCTCTGCATTATGACCTCCAGTGCTGGTGTTAGTGCTCTGTTCTGCCATGACTACTTATTTCAGAACTGTTGTTAATGGTTATATATTCTGAGATGTTAGAATTCTGTTGGAATCCAAAAACGCGTTAGGTAGCAGCGTTCACCAATAGTGACGCGCTACGGTAACGAAATCCCTGTTACTATCTGTACACTAATAGCGGAGATTCATTTGCAGTTGAGCCACATATTGGGGCGGGCGTGAAGAGACTGTACAAATTATTATACAGGGTGTTTCAAAAATACACGGCATAATTTCAGGTATGTATTTCCCACATGTAGACAATCAAAATAGTTCATTACAACATATGTCCGGAAATGCTTCATTTCCGAGTTATGGCCTTCACAACATTGAAATTCACCGGAACGTTTTTCTTTCCGCAGGTCGTTGCCATTACAGAAGATGTTCAAAATGACCACCTCCTGCTTGAATACAGACCTCACATCGATGTCTCATTGACCTGCGAACACGATCCCACACTCCAGGAATGTTGCGTATGTCCTCAGAGCGTGCCACAATTCGATTCCGAAGGGATTCCAAATCAGGCACCGGAGACGAATAAACCAATGATTTTAAATGGCCCCACAAGTAGAAATCGAGAGGGTTCAGATCAGGTGAGCGTGGAGGCCAAGCAATTGGGCCACCTCTACCTATCCATCGATCAGGAAATCTTCGATCCAAGTACCGGCGAGCCGTACGACTGAAGTGTGCAGGAGCGCCGTCATGCAAGAAGTGAGCGTGCTGACGATCGATCAGTGGAGTGTCGTCATAAACATCAGGTATGATGTTTTCCAGGAAGTTTGTGTACGCCTGCCCCGTAAGTCTGTTTACAATTACATGGGGTCCAACTAACCGATCACCAATGATACCGGCCCACATGTTGAGGGAGAACCGCACCTGGTGATGAGATACAACAGTTGCATTTGGGTTTTCATACGCCCATACATGCTGATTGTGGAGATTTGTTATGCCATCTCGTGTGAACTGTGCTTCATCTGTAAATAATACTAAGGCAGGAAAGTTCGGATTTGCAGCACATTGCTGCAAGAACCACTGACAGTACCTAACTCGTGCAGGGTAATCTGCTGGTGACAGCGCCTGTACACGTTGCAAATGGTAAGGATACAATTGATACTCTTTCAGCAGTCTCCAGACAGTCGTATGGGGAACATTCACTTGCAACGCTAACCTTCGTGTGCTGATAGAAGGAGTTCTGTTCACAATCTCCAGAATCTCCTCCTGTTCTTCTGGAGTTGTAGATCTTGGTCGTCCCCTTCCCAATCCAGGAGAGTCAAATTTTCCATACTCGCACAGACGCTGATGGAGACTTACAAATGTCTTCCGATCTGGACATTGTCGCTGTGGGTACCTCTCCTGGTACAAACGACGAGCCAGCGCAGCATTGCCGTCTGCCTTACCGTAGATCAAGTGCATCTCTGCCAGCTCCTGATTTGTGTACATGACACACAGTCGAACGCCAAACACAACACTGAATTTAACCTTCGCCTAGGAATGATCTGTCAGAGTGCCCTCTTAATGTGTCCTTTGACGGCAACGACCTGCGGAAAGAAAAACGTTCCGGTGAATTTCAATGTTGTGAAGGCCATAACTCGGAAATGAAGCATTTCCGGACATATGTTGTAATGAACTATTTTGATTGTCTACATGTGGGAAATACATACCTGAAATTATGCCGTGTATTTTTGAAACACCCTGTATACTTGAGTATTTTGCATTTGATAATCTGACCGTCGGTGAGATCAAGTAAGTGGTGTCCGGCGGTCTATTTTGTCCTTTTGTCCTTTAATATTGGGTTGGCTAAAAAGTTCGTTCGTTTTTTAATGTCATCTTTTCGACCTGAAGATCGCTTGTACATTATTTTTCTCTAAATCCTTTATTTAATGCAGCGAACATGTTCACGTCAGTTTGTGATAAGCCTCCAAGTAAAGAAGTTCTAACATTTTGCTTGCATTCTGACCTTTGAAATGTTTCACCGAGCAGATGACTACTGACATCTAATGCTAATTACTTCAGAAAAGGAAAGAAAGCAATAGAAGCTACCCAATACACGGGGCCTATATTTTGCAAGTTTCTGTTGCATTTTTGCTGATCTGAAGCAAAAAAACATTAGATAGATGTTGGTAGTGCCCTGCTTGGTGTTTAAGTATGATCTAGGGCAGGTCAGAAAGATGACATTTAAAACGAACTTTTTGGCCAACCCAATACATGATAGTTTTATCTCGGATTTCAATGTGTTTTCTATTTCCGCTTTAGTTTATGGCTGTCTCGATAATCTTTGCATATTTTACATAGCAATTAGAATAGCTCAAACCTTAGCTCCATTATTTAAGGGTTTTACGTCCAAGCATGAACTGGAGTACATTGTTTTGTAATGAAGATTCTTTCCTTCAAGACTTGGGTATATATGTTTTCAGGGCTGAAGCAAGTATCAAAAAAGTCTTACTGTGCATGAATGTTACTGTCATCTACACCGTAAGTACACGCAAACAGTGGCACAAAATAACATCTCCATCACCAGTTGTTAACTGCATGCGGACCACCGACTTGAACTCTGCGACGCACAACACTAATGTTGGCGTCTGTCAACCAACTGATAAAGGAATGCAGTCTGCGAACAGCACATTTTGCCGCCTGTGTGCATGACTCAGAGTTTATCAGTAGGTTATCTAGATGTGTCTAGATGAAAGGCTCAAGATTAAATGAATCTCAAATCATGACCTCTGGTATGTAGCCATAAGATATCGTGATATCTGTACCTCGTAAATCCATTTTTGGTCATTACTTCATGAAAGATTCCCGTTGTCGCTGTTTTTTTAGCAGCTTAATGAGCTGTAAGGGTGTGTTCAAAATTCTTACACATTCATAAAATGCATGCTAAAGTTTATTGAAATAACTTTCTCATGGACGTAGCGATTCATAATTATTCAAGCATGTTTAATTTTCATATTCACTTAAATCTGATATTTATGGTACCGCACCCCGTGTAATAAAAAAGGAATGAACGTGAGGCTGATTGAGTTTTATAACTTGCGGTGCATGTGCGAGATTATCCATGCGGAAATTTAAGAAATAGATGAGAGCGAAAAAAACATAAGGAGTACCGTACAAACGTATTTGATTTTGTTTCTGTTCAAATAGGCAACTTTTTGGTGACTCACAAACCAATAATTATTTTGAGTCACCCACCATTCGTATAAGTTTTTTCACTTGATAAATTAAATTGTAAACGAGTCTGTTCGAAGATTCCCTAAGCGCAACGAAGGAATCCCAAGAGAAGAATCCATGGGTAATAAAGGTGTGTTCCCTTCCCACATCCAGCGCATAGTAACTTCAGGATCGAAATAATATGTGAAACAAGATAAAAGTTGAAAGAAGTGATTAATCCTGGAAAAAGATGGTTCAGAGTGAACGGAAAAAACTTTGCTATTTCAACGAGAGAAAGGCCCACCCTACATTCAGCTTGGGGCTAATTCCCATCTGTACTGTTGTTATATATCCTCATGATGGGATTAGGTTTATTAACGATACCTTCAATTCATTCAGGAGTAACGATTTAATATTTGAAGAAAAATGGCCACGCTAACGGTTTAACAGTCCATCGACGGAAGTAGGTATACCCACTAGTATATACATTATTTTAGTCCACATTTGTTTTATTGTTTAAAATCAACGTACCATGAGATTGAACCGCGAAGTTTATGCTTTGAGCAATCAAAAGAGTGACGCATGAGCCAGTTCAATTTTTTGATGCAGCGAGCGGCTGCCAGACTGCTCCAACCAAACCATGAAGGAGGCAAGAGTTCACAGAAGGAAAAAAGCTGAGGAAATCTAACAGGTCGGAGTGTAAAAAAAAAGCAATTTTCGCATGTAAGTGGCAGGGCAGCAACCTCATCAAGTAAGGACAAATATGGAAAATATTTGAAAAAGTGATGAACCAATCATAAAATAAATCGGCACTTGTATAAAAAGTAAAATGCAAAACTAAACGATAATTTGCTTAAGCCATGCTTGCTATATGCCAGATCAGTGGTTTATTGTCGACGGTGGTCAACCCAAAACTAGAACGGCTGCGGCGCGAAGATCAGCGTAATACTCTGGGATAAAATATTATTACCAAAACTACACGGGTCCTGCGAATATTAAACATGTATCAATATAAATGTTTCTAATATAATTACCAAGCAAACCTAAACTGGAAAGGCCAAATAGTGAATTAAAAGCCTAGACTAAGAAAAAGTTAATGAGAGTACAAATTAGTAGAAGAGAAAGTCCCCGAGCTGGAAGTACAGTAAGAAGATTATTAAAAATAACTGCGGTAAAAACGAAGTAAAAGAATTTCAATGCAACAACATTACGTTTAAAGCTATTGCACGAATAAACTTTTGACGGTGATATGAAAACTATATATTGATTAAGGTAATTACTGTTTCAGAACTGGCTAATTGAGTCCAAATTTATTAAATTGAAATCACAGACATAAATTTCAACTGATTTTCAAGTACCCTGCGTTATAATTCGAATGATCAATTTAAAATTTTAAATTGCTTTCTGTGTTTCAGATTTTTAGTTGGATTTTCCTTATGATGTAAAACGTATTTAGTGTTTGTGAAAGAACCACGATAGCCAAAATATTTATTGAAAATATAAACTTTACCCACAAAGTACGAAACAAAATCAGTAAAAATAACACCTGTCCGGGAAAATTGAAAAATTGCTATGGTCACAAAGAAAAAAACCTTTGCAGAGCGTTAAAGCTATTTTTGACGCAGCTTGCGTTAGTGGAGTTTGGGTGAGACGCAGTATAGCGGACTGAACAACTTGGGAATAGTCGTCCATCCAAAGACCCGGCTTACCAATAGGGCAGGGAAATGGAGTGGAAAAAGTTTCATGGGCCAGAAGGAACATGCAGGTTGACTTGTCTAAAGTAATTTTCTCGGAGGAGTACCACGCTTCGCTGAACGGACCAGACGCCAGGTCAAAATGTTGGATTCTTGATTGATGAATCGCCCCTCGAGAGGATATAATCATTGTATCTATGTGAGTTGGTGTTCTCCGTGGGCTGTGCTGGAGGTAAATTGACAAGCTGAATGTTAGGTAGGTCAACTTTTTGTTGGAATGGAATAAGTTTGTGCGTTGTTATGAACCATCTTTTCCAGTTCTTCGTGGCCTTTTTTTGCCACCTATAATTTTCTTCTTTAACTTCTATCTTGTTTTTAAGCTCTTTTCAGGCATGTTGTATCTTTGCCGGAGTGTGGGGACAAATTTTGTACATGTATATATATCCCGGTTCCTTAATACCATCCCCTCAGGAGGATACAGGTATTTTATCTATGGGAATTAGCGCTCCCAGGTGGACTATGTGAGGGCCTGAGCTGAAGGTTAGGTAGGCTTCCTTTTGTTGAAATAGAATAGGTTTTTGTTTTGTTACGGACCATCTTTTTTCGGTTCACTGCTGTCCTGTTTTTCAGCACCATCTACTTTCTTCTTCAACTTTTTCTTGTTTCATGAACTTCTTTCTTAGCTTCCTGTTTCTGTGCACCTTGTGCATAGATTCCGCGTTCCCTCAACTCCATACTAAATGGTGCCTTCCTCCTTCCTCTCTTAGAACATCTTTGTAGTGCAATTAAGGGAGGCTAAAACTTTCTTATATAATAATAATATAATAATCCTTAATACCATACTAAATGATGCCTTCCTTCTTCCTCTCATGAGAATACCTATATTGGAGTTTGCGAGGTTTGAACAAACTTATTATGTAATTTATCTTAATATACATTTCACATTTGCTCTTAATCAGTAGGTAAGTATAATACTGTGCAACATAACCCAAAAATACACTTAGGAGCATCGCCTCTCAAGTTTGAGCTGTACGATATTCATTTATTTACATTATATTGGTATTTGATTTGACAGGGATCGCTCATGGCTCAATTGAAAAATTTAGCATATAAATAGGCTGGTAATGTTATTATTTATTGGTTGGTATCCCGAAGACCAAAACTATGGTGAAAATTTTAATTTTTGCATATCATCGTTTAAGTTTGTTTTACTCCATGTTTACTCACTGATGAGGTATGTGGACATAATGCAGGGTCAGTAGAAAGAAATGAGTATTCACGGACCAAAAAAATTTATAATGAATAAATTTTAAATAAAGAGAACCGAAACAAATTTACAAAATATGTATTTAAATAAATCAACGCAAAATATACAAAAAAGTAAAAAAAAGATGCTAGCAAAGAGAGTATGTACTTTTTTGTGTATACTCGTAAGAAGGCAAAAAATCCGTACAATTGAAACAAAAACTGAATCATACATTAGCACGTGTATAAATTTTAAACAATGATTTGCACGTTTTTAGATATATTAACACAATCGTTTATGGATTTCGTCATCAGAACTTAGATGCATATTAGAGATTTTAATTGGAAAATAATTTTCAAAAAACTCCTCAGATTTTCAGTAGGGCTAAAGTTTGGGACTGGCTTGGCCAATCGAGTTGCTTCGCATTGTGATCAATGGAAATTAAGCAATGAATCCAATGTAGCTCACTGGGGAAAGTGCGGAACGCAACAACTGTGTCTGATGGTGACCAGTCTTATTGTAACTCAGCGTCTGATCGTTAGATTATTTTCGCTTTTAGTAAAGAAGCACGCTCCGTGTGTAGTAAGCTTGGCAAATTAAGAATTAATTACTAATTAACCTTGCCTTAAATAGAATCAAACTCACGTCGTTCATTTATGTGATCATTTTATCGCAGATTTTATTGTGTGCGAAATGTCTAATCTCAGGTGAAGATCCAATAAACTGGGAGCTCCAGTTTTGCCACTGAAACATGCATGTTTGTGCTTAAAAACTCTTCGTACAGTTCTGCATACAATGTACCATCGATTATTTGTATACTGCCAGCTCCTATGAGGAAAACATACCCTGCCAGGCCTTCTTGCGACCGAAAATATGTTCTTCGATATAAAGGTAGTACTGTCTTTCCTTATAGCATTCCAAGGGCTGCGACTAGATAATTCTGTTTTGTGCTCATCTGTCCATAAAACACTTGCCCAAGATGTTCCATTTTCACAAGCAAATTTCAACCGGCATTCCTAAGTCGTTTCAATAATGATAGAGTTTTCCGCAGAGAGCTTGAGTTCAGTTGATGTCAATGCAGTTCATTGCTTATATTGCGAAATGAAACAAATGTGCCGGCAGATGCTGACAAATTTTACCGAAACTCTGCGTGTTATCGTCAGATTCTTTTCGCACTTTTTGGCCCATCTTCCTGAATCATCTTGGAGATATCTTCCGCAGTGCACCAGATCTTCTATGGTTTTCTGCTGTTTTTGCACTCTTTTACCTAGCACCAACAGAAGCAATGGTCGTAAATGGAATTTTAAGCTTTTCTGATATATCTTCAGTTTAAAGTCTCACCTGCTTCCATTTTCTTAATTATCATTATTTGCTGAATTAAAAATATTAGGCGCTTAACAATGATTGCACCGCACCGTATCATGCTGCAAAATGACTGATGACAAAAGTATTCGGATATTGTTCATACAAATTACTGGGTGCATTGCAGGAACAACCTAGAAAGTCCTGTACTAAAAACTAACGGTAAAGTTATTTGAGCCTTCTTTATTCAGAAACCTGTTATGTACGAATACTTTTTTCTTCTTAACAAAGCAAAAATGAATGCACTCATTTTAATAGTTAAATAGTCTTTTTTTTCTCACATATTGTGCTTCTATGCATTTCATTACAAACATTTTGAAGGTCAGCTTTGTTTCAGTTGGTCAGAAATTTGTTTGACATAGAACTTCTTGAAAAGCGAATATTTCTTTTCTCCCGCTGTCCATGAAAGAAATTATTTGCATAAAATACATAATCTACAATGTTCGGAATGTAAGTTGTTCTATAATTTAAAATTTTAATTTTATGTCACTGATTATGGAAAATACTCATATAGAGCATTTTTTAACTCCTAGTGGAGAAAGAGGCGCCATACGCCAATTCTTCTCCCCCAGCAACTTGCCTAATTAATTGATGCTGTGGTGGTTGTAGGTCCACCGAGCTGACCCGTCAACTGTCGCTTCATGAGCGAGGCTCATAACGGCCGTTTTTTCGAATCCTATAAGTCGTTAAAATTTTTCCGTGCTTTTCCGTGAGCCGAAGAAAAATAAAATCACATTTCGTGTTTGTTCTCGGGAAAATTGATAGGGTGATAATATGACGCGTTCGGTGGAGCTATACGCCATATTTTCATGTTTCTGTTTATTATGTGGAATACCTTTCTTAACATCTAATTAATGCATGTGTCAAATATTAGAATCCAATTTACACTAATTCCTATTAAATTTCCAAAATTAAAACAGCAAGTAAGGCAGCTGTGCTCGCAGCACAGATTATAATTCACAACAGTTCCTTGGTGTTACTCGTAGAGTGTGGTAGAGATTGAGTAACTCCGTGCAGCTCATGAGCCAGGCTTTGTCTAACTCGTATTTGCAATTCAAATTAAAAGTTAAGCTTCCACCCATGAACGGCCGAAAAAAGATGTAGATCTATATATACATGGGAATGAAAACGAATGAAACGATCTGTTTTTTATTTCAGATTTTGAACTCTTGAAAAAAAACCTTACGCAGTGCAAAGTAGCAAGATGTAAGTTTTCAGATGCTGGAAAGTTAATACTAGATTAAAACCACTAAAAAGGTTACGTTATAACAAAGTCTTATTCAGGAACGCAAGCCAGTGGCTTTAAATTCAAACTGCAGAAAGGGAGGAAACCGTATTATGCAAACTCATTCAACTCAGCAGAACATACTCTGAAGGCAAAATATGCTAGCTTCATTCCAATACCCACAAAAAAATTAAAGATATCATGGATCCAACACAACTAATGCCCGCAAATGCTGTTCAGTACTACACAAACTCAGTACTACTGAGCAACTTTCAACACGCGACACTGTTGCAGCTGATATGGAAGATGAAGATGAGCTATACGACACAATAGAATTCGATGGTTAGTTTTTAATAACCTTCAGATGTTCACTTTCATTTGTTCACATTATATAGTAATTTGTTCACATTATATAGTAAAATCGTTTTCTTTTGATAAAGAGTATTTATAAATTAAATACAGTTAACTTATCTGCTTCTCATTTGATGATAATTTGTAATGTATTAAAATTTATTTTAGGTTAAGCCCAACCTAACACTATGAAAATATTTGAATCATTTGTCAGCTTTCATTCCCTCTTTAAATAGTAATATTTCATCATAAAGCGAATATCTACTCATTTTAGTTGTGGTTGTCGATGTTAATGAGAAAATTTTATAAGCCGTTTAAGTAAAAGTTTTAAAATGGTGCATAGCCCCTTTTACAACCGAACGCGTCATACGAGCTCGTGAACAACGTTTTGTTCTACAAGCTTTCTTCATTGAAAGCTAGGGTGGAGTCAGTTAAGAAGTTCGTGGCCATCTCCTCATAATTTCCCTCATTAAACTTGTAATGCTTCTAGATTTCTGCGTTTGAAGGAAGCTGCATCAGCCGTTGTCATAAATAAACCTCTTTTAATAACTTCTGAGAATTTTTCTAAAATAAACGTATTTCGACTTACAGTTAAAGTAGTTGAGGAAAATCGTGTGGATTCTTAAAAAGTACCATAACATTATTTGCTGATTTGTTTATTAAAGCAGCATACTTCATGAGTACTAAGCTTGACTAATTAAAGATTAATAACTAATTAAACTTGACTTGAATAGAATCGAACTCTCATCATTCATTTGTGAGACCATTGCACTGCAGTTCATGTGCAGCTACGGGAGAAGAAAAAAGAAAAGAAAAAAAGAAAAAAGTTTATTTCTATCGACGTTGCCACATAAGATACATGCCAACATATTGGCTTTTACAAATTTCCTAATATAAGACATCCTAAGACAAACGTTCCGTACGAGGAGTACTAATAGACAAACTATCCGAGGTGTACAAATAGATAAAAAGTATGGTTCTGCTATCATTCGTTTCCTTTATCATTCTCTCGCACCGCAGTCGGGCGTTCAAGTTCGTACGCAGCAGAGAGTGCAGGTCATGGTTTTTCCCGAGTTCCCATCGAAATTTTTCCAAAAGGAATCCTACTCAGAAAGCTAAGCTCTGTGCTTTTAATTTACATCTTAAGTTTCTCCTTTCATTTCACAATCAACTTTTTTAGAGTTAAGTGAAAAAGTTTGAGTGCCCGAGCTCAAAACTTTCCTCGTAAAGGCAAAACTAAAAAAAAACAGTGGATGTCGTTCTGTGCATCATTACTCATATTGTATAGTAGCTTGCTAAGATCTTGCTTATAGTGCTTCCAAGGAGAAGATTTGAGGTCGAGCTCAAAGTTAAGTAGGTCTTCTCTATGATGAACTACTATGAATGTTTTGTTTGTAATGGACCGTCCTTTTTAGGTTTACTGCAGTCCCTTTTTCATTACTTTCTTCTTCAACACTCAAGTTGTTTCATAAACTGGTGCAGAGTGTTGGGGAAACACCTTGTGCATAGATTCCCCGTTCCCTTTATCTCATACTAAATGAGGCCCTCCTCCTTCCTCTCTTGAGAACTCCTTTGTAGTGGTCATGGGTGCCAAAACTTGTGTCTAATATAACTGAATCAACATATTTCTTTCTTTGGCATTCTGTGTTTTTACCAGCCAGAAAGCATCCTGCATGCATCTCTGCAGTCTCTATTGTATACTTCAGTTTAATGTGCAGAAAAATTATGGTCACTGGAGCATGTTTTACACATCTCTTTTACCGTCAAAGTATTGTGATTTCATTCTCTTATCGTAAATTAACAATATTACCATTATTTTAGTATATTAAGTACTCTGAACATTTCATGGAGCTGTAAAGCCAGTAATCAATCCTGACTGCAAAAGACAGTGCCCCGGTATCTAATCTCACCGAATTTCTACTGAGTGAGCACTGCTGTGCCATGCGCCGCGATGAGCGACACTTCAGAGGCATAAGACTGCAACATTTCTACTCCAAAGTGAATCTCTGGGCGTTTCTTTTGAGCGGAGAGAAAATGTCGGGAATTTTATTTATGCTATGCGTACTTAGTGAAATAATTCATGCACTGATTTGAAGACAAAAAGAAAAAATCGCGTGTAATAAAGCCCTTATAATTTTTCATGTACCTGTGTATCCACGTAAATTACATTCAAAACAGGTATCCCGTTTGTTTTCACATTATGGCACATACTAAGACGTGCAATCAAATAACAAGCACAGAATGTTGTGGAATTTCTATTTCCATTGAAGACGTAAGAATGAACGCTCTTAATGTGTGAACATAGTTCTGAATAATTTATTTTTTGCGTAAAGAATGACTGTTCTAAAGAAACTGTTCTAAAGAAAATTAGTTTCCATCTCACGAAAGAACAGGCTATACCTTGAGTCATGAAATATCTTGTTTTAAATTCAATGAGTGGCTATTAACGGTCTGAAAAGAGATTAAGATGTTGTATGAACATATTTTTTGTCGTGTACTTGGTTTACAAGTGTTTTGTTGAATTCAAAATGTCGATTCGTGAGAAAATATTGTCGCAGAGAGATATTTTGAAATATTACGTAACTACGAAGCGAAAAATCTGCAGAATAAACATCTAACACCTGTTGGCTTCAGGTAATTTTTCTTTAAATGTTGAAGTTGCTCAAAATATCGAATAAAATAAACTCGAGATTTTTAGCGCTATGTCATATTGGTAATTTTGCATTTTAATTGGGCAATCGTTGCTGCGCGGAATGAGGTGAGTAGTACAAATGAAAAATGAACCAACTGAGTAATCTTTTTCGGTTCCTTGAAGTTTCAATTACTTTCGAAATTACTTCAATTATTAGGAATTTTGATATCAAGTACAAGTATTATATGAAAGTTTGCTTAAATTTAAAGATTACTAACACAATCGTTCAGAATTTATTCTAGAAATCATTTATATTGAAGATGTCTTCATATATTTGAATGCATTTAAATTTTACAGTTCGAATTGCCAGCTGGCGAGCCAAGGACCTTTAATGTACTTATGTGAGCCCTGTGATCTTGGTGTGCATTCGCTGAACTGAGCAATGGGATCCGGCACGAGGACAATGGGGACAGTAGCCGACCAATGGTCACGTCCAATGCCCATGACTGTTCAGTTGGGATGATCGTTCGACTTGCTGAGGTCTTAGAGCTGCTCAACCTGTCTATCTCATCGCTCGAGTTGTGTGCTGAATTTCATGATATTCTTCGAGATATACGCCGGTGCGCGATCGAGTTTTTAAATAAACACTTCGTTGTTGAGAGGGTAAACTTTAAAATATGTTTTTTAGGTAGAATAATTTTCGTAATATACTAAACAAAGGCCATTTACCTACTCAGGCCAGAATTTCAAGGCTTTCAGGCCTTCATAATTTGCAACAGAGAGATGATATTGCGTTTGTTTGTTCAAATAATTCGCAATGTTCTACAGACAAGTATTTAACGAACGCGTATTTATATTTATATCTGATTACTATTCAGATGAGCATGAACTCCTCAGAGGAATATATTTCCATTGACTTTTCTCACTTCCATTTTTTCAAAATTTTAGATGAGAAAAAAATTTGCTTTAAACGGTGATTTTTTCAGATATTACTTTTTTCGCCATCCGATTTACATTTTAGTCAACAAACTGCATGGTTTCCTATGTAGGGATCACGTCATATAGTTGTGCTTTTATCTATTTTTGATGCTGGACAATTTTGCAATTTTTGGAAACAATTATCTATCAACATAGGAAATATCACGTTGCAATCTTTTTTATGGCTTTTATAGAGCAGAGTTGAACGACTGCCTCCATAAAGCCTTTTCATATCGAAGCGTTTTAATATTTCTATCAATTATTACAAGAAACATCACGAGAAATGACAACTGCTTAGATGGACAAGAACTGAAGGTAGGAAAATATCTCAACGCGTGCAGGTGTTTGCAACGAGATCAGTTTCAAATTTTGGACTCAGATTTTTATGTTCATCCACTTACTTGTTGCCTCACACGGTAGCTGAAGTAATTAAATATGGCGTGGGATAGTTCCTGCATAATATTCGTGCCAAGTAAATTTCAGGTAACTTATTGACGATCTTCATTACCACGGATACGGAGTTTTGCTAGGAATTGTGAGAGTTTTCTTCGACGTTTCTTCTGGTGATGATCAAGATATTGCTGTTGCTTTTCGTTGTGTAGGGGCACCTTTCGCATCACCTGGAAACGAACATGAATAAAAATAGACCCATGAACGGCTCTCTGAAGCTGTAATTGGAGGGCAAATATGCAGAGTGGCCTACCCCACAAAAGACAGAATTTTAGGACACTCAAGTTAGAAGCGTGGTGTCCATCGCAGGGTTGCCAAACTGACTTTTCCTAGCCAGGTCACTAACTAGGAACTGAATTAAGAACTAGGCCACTCTGCCTGAAAAACATCTACGCCGCTATTAGGTGAAATTATCACTTAATCCACTCTATCCAGTTTTGGCCTTTGATTTGTGGGTTAGGCCACTCTGCATATTTGCCCTCCAATTATGGACCTCGCTGCTTTTCAGTTAAATCACTTTTGCCAAGACAATTGCCTCACTTTCGTTTTATTTAAATCTTTGTATTTTGATATATGCAACAAAAATATTTTAACTAGGTCATGTTTGCAACTCGTTTGACACATCGTCGCAAATGAGCCACACAGAGTCTCACCGAACTGAGAATCTTGGCGATGTCATCAGATGGTTTGTGTTTGTCCAGCTCCTGCCTCAACTGATGAATGACGGGGCTGATGCTCGTGTCTTCGTCAGCGCTTGGCTCTCCACCAAGCTCTGCAAACAAATTACACTGCTATACAAAAATTTTAATTTATCTGACATGGAATTTAAGAACAGATTTGGACTAATCTGAGGGTGCTAAACTCACATCTGATCTTTTATTTTGTCACAAAACGAGGCCGGCTGAAGCCTCTTGTTTACGATAGAGGGATTGAAACCTCGATAGTCGAAGAGGAAAGGGAAATTAGAGAGAGGAAAATGCACATACGGAGAGAGGACAGAAAAAGTAAGAAAATAGAATAGCGGGAGTGCGGTTACGTGTCTACGTCCATAAAAACCTACGATCAGCACGGGATAATAACGACCGAGATAATGAAATCTAATTAACTTTATTTAGTAATACGAATTAAACACGTGAGTTAACGTGTGCGATTGATCACACAGAGAATATTGAACGAAACGGCACACAAAATGAGGCTAAAGCACAATGCAAATTTAAAGTTTACGCTTGGATTACCGATATAAAACATTAAAATGAGATGGCTTAAAAAAAACGAGAGAAATGCTCTCTGTGAATTTTCACTGAGCGTTGTCGAACAACTACGTAATTTAATGTTGCACAAGAAATTATGACACACATAAGCGAATCAAAAAACACAACAAAGAGGATGAAACATTTTTTCGTGAGGTGCTATGGCACGACCAGAAAAATTTAAACGCATCAATCGTACAACACACTACAACGGTATTACGAAGGAAATGTGCGTCCCAGAATAAACCTGTATGTGGCATACGTGACAATTGCCCACACCAAAATAACACATCTTATGAATACACATATTGACACACGTTAAGGATCTACTACCCTGGGCTTTACCGGAATCACCCAATTTTACAAATGTCTTTTTTCCCATTTCTATTGCACCTAGGGGAACGAAAATGCATACAGACATGTAAAATTGAATTCCAAACACATTTGTCTCTATGTTTCGATCCCCCCCCAAAAAAGTTACTTTTGGAGAACAAGAAAAAAAAAACTTTGCGCCAAACCTATCTCACTCTCCAATTTTCAACGTAAAAGCATGATTTTAGTCTCATTCAAAGCAATAGAACTGTACAAAGGCCGTAACTTAGGATCTTTTTAATTTTCGAATCAGAAAAAAGTTATGGTTACATATATCTGACCTGAAAAAAAATCAAAAAAATTACAGTTATTAACAAATAAAAATTTAACTTGGAATTCAAATAGAGTTTTGCTTCGCTATTTCCATCGTCAAACCGCATCGAATGAGACCAAAATCACGCTTCTACGTTGAAAATTGTAGAGTGAGAAAATTTTTGAATATTTTTTTTGCAATTTTATATTTTTTAATTATTTTTTCTATGGCGAAAATCGAAAATGTTTATAAAATCAAATGTGTTAGGAATTCAATTTTACATATCTTTATTCATTTTCGTTCACCTAGTTGCAATAGAATGTTGCAATATGGGATTATAAAAAGTAGTCTTAGGATTTTTTTCGGAAAATTATTTTTTGACATGTAACCATTAATTTTTTTCTAATTTGAAAATCAAAAAGATCCTACGTAACGGTTTTTTTAGTCATTCCGCTTTGAATGAGACCAAAATCACGTTTTACGTTGAAAATTATAGAGTGAGATAGGTTTGGCGCAAAGTTTTTTTCT
This sequence comes from Morinoia aosen, assembly GCA_030386875.1. Lineage (NCBI taxonomy): Eukaryota > Metazoa > Arthropoda > Malacostraca > Amphipoda > Talitridae > Morinoia > Morinoia aosen. Next base: position 15,660,193 of record CM059571.1, on the reverse strand, counting down.
TGTTTCATAAATTTAACTTTTTTTTGCGAAAATGGAAAATTTTTATAGAATCAAATGTGTTCAGAATTCAATTTTACACATCTATATGCATTTTCGTTCCCCTAAGTGAAATAGAAACATGTACAGTGACTTTTGAACCATGAGGTCCATTCCAGGGTAGTAGATCCCCTTAATTGCTGCCAAATCTGGTGTGTTTTTCCACGCATCTTCGCTGGCGTTAGCTCCGTTTAAAGCTCCCAAGCGCCCAAGTTGAGCCTTACTGCGTTTTTTCTATTTCTACATTATCATTCATTTCGTTACAACTTTCTTTATCACATCAGGTTTTTGAGCTATAGGTATCTATCCCATTTTCATAAATTTCCCCCAAAATTTATCCTTCTAGTCAATAGTGTATCAAAAGGGTTGGATTATATAGTTTATTTTTGGTAAATTTTCTTTTCATTCAGTCTCCAAACAAACTAGAATATATCTTCGTTTTCTTTGAACATACATGAGATTCCAATTTTTTATGACACGGAAGTAAACAAACAGATTTCAACTTACAAAACACCCGTCCGCAGGTAATTTTTATTATTGAATTTTACATTGAATTGTGTTATTTATTATTTTTATCCTGCTGTTTCTTGTAAAAAATACAAATGGTGTGGGGAGCTGGACAGAAATTCAAGGAACAACACAGGTAACTAACAACTTCTTTCTTGCATTTGGGCGCAGGATGTGTTGCCTTTATGTCTCACAGAAAATAGTGCTCAAATGATTCAGTTATATTTTGTTGCATCTGTGGAAGCTTTACCTGGATACTCAGAGGCGCAACATTACTGACTTCAATAAGAGCGTGTATTTTGCTTACTTCAAAGTACCACTTAGAGACCAAGACTAGCATTGGAAACGCATCTTGAACTTAGATTCTCCTGCCCTTATATTCCATTCTAAATTATACCTTTCTCATTTCCTCATGGGTACATATCTGTTGTAGTTAGAGAGGATTGAATTAACATATATCCTAAGCTAATCATTTCTCATGTCGACCTCCCAGGGGGACAATGTGAGGGCCCGAGCTGAGAGTAAGATAGGCCTTCTTTTTGTTGAAATTAAATGTTTTTGTTATGTTAAGGACCACTTTTTTCGGTTCACTGCTGTCCTGTTTTTCAGCACCTACTACTATCTTCTTCAACTTTGGTCTTGTTTCATGATCTTCGTTCACAACTTACTGTTTCTATGCCTTTCTGCGTAGATTCCGCGTTTCCTTAACTCTATATTAAATGGTGCCTTCCACCTTCCTATCTTTGGATCGCATTTGTTGCTGGGTAGGGAGGCTAAAACTAACGACTAATCTAATGTAATCTTCTCATGTCGACGCGTGATCAATGATTACAAGGTGAACTTTTAGGATTGGTGGGCTGCGTAGACTTTGTGTCGCCAGAGAACATCCTTCAGCTCGTTTACATTTTACCAAACTGGCTTAACGGTGTTCCAAAAATTTCTGTTTGCTACAAACATTGAACCTTACTTTTAAGAATTGGATGGATGCTTAATTATTTTATTTTCCGCTTTAGTTTGAAAATCATAATTTTATTTATACTTGCTAATCAACATCAAATTCAAGAGATTTTCAATTCACTCAGGATCAAGTGAAAAAGTACACTTATTTAAATATTTCGAGTCTTTATTTACTTGTATTATTTCGCTTTGAAAGAACAAATCCGTTTTCAAGGCATGCCACCGACATGCAATGATGAGATTACTCATCATTTGACTTGACTGAAAGTGCCCCGCACAAACTGATCTCTAAATCCAAAAACATTTCGATCAATCATTCTATGTCACTTGACGACAATTTATATCGCAGTAGCTTCTAAAATTCCATCAAAATCTGTTGAATGAATCTAGTGTGTTTGCTGGAACAAGTGATGTACATTTTTTTGCAAATAGCTGACCTGAATACGAGCAATCAGAATCCAAGGCAACAGCCCAATCAGAAATTATTGTGTGCCTCATGTCAGATTATCTCAGACTATATTGGGCCTTCCCAGCATAATGAATTATGTGATGAAATACCCCCATAATCATCGAAGAATTTAGTGGGTATTACCGGTATATTTCTGAGCGGCAATGCGTACCATAATGGTCGAAGATTTTCGTAGGTGTATCTCCCATAATTAGGTAGGTAGTGGGCTCCGCAATAATCATCTATGTTTTACGTGGGTATACCCTGCACATGTTTGTATACCCTGCACATGTTTGATTTTCGTGGGTATACCCTGCACATATTTGGCTTGATGATTTATGCCTGTGTTCAGCACCTACATGGTGGTAATATGTACAAAAGTTCAGTGAAATTTGATCACTTAACAAATAGCAAATTTACTCCTAAATTGGAAAGATCAAATCGATATAAAAGATTGATTAGCAGGTTTCTAAAAATTGTCTATTACAACCTGTTATTGAATTATCCATAAACGTCATAAAAAAATTATCCTACCCTGTACTTTAAATGTATATGTATTCTCAGCAGGAAAATAATGCAGGTATATTCTCGTGACATATTATTTTACTCTCAAGAAGCGCTAAATCGTAAAAAATTGCGCTTATTCGATAAATTTTGTGTACATGACACTGAAAACATCCTTGGTAATAACTTTTTTCCCCTTCTCTTAGATTAATGCGAATATATTTCTCGTTGATCAGGCCTACTTGATAAATTTTCATTTCCATTTTAAGTACCATCAGAAAATTCATCACCAGCCATTATCTTCAGCGCTAGCCAATGAGCGCAGAACAGGCTGAGCAACCATTGGCTGCTGCCATGGGCGTGATCTGAAGTTGAAAATAAAAAATAAAGCAAGGGATCACGCGTGTTTTGATGTTTTACATTATAAATAAGCTAGTTTTTCAATATTTTTATGCGCATAAATGTTCTCATAATTTGTGGATTGTAATTTCTGAACACATAACTAATAATTTTATGCGTACGTATATAGATACTTTTAGCATGGGTTATCAGCAGAGCATGTTTGTATGCTTTATGCAACGGTTCTGCAGGAAGCAGTTGCCAAACCTGACGTAATCCACCACCTTGCGACCCGCGAAATGTTTCTTGACTCGCCTGGTTTGTTTCTTTTTCCATCGATTATTGGAGAATGAATTTCACACGTAAATACAAGCATTTTAAACTGTTGAGCAAGCGACAAAAGCAACGACGAATAAAAAATACGTGGAAATTTGTAAATGTAGGAGCAAGTGAATTAGATGATCCGTCAACTTCATGCGCAGCTGATCCTACTGCCTGCGGAAACAGTCCAGGGCGCCATGAAAATCATCCCTGTAGCACTGATTTAGATCGTGATAGTGTTGATGAAATAATTTCAAATAGTGATAGTTGCAATGATGGTGCGGATAAGTTGTTTCCTGTTGAGGAATAGAGAACAGAAGGACAACAGTGTGCATTGAACAAATTCAATCGTTATTGTAGCAGTGATTGCAGTGAAAAACTTGCATGTATTATGGCAACATGGCTTAACAGAAAAAAGAGCAATAAACATGTGTGCATTGATAGGCTATTAAGTGATTTATCAGGAGCTTTTAATGTACCTAAATCCACTGCAACACTTCTTGATAAAAATTCGCTCAATATTAAGACGATGGAAAAAGGTGAATATCTTCACTGCAGTGACTGGCTTCTGAATATTAAACATTACATTGAACTTGATTCTTATGATGAACCTGAAATTAGATTGATTGTCAATGTTGATGGGGTTAATTTGTACAATGCACTTTCTTCATCAGAATATTCTTCTTACCCCAATATTGGTTAAGGTTGAGAAAAAGGAAAAAATGTTCTGTGTGGGAATTTATTGCTCAAATTCCTATCAATCAAAAGAAATGCCAAGCACAGGTGTGCTCCTCAAACAGTGAAGGTATTCTTGTGAATGGAAGTAAAATTGTTTTAAAAATTGGAGCTTTTGTATGTGATGCCCCAGTCAGGGCTGCTCTCAAAAATACAGTGCTTCATTCAGGCTATAGTAGCTGCGAAAGGTGTAAAGTTGTTGGAGAGTACCATAGCAGTACAGTTGTTTTTTTGACTACCAACAGCCTTGTGAGAACAGATGATACTTTTACAAGAAGAAAGGACAGCTCTCATCATAAATCACAAGATGCCAATGAATTAGAAATTCAAAAAATTCCTATGGTATCATCATTTGTTTTGGATATTATGCATCTGTGCTACCTTGGGGTAATGAAAAGATTCCTCAATAGATTGTTGAATCTTAAATTGAAGGAAAAAAATTGTCATCTTGACTCCACATCTAGGAATCTATTTGATGAAAGATTACTCTCATTTCAAGTTTATATCCCTTCTGAATTCCCTCGAAAACTTGAAGGGGGAATATCTACTATTCTCAAACGGAAAGCTAGCCAATATCGCTTATTTGCATTATATGTTGGCTTGGTTTTGCTTTCGTGGAAAAACATTGTTGTTTCTAACTAATATTCCACTTTTCTTAAATTTTCAATTGCACTGAGAGTGACTACTAAACACTGAAAATCAAGCCATTAATCTTACCTTCATCCAACATTTGCTTAATGACTTCAATGAAAATTGCAAAACAATATTTGGCAACTCATGTCATACAATGTGCACAGTCTCCAGCACATTCCACAAGATTATGCAAATTTTGGAGTTCTGGATAAAATATCTGCATTCAGCTTTGAATCATACCTAGGTTCCCATGTGAAAGGGGCTGTGCGTTCAGGTTACAAGCCTTTACAACAGATTGGACAACACATTCATTATATGAACTCTAATAGTCATCCTGACGCATCATTGCCTCTCTTTAAAGTTACATTTTCTTGTTATGAATCACAGTGCACACATGGCTATGGAGGAAATTGTTTGAAAAAACTCAATTTCAAAAACAGTATCTTAAAGCCTCTTCACTCCAGCAAATGTGACTGTTATGTTCAACTCAAAAGTGGAGAGGTAGCTCAAATTAATTCTATCCACCACAATGATGGAACATACCTTTGTGAAGTTTTCATTTGCTCCAAAAAATTTTTTCCTTTTCTCTAATTGATTCCACGGAGCTGGGGGTAAATAAAGTAAAGTTTTCAACCCTAAGGAAACAAGTGATCAACATTTCTGATGTTTTTGCAAAAGTGATGGTATTGCCCCTGGAAAAAGAGCATCGTACTGTGGCACTCAATTACTTCATTTAAAAATTAGCTTGTGCTCTTTTTTTTAAATATATAAGAAAGTGATGTACAATACTATTTTATTTTTTCCAATATTAGGAGTGACTAGAAAATTTGTGTGATCATGATACAACATTTAAAACTCGATGAACTCAAGAAATATGTAGGAGTCAGATTTATTGGATATGGAAAATCCAATGATGTAATTCCCTCCGCGTGGATAGTCAGCTGGGATAAGAAACGCAAGAAATGCAGATACCCAACAAAAAACGCAAGATTACTTGCATCTTCCAATTACAAAGTCTGTGAAGAATGGAAAATCTACAAGATTTCACCTCTCTGTCATTCAAGTAAGTAGCATTCTTTAATCAGAATAAAGAATGTAGGGTTAACACATCCTTGAATAGCCCTTGGAAAAAAATTGTCTCCATGAATTTTTTTGCACTTACTTCTTGATCTAAGATTATATTTGAAGTTTGCAAAACAACATCAACAGTTATGCATTACAGAGTGCACTCATTTCATGGTTTCGTACTTATCAGTAAATGCTATATTAAGTGTTCCCAATAGCTATAGCTGTTACTTGAATTTAATATTGTAATTTTGTGATCTGTGTGTGACTGGTTATCATTCCTCATATATAAAACATCTTCATGTTCTATTTGAATCAGTATGTGGCTTCAATCTTTGGTTATTTAATGTTTTCTCCTGATATTGAATTATATTTGAGCACTTATTATATGCATCAATATTAATTTAACATGCTTGCCCATCTTCTTTAACTGCCAATTGGTGAAAAAAAAGTTAACATTCTTAAACATCATTTTTTTAGAGTAGAGTTGGCATAGTTAGAGTACCTACTTAAAACCAGATTTAGCTAATGTGGTTTTTTTATTTTTACCTGAACACTTAGCTAATTAGCAGATATTGAAGTAAAATTTTGTGTAAAAAGCATACAATATTTTTCAAAATATTACTGGTAATAGTGTATGATATAATAATTAGACCAATATACATATGTTTGTCCTTGAGTTTTAGTCTGATATAGCTTAAATTGGCTGTGCACTGCATTCAGTTTGTGTGTGAACCCGGATGTGGTTATATAAAAAAATAAAAACTTTGAGAACACATTCTAGTACAAAATGCCAGAAGTTTAAAAAATTGTTTCAAAAAATTAACAACTGAAAAATTTCTTTCAGGTTCCTTTGAAAGGTGTGTCCGGAAGCTGTACTCCACCAATGAAGAATCGAATGTTGAAACTGAAGCAATTGAGGCAACCAGTTCAGGATCATCTATCACTGCCCGAACTGAAGAGGTTCCATGCTTTACGCCTAACATCATCGCTACAAAGAGCGCTTGGTAAGGAACATTCACATTCACAATGTATTCTATGACATTATAGCTTTCAAAAATAGCAGGATGAAAGAGACTGGTGAAAATGTATTACAGCTCTTGTTATATCTGAGCTTTTGACTTTTACTTTTTGTTATTTATGACCTAGATATTGCTCCAATTTGATGTTCTTGTATCAATTATCTAATATATATTTATGGCTAGCCTTGATGTATATTTTGAGGGGTATAAACTTTCGGCAATCTGCTTCTCACAAAAAAATACAGTAGTGTTTAGTAGCTTTTTTTGTAGTAGGCATAAATCTGTTTATGCTGCCAACATAATTTTGACTCTTAATATGAAAAGAAAACATTTACAGCTGTGCCTCTGCTACACAACTGAAAATTCAAGCACTGGAGGACAGAGTGGAAGCTTTAAATGGACAAATGTCTACAATGCACAAGAAGGTGGACTTCATGATGCAGGCCACTCAGGAGAACAGTGGTACGGGCTCCCAATTTCCTCCTCCAGCATCGTCAATGGATGGACTCTGTGAACTTCTTGAGCACGAGTCTTTGGTATGTAAAATGAAAAGCTCAAGAAGTAATGATAGTTTATGGCTAGCATTGCTTCATACGTTACAGGGCAATGAGAAACAATTTTTACTTGGGATAGCTGTTGTCCAGGCCCTATCGGTCATAATATGCCAAAATACACTTCGAAAAATATGTACTCGTCTCTGAAGCGTTTAGTTTCAATCAAACGCTCAGCCACTCTAAAAAACCTCAAATGAGATGGCTTAGTATTGCTTGAGCCAAATTTGCAACCAGGACCACAAGAAATTGTATGAGGGGGAAATTTAAGATGAGCAATGCAAAATCAGTTGTGACATCAGTTTTCCTTTTTTTTTGTTTTAAGATGCATTATTTCTGTAACCTAGGGTTTGTATACATGTTACTTACGGATGATTTCTGCACCTGTCGTTGTGGGGGATGTAACTCTTATTCTTTGGAAATTGCTCATAGTTAATACATCCAGGTTGATAATGGATTTTTTCACATTTGGAAACGGAAGAAAATGGTAGATGTGATCAATGAATTTTCTTTGTTTTGTAGATGTGAACCTGCTGTTAATGCAGATCTTCACATCAAGATGTCTTCTTGATGTGAACCTGCTGTGAACACATACGTGTGTACTGTGGCATGCTTATTGGGTCCTCGAACATCAATCAAACAAAATATGATATAAACATGTGATAAATGCTTTACAATTTTGACTTAGCTCCGTTCAGATTGAATGCCATATTCTTGGTGCGATGGTTGGATAGGCTTTTCTTTTCTTGCTGAAACAGATTAGGTTATTGATGAGTTAAGAACCAAATTTTTCGGCTCACTGCTATTCTTTTACTTAACACCCTCTACTCTCTACTTGAACTTTTTTCTTCAAACTTTTTTTCTGGCTTGCTGTGTGTATGCGCTTAGTGTCCTAAGTGGCAACACACTTGTGTTACTTCACAAGGATGTCCTGTGAAGGTTCACACCTCGTGCATACATAGATATCTCATTTACGGGTCCATGCTAAATAATCTCATCATCATTATTCTTCTTTGGATCACCTTTGTTGTGGATTGGTTGGCTCAAACACTAATATAACTAACTAGCTAACTCATGATGCGAGGACAACATAGCGAACATTGTCTTTGCATGGGCACTGTTTCTTTTTATAAACCCCTGCGAACAGCCCATATCATTTTGTATATTTTCATCAGAAGGTTTTCAATTTTCTTTTTCGTGTATTTGTGGAAAACAAAAAAGTTCATGCAAGCTAAAAGCAATACAATCTTAATTTCATTTCTAAGATATTGACATGAAAAATTATCAGACACTTGTGTAGTGTGTATCATACTTATTTGCTGGAACATTTATGTTCAGTAAATTCCTTTCTATGATAACGTTGAAGTAGCTACCACATGTGTTAAGGTATGAGCTTCCCCTCAACTTGAAACTTTAGCGCAATGTACTTCACCGTTTCCTAGCAGCTTTCATGTAAGAACGCTACTTTTAATACATTATAGAAGAGTGACGTGAAATTAACTCAAAATCACGAGCGGTGTACTAACCCAGCTGTGGCAAACTACAGTTTATATAGCAAACTCCCTAATTCGGCGATATAAGCAGTGCGCAATGCGTTCGAATCTCATCTGTGCGGAATGTTTTCAATGTTTTTAATTATTCCACACAGAAACCAACCCTAAACAGTGTGATCGGTGCTAAGCCAAGTGATACTGCCAGACTTATCATGAAGAGAATGATGACACGGGACTTGGCTGTTCAATTTTCCTTTTCTGGGCTTGGAGAGAAGAGGGCGCACACAAAGCATTCCTTCAAGACGCACGTTGTATGCAAACCAATTGTTGGTAGGTAATATTTTCCCATTTCTAAACGATAATTTGTTTTAGTTCTATCACTCTGTTGTGTTCAAGTGCAAGATTAATGTAACTTAGTTTTACGTGACCAATCGTAGAGTCACGCCTTTGCTACATGCATTCAAACCTTCGACTAAGGTAGATCTTATTAGAAGTTCTTGTTAAAATTTACGTAACATGTCAATTATTGAGCCCGTTTCAAAATTTAGTATTAACAACTTGCACTAGCAATTGTGTATAATTCGATTAAATAATTACTGGAGCATGGTTTGTAGCCGTTTAATGACCCCACCTCGATAATGATACGAAGGCTCCCCCACCACCTAACCAGCTCCCTTTGAGCAACCAATTGCCTGCCTCAACCGCCAAAGGACTTCGGGGACCGGGCTAGTTCACATCTCTGTGCCCTCGAATACGTGTACGGTGTCGTGTGTGTGATAGCGGTATTGTGGTGTCGTGCGGATTTCCGGCGAAATTTTCTGCAAGTATGCGTTCAAGAGTGGTGTCTTATTTGTGCGCAGTGTTCACTACCTCTGATGTGATGGCTACGTGCTTGAGATGGTTAAGGATTGAGCGTATATGTCACTCTTTGCAAATCCTGTTGGCTTGTCGTGTGCGCATCCAGTGATAACTGTTCGTGTGCGATTTAGTACGGTCTGCATTTCGTACGTTGGTTTTTTTGACGGAAGGGCTGATCATATTGCAAGGCTCTAAATAACGGAGGGATAGGGTTCCTATTCAGTGAGGAGGGTTTATTCGTTCCACTTTGCATCACCATGGGATGGCACCTCCACCTCTTCCAAGTCGGTTCATTTGAGATTTGAAGCTTGGGACATGGCCATGTTTAGTGAAAGTATCACTATTTATATTTCCAAATAGCTATAGCAGATTTTTTTTATTTCAGATCGCATAACAAGTTTTCATAAAGTGACGACAGAAGAGGCGTTGGCAGCCTGCAAAACAGTGTTGCGAGGAACCCGTGACTGGGACGGCGGAAGGGCAAAGCGTCGTATTAAACCTGGTAATTATTTCCTATACTTTTTATCACGAAAACTATCTAGTTTTAAGCAGTTTTTCTCGGTATTTCTTCAAGTTAGCTTACGGGATAACTTATGTAATGAATTCAATCTACGAGACATAGAAAAACTCAGAACCCCCACTTAATTGAGCTTGTAAGTAATATTGAAGTGGACGTATATTATTTTAAGGGAGAACAAAGGTGGGATGGTGGGTGTAAGCTTGTTTTATAAGGTGAGAAATGAGGTCAGGTGGAGAGCAGGAGTGATTTGACTACTCGAAGAGCGAGTGGATAAGCACGTTAAGGTGGTTGGGCATACGATAAGATTGGGGTTGGTAGGCTGGTGAAGAAGATTATGGCTTGAGGCTATGGGATGCAGAAGTAGGGGGAGACTGCCAACCGGATGTGTGAACTGTGTGAAAAGTTGTTTTAGTACTAGAGGAGTTGAAAAGTGGAGGATGCAAGAGTGTGCCCTTAAGGGAAGCATTTTGGGAGCTTGTTGGTCATCTGCAGTCCAAAAGTTGATTCTCCCGATTTGTTTTTTATTGCTTTAAATGAGTTGGAGATATGTCCCCGAATGTCTGTAAAAATATCAGGAACGTATCCCAGAGCTAACGTCCCCCCCGGGGGGGGGGGGGGAGGGCATCCCTCTTACGGACCTTTTTTTTCATTTTTTTCCTTGTATGGTTTGAAATAGCGCCAAATCTCTTTATTTAGTGAGCAACTCAAAATAGACTGGACGAACAGGGAAAAGAATAGAAATTACCAATCATAACAGTGACCGAATATAGCAAGTGGGTTTACCCTACAATAATCGAACAAAAATTAGTACGGGAACATCCCACCAAAATCCCTGTTGTTTATCAGGTTTATTGAGGGAAATGGCCAAGATAATGCATGGGAGCTGCCCAGAATAATCGGCCTTGCGTGGGATTGTCCCTGTATATACAGTTATATATCATGGGCCATATTGTGGGAAGTATCCCTCAATAAACGCGACATAAGCCCAAGATAAGCCCACCATAATAAGTGGTTTTGTCCCACAATAATATGACGTAACATCGTGGGCCTTCCCATCATAATCATCGAAGATTCCCAAGATAATTTCTGATTGGGAGGAGCACTGAACTTACCAGGTTGATTATGTCCTCCTCCGGGTGTGTCAATCTGCGGGCCAGGAAAAAAGCCGGGTAAATTCAATTTGATAAAGCTTTGTATGAGCTGCCGTTGCCATTGAGAGCAAAACGCTGATAGTACTTGTTTAGCATAAGAGAAACGTTGATATGGTCCTCCCTCTGAAGAGAATATTGAATCAATTTCAAGTTTAAGATCTGCATTGGTTTTTGATCCGTGATGTTTGATTTCAAAGAACCTTATTTCGTTATTCTTGGACCATTGTTCTTGGACTATTGATTTAAACTGCACAAAAGGGAGCCAGTAATTTGTAGATGTTACCCTCCAATTTTCCGTCACCTTTTTTATGGGTGAAGCAATATCCTTTGAAATTATTCTTCATGAAGAACTGCAGATATGTTCGCAGTTTAAAATAGGTGCTCCCGCTGCTCAAACCAGGAATGTCTCATATATGATGAAACATTTTCGCATCGTTCTTCTCGTACAACTCAGAAACCTAGTCTCATATCTACGGTCAGGCAGACGCGCGACATCAAATATTCCATTGCCTCTATAACAATTACATTTTTACGTATGAATCAAACGTCGAAATCCTCACATCAAAGATGAAGAGTTTTCCTGCCAACTTGGAATGCTGTGCATGTGGCTGGAAAGTGTCATGAATCTCCTGGCTGTCGACGCAACTGCTCTCAAACGCGACCATCTCGTAACGATCGCGAAGTGAGATCACGCGACCAATGATCACCAGAGCGAAGGCCTCAGAGTCATCCGGCATCTTCTTCATTACTGTACGCAGTCAATGGGAATAACAATTCTTGAAACATTATGGCGAAGAACAGAGTCCTTAAAATTTATCCTTTTTAACTCTTGATACGCACGATACGAATGGGTTTTATAAATTGTAATTCTGAAGTATGATAAGGCCTTTCACATGAACTCATTTCTTGAGGAAGAATCTTTCGTTCACAGGTATATTTTAACGTTCGTTCTTTGACGGTATTCAGAGACGAAGGGATTCAGCATGGAGCTTTGCGTAAACTATGGAAGTATAATTTTCTGGAATGAAAATTGAGGAAAATTTTGGCGCCGAGTGAGAATGTGATCCAATTTTGGTGTCGGGGTGAAGCCAAGCTTTGTATTGTATTGTTAGTCTGCAAAACATTTTGATTTCACGTGTGATGCATAAGTTCTTCCTTCGTAAATTCAAGTATTAAAATTTCATCCATGAATTCGGCTGGTGGAATTGCTTTAAAATTGGCCAATAAAATGGACTACTGGAATTGCTTTGGTAATCTCACCCGTGCAAGACCCAATTAACATTATTTGCTGATACACGAACGTGGCTTGAAAAGTTCTGAATCACTTGGAGATACTCTATGAGTATTTAATATCTGTTGAACTATTTATTTTTGCATTCTCTAAGAGTTTTGGGAACGTGAATTTTTCTCGGAACATAAATAGTACATTGAGTCTTGGACTGCACGCGTTTCTTACAGTTTTTGCTACTTATATTCTTCAGCTTCGGTGAGGAATATTTTTTCAAATGTAGCATTATATTCCATTGCCCTTCAGCTAGGTGGATACAATAATTTTATCAATGGGAATTAGTACTCTTAGGAGGAATATGTTAAATCCCGAGCGCAAGTTTAGGTCGGTCTTCCTTTTGTTGAATTAGAATAGTTTTTTGTTACAGACCATCTTATTTTGCCCACAGCTGTCCTATTTTTCAGCATTTGCTACTTTCTTCGTGAGGTTTTATCATGAAGTACCTGCGGTGACATCCTTTTTTCTCTCTTTCGAATGCCTTGATTGCGATTACGGAGGCTTAAACTAAGATCTAATAACTATATTTCGTTAACTTACCACAACCTTCTAATAACCAGACATGTTGCTAATATTTTTCTATTCTCAACCTTACTAGGGCCCCTCCGAGGGAAGAAATTTATAGTTATTTTTTAATTTGCTGGGTGGTATCAATTTTACATTCCAGGAAAAGACTTGATTTCCCTTGGTGAAGTAACGCTCTGTGTACATCATCGCTGCAAATATCTATGTTTGATTCGGAGCTTTCTGATCTGTCGATATCTACGTATTTATCTATTGTTAACTCTATACAGGGTGTTGCAAAAAAGTACACCGAATATGAAATTACTATACCTCAAAAACTATAAATGTTTCAAAAATTTTGAATGTAACATATTGCTTTTCAACCATTTCGGCATCTATATGGGAAATTTGAGTAACATATATCAAAGGGTACTTTTTCAGAAATAATTTTGGTGACAGCCAAGCGAAGTTTGCTTACACTGACAGTTAATAGATAATTTTGAAACTCTGAGAAACCCATGGAAATAGATTAAATAGAATGTGGCAGGTCCTGCTCACAGAACTGGTGCTGTATAGAAAACTTGATGAAGTTTTTGGCGATCACATTATCTCGTATCATCGTATTGAGCGGCCACCCGATCTCGCGACTTGACACCCTGTTATTTTTTCCTATGAGGAATTCTAAAGAGTAAAGTTTTTAATTCCCCGCCGAGAAATATTGATGATCTTTGGTTGAAGAAAATGATGCTCTCATAAGGCGAGTGAAGACAGGAATCGGAAATAAGATGCAATTGTAATCAAAAGTATCCGGACACCGAGCTGAAAATGACTTAGCAGTTCGTGGCACCCTCCATCGGTAATGCTGGAATTTAATAGGGTGTTGGCCCACCCTTAGCTTTGATGGCAGCCCACTCTCGCGGGCGTACTTTCAATCAGGTGCAGGAAGGTTCCTTGGGGAATAGCAGCCAATTCTTCACGGAGTGCTGCACTGAGGAGAGGTATCTATGTAGGTCAGTAAAGCCTGGCACGAAATCGGCGTTCCAAAACATCCCAAAGGTGTTCGATGGGATTCCAGTCAGAACTGAGTGCAGGCCAGTCCATCACAGGGATCTTATTGTCGTGTAACCACTCCGCATCCGGCCGTGCAATATGAAAAGGTGCTCGATCGTGTTGAAAGAAACAATCGCCATCCCCGGATCTCACTCCTACCGTGGGAAGCAAGAAGGTGCACGAAAAATCAGTGTAGGCCTATGCTGTGATAGTGCCTTGCAAAACAACAAGGAGGGCAAGCCCCCTCTATGAAAAACAGGACCACACCATAACACCACCGCCTCCAAATTTTACTGTTGGCACACACGCTGACAGACGACGTTCACCGAGCATTCGCCGTAACCACACCTTGCCATCGGATCGCCACATTGTGTACCGTGATTCGTCACCCCACACCACGTTTTTCCACTGTTCAATCGTCCAATGCTTACGCTACTTACACCCAGCGAGGCGTCGTTTTCATCAGCCTTCTGACACAAGTGACACCCAATCACCTGACCACGTTCGAAGTCCGTGAGTTCCGCGGAGCACCCCATTCCGCTCTCACGATGTTTAATGACAACTTAGGTCGCTGATGTGGAGTACCTGGCAGTAGGTGGCAGCACAACGCACCCAAAAATGAAAAACCTATGTTTTAGGAGGTGTCCGGATACTTCTTATCGCATACAGTATGTTGAAAGAAACGGTGCTCACGTCGAAGGAAATTAAATTTTAGCTTACTACATGAAATAATTTTTTTGTTAGCGATGACTTATTATTAATAAACTGTTGAAATTAGCTTCAAAAAATATTTTTAACACAAATAAATTAGCAATTAAACTAGCTTGTGCAAGAACGCTTTACGTGTCTATCACCAAAAATATTGCTGAAAATATTTATATTTTATCATTTATCATTATCATGTATCCTCCTCAAAATTTCAATATAGATATCGAGACAGTTGATAGACAATATATATGTAATTTTCAAAATTTGTGCTAAATTTGTGGTTTTTGAGATATAGTAATATGAAATTTAGTATAATTTTTTATATATACTCATCAAACTCTGATAGTCTTGTGTTGCTTGTTTGCTTAGGCGTTACTGTTCATGCTCCACTTTCACCTGTAACATAGGGCAAAATTGAACACCCTAATTCTAGTAATACGATTAGGGGAAGAGTTAAATTTTTCGACATTACAAATGGTATCAATCTGTCACCAATACTGACAGAAGAATCCACGTTCTTCTTGGAGCAACTAATATCATTCCCGAACTCTTCACTAGATTTAATGTAGTTTCATATTTTTCAGAACGACTTTACGAGAACATTCTAAATTTATTTTAGCAATGTTAACTTGGTAAATCGATGATATCAGTCACTTCCTTGACATGATAATATGTATAATAAATATCCTAGCTCAAAAGATAACGAATGGGTTCTAGAATACATTTAAAAAACTCATACCATTCACTTTGTCGATTAGTTATCAACGACCACCCTGTATTGAATGATTGTCATCGGACAGTTGGACCTCTTGACACAAACCCTGATCGCGTTTCCTTACCTTGCTCAGCCATGAGCTCAAACTCCTCAGCTTCAAGGTTCATGTACGTCAGGACGTCGAAGCCCAGGCGTTTGAAGCTCGCCTCGCACATCGCTGCCTCGCGCAGCGCTGACGGACGCGGCTCCACCGCCTGCGTCGCGTCAAGTGCTTTTAGGTGACGAGCTGTGCATCGCGTCAATCCAAACACTATGGAAGTATTTCCCAGACTTTTTCGTTTCATTTATTAAATTCATCCTCAGCGAGGCAAATTGTCCATCTCTTTAAGATTGTCCTCCTCAGCGATTTGAAAACCGCTCGTAGAGTTAAGAAAATGAAATCACGCAAAATGTTTCATGGGATGTTAAAGTTTGGCCAGAAGCCGTCGAAATTGTTATTGAAAACAAAAAATGTTCGTTTTACCTTTTTACTCATTCAAATGACTAAATATTGCTACATGTAGCAAAAGTGAGAGCTCTTATAGTACAAAGTTATAGTTGGATGCGTTATGAAAGATTAAATCACTTAAATGTGCTTTTGAGACCGGTGATTTTTCCTCATTTCTTTATATCACCGTAATTGTTTTCTGAAACATCGGATACGTTCTCATTCTTTCGATCATTTTTAAAATAGTTTCTAAATGACAAAGCACATTACATAACTAACTCATTATTAGAGATACTTTTTATAACTTGTACTTGTCGAATGATGTTGCAGATTTTCCTTGCATCGCAAACCTCATTCATAGCTTTGAAAAGAACGTTTACGTTACATCAAAATTACGAGCGCATTCTCTTAACTCTTACGAAAATAACACTTGTTCTGTCCTCTTATTTAGGTTTTGTTATTATTACAATCTTTAATTTCATTAAAAAGGCTTAAGACATCCGCTGTGCTGAAATTTCCAGTGTTAAGTCTTCCGGCTTCTTAGCCGCTGAGGCGTGGGAGACATAAGACCCAACGCTACATTTAACCATTTAACCACGAAAAAAACCTAAGAATGCCAAAAGAATTTTTCACTGCATAGCAAGAAATTTTGAGTGCAAGTCGTAGAACATCATACTACTCTTCTATAAGGTACGAAACTAGTCACATTAAGAATACGCACTGCAACTCTTGTTTCTACACCAAGATGAAAAACCAAGAAAATGTAGATAATTCAGTTAAACAACGAATATGATATCAGAACTACATGACCTCAGATGAAACCGACGTTTCCGAATGACGAAGCTCGTTTCCATTAAACAAACAAATTACAAACAAATATATACGTGAATATCTAAGCGTAAATTTTATTTTTTGAGGCGTTAATGATGAAACCCTAAAAGAGCATTTCGACGCTGAGGACAAAGTCCGAACTAGAAACAAGTCATGAAAATTGGTGAGTAAATAGTTCAGGATAGCTCAAATTCTTAATTTAACAATGAAAAAATATTGTAAATACGTTCAAAAATCGTCATGACCAATGCTTGTTGGGCAACCAACCAGTATTATATGTGAAGTAAGAGGTTTAATGAAAATTTCAGGGATATTTTATAGGAAAAAACTGTTAGCGTAATTCAGAAAGTACTATCAGAAGCCGTGTTTCTTTTTGCGAGGAATTCGCGAGTTCATTGGGGGATGCCATATTGGATAGCATGCGTCAACATGGTCTGGACGAAAGAGGTGCTGTGGCTCTAACATACCCAAAAATGAGGTGAAAGCGGTCAAATAGTGGGACAACACTTTTGAAACGGAAACGTTCAGCGGTACAGTGTTGAAATGAATGTTCGTAAAAATGCGTAGTAGTAAAAATTTGTGCGTAGAAATGTATTTCCTTGCTGCCTTTGCGTGATTGTTGTCTTACGGCATTGGACTTGGAGGCAACCTGGCAACGGTCCACTTGGCTCATGCTACATTGATGTAGGATCCGGCATGCCACAGCACTGTTAAAATTTAAAGATATATTTTTTTCATATTCGAGTGCATCGCAAGAGTGTGACATTCCAATGTCATTTTAGCAAAGCTCGATTCGTTAGAGAAGGAAAGCGTGAGCATCTAAAAAAAACGAAAAGAGGAAGAGTGAATAAGGAAAAAAGACGAAAACTCTCGTGCAACAGGTCTGCAGCACGGTGCGCTGTCCTTCCCCAGAAGTTGAAAAGAGCGACAGAAATTGAAAGATGAGATGTACCTGAGTAAAAATATGTCAAACACAAGTAAGAAGTGCTAGGGATTCTGCAGTGTCTTATCTGGGTGACCACAGAGGAGAATTGGGGCTTATGAAAGCAGCTATTTGAATGTAAACTTTTTCGTGATTTGAAACTATATAACTACTTTATGATGATATTATTCAAAGGATTTTGCGAGAATGTAAATTCCTATGAGAATGTAAGATAGTTTGTATCACGTCGTACGAAAACGACCGATGGGCCTATTGATGAGAAAATTAGCTAGAGCCACTATACATTTCTAACTCACTCAGATTTCCAGCCATTATGGTCTGTTCATCCAGAAATTGCTGGTTGGCTCACTTTTGCGTGTGAATAACAAAAACAAGTTATCGAATTACAGTACTTAACGTTCACGCTTTGTTAAGAGTTGCTTACATCTGACGGTGAATAATTATAGTTGCGAGAAAAACGTGATTAAATTGACTGGCTGATACCTAACTCGTAATGATACTCTCATAGATTGGGTAAGCAATGCTGTTCAATAGTAAGTTCACAGTTTTTATTCTTTGGAT
Organism: Morinoia aosen; assembly: GCA_030386875.1. NCBI lineage: Eukaryota > Metazoa > Arthropoda > Malacostraca > Amphipoda > Talitridae > Morinoia > Morinoia aosen. Next base: position 15,641,969 of record CM059571.1, on the reverse strand, counting down.
GAAGATTCGTATTCAATCAAAATGATTTTCATACATCATGATACAATCAAAATGATTTTCATACATCATGATACAATCAAAATGATTTTCATACATCATGATAGTTTGGATAGTTCAGCATTGTCTCTGCATTGTTGCTCTGTTTTATTGTGTACATCTATATCATTAAGGTAGATGAACATTGATTTAAACAAATTCAGTAAATATATAATTGTCATCTACTTTATCATCCATCCTAGCACACTACGAAAAACGGTAGCGTTAATGACCTTGCTGCGAGCAGTATTTCGTTTTTCATTGGTACGCAAAACTGAATTTGCTAAATCAGAACAAAAGTGTAGAGTCAGGCTCACCCGTCTTCGCAATTATTGAGTGGGGCTTTACTCACGTGTTCCTTGTAGTCAAAAGCCAAAATCAGGCACATTCTCTTGCTGCTGTGGTCCATGCTGTAAGTGCTTTCTGCTGTGCTTCAGAAAGAAGAACGGGATGATACAAATTAATATGACATTCCGGGACGTTTATTTTGTATTCGCACTCAAGTGTGTCTCGTACACCACAATAGATTCGACAGCAACAACGTATACCGTTTCATCAGTTCTGATTGAAATGATGTAAATGTTAAAACTTCTTACAAGTTCCTCGGCCATGTGTGAGACGACTAACATACGACTATGGATTAACTTTCAGAACACTTATTTGATAATAATACGTTCATATCAATAAACTATGCATCACTGCATCTAGAGTTTCGAATGTGATGGGGAATGTTATCAAAACAACCTTACGTAAAGACAAAAAGGTTACAAAGAGCAACGAAAGATCATTAAATTTCGATCTCTAACCTCCTTTCTGTCTCCATCAAGTACAGGCTATCTTCTAAAAGAGTACGGATCAAATATTTTGTTGCGTTCTTTCATTCTCGGAAGAACTTTTGTATTTTTAGGCCTCATTGTGTTAGTTGATTGTAACTCAAACTTTCTCCGCTTGATACACAGAGCAAACCAATTAAATCAAAACATTTTGTATAAGAATCGATTTACTGTAATACGCATCAATATAACTTGATGTTTTTTATACGTTGCATTGATACGCGTATGTTAACAGAAAGCTCAACTTAGTAGAATATCATTGCTGAAACTCCAATTGACACTTTGACTGCGACGTGAGCTATGTTTGGTCATTGAGTGAGCTTTCATTATGCTGCTGACCAACAAGTAGTCACAAGCTCAATTTTAAAAAATACTTAATCGAAACTAAATCAAAGCATGATTCAGTTAACGTTTGGTATTTTCAACATACTCCAGTTTTACCTGTTGCAGGCATAGTGTTAATTTCGTACAATGTGTTAAGGTAAGACATTCTCTATGCCGTTGGTTGCCCAAATTGACTTAGGTATTTATATTACAACTCAGTATTTGTGCAGTTTAGCTACTTCACTTGGTCGGGTCAATATTTGCTCTGCGTTCACTTCCCTCGCTACTTAATCCGTCGTTGCGATTTTATAGTAGCTGATCCACTTCAACACGGGAAAGAAAAGATGTTTCAGTTGAGCCACTAACTTGTTCACAATCGTCACCGATGACATATAAGGTTTCCTTGCGTCTGTTCTACTCTACAAGTTTAAGCCCTGCAGTCCTTTTAAAATTCTAGGCGGGGAAGCCATTTTTATTTCTTATTTATTAAACATGAGTTCGAATGATTTTTTCGAGTCAAATGAAATCCAACTAAATCATTGCTTGCACATGGTTTCTAAAATGAACTGACACTTGATATTTTACCGAATGAGATCAACGCACGCAGATGAACGAAATCAATCGACACCTCAATATCCTATGCCGTAGCTGGTTTTGAAGCTAGTGGGAGTCACAATTGCTCGTGACTCAGTGTATATTTGAACTTTAGATAACTAATCTTTTGATAAGAGTATTAAAGTTAATTTCCTTATCGGTTGAGACTTTGCGCTTCATGAGTGAGTCTCACACGTCACCCGCATGTAATGCAAACTTAGTCTTGAATATTTGACACGATAATCCTGCAGCATTTTCGTTACCATTCGTGAGAATTCCAGTGATGATGATTCACTTTTGGTGTACAGAAATACTGAGGCACATGTTGCGCACTCTATGTAGCGAATCTTGTTTTTATTTCACTTTGAAAGAAAATTTTCCCTGCGTTGTGATGCGTACCTATGCTTTGTAATACCTTTACGAGCAATCTTTGAACAATTTTTTAATACAAAATTTTAAGCTATGCTCTTCTTTCGTATTGTTAAACAATTTTATGCATAATCTGAATAACACGATATTAAGAGGCCAATAACGTTCAGATGTACGATTCTCATGATAGACGCCATGAGTTAAGACATGGAGGTCTTAGAGGTAAAATAGTGATAAAAATTGAGATCTTCGACTCATAACAAAAACAGTCATGGCTAACTGTAGAAGGGGCATGAACCGAGCTGCTAGAGATAATTTATTGGAATTTATTTATTAGAAGGATAATTTAAATTACATCAAAATTGAGGTAGAAAGTGGCACGCAGTGGCACGGGACACGCAGCACTGCAGAGCAAGAATTCCTCCTCTGACCCGCCCCGCCCTGGAGCGAGTTTGGACCGGACTGGCCAAGCCCCAGTGCTTGCCCACCCACGTATTCCGGTCCGATTTTGCCATGACATTTTGCCAAAAGTGGAAAGCCAGGGAAACCATCAATTGAGAAATAATGAAATGAACTATCAATTGGAAAAATAAGGATGTAAACTATCAATTGGGGAAATAAGGATGTAAACTATCAATTGGGGAAATAAGGATGTAAACTATCAATTGGGGAAATAAGGATGTAAACTATCAATTGGGGAAATAAGGATGTAAACTATCAATTGGAGAAATAAGGATGTAAACTGTCAATTTGGAAAATAAAGAAGTACACTATCAATTGGCAAAGTAAGGAAGTACACTATCAATTGGCAAGGTAAAGAAGTACACTATCAATTGGCAAGGTAAAGAAGAACACTATCAATTGGCAAAGTAAGGAAGTACACTGTCAATTGGCAAAATAAGGAAGTACACTATCAATTGGCAAAATAAAGAAGTACACTGTCAATTGCCAAAATAAGGAAGTACACTGTCAATTGGCAAAATAAGGAAGTACACTATCAATTGGCAAAGTAAGGAAGTACACTATGAATTGGCAAAGTAAGGAAGTACACTATCAATTGGCAAAGTAAGGATGTACACTGTCCATTGGCAAAATAAAGAAGTACACTATCAATTGGCAAAATAAGGAAGTACACTATCAATTGGCAAAATAAGGAAGTACACCATCAATTGGCAAAGTAAGGAAGTACACTGTCAATTGGCAAAATAAGGAAGTACACTATTAATTGGCAAAATACAGAAGTACACTGTCAATTGGCAAAATAACGAAGTACACTATCAATTGGCAAAGTAAGGAAGTACACTATCAATTGGCAAAGTAAGGAAGTACACTATCAATTGGCAAAGTAAGGAAGTACACTATCAATTGGCAAAGTTAGGAAGTACACTATCAATTGGCAAAATAAAGAAGTACACTGTCAATTGGCAAAATTAGGAAGTACACTATCATTTGGCAAAATTAGGAAGTACACTATCATTTGGCAAAATAAGGAAGTACACTATCAATTGGCAAAGTAAGGAAGTAACTATCAATTGGCAAAATAAGGAAGTACACTATCAATTGGCAAAATAAGGAAGTACACTATCAATTGGCAAAATAAGGAAGTACACTATCAATTGGCAAAATAAGGAAATAAACTATCAATTGGGAGAATAAGGAAAAAAATACTAGTTTGGATATTTCTCACAGATGAAAATACCGGCTCTACGAATTCATATTGAGGTCTCGAGAAGCGAGCAAAGTGACATGCGGAACGGTCGGGACAAAGTCGGGGGACTACTGACCCACCTCGGCCCCGCGTCTGCCAATGCGCTGGCGCGATTACCCCGTCCAAGGGTAGGTGTTCTCCAGGTACTCGCCGGTTTCCTCCCCCAAGTGAGGTGATTAGTGGTCACCCATCATCAGACTCGGTAACTTGAAACGGAATAAAAGGAACATCCGTTGTACATCTGAGAAATCTTCGAAACTTCCGTAAGCCCGGTCAAGAGAACTGCCGTGGTTGGATGCTGGGGTCAGACTCTCGATCCGAAGCCGCTGACTGATGACCCAATTGAAAATTATCGTCCTTTTCAGGTAGGAAATTAGTCGTAAAAGGTCGAAAAAGGCCCAAAAGGGCCAAAAATCACGACTTCAAACCGACTCCTGCCTATACTTGGCCTATTAGGGCTTGAAAAGGGCTCTTCATTCAACTGGCCTTTTATAGGTCTAGTCAATGGCTGTTTGCGGGCTCATTCGGGTCGTTTAAAGTCGTTTTCAAGCCTTTTCGACGACCTCTATTTGGACGCGTAATAGATTGTAAAAAGACTCGTAATCATAAATGTTGTACAAGTCGTATTACTTCAGTAAATGTAAAGAACTAAATGAATTTCAACTAACCTAACTTAGTTAAGTTAGATTAGGCAAGGGTGGCCAAAGTTAGTTTCGATTAGTTTCATCAATTAATTATTACTATAAATTTCGGTCTAGTAGTTAAAAAAATATTATGCTCATGTAGATATCCAGAGCTGGTCATAGATACTTCAAAATGTATCTAGATACTAGATACTTCTCCAAAAGTATCTAGATACTAGATAATTTTCTTTTAATTCTCTCTGTCTCACTAATTCATCGCTGAGCATTCAACTTGTAGTGCTTTACCCTAGTTACCCCTCAAACCTTGATTCTAGTCCTTTTATGTTCAGTAATCTTAATATATCCCAATGTAAATTCATTTTTAGAAAAAGTTCCCACTTCTTTGCCGCGTATCACCGATACCTACAGCCGGAGAAGTGTTAAAGTAAGGCCACTGCTTCACTCGCCTCGAGATCGAATCGGAACTCGCTAGGCAAAGCAGCCACAAGACCCGGCCTTAGAAACTCTTTATATCGTATAGAAAATCTGATGGAGCGATCTGATCCGCTCCATTATGCCACTGTTGGAAATCAATACTTAGTAATTTTCATATTTATTTCGTTAATTAATAAAAATTTCGTTTTTTATTGGTATAATGTTTCAATTTGGGACTTTTGATTCCATATGTCTTTTTGTTTTTAAGGCCGGGCGTAAGGAAGCCCAAAAGGGCCGGTATTAGCCTTGATCAAGCAGAAAGGAAGCCCAAAAGGGCCGGTATTAGCCTTGATCAAGCAGTAAGGAAGCCCAAAAAGGCCAGGACGAGGCTCGTTCAAGCAATGGAGTAGCCAAAAATGGTCGTGAATAGCCTCGTTCAGGTAGTAGAGAAGCCCAAAATGGCCGTTGCATTAGCCGTTTCGATGCCCAGAAATAGCCGTTTAAATGGGCTAAAAACCGGTAGACATTTGCTCCGAAAAAGGCTAATTTACTGCTCGAAAACGACTAAACTCTTGGCTTATAACTGCCTAAAAACGATCTGTAAAAGGCTCAGAATTTCAATTGGGGAGGATGTGTTCGATAGTTGAATTCAGAGACTGCCGACAAAAATAAAACGCGGAAAAGGCCAGGCAGAAGTCCCCAATAAAATGTCAAAATGCGTCCCTCACTGGCAGGTAACGAGGACGATAAATATTAGTTGGAAACCACGTCATTTTCATCAATTCAAGATCTCGAGGCTTTTTTGCATTGTATCGGATTTGGATACAAAGAGAGGGTGCGTACAGAATGTTCATGTAGGCACATTTGTATTCAAAAACTTAAAACCAAACTATTGACTGTAATGTGCAGGATGGAATGTTGGAGATGAAAAATTAAAATTTGGTAGATGAAAATAGAGAATTCCTTTTTTTACTTAATTCTCATAGATATTTTACTAAATGCTTTTTAACTTCGAGAGTGAAAAAGGAAGTTTTTTTTCAGCCAGCGTCTTGAATTGACCCCACTCTAATTCAGGTGAAAGACAACTGACCATCGGTTCACGAGGGCCTTCCTCTCAGGGGGGTACAACTTCTGTACGAATGGGATTAGAAATCCCAGTAGAAAATGTAGGGTCCTATCTAAGAGTTAGTTAGACCTTATTTGAGTTTAAATAAAATGTTATTTTTTTGTTATTTTTTTTGTTAAGGGTAATTGTTTTTCGGTCTGCTGCTGTCCAATGTGTTAGCACCTCTAATTTTTTTAAACTTTTATCATGTTCCATTCCATACTAAATGAGTCCTTCTTCCTTCCTCTCTTAAAAATTTTTTGTTGTAGAAAGAACCTGAACTAAATTTTTAAATAGTCTAACCGGTCACAGCAGTTTTAGCATTCATGTACGGTGTTTGATTCATTGTTGAAAGAATCTTTTACTGAAAACGCTGGCTCGCTTATGTAATTTATTTGTACAAAAACTTTTCTTTTCATCTGATGTTAGGTCGTTTCACACTTCAGTGATGGGATCGTGGCCCAATTTTTCATTTTTCCTGTACAATAGACGATTCAAATTCCATGCATCATTTAGCTCACGCTTATCAAGGCTCAACTTCTCCAAAATTTTATTTTAAAAATTACAGTACTCTGGGGCATAAGACTGGCAGTAGCTTTAGGTTAGTTATGTTCTTATGCTATTCGGACAGGCGCATCCTGGTTAAGGGGGAGGGTGTTACTGCAGCCACAGATAGGCCTGCGGACTTTTTTTCTTTCGTGCCCCCTTTTTGTGCTTTACAGTTTTTCCGGTGCCTCGAATTTGTCATTCTTTTCTCTCCCTACCTAAATTGCAGTTTCTGTGCGTAGGATCTTGAGCGCAACACTTTTTGTGCGTAAATTCCCCGTTATCAGGCCTTATACTAAATGGCCTGTTCTCTTCGCTTACTTGAGATCATCTGCGTTTTAATGAAGCTTTATTCCAGTCAAGCAAGTTTTACATATCATCTTGTACATTGGTTTTTTAAATGTCCTATAACTATCACCAGAATGCTATGATGGTTACCTTCGTTCAAGCCGGTACCCATTTCCGACACCTGGGTAGAGTGCGGGATTGTGGCTGAGTTTTTCCTTTCCCCAACGGGGAGAAATCACCGGGTGGCACTGCCGGGGTTCGAACCGCCAGCGCCTTCCGTGAAGGGCACGTTCACTCGGGCACGGTAGCCACTGTTTTAGCTACTAACTCCTAAGCGAACTAACTATAATGGTAACTTTGAAAGCTTTAAGAAAAAATATGAATTATTCGCGTGAGCCTAAACTGGCTTTTTGTGCAGTGTGCCTGAGGTCAGCAAAAAACTGAATTGAGTGGAGAGTCCATGACGGGCATGTCTCGCTCGTCGACCTTGTGTGGGTTGCCAAACGAAGAATATTTCTTTAACACTAGTACGAGTGAATAAGGTATATGTTGAATTTTGTGATATTACAATAAAATATATTATTCATTAATTACTAAAAAAAATTTCGCGAAATTTAATTTAGTTGGGTACTTCTATGAAACATATCATCCTGCCTCTTGGAAAGTCTTTCAACGCATCTTAGAGACTAACTCTGCGGCATATGGTTATGTAAGATTCCCGAGGTAAGCTTAGGTGGGTGTGTCGATTTGTGTCCGTTTTCAGTGCTGACCTTAGTTACCCACGACTGAATCAGCAACAGTTAGGCAACATTTCCCCTGTCGAGTGGGGTGTGCTACTTCTCAAGCTTATCTTTTCCAGCTCCGAATATATGACCAGATTTTCTGTAGAGTTGCATTTTACCTTTAATTTTTTTTAATATGGTGATGAAGCTCCTGTTCGATCACGTGTTAAGCTTATATTCTTGAGCATTTTTTCCCAAAGAAGTTCACTGTAATTACATCAGCGTGCCGCCTGGGTAGCAAAATACAAGTCCGTTACTTGAACACTGGGCGTGGAACTGAGCGAGTAACGTGGGCTCGCAGTGCTCGCATGGAAATGCAGAACGTGTGCAATCATGCTGTGGTGAGGTGCTTTACGAACGAGGATTTGGAGCGAGGAACATTTCTCATGATAGCGAGTGGAAATTGGCGACGTTCACTCAGGCACGAGGCAAATCACTTTTTCAGAGCTGCTTCAATATAAAACCCAGATCGAATACTTAAGTTTCAAGTTTTTTGTAAAACAAGTCTTGTGCATATTACGAGTAATAATTTAGAATTATGAAAATTATAATTTTTAAGTCCTGATGGTGTCCGTCCTCGTCCGTGTACCTCAGGGCAGTAGAGCTACTCAGAGGCTGCTCAGCTCCCTATACCACAGAATGAGCAAAACTTGTTCCAGGAGTCTGTTGTGGGCCTAGATTTAGAGTTAGGGAATCTTCATCTATCATTCTTTATCTTTCTGCCACTTTCGTGAGGAAGGCTGACGCATCGCTTATCTGAGTTACTGCAGGACTGTTTTCGTCTTATATTTTTCATTTTCAATTCAATATTTCATCGCAGTGAGATGCTTATGCATGGTTTTGCCGACATAGTGAGTTGTTAATTGACATAAATAATTATTCAACTCTAAGCAGTGTAACTGACTCTGCCCTCATTCCTTTCAACGTAAAATGGTAGAAAATACTGACATGCTAGTAATCATTTTGTCTCTAAGCTGAGCTAAACCCCGCGTGAAGATGTGCAATTTTGCGCAGCTTCGGCCGCCGTCTGAGGTGATGCGGCGACCTGCTCTCGTGCGAACGTTACTGCTGCGAATGGCGATGCTTGGCCTAGTCACTGCGCCAATCTGCGCTGATCCGACGGCGTTGTCAACTTGGTTTGGGGCATTCTCTGGCACACACATATTGTGTGCTAGGGGGTGAGGAGGGAGATCAAGGTGATCGCCCTCCCTCAAGTATTATCTATTATTTCTTTCAATTGCTAATTTATGAATAGTGAAAGAAAATAAGCCATCTTATGTCATTGTACAGGTGGGGATGGGAATTTGCTTGCAAGAAATTTGATGTTTATTAAATTATGTCTAGTGTAACGTTGACGTCTGGGCTCTTGATGGTTGAACTTGAACAGTCAAATGAAGCGTTATATTTTATGTACACCGTTTTATACACTTTGAGAACATGCGTGGTGCGCAAAAAAGTATTAAATCTTTCAACTAATGATTTTAAAACTATAATTACTACTGTTTGTCTGAACTATTGTACACAGACAAATTATGTAACATTCCAGAAGTTTGTAAAACAAGAATACGAGTATACTTGGTTCAGTTAAAAATCCCACCGTTGCAAAACGTCGACTGTGTCACGTCATGCCTAAGGTATTTGATGGGTGAAATCTTTCTGAACACAAATCATTCAATTTCATTAGGAAAAATTTCTACCGATTGAAATGTGACATATTCTGCTTTAGGTTCAACTATAATTAAAAAGAATATATTTGGAATGTTCTAAGACATGTTTTTAACAAACGCATGTTTACATTTGTATCCGTTTTCTATTCAGATGAGCTTGAAATCTATGGAGGAAAAATTTCCATCGACTTGTCTTACTTCTATTTGAAAAAATAATTGTGTAAGAAAACATGCTTTAAATGTTATTTTTTTGAACATTTCATTTTTTTCTATTCAATTCAAAATCTGGTCATCAAACTGCAATGTTTCTAACGTAAGAATCACATTTAATAGCTGCGTTTTTGTCTTATCCTGAATGCAGGGAAAATTCTGCTATTTTTGAAAACAATTAACTATCAGCATAGAGAACGTGATCACGTTGCTGTCTTATTTTTAAGGATTTCTATAGAGCGAAGCTGAGCGGTTGCCACACTAAAGCCTTTTCATATCAAAGCGTTTCACTGTTCCTATCAATTGTTTCAAGAAACATATCTTAAGAAAAGACGACTGTTCAGATGGATAAGAGCTTGAGGTAGGAAAATGCCGCAATGCAGGCAGGAGTTTGCACCGAGATCAGTTTCAAATTTTGGATTAAAATTCTTATGTTTATTCACTTACTTGTTGCCTCACACGGTAGCTGAAGTAATTAATTATAGCGTGGGATAGTTTCTGCATAATATTCGTGCTAAGTCAAATTCAGGTAACTTATTGACGCTCGTCACTACCACGAACGTGGAGGTTTACGCTGAAATGCAGGTGAGCGGAAAAACGGGAGAGTTTCCATCGACGTATACTTCTCGGGAGGAGCAAAATATGCTTGCTGCTCCTCGCTGTCTAGGCGCACCTCATACACTACCTGAAAACGAACATGAATAAAAATAAATTCATTAACGGCTCTTTGAAGCAGTAATAATTGCGGGTCTCGCTGCTTTTCAGTTAAATCACATTTACTAAGACAATTGCCCTACTTTCATTTTTTCAAATGTTCGTATTTTAATAACATATGCAACAAAATCTATAAATAAGATCATGTTTGCAAATGTTTAACACATCGTCGTAACGAGGTACACTGAGTCGCACCGAGATGAGGATGTTAGCGATGTCATCAGATAGGTCATGTTTGTCCAGCTCCTGCGTCAATTGCTGAATGACGGGGCTGATGTCCGTGCCTGGCTGGCCACCAAACCCTGCAAGTAAATAATCGCTGATAATTTTCACTCGCTGCAAAAAATAATATCAGTTATCTCTGTTTTGTTATGTTGACTAGCGAAGCATTCCGTAACTCTTAAATGGGGGTTCAGTGTTAGCGTGTTACCATGAGTTGAAAAGCCTGTAATATGCAGGGTTGGCATTGAAAAACTCACAAAAAAAGAAAGAAGCTACTGAAAAAACGAAACCCCCCCAGTCTGGTGGTTTTTATTATTTGAAGTCACATATGAATACTTACACCTGTAAGAACGACAGAGTGAAGGGTTTATTATTTTCTTTTGTTAGCTCTATTTTCAGATATAATTTATTGAATCTTACTTGAACTTTAATTACTTCCTATGATTTGTACAACACAATTTGTACCATCATGTGGAAACTTTCCTTGCAGAGGTAGGTCTTAATTGCGTCATCATACAGATCAGCTTTTTGCCTCAAATGTTTGAACGTTTCAAGAAGCATTTGAGCTTTCCCTGCCCCAAACCAGTACCAAAAAGTTGTCACAGACAATACCGATTGACAGTTTGGTCTGACAGTAAATATTCAGGTTGGACCACAGAACAGAACTTAAGGAACTTTTGATTTTGTGTCTGTTACATTAGAATTATTACTTGAACTAAAGAAAATTTTTCCCAGTTGAACATCTATTTTTTGTGTCTTCTAGAGAAGTGCACAGGAACTCAAAACTGCTTCTCCGTTTAACTGGTGGTGGTGCAGTTAACTCCACTGTTGTTGGTGCTTATTCAGAATAAAAGAAAATTGGGCATGGCATCATTGGTCATAGCAGAACCAAATCTTGAATAAACAGGGCTAACTGTGCTTAATGCCAGCTCTGACGTGTCTTCTTCCTGCTCTGCTGTTTGTTCTTGCTTTTTTCTCCTTGCACCCTCTCTTTCATGCTGCTCATTTTTCAACGAAAAAGTCTCAACTAACATCTGTTGTGTCTCCTTCTACTTCAGTTACACTACTCCAGTGCGCTCCATTTTCGCTGCCACCACATAAAGGCATTGCTGATGTAGTAATTAATCACAAACAGTAAGATCTGTAGGCAACGGGACCCATCAATTAAAGGTTATTTAGATGTATGTCTACAGTCATCAAACTTTAATAATCTAAGTACACAAAATACAGCTCAAAGGAGTTACTCAATTATAATCATGTAATAATAGGAATTATGAAGGCCTGAATAAGAAACTGATCAACAAACATAGGGGCTTATGAAATTTGGAATGCAACTAACTGCCTTTCATTCCAAGCGTCACCATCTCTTACAAACAGGAAGCCAATAGGGCTAACGAGTTAGGGCAGGTGCAGACCCTACTGTCTTATATTGTAGGCAGGAAACTAGCAGACCTAAAGAGCTACTGTAGATGCCGAGCCTGTGGTATCATATTACAGCAAAACTAAGAGCCTGAAAATCAGAAATTTATAAGTTACCAAATCATACCCATGATAAGTTGGTAGCTACTGTTTTTGACTGGAGTAGCTTACGCCATGTTTACGCTGCACACTCAAATCATTTATGTATGCATTAAAAAAGTCACTTATGAGTGAATTTTAGGATACCGGAATCCAATAAGAGCCCATTCATCATAATATAACTAAATAAAATTTAACAAAATCAAATGGAACCTAATAAAAAAAACAAAAAACAGGTGGGCTGTGTATTTTCAAAACCGTTTTTCCAAACTTAGTTGTAAGTGAACTCAGCTTGACAAATTTTAAGGTTTTAGATTTCACTTAAGACCAAAAATACTTGCTTGTCTCTGATTGAACTTTCATGTCCTGTATGAAGCTAACTCACAATTCGTTAAAAACTCTTCGAATAAAAATATAGCTCGAAGCGAATTTTTCTCTAGAACTATGAAGTTTTCTTGTCACTGTTCTACGAGTTCTACGAGTTCTAACAGCATACCAGCATGCCCTAGGAGTGCAATTATAAGTTGAGTTTATCGCTAGGATATGTCATTTTGCCTTAACAATATAAAAATTCGTTCTCGTTCCAGAATTTAAACTAAGTATATTGTCATTCCTTTGTTTCCTAATGTCATGCCGTCCCCTCAGGGGAATATAACTATATCATGCATATATAGGTATTACCCTTCCGTGGAGAAATATGTAAGGTTCTGAACTGAAGTTAGGTCGCCCTTCATTTTGTTGAAGTAGTATTATTTTTTGGTTTTGTTACGGACCATCTAATTCCGGTTCATTACTGCCTTTTTTCCGCGCTTATTAGTTATTTCTTTAACTTGTATCTTGTTTGTAAAGGTATTTGAATCTTGCACTTTCTACTCGTTAGGTATGGAAACCCTTCTTATACCTATAGATTCTCCTTCCCCTTAATTCCATTCTAAATGATACCTTTCTTCTTCCCCTCATGGGAACAAAGTTGTTGAGCTTAGGGAGGAATGAATTAACTTATAACCTAAGCTAATCATTCATCATGTCGACGCATGATCAATCATTATAACGTGGAGTTTATGGAATGGTAGGTTGCTTAAACTCTGTGTCGCCAGAGAAGATCCTGCAGCTCGTTTTAGTGAATCCAACTGAGCACAATAAATACACCTACATTCGACCGAACTAATAAGAGGTACACTTAAAATTTGTGCTTCAAATATTAAACTTATTTGCAGGGATTGTTGCGAAAGATTGATTTCGAATACGAGGAGTTAGAATCTAATACAGCAATAGCGTTGAACTCACCGTAATGATTATGATAGTCTCCCCGGGGCGTGTCAATCTGCGCACAAAAAAAACAACGGAACTGGTCAGTTCAACTTTATAAAGTTTTGTATGAGCTACCGTTGCCATTGAGAGGAAAACGCAGATTGTTCTTGTTTAGCATCAAAGGGACATTGAAATGGTCCTCGCTATAAGTAGTTTTGGTCTATGATGTTTGATTTTAAAGCCTCTTATTTCGTTGTTCTTGGACCATTGTGTATACAAAATTGCACAAAGTAGAGGTAGTATTGAACAGGCTTAACAATTCTATTTTCTTTCAGTGTTAAGTACTACATATTTTTCCGCAATTTAAAATATGTGCTTTCGCTGTTCAAATCGGGTACGCCTCATATAGAATAGAATGTTTTCACAAGATATTTCACGTAGTTCAACTCGAAAACAGAATCTCATATCTATGGGCGAGCAGACGAGCAACATCAAATACTCCATGGCCTCTATATAACAATTACACTTTTACGTGTGAATCAAACGTCGAAATTCTCACATCATAGATGATGAGTTTTTGTTTTCCTGCCAACTTGGAATGCTGAAAATCTGGCTGGAAGGTGTCTTTAATCTTCTGGGTGTTGACGCAACTGCTCTCAAACGCGACCTTCTCGGAACGATCGCGAAGTTTGATCAAGCGACCAATGATCACCAGAGCGAAGGCCTCCGCGTCATCCGGTATCTTTTTCAATACTGTACGGAGTGAACAGGAATAACAATACTCCCTAAAATTTATCATCTACAGGTGTGGCCAATGATTTTGGGAAATATGAGTTTTTCTATTTTCTTGTTGAACTAAAATGTAGCCTTACGTAGTTTCAATTGGTTGCTTCCGAAAAATATTAAAGATAAATAAAATTATAAATTCTGCACAAACAAGTTTTAATAATCTGCAAAACTAAAAAGTCAATATTCTCAATATTTGCAATACTAATCACGCTTCGTCAAAACTGTTTTGATGCGGTTTGACATGCTGTTTTCTAATTTGTCAATGATATTATGATCGAAGGACCTCCACTCTTCTTCAATTAAGGCTCCAAGTTGGGCTAAATTAGTTGGCTTCTTCTTGTTCACTCGACCTTAATGATCGACCATATATTTTCGATCGGATTTAGATGAGCTGAATTTCCAGGCCAGGGTATTTTCAGGGAGTGCCAACATGTTTGTAAACCACTTCGTTGTCGGGAAACTGACCAGCTATCGTTGAGAGAGTATGATCTTTTAAGATTTTCATGTACCAGGCCGAATTCATTGCTGTTTTTTTTGTGTAAAATCGTCAGTGCTCCATGCAGTTCCTTTACCTGAAAAGCAACCCCAGACGTGAAGAGTGGCAGGCTGCTTGACCGTTGGAACGACACACTGTTTGTTAAATCTCTGGCATTTTTTTCGTCGCACGAGTCTTTTCCCGAAGGAAACAAAAAGGGGGAACAGAGATTCATCGGAGAAAGTGACTTTGACTATTGTTCAGCAGTCCAATGCTGGTACTTCCTACAAAAATTGAGCCGGCCTTTGATATTCTTCGCCTTCAAAAGGAGTTTCTCCGCAGTTCTCCTTGAAGCAAGTCCGTTGTCGAAGAGTCGACTTCGAATAGTTCGCGCTGAGGCATGGACAACATTCCTCTCTCTTTCTAGTGCAAGCTCTGAACTGCTGGCAGTCCTTTCCCGTAACGATTAGCGCACTAAAGCTCTATTTTGACAAACCGACGAAAATCTTTTCTTGCCTGGAGCTGTCTTTGCCACTATGGATCTTGCATCGTTGATTTGTTATAACAATCTGTCGACAGTTGACGATGATGCAAGTTGCTTAGCAACGATTTCCTTTTTTTGATTGACCACTCTGATGGAGGAGAATGATGGTTTTCCCAATTTCTTCCGAAATTACGGTGATTTTGAATCTGGTAAAGAATTTTTTTAATCTAAAGAAATAATACAACAAAATATCGGAAAATAAACATGTCATTCAACTTACAAACGGTGTTTTTATCAGTTCCAATTTTCGTATCAGCTTTTAAACCAGCAAAAATAGGTTTTTGTATTTTAGGAAAAACAAAATTGGTCAATTTTCAAAAAAATCCTCTTGATTTTGTTTTTTAAAATCTCGCTTCTAAGTAATATTGCTACATTGTAGGACTGTTGAAGGTTAAACATGTATGTTCTGAAATAAAGCCCTGAAATAAAACAAAGATTTTTCTCAAAATCATTGGCCATACCTGTATAACTCATGATATGAAATGAATGTACTATATTATAAGACGAATCGATTCAGCATGCAGCTCTGTGTGAGCTTTAGGAGTAAAATTTTTTGGTATGAATCTTTCAGAAAATCTAACGGATCAGTAAAAATGTAAATCAATTTTGGTGTAAGGGTAGAGCCAAGCTTCGTATTGTACTTTTAGTCTGCAAAACATTTTGATTCTGCATGTGATGTAAAAGTCCTTTCTTTGTAAATTCAAATATTAAAATTTAATTGATGAATTCGGCTAGTGGAATTACTTTAATATTGTCCAGAAAATAGACTTTTGAAATTGCTTTAGTGTTCTCATCCGAGCAAAGCACAACTAACATTATTTGCTTGGACGCGATTTATGCTGGAAAAGTTGTAAATCATTTGGAGATACTCTATGAATACATAATATCTGTGAAAATTTGTACCATCTAAGAGTTTTAGAAAAGTGAATTTTTCTCGGAACACAAATAGTACATCGAGCTTGGACAGCACGCGTTTCAGAGATATTTTTGCCATTTATGTTCTTTAACTCCAGTGATAAATATTCTTTTAAATGTAGTTTTACATTCCATTCCTCTTCAGGTGGATAGAACTGTTATATCTATGGGAAAATAGCAATCCTTGGGAGAATATGTTAGGTCCTGAGCTAAAAGTAAAGCCGGAATTCCTTTTGTTGAATTAGAATAGTTCTTTTCTGTTATCGACCATCATTTTTTGTTCACATTTGGTTCTAACTTGCTGGGTGGTATCTACTTTACACTGCCAGGCAAAGGCCAGAATTCCAATCGTGAAGTAACGCACTGTAATGTCTGCTCGCATGGCCAGGTCGCTGCTCGGGTTTCTCCGTCCTCCCGACTCTCCCATATGTAGTAAAGTGGATTCATGAGCATTACCTCATCACTGCCAATATCTGACTTTGATTTGGAGCCTTTTGATCTGTCGATGTGTGCGTATTTATCTATTGATCTCTCTACATATACTCATCAAACTCTGATTTTCTTGCGTCTACCTGTTTGTTTCGATGTCACCATTTATGCTTTACTTTCACTTGTACCATTTGGCAAAATTTAATACCCTACTTCCAGTAATAAGAAATGGGAATAAGTTAATTTCTCAATATTATAAATATTGCCAGTTTGTTGCCAATACGGACAGAAGAATTCACGTTCTTCTTGGTGTAACTAATTATATCTTTCCGAAACGCTTTAGTACATTTAATGCATTATCACATTCTTTAGAACATCTTTACGCGAATATGTTAAATTCATATTGAACCGTAATGAATGGGTAAAATCGATGTCATCAGTCATTTTCTTCGCATGATAATATTAAATCTAAATATCTTAACCCAAATGATAACAAATGGGCTCTAGTTTTCATATAAAAAGCCTATTTCGTTTACTTTGTCGATTTGTTGTCACCGACCGCCGTTTTTTCATGTTTTCATGAGACAGTTGGAGCTCCTGATAAGAGTCCTGATAGCGTTATCTTACCTTGCTCAGACATAGTCTCAAACTCCTCAGCTTCAAGGTTCATGTACTTCAGGACGTCGAAGCCCAGGCGTTTGAAGCTCGCCTCGCACATCGCTGCCTCGCGCTGTGCTGCCGGACGCGGCTGCACCATCTGTGTCGCGTCAAGTACACTTAGCGGACGACCTAATCTGGTGTTGTGCACATCGTCCAAACACTATGGAAGTATTTCCCAGCCTTTTTTGTTTTATTTATGAAATTCAAAATGAGAGAGGCAAATAGTTTACCCCTCTAAGGTTGTTCGCCTCAGCAATCTGAAAACAGCTCGTAGAGTTGAAATCAGAACTCTCGCAAGTTAAAGTTAAAGTTTTGTCAGAAACCATAAAAGTTTTCGTTAAAAAAAAAATATTTTGTAACTACATTTTCGTGTTATCATTTTACTCATTCCAGAGATTGATTACTGCTTAATGTAGCAAAATTTAGAGCTTCTTTAGTGTAAATATGCTATTTGATGCTTAATGAAAGATTGAAGCATTCATATGTTCATCAAAGAGAGGGAGTGATTGTTTTCATTTCTTCCTATTACCTAAATTTTCTGAAATATCGGTTACGTTCTCGTTTTTTCGATCAATTTTAAAAGAAAAATTTTAAAGGTACAGCACGTTACTTACAGAAACTCATTATTTGAGATCATTTCTATAACTGGCACTAATAGAATTATGTTCCGAATTTTCCATGCGTTATGAACTGCATTCATAGCTCTGAAATGAACATGAACCATTCTCTGTTTATGATAGTCGCCACGCAAAAAAATCCAGTGTTAAGTCTTCTGGCCGCCCACGCCCTGCATACTTTACCGTTAAGGGAGGGGGGAGGGCGAACCAAAACCCAATTTGCCAACAGTTTTCTATGGAGGCTATCTACGCTTATATTAGAAAGCGCAATCCAAGAATTTTTATGTTTGATGTTCAAAAACTGCGCATGGTTCCTCCCGAGGTAAACTAGATTTGAATGGGATGGGTTAGGCTAGGTAAGTTACGTTTTACATTTATTTAAAGTAAAAATACTAGATATGAGCCGATGATCGTAAAAAGACAGTAAGTTTCATCACTACTATTGGTATAGCTTTAAATTTCCTTGTTTGTTACAGAAAACATCTGCTAGGCCAACATTTATAGTGCCAAAACTACTGGCTATTTTACCACCCGGGCTACCCCGAAACCCTATGCCAAATTTTAAATGCGGAAGCACTTCCCGAACGGAAAAACACGTCAAGAATGTCAATGGAATTTTTCACTGCATAGCAAGAAAGTTTGAATGCATGCTCATATAACATCATGCTACTTTTCTAGAATGTACGAGACCGATCACATTTAGAAATACGCATTGCAACTCTTGTTCCAACTCTTAAATGAGACATCAACAAAATGTAGATAATTCAGCTTTAAGCCATGAAAATGATTCTAGAACTCCATGGACTCACTTACGACCGACGTCTTCGAATGACAAGAAGAAACTCCGAAATGGCATTTCGACACTGAAAGAATTGCTGAAAATTAGTGAATAAATTATTTTAGATAGCTCAAACCCTAAGTTTTTACCAATTAAAAAGTACCAGAATCTATCGCCATCAAAAATCGTCTCGACCATTGTTGGGGGGGCTATCAACTGATATTCTGCGTAAAGTAATAGGGTAATCCTGAATTCCACGGACATTTAAAGAAAAAAACCCTATGCGTAATTCATCAGTTACGTATTATCAGAAACCATATTGGTAATGCCACTATATAAATAGTATGCGTCAATATTACGTTCACGGAAGATGTTCTGTGGCTCTAATATACCGGAAAGCGTGAATAAAACTGCTAAATAACGGGACAACAGTGCAACTGCATTGATAGGGATACTGTGTTAAAATGAGAGTGCTCAATAATGCACATGCGAAAAAATGTATTTCGTTGTTGGCTGTACGCGATTGTTGTCTTACGGCACTGCATGGACTTGGAACAACCCGGGGACGGTCCACTTGGCTCATGCTACATTGGTGTAGGATCCGGCAGGCTACAGCGTTATCAGAATTTAGAGATATAATCATCCTTTCATATTCGAGCGCACCGCACGAGCGTGGCATTCCTATGTCTTTTTCAGAGCTCGATTGGATGGCGAAGGAAAGTGTTAGCATCTCAAAGAGGCGAAAAGAGGAGTGAATGGATGATATTACTCAAAGATATTACGATATTACTGGATGATGATATTACTTAAAGGATTTTGCGATAAGGTAAATTCCTATGAGAATTTAAGTTAGTGTTTATCACGTCATACGAAAACGACTGCTGGGGGTCATTGATGAGAAAATTAGCTCGAGCCACTGTTCATTTTTACCTCACTTAAAATTCCAGCCATTATGGTCTGCTAGTCCAGAAATTTCTGGCTGGCTGACGATTGCGTGTGAGTGACAAAAACAGGTTTTGAATTTCAGTGCTTTACGTTCTCGCTTATCCAGAGTTGCTTACACCCGAAAGTGTATGATTTTAGTCATGCGAGATACTTGATTAAGCTGGCTCGACTCGTAGTGATCCCTCATAGATAGCGTAAGCTATGCCGTTCAGTAGTAATTAAGGCGCTAAGATTTTACTATCTGGATAAGGTCTCGAGCTGAGATTTAGGTTGATTTTTTTTAATAAAAGTTTTTTTATGACCATCTTTTTATTCGTTCACTACTATCCTGTTTTTCAGCATTTAATACTTTCTTCTTCAACTATTATCTTCTTTCCTAACCTTCATTCTTCGTTGTTTCTATGCGCGCTGGATCCTGTGCGTGAACACACCTTGTGGATATATTCCGCGTTCCCTTTAACTTCATACAAAATGATGCCTTCATCTTCATCCTTCTTCTCTTCGAACATCTTTGTTTTGGTAAGGGAGGCTAAAACTAACTTACAATCAATCCATCAGCTGGATGAGGATTCGTTTTAAAAAAATAAGGTCTTCATACATCATTATAGTCTGGATGTTTCAGCACTGTCTCAGCATTTCTGTTCTGTTTTGTTCAGTACAGCCATCACAGTAGACGTTGTGAACATTCATGAAAACGAATAAAAACTTAATTAAAAATGTAATTCACATAGGTTTCATCATCCAAGCTAGCACACCATGAAAAGCGGTAGTGTTAAAGGATCTAGCTGCGAGTAGTATTCCATTTTTCGTCGGTATTCAAAACTTAATTCGTTCAAATCAGCCAACAAGTGCCGATTTAAGCTCACCCGTCTTTGTAGCTGAATCGAGGTCTTGATCGCATTTGCCATGTAGTCAAAAGCCAAAATCAGGCACATTCTCTTGCTGCTGCGGTCCATGCTGTAAGCGTCTCCCATTGCTGGAGAGTCGGACCTGTCTGCCTCAGCGTTGTTGGTGCTGTGGATCTGAAAATTACACAGAGTGATACAAATAAAAAAACGGAATATTTATTTTGCGTTCGTACACTCATGAGCTTTGCACACCACAATAGATCCTATGGCAACAACGTGTACCATTTCATCAGTTCTGATTGTAATGATGTAGAATGTTAGAATTCGTTATGAATGTAGAATGATGAAGAATGTTAGAACTTCTTAAGCCAAGACTAATGCACGATTAATGACCTTCAGAAAAATTTAGTTGATAATGTTTCTGAAGTAATAAGCTAGGCTCCGAAGCATTTAGAGTTTTGAATGTAATGGTGAATGTTATAAATACAACCTGATGTAGAGACATGAAGAAAAAAATGAGCATAGAAAAATCATAATTCATGCCGGCCTATCTTGTAGAAGTGTAGCGAGACTTAAGAAATCTTTTGTTACGTTTTTTCAGTCTCGCAAGAACTTTTGTATTTTTTAAGCCTGGCTTGTGTCCATAGATTTCAACTTCTACTGTCTCCGCCAATCAGGAGGGGGAATTGATCCACACAGCAATCCAAGTAAATCGAAGCATTTTTTATAAAACTTGATGGGCTATAAGGAGCATCAATATGATAACTTGTACTTTATATCTTGACTAGATATGCGTATTATATGCATGTCAACAGGAAGCTGATCAAAAAACAAATACCATTACTGAAATTCCAATTAATTTTGTAAACTGTAAAAGTCAAAACATACTCTATCCCGTTTGTTGCCCAGATTAAAAAAAACTTTGGTATTTAGATTACAAATAAATATTTGTGCAGCTTAGCTGTTCTAATTGGTTGGGTCAATATTTTCAAGGCGCTTTCTTCCTTCGTAACTTAATTAGTCGTTACGATCTTATTATAGCGGATCCCCTTCAACCTGGGAAAAAAAGATGTTGAAGTTGAACTGCTAACTTGTTTGCAATGGTCACCGATGACACCGAGGCTTCCTTGCGTCTGTTCTACTCCTCAAGTTTAAGTCCTAAATTCCTTTTAACATTACAGGCGGGGGAAGACGTTACCATTTTTGGTTTACAACACGTAAATTTACCTGAGTTGTTCGAGTTAAACGAAACTCAACTAAATCACTGCTTGCACGCGATTTCTCTTATGAACTGGCGCTTGATGTTTTACCGAATGAGATCAGCGCACGCAGAAGAACGTGATCTGTTGACACCTTAATATCCTATGCCTAGCTGGTATTGAAGCTTGTGAGAGTTCTCGTTGCGCGTGAGCCTTTACATCTTTCAAAATCAAATAACAAATCTCTCGATAGTCGTATTGAAATTAATTTCCTTATCAGTTGAGACTAACGTGTTTCATAAAACTAAATGGTGCCCTGAGTGAGTCATTAACATCACTCGGATGTCATGCATTCCTCTCTTCAAATGTCTGACGCAATAATATGAAAGCATTTTCGTTATCATTTCAAGCGTTCCAGTGATGAAGATTTACCGGTAGTGCCACGTATTCCTGAGGCACGTGTTGCGCACTTTATGTAGCGAATTTTATTCTTACTTCATTAAAAAAAATTCTTTTCATGCGTAAAGAGGCGTATCAATGTTTAGTAATACCTTTATGAGCAGTCTTTGAATGTTTTTTCAATTTAATTATTTAAGTAATAAACTCTCCTTGTGCATTCTTGAACAATTTCTGCATTATCTGAATAATAGAATACTTATAGAATAGAATACAGAGGCGAATAGCGTTCAGATCTACGCTTCTCACGATAGACGCCTTCTATCCATTATCTGAAGGCTTATTGCATTGTATCCTATTTGGACACAAAGAGAGCAGGCGTACACAATGTACAAGCGGACGCACTTAGGCTCAAAAACTTTGAACCAAACTATTGATTGCAAAATGTATAGTGAAGAAATTTTAAAGAGGAAAAATTGAAATTAGATAGGGAATGAAGATTTCCATTTATTTTTACTACTTAATTACCTTTCAACAATTTTTTTACGCAGAGCTTATTAACTTCGAGAGCGATGAAGCGTCTTGAATTAACTCAACTCAGTTTCAGGTCAATTATTGTAACTGACCATCGGTTCACGAGCGCCTTCCCCTCAGGGTTAGACAACTTTCGTTTCTCTGTGAATTAGAAATTCCGGGCGAAAACGCGAGGTCCCGAGCTGAGAGTTAAGTAGACCTTTATGTGTTGGAGTAAAATATATGTTTCTTCTTGTTTTTTTTAAGAATCATCTTTTTTCGGCTCTGTGCTTTCTTGAATGTATTGGTCTTGAATATATATATATAAGAAACTCTAATTTTCTTTAACTTTTTTACATGCACATGGGATCTCGTATGCAGGTTAAGGCAACATGTCCATAGATTCCGCATTCTCTAAATCCATCCCAAATCATGCCATATACTTCCTTTCTTTCTAACACCTTTGTTGTGATTAGAGAGGTTTTAACTAAATCCTCTATTTTAATCTATGCTCGTATTGAAGTACAATAATATACTTGTTCAAGAGGATTATAAAAATATTCTGAATTATTTTATTCGTTTCTTGTAGACAAATGAAGTCCTCCCTATGTTAGATACAATTGTTGCATCTAAGGGGATACGCGCTCACATGGGAAAGATGTGAGGTCTCTAGCGGAGGGTAAGTAAGCTTTCCTTGCGTTGAAGAAGGCTAAGATATTTTGTCATGTTTTTACGGACTTTCTTTTTTCTGTTCACTTTTTTCTTTCTATTTCAGTATCTGTAACTTTCTCTTTCTACTTCTATGTTGCTTCGTAAACTTTTTTCAATCTTACTGTCACTTTGTGCAGGGCGCATAGTTTCACTTAGTACATAGATTCACTTCATTCTATTTTAATGGTGCCTTCCTCATTCCTCTCTCAGGAGCTTCTTTGTTGTAGTTACGGAGGCTGAACTAAATTTTTTTATAGTCTAAACAGTCACAGTAGTTTTATCATTTATGTTCGAAGGATGATTTAGCTTGCCAAGGAAAGGTTCGATTTACTGAACCTGAAGTTTGTGTATTTCTACCGTGCTATCAGTGTCGAATCATATCAGGTGTCCACGGCGGCTGCATGTGGCCTGGCGGCAACAAGTAGTTTTATTCTACTTCATCTATTCTACATAATATTTATAATATCTATTCTATTCTTCTATTTTATTCTTTATTCTACAAAATTTATTGGAAAAATTTTATTTCACTGAAAATTGCAGGCAAGTTTAGGTAATTTACTTGTGCAGAAGCATTGCTTTTTATCTAACAATTAGCCCTTTCAGACTTAAATGACAGTTTGGAGTCCAATTTTTTTATTTATCCTGACAAATTGATGATTCAAATTCCATTTATCATTTATTACACCCACTAAAGCTTCTCGTATTAGATCTGCTCATACACGACAATATAGCAATTATGTCAGTGGTTGGAAGATGACAACTGTTTTGAAGAAAATCCAGTGGCAGTTGATACGTTTCTCCAGAAAATATACATCAGAACTTCCGTGATATTGCGCATGGACAAGAAAACAAACGAATAGTATGCAACTTATGTATATTAGTCGTACTGTATATACTTTATAGGCTCAGAGATTGTGTTTTAATTATTTATTTACAATCAAATGAGGGAATCGCAGGCGACATGTGGTGCTTTGCAGCGTTCGGGAAAAGCTAAGTCAGTTTTCACAGTCAAATTATTAAATCTTTAGTGTTTTTTCGTTTTTTTATTAAACTACATCAGACGTTTGTTTTGGCTGACTTTTTATGGCATTATCGTGTTAAATAATTCTCAATATTAGACAAAAAATTGCGCAGAGTAGCCTTATCTCACTCGACACTTATGTTGCCATGATAAAATAAAGACCCAAATCCTGCTGATACGGCTAGAAAACAAGCGAGTACAAATATACCGTGTGCTTACATAGTTCAATACGATAACGCAGGCTTACATCAGACCTAACCAGGCCCGAATGCTCTTTATTTTATTTTTGTCGTTTCAAAAATAATTTTCGGAATCTTTATTTTTTGAATGGTAAAATATGGTAAAATATCACAGGATGTCCCTCGGATTTTTCATAGCCTGGATAAATTCGCTTCAAGTAAAATCACGATAGATTGGAGCATACTTAATTTTGCCTTCTCCGTTCTCTGGAAATGGTGGATCACTAGTGTGACGACATGCATCCATGAGTTAGCCTGGCAATAGGGAAGGCAATTGTTTGGCCCTCCGAACACTTGAGATGATAGCCGCTGAACCTGCTTATCTTGGTTATCAGATGACACGTGTTTTTTACCTTCATTTTTACAAACACCGTTGCTATTTGAACTATAATTTTTTTATTCATGATTGGAAGTATGAAAATGTATTAGTGTCGCCTTCATATTTTTCAAACGCAGTCCATTTATACACTAATGTTAACTTTCCTTGACATCCAGAACATTCGTCTTCCAAGGCAAATCAGTCGCGTTTGTTTTTACAATAATTACTGTAGCTTGGCCTAGATTACATTATTAGTATTTTATATATATTTGCTTTCACGTACTTAACTTTGAACAGGGATCAGCATATGAAAGGGAATGCCTAACTTAAATGCTACTATGCACTCCGAATTCATCTAATATTGTTTCGCTTGCTTTCTAATTTCTAAAATGAGCTGTTTTGGTTGATGTGTTCTGCCAAGCTAGTTCGCTGGATTCCGTACACAGTTCGAGATGTAGAACGCTCCCGTTTTCAGCAAGACAGTTGCCCCGTTGCTATCACCCATACATATTTTTGCGTATCGTAGTGTGAAGCTATTCTTGTGTTCAAAGTGAAATTGCGTTAATGCTAAATGTTCACAATGTTTATGAATTAAATTCATTAATATTTTACATAAATAAACAATCATTTTCATAGAAGAAAGCTTACCACTGCAACATGGCCCCGAGATAATGCAAAAAGTCTTTCGAGTGGCAGATTTTGAAGACGTTGAAACTTAATTGTTCATTTACGTGATCGTGTCTTAAATTACTTTACTTACTTCTCGTATAAAATGAATCGGAAGATGCAGTAGTTGCAGCAAATTATTTATACTGTGAAAACATTTATTTATTTACAAAGTTCTTTTTGACCACACACACAGCATTTTGCTCTAAATCAAAGTTCTCACGCAGAAAGAATGAGAGTTTTTGTCAAAGTGCTGTGGATGGAGGGCTCAGCGGGCTGAGTTTGGCCCTTGTTGTTTTCCAACACATCGGTCTTCACCTGAAAATGTATGAACAGTAAAGCTTGAGCAGGCGTCTAAAGTGGTAAAGAAGTAGACTTGCTCAATGTTCAATATATATGAGGCTCTACTGCCACCAATTATAAACTTTATTTGCAATGGTCACTGAAAAGGCACATTTTTTCGTCATAACAAGTAAATTTTTACACAAACGTATTAGTATCATGTTCATTACTGCGATGTACTGGTATCATGTTCATTACTGCGATGTATTCGTATCATGTTCATTACTGCGATGTACTGGTATCATGTTCATTACTGCGATGTATTGGTATCATGTTCATTACTGCGATGTATTCGTATCATGTTCATTACTGCGATGTACTGGTATCATGTTCATTACTGCGATGTATTGGTATCATGTTCATTACTGCGATGTACTGGTATCATGTTCATTACTGCGATGTACTGGTATCATGTTCATTACTGCGATGTATTCGTATCATGTTCATTACTGCGATGTACTGGTATCATGTTCATTACTGCGATGTATTGGTATCATGTTCATTACTACGGTGCATGTATTTAAGCTAAACTAAGTCATACCGAATCGAAAATGCTGCGCAGGTCATTTGACTCTCCACGATCATCTAACGCTTTCGTGAGGTAGTAGATGAATGGGCTTATATCCTCGCCTTCGTGAGTGATTGGTACGCCGTGAAGTCCTGAAAAGAAATAAAAAAAGTAGTTTTCTGTTCCTGTTCAGTTTGAAAATGAGAACATACTGTCATGATGTCGGGCTGGGAAATTTGACCTATCGGCTGCATGAGTAGGTTTGGGTTTTATGCCTATCGTAACTTTAGCCTCTCGCTACAAAATCAGCAACTATAATTATTGTCGAGCAGAAATCTATTTGTGTTTGTATATAAAGTTTGGTAAAACTCGTCTTTTAATCGTAGCTTTTTCTCTTTTTTTTTGTGAAAAAAGCTGGCGCGTCATGCAGTTGGGCTGCTAAACGAGCATTTTCGTTTTATTCTTTTTCTTATTTCTCCTTTTCAAAATAATTGCCCCTTGTTAGGTCAGCATAGTGGACTGTGCTATACGAGACACCCAATGTCGGGCTATCGAAGTGATTCGTGAACGAACATATATCCACACAACTTCTTTAAAATATTTTGTTCATGTTTAATTTAATCTAATTTAACGTTCAATGTTCTCAGAAGGGTGAAGCAAGAAAAAATAATAAAAATAAAAATGTTCGTCTAGCAGCTCAACTACATGGCGCACCAGCTTCTCCCATGAAAGCGAGAAAAGCAAAAAAAATATAAGGATTACCAAACTTTACACATATAATCACACTGGCGTGTAATGTTCAACTGATCAGCTAACATGATGTATTTAACTCAGAATTTACCTCAGAATTAACTCAGGGAGGCATAGGATAGGGAATGAGTTTTAAGTTTTCTAATTTTGGCAATCTTAAGCTATGGATATCGGCGCCCCCCGAGGGAGATACTGTTCAGGGGATCTTGTGTAGGAACACACCTGTGCATAAGGTCAACGTCCATCTTTCCTTTATAGGGGTATTAAACTGTTGTTTCTAAGGAAATTGGCATTTCCAGGGGGAAAATGTGGGGTCTCGAGGTGTAAGTTTGGTTGGCTTTCATTTTGTTGGAACATAATAAGGATTTTGTTAATCACTGTGCTCTCAATTTTCCGTTTACTTGTGTCCTCTTTTTTAGCTCCTCTGATTTTCTTCTTCAAATTTTATCTTGTTTCCTAATATTTCTTCCAAATTTGTTCTCGCTTTACGCAGGAGATCTTACTTGGGAACAAAACTTGCGTATAGATTCCGCGTTTTCCTAACGCGATACTAAATCGCACTGTCATCCTTCCTCTTTTTGGAACATCATTGTTGTGGTTAATTATGGAGGCCAAAATATTTTATGATATCAAATTTATTCCTCATTATCTTGATTCTACACAAGTGCCTTGCTCATTTCTTTCAATTAAACCGTTTTCTTTTGGCAAGATATTCTCAAACTAACTAATCTAATCGAAATTCCAGTTTTTGCAGACCATACTGAATGGTCACTTCTCTTTAGATTGCTAGTGTTCTCATTTGGTAGTATTGAACTAACTAATATAATTATTCAATAATTGTCACAGATTCGTGAAAGAAGATCACACGAATTGTATTCAGTGTAGGTATTTATTTCAATTATCTTATGAAGAAAAATGTAAATTGGCTGATGGTTTTAAGTTAATAACCTTTCAGGGGATACAACTATTGTATCTACGGGAATTAGCGCTCCCAGGGGAACCATGTGAGGGCCCGAGCTGAAGGTTAGGTAGGTTTTCTTTTTGTTGATATAGAATAGGTTTTTGTTTTGTTACGGACCATCTTTTTTCGGTTCACTGCTGTCCTGTTTTTCAGCACCTACTACTTTCTTCTTCAATTTTTTGTTACTTCTTGAACTTCTTTCATAGCTTCCTGTTTCTGTGCACCTTGTGCATAGTTTTTACTTTCCCTCAACTCCATACTAAATGGTACATTCCTCCTTCCTCTCTTTTGTAACATCTTTGTCGTGGTTAAATGGAGGCTAAAACTTTCTTATATAATAATAATGATAATTTAAGTTCATCAGTGTTTTCACTCTCGGGATTCACAAACATGAGCCTCCTGATGTGCAGTTGGTCTCATTTCGTGCAAGTGATTCACGTCCTAAAGTGCTCAGAAATGAAGTGATGTCAGTTTCACAACAAGCAACTCACCTGCATCAGAGCTGTCAAAAAGTAGGACATCAGAGGCTTGCGGCAGGGGATAGCGTCTCTGGTCACGTGGTGCTCTGCGGGGAACGATCTTTGCGTCCATCTGGTGGGGAGAAAACAAAACTGATGAAAACAAAATGATGTAACTTTCCGATTGAGAGAATTGCAGCAATTACGTTTGTTTAGCTGATTGAGTAGGAATGCCACTGGAATGCATTCACTTTACCGAGAAGAAATATTGGCTGCGTGCTTGAATCGAATATTATTTAATGATCAACGGTGTTTTTCAAGTGAAAAGCCTGGAGAAAAACTGTTTCTTTAATCATTTGCCACTGGACCACCTAGCTGATCTGAGTGCGTGCTATGAGCAAACGTATGATTCTATTTGAGGCCCTGATCGTTATGTATAACTATATCAGCGCTTAATCACAATTTTCACCGTAGAGATTACTGATGACTGGGAAAAAAATTTTGTTCATTATTTTGTTACATTTTGGATTTCGGAGCTCAATTTCAACTAACGTACGATATAAAACTTTTTTTGCCCAAAGATTACGGAAATATAATCCTTGAATTGAATTGAAATCCATAAATCAAATCTGTGAATCAGATCCTTGAACAAAAATTCTCACATCGCAGATGAACAATTTGGGTTTGCCGGCCAATTTCGAGTGCGGGTCGTTTGGCAGGAAAGGCTTCCAAATATTTTTGAAGTCGACGCAGCCGTCAGCGAACGCGGCTTTGTCGTCCATGGCCCGCCCGATGAGCACCAGAGCGAAGGCATCAACGCCCTCCGGCATCTTGCTCAGTGCTGGGCCCAGGGAATCGGTTCAATGTCCATAATACAATAATCTTATATTCTAAATTGTAACTTCTTGTTATTGAATATTTCATGAGACTTGCACTGTCACCAGACGTGGTGATCATAGGTTTAAACTCATGATAATATGTACCAGACCGCTTTCAAATAACCCACTATTTATTTAATAACATTTGTTTGATATGTTGGTTGATTCATCTCTCTGTCGTGTCACGCTCTTAAAGGATATACTACATAAGAGTAATATTACTACCAGGCGAGATATGCCCAATGGTCTTATCTGTGATACGACCTAATTACAAAACTAATGCGCTTTACAGAACTTGCAAATTATCAAATCCCGTCATTTTTTTTACCGGCTGTGTACGGAAGTAAATATTAACAACATTGCTCGTGCAAAAAAGTATGACCTGGTTTGGTTAGGACGTACTGTTGGAAAAGGTTAAATTATTGTAAGATAAATTATATTTAGATAATGAGTTTTCGTTAGGGTAGGTTCGGTTACTCTCGATAAAAAAAATATACTTGAATGTTTTAGGGGCTGCTAGTATGTCTTATTTACTATCGATCAGTAAAATTTAGAGAAAATTTTAATAACACACCTTCGAAAAACTTTTATGAGTCGTCTATTCGTGTTCTGATTCGACATTTACAGTAGAAATGACTACAGGCAAAAAAATGAGAAATATAAAGAGAACGAGAAGATTACTGTATATATGTGCATACTTTTCATGCGATTTCAATATAATTTTACCATAACCCTGTATAAGTTAATGCTTATCGTCACAATGTTAGTGAACAAATCGTCAGGGTACCTCGTGCCATTCGTCATTTAAAAAAATCTTATAACAAAATAGACGCTTTCCGAAAACATAGGATACGTTCACATGGGGACTGGCGCTCTATGGGAGATACTGTTCTGTTACTCTGTTGTAGACAGACCCAAACGCCATCTAAATAGTTTCGGCGCCTCTTTTGCTTCTTACGGCATTCATAATATCTTTGCTGTCTCTTCTTTGCCTTTTTCATTATTTTCCTCTCTAAACTGCTGTTTCTAGGCTCACGGTAGCATTTGGCCGTCAAATAATTTTCAAGAAAATGATGTGTGCCGTGTTACAGGTGAGCAATCAACGCAATGATTATAAGGTGAATTGAATATTCGATAAGAAGACTGCTTTCACACTGATTTAAACGATCAACACTATATATATTGTTTTAGAGTGTTCTCATAAGACTGTCGGAACTCATGCCTCCAAACCTCGCGCCCCTCAGTTTCTTACTCTGTTCGGCTTCACTCTTGAACTTCTTAGATTCGAGATTCAAGTATTTCTTGACGTCGAAGCCCAGGCGCTGGAAGCTCGCCTCGCACATCTCGGCCTCTTTCCGTGCTGACGGACGCGCCTCCACCGCCTGCAGGCGTGGCAAGGGCATAGTCAGAGGACGGGCTGAGCTGGAGTTATAACTTCAGGGCTCATGCCGCTGAATTATTTCTTCCCTTTAAATTTCACTTTTCCTTGAATGATTTCTTCACTTCGCAAATTTAGTTTTGAAATTCTCTTATGGAGGGAATTTCCTTCGAAGACTTCAACATGGAAATGAATTGCATTGTATAAATGGTTTAATTTTGATGTGTTGTACATGGAAAGAAATGGTTTTCCAGTCACTAGTAAAATTGAAATTTAAGCGTGGAATGATTTTCTTAGCTGCAGAGACTTCACTCTGGCCATCATTCAAAGTTTGGTTACTCGTCGAATAGTAAAAGTCATTGCTGCCGGTATAAAATTAGTTTCTTAACAAAACTGAGGTTGGAATATATCATTTACTTTTCGTTGAGAAACGTGAACGTATTTTACTTTGACGATATACACTCCTGATCAAAAGTTAATGATCACTTGAAAATGTAGAAAAATGCCAACTTTTAGTGATAAATAATTAAATGTATTAAACTAGAGATCGGTAATTACTAAAGGTAAAGAGTGAGAAAGATAAAAAATAACAATTGTATGAATTTATTAAGAAATCAATATATATGACTTTTTCAGTTGATCAAAATGATAAGACCACATACAAAAATCATAGGAATTCTTTCTTCAACGACGTTAAGGTGAGCAAACATTGAACTTAGTAATGAGTACTGCCTCCATCCTTGTTAATAACCTCGAAAATTCTTAGTGGTATACTAGAAACGAGGGTTGCTATGAATTATTCGCGTGGGCTTTATATTCTAATTTTTTTACAGCTTTAATGGTTCTATTCTGCGGAGCAGAAAGTAAATTTGTTTTATTTCAAATAGTTGTGCGCGGTGCTTCTTATTCCATCTTGAAATTATGGTGAAATGAGCGTTTGATGAAATATTTTTGAAGCTTTCCAGGTAATGGGTTTTTTACTTATTTCAGGACGCATTTAAATTTTGATGCTTAAGTACTGATATGTGCAATATGTTCTTTAAAGGTTAGATGATTATCTATTTTAATGCCCAGAAACTTACTGGAGTTCGTTTCTTCAATCTCACCATCACAAATTTTAATACGGGGGATAGAAGAAATGTGCTTGTAAGAGAATATATCGTACGGATTTTGTTTTATCGATATTGATACTTATTTTATTCATTTTGAGACACATTGAAAGTTTTTGCAGTTCGTTATTTATACTATCTGTAATTGAAATGAGATTTTTATTAGGGAGAGCCGTAGAATGCGTGCTGCCGTCGACAAAAAATATGAATTGGAAAAATGAAGTAGATTTGACTATATCGGTGATTAAAAATAGGAAAGGCTCAAGAACATATCTTTGTGGTACTGCATGGTTAATCGTCATGAGTTTAGATTATGCATAGTCAATGACAACGCAATGGTTCCGATTTGTTAGGTAGTATTTAAACCAATCATGTACAACTTAATGCCTTACAGTGGAGTGTCGAGAGTAAATGTTTTGTCTACGTAATCGAATTCTTTTGAAAGTCAAACACAAAGCTTTGCTTCCTCTATACTATAATGAAGGTATTTTAAATGATTTAATACAGCCTGCTTTGTTGATTTTTTAGAACGAAAACCAAATTGTTATCACAGGGAAATTATTTTTGCTCAAAATAGCATTACACTTTTTACTTATAATTTTCTTTAATATTTTTCTAACAATTGATAGCACAGAAATATGTCTATATTTGTTAACGCGTGTTTTATCACCATTGTTGGAAATAGGGGTTATCCTATTAACTTTGCAGAAGTTCTAAAGAAACCAAGGAAAAGTGAGTAGTTATTGGTATTTGAAATAAGAAGTGCTATTATATTAGCTATGCGTTTCAGTACTGTAGCCGAGAACGGCGTTAATTCATTTGATTTACTTGTCAAGTGATTTATCCACGCGTTTACAGAGCAGAAATTAGAAGGCATGAAGAAAAAAGAGCAGTGTTCACTGAAGTCTCATGTATTCCGTTATCTTCAAAACTATCCGTATTTAAAGATGCTGCGTAAATTCGCAGTAACAAAGAACAAAATCAAACCAAATTACGACTTAAACTACACAATATCATCTTTCCTAGAATAATAAAGTGTTTGTTTTGATTTTGTGCTGAAATAGCCTTTTTCATTCACCAACGTTCAAAACTGCAATCTGCGAATTTAGTACACTCGAACAGTTTTTTTTACCGGTCGTTGCAGTTGAGTCGAAGGTTTATTCTCCTTTTCCTCGTAGTCAAACGCCAAAATGAGGCAAGTTCCCCTGCTGCCGTGGTCCATGTTGTACGCGCCTCCCGTTGTTTGAGAGCCGGACTCTTCCGCCCCAACCGCGTTGATGCTGGGCATCACAGAGGGGCATATGACACCTCAAATTAGATGAAATTCTGTTTTTTGTGACTTGAAATCCTTACGCTACGATCTGTACAAGACAATAGACTCAACTGTCGTTAAACGTTCTGTTTCATCAGTTCTGATGAAAAATTTGCAGAAAGTAGGAACTTATTATTGATTCAAGGTACGTGTGTAACAGGTAACGCCATCACATTAATCTTCAGAAGAATTAGCCTAGTATTTATTTACCAGAGGACCAAAACTTCAGCGGCTTAAATTTTAAAGTATTTGAATGTACCTGATAAGCTATCGAGATTTTCCTATTAAACGATTTGAATGAGAAAAAATTGTTTGTTAGAGAACACTTCCGTAATTTCTGAAACCTCGCTGCTCTTCTGTCCATGAGATCCAGTCCGTCTAACAAAAATAATGGTATGAGGTTATCAACTTAATGGATATGGATCTCTTTCTTTTTCTCTAAACACTTCCCCCTCAGGGGGAAACAACTATTGTAGCTATGAGAATTAGTGCTCACTGGAAGAAAATGTGTGATCCTGAGCTAAGAAAGTAAGCCTTCTTCATATAAATAACGTGTTTTTTGTTTTGTTTCGGTTTACTGCTGTCCTGTTTTTCAGTACCTCTTACTTTCTTTTTCAACGTTTACCTTGTTTCATAACCTTCCTACTAAACTATCTGTTTCTATATATGTGCATGGGACCCTGAGATGGAACAAACCTTGTGCATAGATTCCGAGTTCCGTTAACTCTACACTTAAAGGTGTTTTCGTGCTTCCACTATTTGAACATCTTTGTTGTGGTAAGAGAAGCTAAAACTAATTTACAATCTATGAATGTAAACACTTCACCGGAAATTTTCTCAAGCATTTTCAGTCTATAAGATACGAGCCTAAAGCTCGAAAACTACCCATGTATAAAAATTGAAACATTCCCTGTGAAACTTGAATGCTATTGAAAGGTCAGTTGTTTTTCTCGCGGAATAACCGTAAAAAGTGTACTTAGAAATCCTAGCACAATCGCAGATTGTTAAGAGAAATGGTCTAAGTAAAACAGAAACATCGATGGCATCACTTTAAATGAACTTAAAAAAATTATTTAAAGGTTTGATAACGTGTTGATGCAAAATTGAGCGGTGATTTTCAAAAATTCTATCAAACTGATGAAAATTGGGTTGTAAAGGTTTATTACATGACCTGTATGTCTGGCAAATTTTCGTAAAGTGTGTAGTATTTTGACGTTTTATATTTTGATGCATAAATCGGACGAAATTTTGACGAGGCATGAACTATGAATTCTCGAAGGAAATAGTTCTTCTCTCGAAATCTAGACGAAACACCATTTATGTTGTATTTGATTAGCACAATATTCATTACACATTATTCTATCCCGCAAGTTGGCAGAGTTAATTATAATATTCAGGCTGCAAGTTTGTATTTGAGCCATTCGACTTATTGAAAAGATCAGCATTTGCTGCATGCACGTCGTCCACTCACCTGTTAGCTTCATCCATCGGTACGATTTCTTGATAGGTAATCTTCTACAGTGCGAGAAGGTATAGATGAAGTTTAAGTTGAAATGTTTTATTTTCTGTAAAGGTCACTTGAGCAATATTTATTTTCCACCTCTTGTAATCCGCAAGTTTTTTCTCGATACTTTCGAAGAAGGCGGTCACAAAAATCTATTACTTCCGTATACAATTCACAAATTTGTCGTAGTTTCTCAAGTCAAACAAAGTTAAACGAATTCCCTGATTTCACGAGACTTCATCAATTCACTGGTACTTCTGTTGGTGTTCGGTTGGTGTTACAACTCGTTGTGTGACCCAAAGCTTGGCTTGACCTTTTATATCTTTCAAATTTTAAGGCCATGCCTTTCCTGAGTGTTAAAATCTTTATCATCTATGACTAAGGTACTTGGTGCGCAACACCGTAAATTGACCGCCGTATAGTATGTAATGAAAACTCTAGTATCGCCGAAAGCAGTAATGGGAACGTTTTTCTCTCATTAAATGATTGACTCAGACGAATGAAAACTTACCCTAAGCCTTCAATCGTTTTACAAGCCTCCTGTTGAGTTATCTGGGCGATTATGGTCGCTATGCCTCGTTTAATAAACACCCGTTGCGCATTCAGGAGGAAAATATTTTCATAAAGTGTGATTATGTGATCCACTGATAAGCTTATCATTGAAGCTTTACATTTATTTAAGTATTACAATTTTAGAACACATATTTATTATTCATTTTTGAGTAATCATATCCGGAAGGGATTTGGTACATAAGTATGATCCAAACCCGAGTATTATAACTTATTAAATGGAATTACTCGAACCTTCTTCAGCACGACAGAAATCAAGTGGGTTTACTGGTGAGCGATGCCTTCAGATTTGTTGAAACAGCGTCATTACATGAATGAACGTGAAATAGTCGTTTTGATACTTCTCTTTAAAACACAATCATTGGCGAACGCAAATGAATTTGACATTCTTTTTTAGTGTTTTCAAATCTTGGACTTCGTCATTGTTTGGTAAGCTTCTGAACATCGTACGAGAAGGATGGAAATTTTGTGATTCACAGTCTGGGTCCCAGCAAATTTTGGTCACCATCAGGCGACGCCTCAAGTGTTTTATATTCTCACTTGCCTCTCTTGAGTGAATGTGTATGCAGTGTACCAATGTAAGTGTTATAAAAAGCTTGCGCTGCTAAGGCATGATTAGGCATTTTACCAGAAAATTGCTGTTCTATTTAACGGGAGCTAGACGAGTTTGAATTTTCCTGCGTGACGATAACTCCCAATGATATTTTTTTCTAAGCTGAACACACCTTTCGTTTTTTTACTTCGGCCTCTAGCAACATTGCTGAAATTTGGCGAAGGATGTTGTTGGAAACATTTTGCACTATCATTCCACCAAAGAAGTCTGTAAGTTACCTGCTCTATGAGATAGTTTTGAGCCCATGCTGTTTGCCAAAGGCGTGTGTACCTGTGTTAATTTAAGGAATACTTGAAAATTATAATCTAGTCATGATATATGATGGTTCACTAATAATTATGGGTTAGTGAGGTGATTGGTCTCAAAAATATTTTAAAACCTTATGCAATTACTGAACTAAGTTTCTTCTTTTCGCTGTGGTGTTTGTTGGGACATAGGAATATGTTTAAAACTTTTTATCTACTGAAAAAAGATACGCGATTCACAGCCCGTTTGTACAATAGACGGGATGCCCAGCAGTCCTCCAAGTGCCTGTACAGACACAGCCCCCGACTACCAGACATGTAGAGGAATTATTGAATCGTTCCGTTAGAGGATGGGTCATTTGGGGCTTGAGTTTTTGATTCAGATGTTATATGAAAGAAGTGGCGAAGTGATCTTACCATGAATCTTTGTAAGGGGTTGGTAAAAATTTATTTTATTTTATTTTTTCAGGTAAGAGCTGAGCGAAGGGCGCGGCCAGTGATGGTGAGTATGTAAAAACAATTTTAATTTTATTTTTCACTTCTCATGTGTGATTAATTTTACACGTTATCATTAATAATCTTTCTATATACTTTTAAAACTTGTTATTGATGTCTCAAAAATATGTTCACAAATATTATCTTACATATTTACATAAGCTTCTGCGTAGCATTCCTATTTCCTTCTGTTGACTGACTTTTGCTAGTACAGTTATCTAGTTATAGAACTTTCCGTCATCAAATTTTAAAATTATGCTCTTGTCATTTCTCTAACATGTATTGTAAACAACTTTGGTTCTTTAGAATTGTACATAAAATTGTACATCCTTCCTCGCGGCCTCGCGTGATTATCGTACGGAAAGTACTGCGTAAAAATATCGCACCGTCGACCAGCAAGATAAAGCTTTACGCTGCGCTCATAAAACATGCGGTTGAATGAAAAAAAATGAAGTTGGAATGGTAATATTGTTCACAGCAGACAGTCTAGAAGCGTCCATGTTCTTTCGGGTCTCAGTATTGAAGTTTCTATCACCTAAGCTACGTGAATAATTTTACGGCAATAGCTGAAAAGTACAACATTTTTTCTTTCATGCTTCAAGCTCCCTTAGGGAGATACAACTATTAATTGTATCTGTGGGAATTAGCGCTCCCAGGAGGACAAGGTGAGGGCCCGAGCTAAAGGTTAGGTAGGCTTTCTTTTTGTTGTAATAAAATAGGCTTTTTTTTGTTACGGACCATCTTTTTTCGGATCACTGTTGTCCTGTTTTTCAGCACCTAATACTTTCTTCTTGAACTTTGATCTTGTTTCATGAACTTCTTTCTCATCTTACTGTTTCTATGCCCATTCTGCATAGATTCCGCGTTCCCTTAACTCCATACTAAATGGCACCTTTTTCCTTCCTCGCTTTGGATCGCATTTGTTCTGGATACAGAGGCTTTAACTAATAAACTTCATGCTTAAGCGGTTCCAACAGTGCAATCATATGAGTTGCGATATTAATTCATTTGAGTTATTTCCTTGAGCTGCAATTTAAATTAA
This sequence comes from Morinoia aosen, assembly GCA_030386875.1. Classification (NCBI taxonomy): domain Eukaryota; kingdom Metazoa; phylum Arthropoda; class Malacostraca; order Amphipoda; family Talitridae; genus Morinoia; species Morinoia aosen. The sequence continues at coordinate 15,604,515 of CM059571.1, read as the reverse complement.
AAGCTTCGAGCTCGAGTTTGAATTGTATTGAACTCCATTATTGAAATTGTATCTCCTGCGGAATAAGTATTTGGGTGTGAAGGGATTCTGTAGTGTTTCAGATAATTTTCTGCATTAATTCAGTTTCGAAAAATTCGCTATGAAAATTTATCGTTTATTTTCATATCATTTCTATAATGTAAATTTGAATTTTTAGTGTAAGTGTAAACACAAATTTTCAATGATATAAATAATGACGTGTACCTTGGCACTTTTATTTACAATTCGAATTTGCAAACAGCAAACCATCTACATACGTATATCCAACCGTGAGTTTCATCCGTGCAACAAACCGTGCCTGGTTTGTTGTCAGACTACTCCTGTGACACATTTGCTATGCAATGATCCTGAATAAATAATAAATATTTCATAATGTAAATAACCTAGAATATAATGCTCACACAAATGATTCTTTCAAAAATTTACAAATACTTAAACTTTCGGATCTCTACAAAATCTCCATCTGTAATTTCATTTACAAAACATTAAGAAATGATGGCGACAATAGCCTAAGACAATTATTGACTGCGCAAACTGGTCATCACGACCATTTAACCCGAAATAGAAGTAAATTCATGCTTCCTTATTATTCAAAGGCCAGGTCGCAACACAGTATTCTCTTCGTTGGAACCAAAACTTGGAACTCTATACCTTCAGAGATCCGTGAATGTAATTCGTACAAAATATTCAAAAGACATCTTGAGTCTCACTTCCTATCAGAATACTAGTAGTGTAAGATCACCGTGTCGAAATCTTGCCTCCTACATGTAACTAATGATAATGTCATAATGTAACTTGCCTTGTGTACCATAACCAATCTTCTCTCTGCTCTTGAATCGTTTTATCGAACATACTGTTAAATATAGCCGACTTGACCTATATTGTAAAATACAGCATAAAATATCGAGTTAATTATCTCAATGATCAGTCTAATGCGAAACTAGGTTAAGTGAACTAGGTTAAACTTTTGTACACCCTAGAATAGCGTTATGGTAGGATGCCCTAGAAGTCGCTGAACTTATTCGGGCCCACAGGTAGCTATACGTACTCAAATTTGACCATTGTACTAGACTTAAGTAAAATTCTACCTCTGTATCACCTGTGGTAAAATAAATTGTTTAAATACCTGGGTTATCCAATCATCAGGCCACTCTTATCTTCAGCTACCTTACTCACAGTTGACGCTTCCACTACTGGTGAATGGGTGAGCGTCTGATTAACAAACGATGTGAGAGGGAACCCAAAGAACAGTAACTCAGACACATAGTCGTTTCATTGCGACATATATTTGCATTTACTTCAATCGGTGTGCTGCTTATGCTCAAACAGTTTCTGATACTAAACGTCACGAAATCCAGCGATGTTGTCAGTCTCGTTTAGCGTAAAGCGTTAGGAAACAAAAGTGAGCAAGCGCGGTGCTAACACAGACCGTTGTATGAACTTCGTTTGATGACTTGCCACGTAGAATATACTTGGAGAGCTATGGATGACTTCAGTTTCGAAGCGACCAGATCGCTATTGCGAGCGTTGACTGCATTGAGACTTCCTGGGGAGTGCGTGGTATTGCAGAAGTACATTGCGATGAACTGTTATTTTGGGGACTAAACACTTGGCGGTGAGTTGTTTTATCCAGCGAGGGAAGGTCTGCTGTGTACTTTCGTATATGCATAGAGCTTGAGCTCCTCTCCTCTCAGCAAGGCGAGCTCGGTCGTTACAGAATGAGTTGATGTTCAGTACATATAGAGTGTGACCCTGAGGGACTCTTAGGAGATCATTACAGACCTAGTCAAATTTCGTTTTTTCTGTGCTTAGAAATACGGGTGGAATTATTTATGGTGAGAAGTGTTGCGTGAAGAAAGTGTGTCGTTGGTTGTGGTCGTGCAGGACCACACATGGCGGCCTGTCTCAGAGCGTGGTGCTCGCTGCCCCATTTCCTGCAACAGACCAGAATTGAGCGAATGTTTAAAAATGAGGTTCACGCATCTGAATCATTCTTTCATGGTCACATGCAATGTATCTTTCCTCTGTTATTTGTGGGCGCTCCCAGTAATATCGTCGTGAGTTCTCTTCATCAGTATAGCTTTTGGAAAGCGAGCGCTTATTGATTAAGCTCCGGAGCTCCTTCATTTTTTCCATGAGCGCTGTCCATTGTTTAGTTTGGTGAGTGTGGTTTGTGATACCGAAGCACATGGTTCACAATAATGGGCTAGTTTATTTGTCAATATCTGATCAATAAAATAGTGTGGCTCTCCACAAAATAATTTCGTTTTCTTACGAATGTTAGTTTTCTTCGTTGGTGTGACCGGGGACCATTTACAGACACTTCATGAGTGGTGTCGATGCTTTTTAAATCTAAAAAATACATGCACTTCTTTTATTGCTTGTATCTATACATTCCTAAGCAGCCAGGAATTTTCTGCTGGAAGAATTGCTACTTCATTCACTCTCCTTTACAATGAGATGCATGCCATGTTTTCCTACCATGTGCAAATGCTTCAACCTTTAGTTATCCTACAGTTAACATGTAAGGTGAGATAATACAATGTTCAAGCCCATTTTTGATGATATTACAAACATCGTTAGGACTGAAATTCCATAATTTGAGAGCAGCAAAAAATAAACAGTCTAGAGGCTTAGCTTTTGAGTAATACGGGACTGTAAATTTTCCTCCGTTTCTCGTCAAGTTGTCACGGTAGGCAGTTTGAACATTAAATATATCTTCGAAGTTCAGAGTTCTCATTAGTTTTTAGTATTTTGCGGATAAATCTTCATAGAGTTGATAAAATACTGTTCGATTGAACTTATTACTGCTCTTCTTCCCGAAATTTTCAACGGAAATTATATGGTAACTGAGAAGATGATTATCCTATATTGACAAAAGCCAGCTGTTTTTTTTAATGCAACTTGTGACTGCGACTGTATGCCTAGAGGCTGAAAGTAAGAAATAGAGCCGATCTTTAAAAGTTATACGACGTCATCTTTTGTGAATTTCGACTCACCCAGCTGAAATTTGTTCCACGTATTCCAAGTTTGTCATAACTTTGTTCAAGCATTACAGTAGTTGGATTTCCTGAGACTTCATTTAGCTGTTTTAGATGAGGTTTGCATAAGATTATGTATACCTCAAGGATCATGTTTTCAACTAACCTTCGGCATCTTACCAATGTTCACTGAAATATCGAAAAAATTGACGCATCGTTCAAAATGTTCGTTGTTCTTGAAAGAACAAATATTTGCATAATTTCTGTAGAAACCGACAAGGACGAGAGCTAAGCCTCGTTTTTTTTCGCAATGATTTAGGTTCCATAAATACAAGGTTTTTGTAACCCATGATGCTTCACGAGTGTGTTCTATTTTTAAAATATACATCAGAAATTATTCAAAACGAGTGCTTTGAAGAAGATAGTCCTTCAGTTTTTCTTGGAGATCTCGGTGCTACGAAGGATGTCTGAGCTACGCTCAGGAGGTTATGTTGATTGTGTCTGTCCTCGACAGAGTACCTTGGGAGTCAGCACTCCTCAGTGGTAACCCTAGCCACCCACCACAGAATCATCCCCACTCTAGTTGCTGTTTCTGCAGTGGGCTTAGGATTTAAGTTAACCAAGCCTAATCATTCTTCACGTTCGACTTTTTCGTGGAAGAGGCTGACGCATCGATCAACCAACATATGGAGCACAAGTGTTTTCGTCTTTTGTTTTCTTATACTAATTTCCCGTAACCTGGACATCGGGATGCGCACGTGTTTAAGTGCCATCGTTGCGAGTTGTGGCAACCAAAACGCTCTAAGTTTTACACCATTCTCGTGTTACTTGACCTACACCGAGTTTCCCTGTAATACTCATCTGTCAGAACAAGATCAGAGGCTAACCTTTGTAAGTGAAAGTGATAATATATCCATTGCAAGCGCCATTTTTTATTTGATTGCTTTCTATAGTTCAATATAAAACCACGATATACTTCTTTCTAACCTGAACTGTATACCGATCACTGAGTGTCATACGGAGCAATTGGTATGGTCAACGGTAAAATGAGGTGAAGTTTTTGCCAGCAAAATAATGCTTGACTCTTAAAACGTTTTCAAACGCTGTAGCTTTCCATGCTTCACAACAAAGAATTTTTTGCTGAAGGCTTTTCAGAATTGTTTGGGAAAGAAATTGGTCATGCATCATAACTTTATTTTTCAGTGCTACTTTCTAACAAAAGTTAAAATTGAGAGCGAAAAAACCCATAGGAACCAATATCAAATAATCAAGTGGTCCAGCTGCCGGCTGGCAGATCCGGCCCGCAGCTCGCAGGAGGCCGCTAAAGAACCGCCGAGAGGGCTTCCCTCCAGAATTTCGGTGTTCGGTCTTACCGCTGTCGGTCGCGGAAGTTTCAAGCACCGGCTCCCCAACTTTGGGAGTGGTATTAGAACTGAAGCGAGCAGTGCCATTTATTGTTTCAAAAAGCTTTGAAATTATACCTCGGAACGCTTCCGTACTTGATATTAGCTTTTGGTTGAACACATACAACTTCTAGCTCATTTTCGTGGGAGTATTGAACTTTTTACTGAAAATTGTCTCGTGTCTATGTAGCTACGAAGTCTCGAAACAAATGTCTGAGAGCCCGAGATCATGATACTTTCACAATTCCTTCAATTTAACTGCTCAAGTTTTATCTCATTTGAAAGCCACTTAATTTTATAGTCTGCCTCTGTCCTTGTTAGATGTGAATGCCTGAGGAAAACGAGCCATTTTTATATTTATTTGCGAACTGTGCTTCCTTTCGTTTAAAAAAAAATTCGCTTAATTTTCTTTTGATCCATAGCTTGTGCTGTCTTTAATATTTGGTTCATTGTTCCTTTATTTATAGTTTTAATAAGTGCAATTTTTGAATATATTCGTCATTATATTTTAAATATCAAATGAGACCTCTATTGCTAATTTTTTCCGCTGATTATTTTCAATATCTGTTACCGTTTTTGCTATTACTTCTCGACCTCAGTTGAGGATACTAATTGTTTTGATTTAATGACGCAGTTAGAGGGCGGGCGTTATGCCATGGCGCATTCGGAAAGAAACGGTTAATATTTAATGAATTCACTTGATGTCTTAGTATACAGTCTTCGCGTGTGAGGTGTCCCCTGCATCTCACCCGCATCTGCTTAAAAATAAAAATGTGTATTAGTGATGCTGAGACATAATTTGTTTCCATCATGGTCTGAAGTTATGCTGCGGTGTTCCCCTCCGCTGGCTAAATAGCATAACTCACAGAGACGCTTACAAAATCACAAGAAACACGTTCTGAGGACGCTACATACCACCCCCAAAAATCGTACATCAGTTCAAACTGTGACTGACACCCCTCTAGTATTTTATTTTTTACTTAGTCTCTAAAGAGCAATAGTGGGAAAATAAGTAGGGACTATTTTTTGTGGTCCATTATAGAAATTTGGTGAATGATCTCGAACATTGGCCCAATATCACGCGATAATGAGTCTAATAAACTTGTGGTTGAAACGGCGACTACAGCAAAGCCTCATCAAACTTACTAATTAGCTTACAGCTAGAATGCGAGTTTAATTATTAGCAAAGGAGGCAGCAGTTGCGGGCATATTAGCGTGAATGGAGGGACGTGCAGTGGGCTGGTGGAGCAGCGGTGCGGGGTCGTTAAGGAAGCTCTTGCGTGGCTCGCATCGCTACGTGCTGGGCAGCTCAACTCCAGGACATGATGAGCGGCGACCCAACTCCCAGTCTCATCTCGCTTGCTTCTGCTGAGCTCAGCGCCGCACCTCCACCTCACGTATAAATGCCTCCTTCGACTGCGAGTGTCTCCACGATCTGCAGTTGGAGAAAACTTCTGTGAATCCTCAGGGAATACATGTACGCTTTCTCGACCTGGAGTTGGGAGTACTTCACTGAATCCATGCTGCATGAAAGTGGCCTCCTCAACCTCTGATGAAAGTGGCCTCCTCAACCATTGCTGAAAGCGGTCCCCCAACTCCTGCTGAAAGTGGTCCCCATAACTCCTGCTGAAAGAAGCTTCTTCAACTCCTGCTTAAAGTAGGTCCCGTAACATCTATTGAAAGTAGCCCTCTCTACTCTTGCTGAAAATAGCTTTTTCAACCCTTGCAGAAAATGGCTTTATCAACCCTTGCTTAAAGCACGTCCCTCAGCCCCCGGTGCTAGCGGCGACCATAGCTCCTGCTGATGGAGACTTCTAGATGTCAGTGCGTAAATCATCTTTGCGTAAATCACCTTTTTGGACCGAGGCGTACATGCTTTCTCAAATCGAAACTGAATTGTCATATTCGCAATTGTAAATGCAACGGGTTAAAGCTAGAATTAATTTTTACATTGTATGAGCACGAGCCGTGTGTGGCACAGAAATGTGGCCTGCGGGAAATGTGGTCTTCGATTATTTACATTTGTTAGCAAACCTTACATTTCAACCGTAAATGAAAAATATATTTATAGTCGTAGTAATAGTACTAATTAGCGCTCCCACAAGGATGAAATATTTCAACCAGAAGGTTAATGACATTTTCTTTTTCTTGAAATGGCAGAGGTTTTAGTTTCGCTACGGACCATCATCTTTTGAGTTCGATTCTATCATTTTTTTGCACCTTTCAGTTTCATCTTCAATAATCACTGTGTTTCATAAACTTCTAACAATTTTGCTGATTCTGCGCGCTGGGTTTGGGAGGATACACCTTGTGCAAAGGTTTTCAGATCACTAAATTCCATAATACTAAGTGGGGTCTCCCCCTTCCTCTCTTGGTAACACCATTGTTGTAGGCCGGGATCCTTAAACTTATTTATAATCTTGAAAATAAGAAATTTATTTTCTCTGAGACTTCCCAGAAAGAATTATATCTAATTGTGGAAGGTTTATGACAATTATCTTTAGATTTATTAGTTACTCCCAGCGACGCGCTTGTCTGAGAAATGTTGAACTCTTTTCTGACTTAGGGTTCGAAATATTACAAAGCAATTTTTCCAAATGATTGCGTACTTATATAGTTTTGTTCACGCCTCACAGCCATTACTACGATTCAAGCAAACACATAGTGGCTAAATATCCGATGTAGTACTCAACGTAATTTCGAATATAAAACAACGTTTCAAAGGGAGGCCACTGGTCGTGTCGCCTTGACTACTTTCCGAACATTATTTACCCAAGTTTGGCGACAGAAGGTGCTCTGGAGTGCCGTGGGGCGAGACTGCACACAAAGCTCAGCCAGGCCGGCGTCTCATTTCAAAAATTGGTTTCCAATATTGCAAAAATACAAGCACCACTGGATGGCATGAAAAACTCATCATAAAGTTTTTGCATCAGCTTCCCCTTTCGAGGTTGCTTGCATTAACATCTTTTATTTCTTTTCCTTTTGCTGCAGTCGTCGCCCCCAGGGTTGGAGAGCTCTGTCTATAGGGGAAGTAGTGCTCTCAGAGGTAAGATGTGAGGTCCCGAGCTAATGGCTAGGTTGGCTTTCTTTTTCTTTAAATATAACAAGATTTTGCTTTGTTGCAGAGCATTTTTCTGTTCACTGATATATTTTTTTCGGTGACTCTGGCTTTCTTTTTCTACTATTATTTCACATCATACATTTTTTCTGTATCCACTGTTTCTATGCGCAGCAATTTTTATGTGGGAACACGCCTTGTGCATTTGCTGAGGCTTAAAATAACCTATTTGAGTAAAATTGTTACCAGCTAAAGTTTTCTTTTATTTATTTCGGGCTGCTTCACCATGAGACTGCAATGAAGGGGTTCTGTTTCATTTCTCAATGCTTACAGTATTCTTCATTATTCTTGGTAGCCTTGAGCGCCTTCAAATACGAGTCGTATTCACCCTTGTCCAGTGACAAAAGAGACAGGGGTACCGCTCGGTGAGTGACTTTAGCGAAGCACCACAGATCATCCCACGCGCTAGAAAGGCCTGTGGCTTCATTGGGTGTGTTGTAATATTAGTGCTGTATGATGTGATGAGTACATGGTTATCTATGTCGCGTCTAGAAAAAGATTAGACGTGAGGATATACAATTAAACACTGCAACGTAAACGTTCGTTCATTTCGACAAATTCGAAATCTTGTAGAACTATACATCCAGATTCTATCATATGAACACACGCTTACTTGGTATAGTGCGTAACTATGAATGTCGGCAGTGTAGTTAGCGATTGATGTCCGAATTCAACAGCTAATAAAAATATATTCATAATCTGGTCCCAGCTCTTGCTCATGTGACGGGAAAATATTGTTTTTCCTAGATATTATTTCGTTGCGATACGCGCTTTATACAGGAATTAGATTTTCATCTACTTCAAACCTTAGAATAAAAATCTATTAGTTCCTGTTACAAGCTCGTTTCCATGTACGAATTTACTATACTGACTCTAAAATATGTCTGGGTCACCACTGGAAGGGGCCCAGGTCACCACTGGAAGGGCCCCGGGTCACCACTGAAAGGGCCCCGGGTCACCACTGGAAGGGCCCCGGGTCACCACAGGAAGGGCCCCGGGTCACCACTGGAAGGGCCCCGGGTCACCACCGGAAGGGCCCCGGGTCACCACTGGAAGGGCCCCGGGTCACCACTGGAAGGGCCCCGGGTCACCACAGGAAGGGCCCCGGGTCACCACAGGAAGGGCCTCGGGTCACCACAGGAAGGGCCCCGGGTCACCACAGGAAGGGCCCCGGGTCACCATAGGAAGGGCCCCAGGTCACCACAGGAAGGGCCCTGGGTCACCACAGGAATGGCCCCAGGTCGGGCCTTAGGTCACCACAGGAAGGGGTCCGGGTCACCACAGGAAGGGGCCCGGGTCACCAGGTCCCACAGAGCGGGCCCGGCCCACCAAACAGGCGGGCCACAAAGTGCCGGTGCGGGCACACGGAGCTCAGTCTGTCATGGGCTCGTGCCAGCTCAGCACGCGCGTGTCACCTGCACCGACCTCCGCCGCGATCCGTTTCTCCTGCGCCAGTTTTACTTTCCTAACCGCGTAGAATTTCAGAATAATTATTGCGGACTGACTTGGTCAAGGCAGTAATGTTCAAGTATTGTTTCATTAATTTGTCTTGATTGTAGTGTGTACAATGCACCATGAAACCTGCGTTTGGAAGGAATGTATGATATTGTTTGAGCTGAGAGCTTCAGCGCTGGGGTGTAATTAGCGAGACTCTTCAAATTCTCCTTCCCAGACCAGAGTTTTTCGGAACCTGAAGGTTCGCATATATTTTATATCCTCCAATTAGCGAGGGGGTAGAATAATTTACCTTCCTCGTGTTTCCTTAAGATTCACTGGTTGCTGAATGCTTCTGCGGCCCAGTCTAATTTTTCGCCGCCTGCATGCTTGTTTTTCGCCACCTTAGCGATTTAAGCGATTAAATCGCTCAGGCGGCGTAAAACATGCATGCAGGCAACGAAAAAGTTAAACTGGGGGGGCACTCTTTGTTCATGCTGTTTCTGGATTCGTTTTTCGAAAATAAGAAATGATTTACCTTCGGGAACGGGCAAGGTACGCTAAAAATATTTCATTTCATGACAATAACAACTACCTCTTTATTCCTTAACTGGAGGGTGCTAAGTATACTGAAATATCCCGTTTTACATCGACCACTTCTATTTTATTCTCCAGCGAGGAGTGTGCGAAGTATGCTTTAGATAATCGGTTTTACAACTCTTACTTTCAAGTTATTAATGTAAGCGCCAGTTTAGGCTTTGCTAAAGGTAGGCGACAAAAGCATAAAGCACCATCAAATTTCCCGGCAAGCTGGAGTTGTAGGACCCACAAGGGCGTGCCGAGACAACTGCAAAGATTCTGACTTCGATCGCTGGCTAGTGCAGCATTGTGGGACACTTTCAGTATATTGATGTATTTCTCGGGACGCATTCCGTACTGAATTTCGTTCATGAATCTCACCGCTTACGAATTATTGGTGCGATTTCGATTATTTTACGTAGCAGTTGCTATGCCTAGCTTTACACGAAAGATAGAATGGATGCAAACGAAATGCATGCAGACAGAGCAATTTGTGATGATAAATGCATTGGCTGACTCAAAATCAGGCACTTGCTTATTAATATAATTGTAACTATAATACCAGTAATTCAAAAGGTGCATTTGAAAAACGGTATTTTGAATAATATTCTACCGATTCCTTCACAATTATAAGCATATATGTACTAAAATTTACTGCATCAGTGATGACCAACAAATATTGCGTCTACTTTCTGCGAGCGTCCTCGTTTCTTACTATTGAGCAACATGCTACATAATTCAGTTTGAGTCTAACATATTAGGAAGACAAGGCCGTAAATTCAGTAAATCTCAGAACGATCTAGACTCGAATTATCGTACCTGTCCGCAGGATTTATAAAAATTCCCTCAAAAATGATTTGCGTGCCGAGTTCTCGCAATTGGCGTTTTTCTCAGAAGTCCGGGAGAGCGTCCTGCCCTCGCTGCCGCAGGCAGAGGCGCAGCCACGCCCTCGCTGAAGGAACTGTTCCCTCGCCAAAGTTCCGCTCGTCCCGTTCGCATTCAAATATTGGCCATGAACTTGAGGACGGGGGCAGCTCTGTCACTAGCAAGTTTTTCTTTGCGAGCGATTGCCTTTCAGAACTTCTCAACGAGATTGCTTTCTTTTCGCTCATTCTTATTCGGAAAGAAGGGTCCTGTATTCAGTTCGTTACTTGAGTCACGAGGTCGTCACTCTCGCTTCAATAATGAAAGGTTTAAGATTGGACAGAAGGCACAATGCTGCATGTCAACTCAGACTTTCTCCAACTCGGAGAACCCATGACGGAATATGTGTTATCGTGGCCAAATCCAACTGTTCATATTGGAGACGCCAACGAAGTTTAGCCTCATAATAACTCTGAAAAAATAGGCATGGTCTTGTCACGTCTTATACTCGTTATTTCATTAGGATATGAAATTTCATTATGATATGAAATAACGGTTAAATAGAGGGTCAAACTGACAGAATCATGTGAGCATTTGACCGATGAACTAGTTTTGCGAGTACATTGGTAGTTCACCTTTTTCCCCGAGTCTCGAATCTAAAGAATTGTGATCTTTCGGTAGACTTTAGAACTTAAATGTGCGTCATTTGCTCATGTTAGTACTTGGTGTTACCTTCATAGTTAGGATCAATTAACGGAAGTGTGAAATTAAATTTTATTTGTTATTTTTGATGAAAAATTTATTTTAGCCCATACGTAATGCCCACTGTAAAATCGAAAAAGTTTGTGCCGTAACTCTTATAAACGTTTTACTTTGTGAGGAGGAAAACTTTGTCATTCATTTAGTTGTTCTTATTTTTTAGACAGACGGCTGCCACATTTGTTAATAAACCTATCAGAGTCTTTGAGAAAAAGCAACATTTATAATATTTCTCATTTTTTCTTATCCATGACAGTTACTTACTGATACAAAACTTGCTTTACTCGGAGACTACAATAGTATAATATAATTCACTCTATTTCTGAGGTTGCGTTCTACAATATATGTATAATTTAGTTTTAAGTAGCGATATATCTTCAGTTCGGTTCGGGTACATTAGGAGGTTCCAAAGCGTTAAACAATGTGAGCATCGAGCCGTCTGTTTTAATTCAAGAATATTTCATTTACGCTTTTAATTTCATTGTTTGCCACACCTCGACAAAAATTCAAATGAATTTTTAAAGAATCAAAAAAATGTTTCTTGTCTTTGTATATGTTTCCTTTTCAAGCGCATACATATCTGCAGAAATTATCCGGGTCAAACTTATTTCAAATTGAAATAAGTAATCTCCGAAAAATTCGATGCGGTGTCCAAAGCTTCAAATTTTTTCAATATCGTACGTTGTCCAAGTGAAAGCATACAAATTTTGCAGTAACTCATCAACGGAGCATCGCATGCCATGAAAAACACGAGCAATTGTGTTCCCGTAACTTCAGACAAACAATGTCGAGTGATTCAGCTCGTCACGCAATTAGAGCCTAATGTTGGAACATTATCGTACAACTGTTCGCAATTATCTGGGAATACGCTTACAATAGAACGCATCTATATTCAGTGCATGTTTTCGAGCCATGTTGTCGCAGCTGTTGCCCAGAACGGCTGAATAAATGACATTGAATTCGTGGCAGCATTTGTGCCGGGCAACTGAGGCTGGACGGTCGTACCTGATCCCAGGGATTGAGACCTTCATTACAGGCCCAATGGAAGGTTTTGCCGCCCTCAACCGTTCAAACTTTGACGCAAACTTCAGATTGCCGACAGCCCCGAACAGAAAAAGAAGAAAAGGATCTCTTAGCCCAAGAGATTTACTCGAAGCTCCCTTGTTTGAGTAGGTTTAGAAGCTTGACCTCAGCCACACAATGTCTTTCAGACAGTTTGGTTCTTCGCGCTCTCTCGCAGGATTTCAATTGATCAATTACAGTTTTCCGTTGTCGATAAGTTCATGCAAAGAACAAGTTCGTCCATCAACATGCTACACGAGAGCTCTTGTAATTGGATCACTCTCGCTGGTTCAGTTACAGTGTGTAGTTCAAACTAAAAAAAAAACTCGAGCAGAATCAAAATCGTGGGTTTCACATTTAAGCAGTTAGGCTATATATTTTGGGTAATCTGAAAGATATGTCAGTTATCGATTTTCTACTTTTTGGTGCCTGAACCTAATTAATTGAATCAAAATAAACAAGTTTTCTTCTAAGCACTTTCCGTCTCAAATGAGTATTTTACGATTTATAGCGGTAGGTTTAGTTTCGTCTTTGATGACAATGCGCTCGAATAAACATCTACTCATCGATTTTCGAATTTTTGTTGCTTGAATCATGGTAATAACATCGAAGTAAACAACTTTTCTTATATACACTTTTTTTGTCAAATGAGTATTTAACGAGGTATAACGGTAGGTTTGGTTTTGTCTTTGATGACGATCGCGCTGGAAGCGAGTGCACATTGCAGTGTTGTTGTCCGACGTGCTCCTTGAATTACTTGCCGCTTCAAACACTGGAGTTGCGGCAAGTCATTTACCGCTATAACTAACAAAATGCTCATTTGAGACGGAAAGTGCATAGAAGAAAACTTGTTTATTTCGATCTAATTAACTTTTTTAAGGCATCGAAATTTACAGAATCGATAGCTGACATATTCTTCAGATTTACCATATTTTGGAACTATTCTTGTATGAAATGAAATTTAAAAATTCTTAATAACTCACTGTAAAATGTTCTTTTTCTTATATTAAAAAATGAGAGCGTGCTTCTAATAGCTCATTCTTTCCGCTGTATGATGTATAAGAGAGTCGCCCTCGCAATCGTTTATACTCACCCAATAGAACGCAAATATCCGTACCCTGTATTTTTGCCACTCGTTCCCAGTAGCAAGTGATGTTGAATTTATTTGTTTACATTTCGAAATCAATACCATTACTATGGGTTTACTGATATCATATGCACGAGGCCATAAATATATTCTTCAAGGGAAAGAAAATAGTATAATGATTTGAGCTAACATGGTTAATGATTATTTAGGGTATTTAAATACGATGTTTTATCATATTTCAGTCTAAACATACGCTGTAGGTACGCACATGATTAACGAGTTCCTGGAAGTTCCAGTTCGAGTAGGTTCCAGCGTCAGGAGTTCTGGAAAATAATTCCTACTAAAAACTATCCAAGTTAATGACGATTACCCCTAAAGAATTTGATATTTGCTGTCTTATAGTTTATCATTCATTTTGTAAGTTTCTGCTGATTCAGAACAACATACTTCCTCTGGAATGAATAAATGATCGCAATTTTGTGGAAAATGCAATAAATGCTTTGCGCTCGAACATCGATTGGCATTGTTGCTGACCATGTAAACTGCATTTGCAATGTGTTATTTGTGAATTGATTATTGTTCAGCTTTGAAATGGGTCAATGGGTCATTTACGATTGAGCGGCTGTGCAATGATCGAAACTGATACCACATTCTAGAGCTAATTCATTCGATCGTATGAAGTTTTCTGTTATCCTCGTTTAAAATTCGAACTTCGTCTGTGACTTCTAAGTTCGAACAGATTCCCAATTACTGAGCTTTAGAGTTTACAATGGCATCTCTCTAGCGCAGGTCTCTGTACTGGCCAATAATGTTATATTCAGCAGAAGCCGTACGTTTGCGGCCTGGTTTTATCGGACACAGCGGCTGCAAAACTCCTTACGGTTCCAACGATCTGCTCTCGCTAGGAAAACAATTTTGTGCGGGACTTTCAAAAACGGAGCCCGTTTTATTGAAGGTGTTGCCATTTCCATCACTTGCGCTGCCAGTAATTTCTGTCTAATGGCCGACCCCCGACGATAGAGCTGTGCCCGTCTACTGAGATGCTCCGCAAGCTGGGCGAGATGGCTGCTATTCGAGTTGCTACGAGGTTAAAAACGAGTGGCTTTCTTGAGGTGCTTAGAGGAAAATCTTCGAGTAAATTGCTAAGGAAATCTGGTAACGTGAGCGGAAATTACGAATTCAGCAACAAAGTTGCTCTGTGTCATGAATGCATAGCTGACCAAATTATTGGGTGCAAAACACTCAAATTAATATTGACTCCTGTAGTTGCAGATACTAACATAATATTATCTAATCCTAGAAGTCTCTTTAGTTACTTTTGTTTTGCAGAAACTAAAAAAACAATCTAGTGTTTTGCAAAAGATCATATTTTCGATCAATATTGATTATACTTTTGTCAAAGAATTTCAAAATTCCGTGGCCACCATTAGGTAATAGGGTACATTTTAAGAAGTTTTACACGAATGACATTTTGCTCGCAAATGCTTACTATTCGAGATATTTAATGTTTAAGTTATTGGAATGTCGTATATAAATTTGAACAAACGGAGACGTAAATAAGCTGAAATACGGTATTGACGTAACGATAGGTGAGGTTAGATCAGGTAAAGTTTGAATAGTTGAATAAACTAACCTAAGTAAACCTAAGATAACTTAGGTAAATCTGAAGGAGATGACAGTTGTCGATTTTGTAAATTGCGATGCCTTAGCATAGTTAATTAGATCGAAATAAACAAGTTTTCTTCTATGCACTTTGTGTCTCAAATGAGTATTTTATTAGTTATAGCGGTAAATGACTTACCGCAACTCCAGTCTTTGAAGCGGAAAGAAATTCTTTGATTGAGTTGTATGGCAATACTGCAATGGCGTCTCGCTTCCAGCGCTCTGTCTTGAAAGACGAAACCAAACCTACCGCTATACCTCGTTAAATACTCATTTGACGAAAAAAGTGTATAGAAGAAAAGTTGTTTATTTCGATGTTATTACCATGTTCCAAGCAACAAAAATTCGAAAATCGATGAGTAGCTGTTTATTCGAGCGCATTCGTCATCAATGACGAAACTAAACTTACCGCTATAAATCGTAAAATACTCATTTGAGACGAAAAGTGCATGGGAGAAAACTTGTTTATTTTGATTCAATTAATTAGGTTCAGGCACCTAAAAGTGGAAAATCGACAACTGTCAAGTCCTTCAGATTTACCATAACTTAACTTAGCAATAACGACACCGATGGTTTCCCGCCACAATAAACTTTTTTTTGATTCTTGATTTTGGACAATACTTTTTCGGGAATTCATTGCATTGAGTTTGGCACAAAAACTATAGTTTCACCAAAACTCAGAGTATTGCCCAACAACTGTAAACTGGGAAGGAGCTCAAGTTTGGTTACGGTGAAAGTCAAGTTTCATAAATTGACTTTAGGACGAGGCAGGCTATAAAAATATTCATGCTCGGTGAATTTACGGTTAATGTTAAAGAGTTGCAACTAATCGATTTTCGAAGTTTTGTTGCCTGTATCATGGTAATTACATCAAAATAAACAACTTTTAATCCATGCACTTTTTGAGGCAAATGAGTATTTAACGAATTATTGCGGTAAATCCCTCACCGCAACTCCAGTGTTTGAAGCGGGAAGAAATTGTTCTGAGGGTAAGACTACAATGGACGCGCTCCGACGCGATCGACCCGACGCGCGCATCCAGTGCCTCCGACGCGCTCGACCGATCGAGCGCATTCCAGTCATCTATGACGAAAATGAACATACCGCTATAACTCGTTAAATACTCGTTTGCCGCAAAAAATGCATGAAAAAAAGTTGCTTATTTAGAAAAATGCATTGAAGAAAAGTTGCTTATTTTCATGTAATTACCATGATACAGGGAACAAAATTTCGAAAGTCGATTAGTTGCATCTCCTAAACATTAATTTTACCGAATTTATATTAGACGAAGCTGTCATGAGGTTTTCGTCTCAATTTTTGGCCATAGATTTGTAATCCTTTTCTTTCATTATTCTTCGAAAATATGAATGACTTCCAGTGCCTGATTCAATGAACTTAAAGAACCAAATTAAATGCATTGAAATTGAGAAATTAGAAGATCGGTGTATTGGGAGTACAACGTTGAAACCTTTAGCGAAGCTCATCATCAAATTACAGTACGAGGTAATTAATATTTACGCGGAACTTTACTAGACGCAAAGTACTTCTCGTGACGCCGTTCGGGTAATTGTCGAGAAGTGTTTCCCTTCTTGGATGGTCGGATTACATGGGACACGGGATCCTGCGCTTGGGAGGCATTCAATTTAAGCAGATATCCTCTGAGTGCGGAAGTTGGCACAGCGATGGCCGGCCCTGAATATTCTCCCTTAATGCTCCCTGGAGCCTCTCTGACGCTTTCCAGTATTGGCAGCTTCTTCAAGTGTCGTTCCCAGGCATGATCTAGATAGCGTCCTCCGCACAACTTGGTCCCGAAAGAAATTTCTATTGCGTCCTCCATGGGTAGTAACGCTTGCTCTTGTTCTGTCTTAAATGCTTTGGCTGGCTGAGAGATGAAATATAAATAATTGTACTGAACACTTATTCCGCCTCACGGTGATGAGGATGATTTTTTCCTGGTGCACCACCTAACCTGTGTGCAGGCCTGTTAGTACGCAAAACCTGCGAAGTTCTTTAAAGCCTTTTATGTTTCCATTCTATTTCTGGAATTTAACCTTAAGGATTTTGTGTAAGACGGCATCTCTCCTGAGTTTCTCATTAAGATGTGATCGATGAAAGGCTTTTGAATTTCTTTTGCTTGGACAAAATTTGGGCGACGTAAGCGATGCCTAAACCAGTTGCGCAGTTCATTAATGGGGTTTCTACATACCCTGTACACCGCGTTGCTAATAGCAGCTGATTTTTTTTAATGCGTACATTTACGGCGCGCATTCCGACATCATAAATTGTGGCCGTAAATTTGGATCCTGGCTATTTTCTGACAGTAAATCTTTCAGCCCTCTTGGCTCTGACTTTTTATATGGGTCACATTATCAAAGTAAGTATGAGTTATTCCTCCTAGTTTCCATTCTAATTTTTTTCCCTTTCAGATTAGTGACAATTTTTGCGAAGTGCTTCCACACTGTTTTATGGAGCGTCTCCTTGAGAGTTATTGTTGTCGTTGGGCATGTTACATGAATTTATAAATTAAGAAATTCTGCGGCCTTCTGTATCATATTTCCCAAAGCAAAGAATGGCTTGAAAATTCATGTGCTGTTTGGAATTACAACAAATACCTTCGCGTATTTTGACTTCTTAGCTCGTGCTAAGGAGGAGTTGTGATGATCTTGTACGAGTTTTGAAGGCAAACCAGTATCACCGAGATGTGTTTTATCTTTCAATCATATTTTTTTCCACGACTTCTATTAGTATTTCGCTGATGCATTGCCTCAAGATATAAAAAGCGAGTCTGAGAACTTGTTTTTTGCCCTGCCTCTTAGGTTTCATCTTAAATAGGAAATTATACTTATTTACCACGCCCACTCGGTTCTGGAAGTTTCCCATCGTGCTAAAAACACTCATTTTAAATTTTAAGTCAGTTGTGGTGAGTAATGTTGAAAATACCAAATTTGAACTATATCATATTTTCATTGAATTTTGATTGAGTATTTTTATGAATTTAGTTTGTGACTACTGGCTGGTCAGCAGCACAATTACTTCCTCAGTGACCAAATATGGCTCACGTCGCAGTCAGCGCTAATGCGTGATTATATCAAGTGTTCACCTGTGCGTTTGCTTCAAACTTAATTAAAGAGAGCACGACGTTAAATAGATAAGGGCAGGTCCTCAAGGTATGAGGTGATTCGCCTCAGAGGGCTACAACTATAGTATCCATGGGAAACGTGGAGTTCCGAGCGAAGGGTTATGTAGGCCATCCTTTTGTTAAAATAGCATCGGTTTTTGTACTGTTGCTGGCCATCTTTATTCGGTTCACTGCTGTCCTGTTTTTTAGCCCTTTCTACTTTCTGTTTCAACTTTAATCTGGTTTTATCTTCTTCTTTCTTCAACTTACTGTTTCTAAACACATTGCCCATAGATTTCACGATGCCTTTCTCCTTCCTCTCTTCGGAACGCCTTAGTTGCTGTTAGGGAAGCTTATTCTGACTCGTTTAATTGAATATATTAGATGAATAGGTGTGCTCCAATTTGGCGTGAGGTCGTGAGGCTGAACGCTCATTCCAAGTTAAGATTTACTCGTATGAACTTAAGTTGTGTTATCATGCAAACCCTCCTCTGTTAAATTATCCTCTGTGCTTCGGGGAATAAATTAGGTTATCCGGTGCGACTTTCCCTCCTCGCAATAGAAGCGATGCGAGTCTTAAAAACCTGTTGGGTGTCGCTTTGAGAACCCTGGACTCAAAGAAGAAAATGTAAGATGCACCTACGCGACCCCAGACACCACATCTAAAGCCCTTACGATTCTCGTTGCAGAGGCTAATGCACAAGTAACGCCTTATTACGAAATGCACTAAAACTTAATGCTTTAATAATTCTTGATATCAATTACTGCTTAACTTTGACTGTGGCGTGAACCAGTGTTGGCCAATGAAGAGATTTTCATAATACTTCTCATCGACCAGTCGTCACAAACTCAATTTTCATGAATACTTAATCAAAACTAAATGAGGGCACAAAATACTTAGTGATTATCATTTTCAGAATTGATTGCTAAAGTTGAAGTAAGTTTCACTTGAACATTGAACTTCATTTCAACCCGTTGCAGTCAAAGTGTTAAATCACCTTAAAGCTAACTATTTCATAACCCACCGTTGCAACGCGCCGACAAAAGCAATGCCCTCATGTTCTTCGTAATGTTTCCTGAAGGCTTAAGAATGATCCGTCTTCTGGAGTCGTAAAAGTTAATCACGAACGTAGAAGTCAAAATACTGTGAGCGGATTGGCCGTACTTCTCAATATCACCTAAATATTTAAGTAAATTATTGTAGCAAAAAAGACACGGCCTCGAATGGATTTATTTTATAACCTTTAAATATGTTAAATAGTCAACAATAACAATAATTCATGGAATAGTGCACGCTCCCTTAAATTGGTGCGAAAGCATTTTGCAAAAATTCTCACTAATCTGACGGTGAAAAAACTAGAATAGAAACAAAATGGAAAAAATCGAACTCACTTTGATAATATGATAGTCATTCGCCACTCCGATCTGCAAATTTTGAATGCTTGTGATTTCTCTCTGTGAGGATTTGTGAAGGGAAGCGTTTACATCAAATAACATGATACCTTAGAGGAGTAAAACGTAACATCTTTGTAAAAAATAACAGAAAAAATTTATAAAATTCCGAATTGTCCATCACGGTTTTAAATTATCCATAACTTTTATGCGTCAAAATTTTCTTGCTAACAATTTTCTCGAGGACACTCTGTACAAGTCTTTCTTGAAGGAACTGAACCGACACTAAAATTCGTCTGAATTTAAATAAAACTACGCAGTTGAAATATATTTAAATTAATTAGCAAAGATCTGAGGGTGTTGGAAGTTCTCTTCTCCCTCATTGCACTTTGGGCCTCGGGCTTGACTGATTAAATTAAAATAGCGTGTGGTGCTGAAGCTCATCAGTCACTCCTGAGGCGACTGTCACGGATCCAAAAACATGCTAGGATATGAGCCCTCATTTGTGCAAGTCGCTTATCTTCATTGGTTCTACCTCCGTCGAGTTGCCTTCTTCATGCGCGGCCAAAGTCGCTCTGATTAAATTCCTGCTAAATGAAGCTCGCCGCCCATCCAGGCTCTGATTAAATGATGCGTCGTAGCCGACTGATGTTCGATACTTAGCGCTCTCTACGCCTCCCATGAAACGAAAATTATACACCCGAAACAAGTTGATTTTCTTGATTGAGTATTCTCTGTTCTCTGCTCTGGACTCAATGAGAGATCATCCGAGTGCTTTACATTTTGTTGAAATTTAAATTGAAATTTGCGATGCTTAAGTTATTGTTTCCTTTTGAGTCTTGAACTGTCCACTGTTGCCGTTCATGAGAAAGTGGTCCTATATACTAAATTGATATAAACAATTTTCTTGTAAATCGCTTTCTTCTCTGCGTTTATACGATAAGGTTAGGCTATTTCGGTTAAACGTGTAAATATGATGGTCCAAGGGGTCCCAAACTATTCTCTCTAGTAAAAACTTGTGAACCGGTACGGGACTATTCTAGGGTAACAATCATTCGTAGATTTTTAGGTACCGCTGAAGTCATGGAACATTGCCTTCAATTATTTGAGGCGAACACTTTATCGTGAGTTATTTCAAGTGTATGTTTTACTGGCCTCTAATTTCCATTTTTAATGCAACTTTTCACATTAATATCGTAAATGTTACAGAGTGCTCAATGAGTTCTGTGGCGACTGTTCAGTGCGTAGCTTTGTAGTGAAATGTTGAACTTGTGCCAGACATAGTTCTCTGCAATGGCTTAGTTCTCAACTGTGCTCATAGAAAAGTGATCTGTAGTGTGTGCGTAAATTTTAAACGTTCGTTTCCATGGTTGGCAATCGCTTATCGATATCGATTCTTGTTTAATGTAGGCAGTTTCATTCACTTTTACTGAATTTTTATATCGCACGTGTGCAAAGAATTTTGAAGTAACGTTTCAAAAATTAGTTTCTACTTGAACAGTTTAAGACGTATGATATAAAGGATAATTTAACCGTCCAGGTTTGTTTTAGAATACAAAGTAAACCTTTGATTTTTGTGAGAAATTGTCGTTGCTAAAAATTCCATCAAATTCATGCTAATACTACTGTGAAATCGACGTCAAAGAAGCACGCAATTTTTTAGTCGTGAGCTCATTTCAAGAGTGTGAGTACAGTGAGTTGGTGGTGGTGAGCATAAGCTGTGCAGTGCAGACGCCTACCTCATGCGCACGTAACCGGAGTGTATTGCCGTGCAACTGAAACGGTGACCTTCAGAAGTGGATCGGCGGCCACTGGATCACGGAGGCCAATGGTGGCCATCGACGTACCTCCCTCCTGGACGCGTCCTCCAAACCAGGGCGGCCAAAGTCAAGCCCAAGCTCCTGCCCACCGCCATATACCCTTCTCTTCTACGAGGTGAGCCGTACTTGTTGTTAGGACCCGTAGTTAAATCTGCGGTGTTGTGACTCTCATTTCTTGGAAGGTTGGTACAGTGTTCCCTGGCTACTTCGCGGTTCGGTTGTTGCGGATTCACGACTTCACAGGCTTCTAAAATGTGTGTATGTATAGTATTTCACGGTATTTTCGAGTAAAATACAGTCATCGGCTGCGCATTAAAAGTTGTCATCAGCTTCATCATCATCAATTCTTAGATTTTATGGGAACGGTCGTCCCTGTTATTAACTCTGCGTACTGCCCCGTAAGAGGTGGGTTGTTAACAATACAGGGAGTGCTTTATAAGTCCAAATACATGTTAAATAAATACGGTATATATGCTGTCCTTACTTTCAATAAATTCAGTTATCGCGGCCGGTCTAGGAACCGACCAACCGCGACAAACGAGGGATCGCTCGTACTCCTCGTTTGTACGTCGTCATCCACATTGATATTGAGTGGTATAAGGATGATTAAGTAAAATGACAGCTAAGTACGTTATCTAGGGTATGACAAGCTAAAAGTTACTGACAAGAGGGGTGTACGCGTAAGTGTGACTACAGCTGAAAGGAAGAAAGTACTGTACATGAATGATGTACATGACTGAATTTCAGTTAAAATCCAAAATAACGCGACATCCGTTGCACTTCTGAGCAAGTTGCAAAAATATTTCATTCATACAAGCTATCGATGCCACTCTTCCATCTTGTTGTTTGGAAGCGATACGGTTTCAGATAACGTACGACTCGCAGGATGATCTCATGCTGCCAGCCTCATGCAACTGTTGCGCGCTTATTTGTGACGTGGTGTGGATTTAAGTTTCCTCATCACCGTTATTTGAGATCAGAGTGACTGTTTAAATTGGTCTGAAACACATGCTCAATTTTAGGTGCCTTGGAAATTGGGTTAAGCTTGTGTCTCTACTTGTGACGATCAATTTTCTGATTCAGTTATCAATTGGTGCAAGTATCAGACATATCTGTCAGTTTTACGCACGAAGGACGCTTTCCAGATGTTTCAAGTAATGTGAATCATGGAGCAGGGGGGCTGCTCTCCATATTTCTCTCTCTGCATCACTCAGTAGAGAGTAAAAATGTGCAGAGCAGCGATGCTATGCTCCATCCTTCACTTTACATTCACGCTAAAGATTTGCTCTATTGCTTTAGATTCGACCGGGTTATCAGATTTGTTCTATATTGTCTGAATGAATCGCGATGTTAATCTAAAAACTGATTACTGCGTGTATCCAAATGTTTTTTACTTACTATACTCTGCTGGGAAGGAAAAACTTTTTATCAAGCTGGAAGTTTACAATTTAGTCGTATTTGCGCCAAATATTCTATCCGAATAAATTGCTCCACAAACCAATCGATGGGACATACGTGATTGCCTTTAAGTAATTTCTACTCCAAATGCTGCTATTACTAGTATAGTCTTCGAAAATCCGAAGGTCGCTGTCCCCAAAAATATTTTACGACACGATCCTGGATAGCTCCAGCTTTGTTCCATGTTTGTGTTCGTGGGAGAAACCGTTCTATTTATCACGCTTGAGTAAGCATTATTTCACTCTCCCTTCACATTCTTTACCCTCATCTCCCACATAAGTGTTTTGAAAATCTTTTAGTTAGAAAAACAATTTCATCCGAAGCTTCAGTTCTGTAAGAGGAATTTCCTACTTTAAAGTTCTCTTAAAAAATAATTTTAGATTGCTGAATCTTGAACGAAAAAAGTTTC
Source organism: Morinoia aosen (assembly GCA_030386875.1). NCBI lineage: Eukaryota > Metazoa > Arthropoda > Malacostraca > Amphipoda > Talitridae > Morinoia > Morinoia aosen. Next base: position 15,581,330 of record CM059571.1, on the reverse strand, counting down.
AGGATTCAACAGCGAAGGCCGCAGTTAACAATGGCTGTCATCCAGATTTTTAATTTAACTTCTATGGCTAAAATTTTCTAAGGATACTCGATTTTCTTCTTTTGTTACTTCATCCTGCTTGGGAATTTTTTTTCATATTTCGAAATTTTGGCTAGAATATTTGGAGTGACTTTTCCCTCTGCATAATTCAGCTCCAGTCTGACAGTCGCAAATCGCTGACGCTGAATACTGGATGGCTTATCCTCGTCACCGTCGAAAAATAAGTCGTGTCTTGTCCCGGTACGTTCCACCAACAACATTCTTTAACAATCAAATAATTACTGAAGGTAAATGAAAGAAGTTGCGACTACTAAACAGTCTGCGTTTATATTGAGTTATCATTTTTAGCAAAGGGCCAATACAGTGCAATTTGAGGTGCACTTGTAAATCATTTTTTATAGTATTGTGTCAATTAAGAGGATAGAGCGTTCATGAAGAATACATTGCCTGGACATGTTGAAAGTTACGTACATTCTCGACTCTCTGTAATAGCTTTCCTTCTTCGCGATATTTGTCATCGCATACTTAGTCGTTGAAATTTTTTACTTGACTTTTTGGAGAACAGTGGAAAAATGTTTTTGCTCTTTGGTCTTCGTGGTACTATCTTACACCTGAAAACTTGCATTTGGCTTAATTTTAAGAAGTTAATTTTACTCGCGGTTACGATCTTTTTCGGCAGTAACCAGCAGTGGGTCACCAAGCGGTAAACATGTTTGGTCCCTCTATCCATTTGCATTGAGGTGTGGGGAATATAAGGGAACTAATTATTTCTTCTCTCTTGATGCAAACTTGTCAATGAATTGGTGGCTTTGTACCTGAGCTCATGCAGCTAACTCGTACCTTTTCCATAGTTGCATCATGGCGAAGTACTTTGACAAGACTTGCTTTCTACAGAGCTATATATATAAATTTGTTTCTGAACGTTTTCCAGCATTGGTACCAAATTCAAGCAAACCTATATGTACTTCCAGCATAACTATTTGTTCAACTGAAGTATTTCTAGCTTTGATACCTAATTCCAACCGAGCTACTTACTTCCATCATGGCTATACCTTCCTCTGCTTTATTTCCAGCATAGCGACCTATTCTCAGCCTACTTAACCTACCTATTTCTAGGAAAGCTACCGACTCACCAATAGCAAAATTACTGACATGCCTACCTCTTGCAGAGTTAATTTCCTCCAGCAAAGACACTTAACAATCTTCCCATGCCTGAAAAGCGGTCGTATATACACTAATGCGCCAAATGTAGCTTCAGGCTCATCTCTGAACTTTAACTCAAGCGTTCTGTTACTGGAATCTTTTCCCGCTGTCCATGTTATTATTATATTCCTGATTAGGTTGACGTCGTCGGCGGATTTTCATTAGTGTTCTTCGTCATTATGAAAAAACTAGTCGTTAACATTTTAAGTCACTTCTGATGGGGATGTTACTATGAAAACACTCGATAATGATGTGCTAAGACGCGTCCAATTTTTCTCTTGCTGGAAAAAGTCATAGATTTGAAAAACTTTTCATAAATGAATTTTTAGGCAGTTGAATTTTAGTTCATTCATTAGCTTTCAGTTTTAACTTTGGAACTACACAGAAACCATGTTTTGAAAAATGGAAATTATCTATCGCAACACGAGTCCAAACAACAAGGAACATGAAGGCGGCGTAATCCGCTTTATTTTGTCTTCTTTCCGTCCAGCTGTTGCTAACGTGTTGCGCTCGTTGTTTGGACCTGTGATATCTTTAGCTTATAGGGGGAAGAGGTAGGGTGCCGAGTTGAAGGTTAGGTAGATTTCTTTGGTGAGATGGAATAGTTTTCTGGTTTGTTGCAGGTAATTTTTCTAGGTTTAAGAATGGCCTTTTCTCAGTTTATATTATTTTCATTTATAAACTTAAAAACTGGAAGCTTAAAACTTCCTTGTAATCTGAAGTGTAATATTTTCAAACATTTAATTAGTGTTAATCGGATCCAAAACTTTCATTTAGACATCCCTAAGATCTAAAGAACTAATGAAGATTTTTGTGGGCACAGAAATTATTTTTCCATATTCTCGCTGTGAGAAATATTTTATTCAGAGTTGAGCTCTGTGAGTGAAAGAGGCGTCTTTTCCATCCCAACACTCTTCACGCAGTCCATTCCTTCCTTCTTTCATTTAATTCTTCAAGCTCGGAACGAACGCAGTTTATGCCAGAAAAAATCAGCTGGTGTTGGGCGCTGAACTGGCTATGCTAGGCAGCCTAAGCTTTCCGACAAAAATGCTCTGATAATTTATGAACCGCTGGTGTGGAGCTTCACAGCTTACCAAAAGCGCCATCATTTGAGGCTTAGATGGGTCATCCTATGGCCTAAGGCTGCGTGGCAGAATGTTGGTGTTGTGGTGATGCGTTAAGTTTAGTATTGGTGCAACACTCTTCGTGTAGTCTAGTATTATTAGAGTGTTTTCGTACACTTATGACATTCTCCAATTGAGTGTTGGACAGGTTGGGTCAAGGTATGCAAGCGCAAGAACTCAATAGGTATATTCATGGTGTTGTGCTGAGGTGACACAATTCTCTGAGCACACATGGAGTGCTTCTTGCAAGTTCTATTTCTCTCTATAGCGAGTACTCGTTAATTAAAGTAATTATTTCCTTTTTCCGTGCTCATGTGCTGCCTAATTCGTCCCACAGCTATCTTTCTTAACGCGTTCCCTGCGTATTGGGCCATTTTTATGTGTGCCATTCGGTCAATTGTATTTTTAAGTACCGGTATAAATGAATGACATTTCATGTTTCGCGACCTTTTTTAAAAATAACTGTCATCATACGAGGTGAAATGTTATCGTGCAATTGTAGTTTCATATTCCTTTGCATTTTCATATTTCCCAATTCTGCTACTTACAACCTAACCAAGCCAGTCGTTCACAGCCGCCGAAATGCGGTGAACGTGTCAACGTAAATTGGATTCTTTGATTTATTTTTTGCATTTCTGTTTCTGATAGCGTTTTTCAAGTTTGGTTTTGGTATCTGCGAGAATTACACAGCCTTTTGCTGCGTTTTAAGAAGCGAAGTTTCGAGTGAGCTAAGGTACGCGTTACGAAGGGGTGTTTCCATTTTCTGGAATTTGGGTTGCTAATTACTTTGTACTCTGAAAACTGAGTCTGCTGAAGTTGAACCAAAACCTCCACTTTTCTAGCCTTTGGGCCGCACTCCCTCCAAGTAATTATACAAACTTTGACCTTGCTCCTGCTCTTAGTTTTAACTTAAACGGGGGAAATATCAAGCATTAGGACATGCCTAGGAAGATTGTTCATTTTGGTCTATACGAGCAGCTCTCGACCTTTTTATAAAGATTCAGCTGCTGCAGAGCGGCGTAGCTGTGGCGGCTGGAGCTCGCGCTCAAGTAGTAAATTATGTTAGCTTTGACGAAAAATTCTCGTGAAATTTATTGCCCGCAAGGACTTCTAAGTCGCTGCAAAAATTTTGCCACCATTTCCCATAGGCGCCCTAAAGAGGAGCAGAAAAGTTTGAGAGTTGCCACTAATAAGTGGCGGATACCGTCATGGGGCGCGCAAAAATCTCCTAAATGCAAACTACTTCACGAAGTTCATCTTTGACTCGGGGGAGTCGTGAACTTCCGATTCCGTGAAGAGATTTTCTAATAAGATTTGTACCCACTTGCTCAAGTTTTTGTGATTTGAAGAACATTTATGACCTCCTTTCACCTGTGTTGTATGCGAATTTGTGCGGTTTATTCGATAATTTATTTCGTAGCTAGGTATTTATTACTAGTACCATCGGACTGTATTGGTTACTTCGTTGGCTGCTCAATGCATGCATCGTAAAATAGCAAGAATCGACTTTAATCAATCTCTCCTAGCTGGAACAATGTTAGCGTTAACTACACTCATATTCAGTGTTGAGTTTACAACACGAGCATGAATAATTCCTACAAATATCTGGGGTAAATTTTTCTCTCTGTTTTTCACTCAATAAATTCTCATTGTTTTAGAATTATTCTCTTTTCATCATAAAAGTGATTTGATCTGATCGCCTATTTACTGCGGACTTGTTTCTGCAGTCGTTGCTTTCCTGCTGCCTCATCGATGCCGGTAGAAAGGATTGAGCTGCAACGCAAATCGCTGTTAGATTCTGGTCCGCCGTTTCATTATGGCAGGAGTGGAGCAAAATTTCCTCGCCGGGGCGACAAGCGTGTTTCTAATCACAAGCGCTCGATTGATAGTGAGCGCGCCAATATGAATAATGGCGGTTCGGTAATGAAAGACAGCCATTGCGGCCTGTGTATTTTCCGATATTGCTCCCCACTCACTCGTGATGAACTTTTCGGGCAGCGCCGCTCTAGGAGCAGCGCAAATGATCTGAAATGACTGGTCTATTCGGGACTGGAGTTTTATCATTTTAGAACTTGGGAATTCATCGCTGTATACTTTCCAGTAATATTAACCAAGGATGTTGCATTTATTGTAATTCATTCACGCATCACTTCTTCTTGGTGAAGAAAAGAGGTTTCAGAGTCGAATTATTTTCCATTTACTCAGAGTTGAGCAGAATGAAAAGGAATTCGGTGCACTTTTGCGATTTGCTCACGATTAACAATTGGTAACTTTATTTCATTGATATCAGATTTCAACTGCAGAAACCGGAAAAAGATATTTTCAAGTTTGTTCCCCCGAAGTGAAGCCATGTCCAGCTTTATTTGCATGCGCTCATGTATATTCCATAGGGCCTTATTTGTCGGCACGTTGTCGAGTCGCAGAAAATGCATATTTTTGTAAAGCTTTTATGCGGCTCTTGCAATGCAGGAGAGCATGCACTCTGCGTGACGAGATACTTCTATTGGTGACCGCCGGATTGCCTGGGCAGTCCCGTTACTGTTATGGCATTCCTTGATCAGACGATATCCTTAGTAAGGACTACACAGTCTGTTTTTCCAGGAGTTTCTCACGTACTTGGGAAGATCCTGTTGGTAATACAAAAGAAGCTAAAAATGCTCGCGTAAACGTTTATACAATCAGTAGCGGGACGTGCACTTGAGTGTTTCAAGAAAATGAATGTTTCAAGTGTGTGACTTAATGAATTTCTTAGTCCTTTGCCCGGCAATGAATAATTAACTCGTCTTCGCCTAATTTGTCTTATTAAGATACAGAGTAGCACACTTGCCCAAGAACATCAATTATGAAAAATTGTCAGTCTTTTTTGTGTGTCGATTCAGATCCTTTTAGAGCTGAAAACGTTAATATAGTTTCTATATGATATATTGTAGTTCCGTACTTTCAAAAATATCAGAAAGAATGATTTATAGAAAAGTAGTGGAAGTAAGATATATACATAAAGATGGTAAGATAAGATACTCTTGTTCCTGTCATGTTTACTAATGATGCAATAATTAGAAAAATTATATGAATGCAGAAAAAAATAAAATTAGATAGTAACATACCTTCTTATAAAACATACCTTGATTGTAACATACCTTTCAAGTTATAAAATAGACACTGGTTAAAAAAGTAAGACAAGTCATTTCATTGTTTCAGAAACATTATCTCAGAAATAAAATTCCGGGTCAGAATATGCTAACAGAGTAAAAAACGTTAATCCCATTTTCAGAATTGAAATTACTGTAAAATGGGCGATACAAAAATTGTACGGAAATGAAACGAGTCTTCTTCAAAACTTCTCAGGGGAAGGTGTTAACGAGATTTGTTGGTTCAGTGATATCAGTGAAATCCCTCGTGGTGCCAGAAGGGGATTGCCTTGCTCTGTCGTAAGGCTTAGTGGGTCGTGGAGGATATACTGGATTTACAAGCTCACCAGGAGGATTATGCAGATAGTGACTTTCCTAACCGGTTAACATGGCTACTCTCGGTAGCATTTCCACCTACTCAGCGCTCAATCGGCACTGCTTCTTTCAGCAGTCTGGTTTTGATATTTTCTACTTTCTCAATTTTCTATGACAATATTCACATAGAGGATTGCATCTAACGCTGCTACCGATTACTCGTACAAGTATTTTCGTTGTTGTTTTTAAATGGTATTTTGGTGAGTTTTTGCAGATGCTTTTTTATCGACTCCGGCTTTCTTTACACCGATAATCCGCTCTTTTGACCCCATTAAAATATTGTGCTGGATTCAAGGTGTACGGCTTCCTGTCCTAGCCTCTACCATTTACTGTATATGAGTACAGCTAATATTTTCGCTAATAATGAACATTGAGAACTACGGTTGTGGTTGACAACATTATACACCTAATACAATCCATAAATTACATCACTAAGGGAACCAGGGCCTTCACAGACAGACCCAGTCCTCAAATATGTTGCAGGTGTGGAGTAGCTGTCGAATGTAAAGATGCGGTCAATTCGTTACGGTGATGAGTAAGCTGAGGATTTCAAGTTCTACATTTATAAGTCCCTAAAGTGAAAGGAGTTGGTGCTTCAACGCTCTAACACCAATTAATTTTTCGGTAATGTGGTGCTCTGGCTTTAATTACTGCGCGGAAAATAGTGCTGATCGAAAAAAATGATCCATTGGGTGGTTTTATTTTTTCTTTCTAAAATGCTGGGACTGAATCGAACACATGAGTGCGTTGGAAATTACAAATTTATAAAAATCTTACCCATTTTGCAAATGAAAAACGTATCTCAAAGACTGAGTGCTTATTGCCGTATAAGTAAGAGATCCTAACTTCCGTCCATGTCATTAGCTTCTACACCGGCCCCAAGCTGCTTTTACCAAAGCTTTCCTGTGAGAATGGCGCGCAGCGCTGGCGTGCGTACCTGCCTAGGTCATTTAGCCTCATGAATTTTATGTTTGCTGATCTCTCAAGCGGGTGAGGGAAAATTCCGAGATCGTATTGAGCTTACTCTGCAGAGTAATTTGCAGAGTTACAATTAACAAGCCATTTTTTCGTTCTGGACAACATTCACACAGGATGGCTACTGGCGTGGTTAGAATTTTTTTTATCTGGACTAATACCGTGTTTCCTTTCTATTAATTTGCCGTGAACCTTCACCAAACGTTGAAAATACAGTATTTTTTATTTTGAATGTGTTCCTGTATCGTGAAACCCTTCCTGAAACTAGATTATATTCAGACTAAGATGCTAAACGTGAGTCTGCTTTAAGAGAAACTCATTCCCTTCTATTGAAAGATCACTCACGTTCAGTTTAAAAAGTAAAAGAAACCACTTAGCATCACTTGCGCTAAGCGTACATTTTGACGCGACGGGTCTAAATTGAAATTAGATTCCCTACTGAAAATTAACGGGATGCGAGTTTAACTTTTCTCTTCTATCGTAGCATATACTCGTATGATTTTAGTCGCTAGTGCAGGGGTTATACTTCGGCGGCTCGAATCATGGATGCTTCGCTTGAAAAGTTAGACTGGTTTAAATACAGCCATTCTAATACGAGATAACTTGTGCTCGATTGTGCCCTTATAAATTCTCTTTTGCAAGGTGAATGAAGCAATGACAAATCGATGTACTTCTACACATCTTTTCCATGATGATCCAGTACAGAGTCGAGCGCGACTCGCGTAACCAAGGTGAAATAATGTCATGTAGATGAGTTCGTTTCGTAAATGATTTAGTTTTGTCCTAATATCAAAGCTTTTGGTAATTGCCAGTTAAATTTCGCATTTTTGATGTCTTCACATTTAAACTGATTGTAGCGCTCTCGCGAGGATGCCTCATCTTGGGAGGGCAATCTAAGTTAAGGTTGTATACTGTCGCCGTTGATCTGAAGGGAAGGGAGCTGTCAGTCCTGCCAGCGCGCAATTTCCTCTATTTTCACTCGACTGCACACGGAGACGTGTGCACAATTCTTCTACGATTGCTCTGATAGAAAGACAGTAGGACTTTGCATATCTTATCCTTAGAAGCGTGAAAGGACATGTTTCCATTTTTTGAAAAGAACAGTTTTCATCAACGCGAGTGACTCGATCACGTCTGTCTTGTGAGAAATCACTCATTTCAAGTTTGCGACCCGCTCGTCTGAGAAAAAGTTATTTAGGCTCGAATGGAACCGTTGTAGTTCGGAACACTTGATTCTGACGAAGCTCTTCTGCTATAGAACACTGCTAAAAAAGTGGTGTCCAATTTATAGTTTGACTCAGGTTTCGTATTTGATGAACGAAAACTGCCCTGGATTACTGGAATATAATTGAGGTAATTTTTTCCGTCTGCTCGGTTCTGTCGTTCTCTCATGAGATAACTCCCGGGTTCTTAGAAACATTATCGGTAAGCGAATCAAGCTAAAAATTATACCGATAAAAATATAAACAAAATTACATTGGTGAAACGAATCGTTTTCGTTGAATGTGTGAAAATACGTTCGAAAATTTGAGTTTTGTTCCTGAACTACACTTCCTCTATAAGAAGTACGAAAACTGTTGATGCTATTCACAGAAAAGTATCATCAGATGTTGAATTGCACCAAATTTAGTGTGAAAGGGTAATCGTTGAATTAACTTTGCATACAACACTCTAGTGAAAAATTTATTCCCATATACTCTTATGTTGATGTTGATCACATGTTATCGCATTTAATGCAGTTAAATAGAATTCCATTTATGGCAATTCCATGAGAGTTTAATGTTTGAATTCCCACCAAAATAATTTGTTCGTAGAAATACAAATAATGGAGTCATGGTCCAGTGGGGCCAATTTTCATTATTTTTGGAGCTTCGTAATTATTGATGGAAATGAGTGACGGCAGCTTCTCTCACTGGCCTTTCATTTCCGTCCCGCTATGAGGTGCAATATGATCATTACAGGAGGCATTATTCGTGGCCAGTTAACGAGTACTAAATTAATGCAGGTTTTCTTTCATTGGCAATATTGACAGCCGTGCTACTTCCTATCATCATAAGTTTGCGATAAAATAATTCGTACGTGCACGAGTACTTTGCATTATTTATCAAAATTTTGAATTATTTTTCACGGTTTCATACGCGAATGCGTAAAGCCATTGAGGGTCTTCTCAAAATATATGAAATGTATCTTGAACTCTGCTTTCAGAACAACAGATTCAATTTAGCACTCAAACAAGAACAGTAAAAAAATTAACCCAATTTTTGTGTATTTAGAAACAGTGAGAATTCAGAATTTCATTTTCACAATTCAATAACACGACTTATAAAATTTTCATGAAACAAATTTTGCACTTTTGAATAAAATTTGAACCAATTTTGTCTGGAATATATTTTTTTTTAAATCACATCATGTTCCAATTCGGGAAGTCATTTCGGAGCCAGCCAGTCGCTTCATTCCGACTCCCGATTCTCGCCGTACATTTTCAACTCGTTTCAAGTTAGAATTGATCGGAGGACATAGTGAAACTGTTATTTTATTCAGGGTCATCATCGTACTGGAATTGGAACCGCGAGCCGAACGCAAGATTTTGCGCCCATAACTTCAGGCTGTTCGGTAGTTTGACCTCCTCAGCGAAAACTAATATGATTTCTATGGGCGTTGAGCGTCTCAGAGAAAGATCTGAGGTGGACCCTCGGCTCATTTGTTCTCTCCATCTTGCCGCGGCACAGTAAGGATGGCTGCGATGATGTTTGTTTAAAACTGGAATTTTCTAAAAACATTAGCTTGATAAATATTTTGAAAAGCCTGCAGATGAAATACTGACGCGAATTTTCAATCATAACAAGAACCGATGTTTTTAACTGCGTAAGTTTTTGTCGAGAATCTGTTAAGAATAATCAATTTTCGAATTAGAAATGAGAATTTAGGGAAAATCTAAACCAGGTGTGATAAATTCGAGTTTTTGATCATGTGTAACAAATTTACGTGTAACAAATTTTGTACTTTAAAAAGAAAAAATACATCAGTGGGCTTTGCTTTATGTGTTGTTAAAACATTGTAGGGTGCGCATTCAGCAGTACAGAGAGTGATCGAGCCCACACGTTCGTTGAAAGAATGTTTTGGTAAGGCCAATCTGAAGAGCATCGGGCAGTTTTGTATTTATTTTACCACGAAAGAATTTCTGAGGGAACTTGGTTACAAGATCTCTCACAGGGCAGAGAAACCTTTCCACAAAAGTGTAACATGAGGAGAAGAGGCCAGCGAAACTTGAGAGGGTTCGGCTGAACCACATGGAGAGAAATTTATTGAAAGCACTTGTAAGCGTTGAGGCTGAGGACGCTGGACAGAAGAGGGTGACAGATTTATGACACACCATGGTAGGCTTAGGAGGTCCGTGAGAGAGCGAGCGATATTATCGAAAAGCAAACAACCTCAGAAGAAGGCGGAGATTACGGCGCGCTTGGCAAAACATTTCAACAGCAAATAAGAAAAGGACAGCCTCAGGGAAAACCAATGGGAACGTTAGAGGAAAGTCTAGGAGGACGCTCAAGAAGCCCGTGAGAACATGATTGGTCTCACAAAAGAAAAGGGGGAGTACAGCTTTTGAACGGAGGGACAGAGCTGATTAGATGCGAGCAGTCTAACGCGGTTCATCATCATAGAAAGAAGTACGTGTAACTAAGTGTCATACTGGAAAAGCATTCTGAAAAATATAAGTGAAAATATTGAATATATTGAACGTATAGAGGAAGTTGAATAAGTTGTTTTGAGCCCGTAAATTAAAATGAAATTAAAAAAATGTCACGTCTATTTTCCAGAAATGAAAACATCGTAACCAAACTGTGCAGTATATGAAGTAATAATTTGAACGACAGTTGGGCGGGTAAGGAGTATTTCGGATCATAAGATATACAGTTCCTTTTGAAAAGAAGTTTTGAAATAAAAAGTCATGAAAAATAATGTCACATTAACGTAAAAATTTAAAATAATTTTTGAGCACAATTTTTTGGCAATTAAAAGAAGTAACGAGCTGGTAAATTATTTGCAGGCAGGGCGGTCGTCGCAGATGTCTAACGTGATTGGAGGTTACGCGCTAGAAGTCAGAAGTGGAGATTTGGAAGGAGGTCGTCATAAATTTTTTGAACTGAGAATCACTTGTGGAGACTGAACTGGATTCGTGCCTTTGAGAAGGAACGTGCGAACGAATGTTATGACCACATCTGTACTGCTGAACGCCACAATAATTGAGGGGAATTCTGTCATATTCATGTGTGGGAAAGTGAGGGAAGGGCTGGCCGGCCAGATTTACTGGGATCTCAATTGTGTGTAATTCAGTAGGGTAGGCTTTGAGGCAGGTTGTAAAATTGAACTGGGTTCTAATGACATGTTCATGGATTGTCAGCCAAATTTCTGTGTAATTATGTGCAGTAGGTCATTTGACGTATGCTATCTGCTTTCATTACTTAATTAGCATTGTTCCTAACACCAATCATTGTGTGTGCGCTCATTGATGTTTGTATCACGTCTAGCTGGGAATTATAAATGTTAAGCATAGTTCACCCTGTGTATCATGCCCCACAATATTAGAAGCAATCCATCGTAATGCAACGGAGGGCGCCCAGAAAATGCGCTGCGTAAGTGGGTCAGCGATCCCCCGGTGAGTACCTTTATTTTTAGTATATGCACTGTAATTGCCGATTATAATTCATTTAATTTGTGTTGTGTATATAGCCTGGAGGTGTGCCATTCCTCTATTCCGAGAACCTGATCTTCTTGTTAATGAATTGTTAACAAGGAGGTGAAGGGTAACATTTCTCGTGACATTTTTATTCCACGAAAATTTTCTGTATTTTTGAAGGGAGTTATCGTTGAATTTATCAAATTATGATCCTCCATCGATGACATGGGTTTTAAAATTTGTGGTGTGTATCTTAAAAATCGTAAAACATTTGAAATCAGGCAATAAATGCTGAGAAATGAGTAGATGCCTCGAATGTTAGCATTTAATTTGGCTTTTTACAACTTCTACGTGTTGGTTCAGACTCTGGAATAAATTATTTTGAAGGAGCACTTCGGTCACACACATGAAGCCAAAGACGCTACCATGCCCCGAAAAAGTGTGAAGTTCGTTAGTAAAATAGACGAGGCAAATACATCACCGCTAGGAGAACTGAATAAGAAAATTTTGTTTCTTGGAAATATGGTCTTCAACTTTTGCAAGTTTAACATGCATTATTTCATTTATCAAGAAAATAAAGTAACCTTTTCCTTTTTATGGGCACGATTAGCATTCTCTTCCTCTACATTGCACTGTTGGACTCCCGGACACTTGGCGTCCGATAAATTTTTATATTTTACCAAGGAGAAATGTGCACATCAGGAATACATTTAGAGGTGCTAAGGCCTGACCAATTTATTTGAAAACAAAGCGTTGCCGCGGTCAACATCGCCACTAGCTGTCTTGCAAACAAATGTGCTCGGCTTACATCTGAGGCTGGCCCGATCTGCCGCCAGCTACACCTTCGGTTGGGCTGGGAATCATTGCTATTCAAATGCTATTCTTCGGCATCCAATAATTTGCGCTCGCAAATGTACAAGCCAGTTCTACTAAATCCGATAAGCCGTCTGCATCACCTCTGCGGGCTTGCCATTTACAAGTTTTTTTAGCTTACGGCTGCTTGATTTTGAACTTCGACTGCTATCAATCTCTGTTGGTGTGCGAATGACCGCGTGTGTCGTGGAGGCATCTGCCCTTAGATTGCTGACAATTTGTTTTCCATCTGCTGCAGTGTTGGCAAAAAACTGCAATTTATGAAAAGACGCACCCGGGTTTCATTACATTTCGTTATTTTTCTTTTTTTTTTTCTAGGAAAATTGGTTAATGGGGATAATTACTTTTTATTAAAAAATTGCTTTAGAGTTTTTGGTACATGACAGACCCTTGCTGCATATGTGAACCGAATCTGGATTCTGATAAATAAGAGAATTAAATATCTACGAATATTAATAGGTATTTTATGCTAGGAAAACCTACAATTCTTTCTCCTTACATGTCCAGCATTTTAGCAACATTCTCCTGAATGCAGGAGAAACGTTGGAATAGATTTGTAAAATACAATGAAATCTACTGGAAATTCTTCTTATCTCCATTTCAGAATGCATAACCGTTTTCTTTGATTTATTTCAATTCGTCTGCGTAGTAGTAAATGAATGTTACATCAGTATAAAAATGTTTCACTCGTATGAAGTGATTTTCTAATGTTTTTAGAAACACCAAAAAATAGTACAAGCTAATTCAACACGTAGATCGCTGTGTGAGCCGAGATCAAGGAAGGAATTTTCATAATACTACCGACTAATAGTCACAGATTCTATTTCTATAAATACTTTATGGTAACTGATGGCACGATCAAGTTTATTTGTGCTATTTTAAAATTTTATCATTACAATTGACTTGAAATCGGCGTTTAATATTGAAATAAGGAAAGCGAAACAGTTATGAGGCTTCTGCGGATTTATTTCACTCAGTGAGTTCCAATGAACGAGTGCCAGTAAGTTCCAGCTTAATTGTACAGTTGTTTTCTACGCGTTGTTTTGTGCGAAGCAGATCCTTAAGGAGCACAAGGTGGGTTATGAGTTGTGACGACTAAGTTTGTCTATCGTATGTAATAAGGACTGACGCCCTCTGGAGAATTAAACTCAATTTATGACCCAGGGCGATCCTACCATTTTCGAAGTAGTAGGTCACCTCAGCTATAGTTAGGCCTTCAGGACTACTACCTTCGTCCACACTTTTGAGGCCTTCATTGCTTTCGCTTTTTGGTTTTTTCTTTCTCATTCAACCAAATTTACTGTTGCTACGCACATGGTATCCTGTGTTGGAACACACCTTGTGTATTGATTCCCGGCTGTCCAAACTAAATGGTCTCATCTCTTCACTTTTTTTTAGATAGCCCTCCCTTTTTGTGGTCGTAGGGAGTATTGAACATACGTAACAGTGAAATTGTATATCAGTAATAATTATTTGCATGGAGGAGCGAAGAAAATAGATTAAAGGTTAATACGACATGACAGGTGGGAAAATTTAAACTGAATAAAGCCTGGAACTGGCTTGGGATTTCCTTATATATATATAAAACCTACACCGGAACAATTTAGAATTTCTTTTCACTTAGTGATTAGATTTCACCCTCGGAATTTTATGAAACATTCGTTGATCTAAACGTAAATGGAAATTGTTCTAAGTTTTCAAACTGACTCGATGATTTTATTTATTAAATCATAATGACTCAGAAATGATTAGTGTAAGTGTCCACTGCAATGTTAGACTTTTTGACTCTCGTATTTTAGGTGGGCTTAATCTATGTAGTTGTCTTTTCTGGGTGTTATTGTCAGTATCAACTCAGATAAGAACTACTGAAACTGTGTTTGGAGGGAGATTTTATTTTCTCATTGCATTCTGACTGACCACCACTGCTATAATGATTCAATATAATCAAACCAGAATTTTTCTATTAATTCAGGTTGGAATAATCCGCCAGCGTTTGGGAGAGAGCCTAATGCTATTTTTTATATTCTTTTTTTTTTAATGATGGTGTTCCCGTACGCCTAAATTGTATAGTCTTCCCAAAGCTGAACATTGCCATTTTATGAACCCTTTCGTTTGAAGAAGTACCGAGTATGAATTTATTATTTCATGTTGTGTTCAGTGCAATGGAGTATCGTTGAGAAATCATGTCCTTATGTTGCATGCACCACCCCTTAATATATGCATGATATCGATATTTGTGCCTGGATGGAGAATTCTGTTTGAAATTTTGAGCAAGTTTCGCAGCGGCTTTTTCAGTGTAGTTTGAAATTACCTCCCCTCATAGATCACAACAATGAAACAAGTGAGTGTGGTTCACTCGAAATGATGACTCAGGTCTTGACGGGCTACCTTCGAGTATTCACGGGCTTTTTGGCGTGTGTTACCCAGGGAATCCTGTACTTTAGATTAACATAACCTCGGAAGGGCTTACTGGCCTCATAATCTGGGATGGTTAATGAGAATCGAAAATTGCATTTAGCAAATTCTCGCCGCTAGAGAATAATTTCATTTTCTAGGATTCGCTCAACCAAGAGGCTGATATTAAGGGCGTGACAGAATTTAATCGGTTAAACTAAGGGTGTCTCGGCTAAGGAATGTATGTATGATCTACTTCTTAAGTAATGGAATATATTGCCTTATTATAATCTGTTAAGGTGTAATTGATGAATTGAATTATCACCTCCGGAATATGTAAAGATGGGGTTTGAAACCATATCAGTTGAAGCTGTTATTGTGCATATGTTGATCGCTACCACGATGAGCAAAAAAATCGCTCGACATGAGAATTTACCCACTTTGGTTCGAGCAAGCTTGTAAAACATTTGGTTATAAGGCCTGAATTATTTCGAGGTCATCTTCTTTCTTCGATAAATGAGTATTTAACCTGCTGGAAAGTTCATTTTTTTTATTTTGATTTACCTTAGATAGGTGAAACAAAATTGATCAACAAACCTGTTTTGAGAATAAGATGGGTGATGACTCTTGCTCATCAATAGATTGTGATTCAAAAGAGTTCCTCTAGTGCTGCATTTATTCTATAACTCACTGTGTCGCTTTTCGTTCAGTGCACTATAAATGTAAACAAAGCTTTCTGCCATCCTTGAATATTAAGAACTGCTGGATGACAGGATTTGTTTAAATTCCGAGCATAAACTGATTAGTGAATCATGCTGCACCTCTGCTGATCGTCTTCTTGGGTCCTACTACGTTTTCTCTTAAGGGATTTGCCACCCAAATCTCCTTCATCTTAAACACATTCACGCTGACTTCAAATGATGAATATTTACCTCCCATTCACGAGGTACTAGGGTCTCCCTCTGCTGTGTTTCCTTGCCGGAATTTACGTTTTTCTCGGAGAATTTTCTCGTAATTAATTGCGGCTGATGGAAAGCTTCCCTGTTCTCCTGGCTCGATGAGTCGTTCTGGACGTCGTGCTCCCGCTGCCCCTCTCCCTTCTCCTTCTGATTCTACCTTCTCCTCCCTCTCCCTTCTCCTCTTCCCTCTCCCTTCTCCTCCTCCCTCTCCCTTCTCCTCTTCCCTCTCCCTTCTCCTCCTCCCTCTCCCTTCTCCTCTTCCTCTCCCTTCTCCTCCTCCCTCTCCCTTCTCCTCTTCCCTCTCCCTTCTCCTCCTCCCTCTCCCTTCTCCTCCTCCCTCTCCCTTCTCCTCCTCCCTCTCCCTTCTCCTCCTCCCTCTCCCTTCTCCTCCTCCCTCTCCCTTCTCCTCTTCCCTCTCCCTTCTCCTCCTCCCTCTCCCTTCTCCTCCTCCCTCTCCCTTCTCCTCCTCCCTCTCCCTTCTCCTCCTCCCTCTCCCTTCTCCTCCTCCCTCTCCCTTCTCCTCCTCCCTCTCCCTTCTCCTCCTCCCTCTCCCTTCTCCTCCTCCCTCTCCCTTCTCCTCCTCCCTCTCCCTTCTCCTCCTCCCTCTCCCTTCTCCTCCTCCCTCTCCCTTCTCCTCCTCCCTCTCCCTTCTCCCTCTTCTCCTCTTCACTCTCCCTTCTCCACCCCTTCTTCCTTCTTCTCCCTCTCTTCCTTCTTCACCCCTTCTTCTTTTTTCTTCCCCTCTCTTTTCTCCTACCTCTTCTTCTCCTCCTCACTCTCCCTTCTCCTCCCCCTCTTCCTTCTTCTCCCCCTCTTCCTTCTTCTCCCCTTCTTCCTTCTTCTCCCCTTCTTCCTTCTTCTCCCCCTCTTCCTTCTTCTCCCCCTCTTCCCTCTTCTCCCCCTCTTCCTTCTTCTCCCCCTCTTCCCTTCTTCTCCCCCTCTCCCTTTATCTCCCCCTCTCCCTTCTTCTCCCCCTCTCCCTTTATCTCCCCCTCTTCCCTTCTTCTCCCCCTCTCCCTTTATCTCCCCCTCTCCCTTCATCTCCCCCTCTCCCTTTATCTCCCCCTCTCCCTTCATCTCCCCCTCTCCCTTCATCTCCCCCTC
Source organism: Morinoia aosen (assembly GCA_030386875.1). Taxonomy (NCBI): domain Eukaryota; kingdom Metazoa; phylum Arthropoda; class Malacostraca; order Amphipoda; family Talitridae; genus Morinoia; species Morinoia aosen. Next base: position 15,564,478 of record CM059571.1, on the reverse strand, counting down.
TCCCTTCATCTCCCCCTCTCCCTTCATCTCCCTCTCTCCCTTTATCTCCCCCTCTTCCCTTCTTCTCCCCCTCTCCCTTTATCTCCCCCTCTTCCCTTCTTCTCCCCCTCTCCCTTTATCTCCCCCTCTCCCTTCTTCTCCCCCTCTCCCTTTATCTCCCCCTCTTCCCTTCTTCTCCCCCTCTCCCTTTATCTCCCCCTCTCCCTTCATCTCCCCCTCTCCCTTTATCTCCCCCTCTCCCTTCATCTCCCCCTCTCCCTTCATCTCCCCCTCTCCCTTTATCTCCCCCTCTTCCCTTCTTCTCCCCCTCTCCCTTTATCTCCCCCTCTCCCTTCATCTCCCCCTCTCCCTTCATCTCCCCCTCTCCCTTCATCTCCCCCTCTCCCTTCATCTCCCTCTCTCCCTTCATCTCCCTCTCTCCCTTCATCTCCTCCCTCTCCCTTCATCTCCCTCTCTCCCTTCTCCTCCCTCTTCTCCTCCTCCCTCTTCTCTTCCTCCCTCTCCCTCTTCCTTCTCCTTACTTCTTCTCCTCCTCCTTTTTCTCCTCGTTGTCTTTCTCCATACATTTTACTCTTTATTCTTTTTTCCCTTTCCCTATCCAACTTTTCCTCTCCAGTCCTTCTTTCTCTTCCTCGTTTTATTTTCTCATTGTATTCCTTATTCTTCTTCCTTTTCTTTTATTTCACACTCTTCCTCCTCTCTTCTTATTCTGCTTTATCTTCATCTTCCGTATTTTATTAAATTTATCTCATTTTCTTGTGAATATTCTTCCTGGTTGTTAATTCCCGAACTCAATTGTGAATGTTTGACTCAACCGATGTTCTTCTTTGCGCTTCTGTCTTCCTTTATGCTCCTCCAGCTTATTTTGTCTTATTCATCAATTCCCTCCTCCGTTTTACCTTCCCTCTTTCTTCTTCTCATCCACTTTCATCTCTCTCATACGCCCCCTCCTCTTTCTTATTCGCCCCTACCACCTCCCCTGCGCAGATCCTGCCTCTCCTCCCATATAAGCTCAATGGAAAGCACCATTTGCGCCAGAAAAGCCTTCATTGTGGGCGTCTGGAGTTCCCTCGATCACTGCTGACACCGGATTTGCTCACGCCCTCCAGTTTTTGGTTGAGCGCCGCGGCATTTTGGTGAGGCGCAATTTGGCGGCCGCCGCTGTCACGTCGCCTCAGCTTTCTTCGCGTCTGTCGCAGTCGCGCGAATTCAACTTCGAGATTAGCAAGACGGAAATTCTACGGGTCTGCATTGGTGATGTAAGAAGTATTAATTCATACTTTGCGTACATTTGACTGTCACAAGTTACGAAGAACGGCTTGCATTTTATAACATCCTGCACTCTGTAATGCTGCTTACTGTTTTCACTCCTACGGAACTTAAGCAAAATCACTTCTAATTCATATTTTTCCGCGTCTGTTTCGCTCGCACGACCCCTCAGGTGATACAGCTTTTACATTTATGGGAATTAGGACTGCCAGGGGGAAAATATGAGGTCCCGAGCTTAGTTAGGTAACCATATTTTTGTTTTATTAAAGGACTACCTTTTTTCGGTTCACTGTTGTCCTGTTTTTCAGTGCCTACTACTTTCTTCTACTTTTATCTTGTTTCATAAACTTTTTCAAAACTTTCTGTTTCTATGCACCTTGTGCATAGATTCCGCCTTCTCTTAACACGATCACCGCGGCGCCGCGGTTGTAAAAGGTTGATTTGGTTAGGTTGTAGGTAGCAGAATAGGGAAATCGATTTTAGGGTCACAGTCCCCCTTCTAGATTTCTTCTGTGTTATAAAACCTAGAGTAATCAAATTTGGTACACTGATAGGAAATGCAACAAGGAATCATTTGTTTTCTATAAAGATATGCGAGTTTTTTGATAGAAAACAAGATATTCTTAGAAAACGGATTTTTTTGGGGGGTTCAAAATGCATCTCCTCCTGCAGTTTTTCAGCCACGTTGATGATTTTGGTATAATTGGATGCGGAAAGACCAGGGAATTACGGTAAATAAACAGGCATTCTCTAAAGTAAAAAATAATAAAATTCGATAGGGATATTTTTGGTGCAAAAATTTTTGTCACGTCACAACTTTTGATCATAACAAATTTCGTATTGCCCATTTGTTCACCGTAATGTCCACGATATTCCGCATCCAATGAAACTAAATCATACCTGAAGCTTAAAAACTAGGGGAGAAAATACATTTTTAAACCCCAAAATCCAAGCTTTTCAGTGTAGGCAATAAAAGGAAACTTAAACAATTTCGATTTGAATTTGTTATTAATTTTGGGGTCAGCTAAAACCCTTGAAATCATTATAGAATAATAAAGAGATGTAGGAGATGACATAGCAACGTCGCGCCGTGATGAAAGAGCCAAGCGGGAGGTGAAACATAATAAAATACCACTCCCCCCTCCCATCCTCCCATTCTTCAAACTCCCGTAGCGGGCGAACGAGCGAACGTACGAATCTCATTTTTTCACAGGATGTACTTGACCTCTTGCACTTCCTATAGCAGCAAAGATCCCTAGTTCTACAAAGGTCTCAAAACCGGGATCCGTTTGGGGGGACGCTGGCCTTAATGCTCGAATGCATTTTTACTCTTCCTCAGAAATATGACACATACAATTTCACGATTCATTTCACCTGGTCTGATAATAGTTATTTTTTTGAAACGGTCCCGAAACAGAACAAAAGTCATTTATTTACACTGGTGTGTGAATGAGCAATTAACCGATTGGTACATATATGGTCCAATACGCGGGTAACGTGTTAACTCCATACTAAATGATTCTTTCCTCTTTCTTCTCCTTGGAACGCCATTGTTGTGCTCGTCTTAGCCGTGTGGCTATCGAACCCGCCTCCGTGCAGGCAGACCCTGGTTCGAGTCCCGGTGCTGGTGGCGATTTTCTCTGTTGGGTATAGGGGAAAAATTCCAAGCACAATACCCCATTCTACCCAGGTGTCTGAAATGGGTACCGGTCTTGACCGGGGGAAAGCGTGATGGCGTCTTGGTGTTAGTTTATAAGGCATATGAAAATCCAATGTACAAGGTGATGCGTATCAGGCTTGAAATTGGAAATAAAGCATGCGTAGATGCCTTCATTATCATTATTTATCATTATGTTGCAGTTAGGGAGGCTTAAACTAGCATATAATCTAACCTGATCTTCGCTCGCATGAGAGGCTAGTGTTTCGTAGAATTTTTCTCCAGCTGTGGACTGCCAGTGAAAAAAATACGAGCCGAAAATAAGATTGCCATTTTGTTAAAATAACTTTTTTTTGTTACGTATCATCTGTTTTCGGTCTACCGCTGTTTTTTTCTGTTACGTATCATCTGTTTTCGGTCTACCGCTGTTTTTTTCTGTTCTCAATACTTCATCTATTCTTTGTTTTTTTCATGAAATATTTTCAGTCATGTTATTTCCATGCGTTGGATGCGGAGGCGATGTGGGGGTAAAGATTCCCCATTCCCTTGTTTAATTCTAAACAGAATGGAGCATTCCTCCTTCTTCTCTTGGGAGTACTTTGTTTGTATTTAGGTAAGCTTAAACTAACTAAACAAACAAATTTTTTCGAATTTTTATTTTAAATAACAAAAGTAATAATTAGTTTGGGTTCTTTTTGCGGCGTTCCCGCTCAGGGGGATACAACTCTTGTATCCATGGGAATTAGCGTTCCCACGGGGAAAATGTGTAAGGCCCGAGCTGAAAGTTAGGTAGGCCTTCTTTTTGTTGAAATAAAACCTTTTTTGTTATGTTAAGGACCACCTTTTTCGGTTCACTGCTATCCTGTTTTTCAGCACCTACTACTTTCATCTTCAACTTTTATTTCCTGAACTTCTTTCATAGCTTACTGTTTCTATGCCCTTTCTGCCTAGATTCCCCATTCTTTTCTCTCTATACTAAATGGTGCCTTCCTCCTTCCTCTCTTCGATATGCTATTTTTTTGTAGCGGTTAGGGAGGCTTAAACCAACTAATAATTTTAATCTTTTGCGGCCTCAAACACCGGCGGTAGCTTTTATCATGGTTTGATTGATGTAATTACGTCTTCTCATTTCCCGCGCACTGCATGTTCAAAGTAGGGAGGTACCATTGAATTTTGTTTACTTTAGTTGAGTGAGCAAATAAATCGCTCAGTTCTGCATTTGTCCCGATGGAAATTGTTGAATGCTACGCCACGTGCCGCAATTTCACGAACGTCTACACCTCAGATAAAACTCCTTACCCGTCCAGATCTCGCTGAAAAAGACTTCCACTCGCGTCGATGTATCTTCACGCTATGATAACCAAGACGTCACATTACCTCTCTCCCATCTACGTATGATACCTGCTTTCTTACCAAAATTCCCTAATTCAGTCGTTATTCAAATACACTGTCCCCATAAAGTTATTGCAGTTTTTAAAAGAATGGGAAAAAATTAAACTACGTATTACGAGGAAGATTGAGGCATGCGATTAGGAAAATCAGGCACGATAAGATATGACACAAGATAATATCGCGTGTTTACAAATGTCTTGCACACCTCGTTATTGCCTTCAATCCTCCCCTCGCTCAGTGCCTCACCAAATCAATCCCGCGTAAGGTACAGCCTCAGAGGCTCGGCTGCAGCCGCCAAGCCGCCGCTCGCGACGCGTCACTCCAGAAATTGCGGCGGAAATTACGGCCGCGGAAATGCCAGCCATTCCGTGGCAACTGTAATCGCTGAACCAGAGACCTTCAGCTCCCGAATAATCGTCCTAAGTTAAATTCTGTCAGTAGCGCAGTTTTATCCGAAATTGTTGACGGTGGAAGAGAGACTGCTCTCCTTCCTGTCATTAGGCTTAAAATGCCGACTCGTCTGTCCACAATCAAGCGACAGGAAAGGACTTTCCCCCGAGGATTTTCTTTAAAATTGTCTTCGGGAAATCAATCACTTAAACGCAGGTCTGTACCACTTTATTCCTTTTTCAGCCTAATCGGAATCAAATGGAGTAGTTGTTATCTGAATGCTTCGTTTTGGCGTTCTAAATGTTTCCTATTTTTCAATCGTATGAAATGGATTCATAAACCTGCTGGACGATTTATGCATGCAAAATGTTCACGCTTTGCAAGGTTTCGAAGAGGAAATGCAACAATTCAAGAAAAATAGACTACAGAATTCTGATTTTATCCCATTCTGCTGCCATCACATGCACGTTTGAAGAATGATGCGAAGTGTAATGTTTTTTTTTATCAAAATTTATTATACAAGAATTGCTGAATCACGCCTCAGTCTTTCCAAATTGAGTTGCATACGATTACAAATTATTTAGTAAGATTTCAGTGAATTGTTTCCCGGTGCGTTTTTCTTCAAGCTGTAACAAGAAATTAGTTTGCGAAAAATACGCTCGAGATCAAGATGAATTGATATTTCGGCCTGGTGAACAGCTTATCTCTGTTTACCGTTTGCACGCATTAGAAAACGAATAACAGCTTTGCAACCATTGTGAACAATTTCTGACGTATTCATACCTGAAGCTTTTATTGACTTTTAACGACTCGTAATCAGAGGATGACGATTTTTTTTTATGAGTGGACGTGAACAAGTTGCAACTTTAAATATTCATGTACGCAAATCACCTAGACGATGGGACTGTAAAATCTTATGCTGTATCGGCAGGATAAAAAATACCCGAAATTAAGTCTGATAATGTTGGTATTGAGGAGTATGTAAAGAATTAGGAGGGAAGAAACTGGGAACTCCATCCTCTAAACGAGCATTTCTACTCCGAGCAGTCTTTCTAATATATAGAAACTGTCAGGACATCTACTGGTACGAAATGGACATGAAAAGTACGGATTATTTAGTATTTTTGGCTCTTTAAGATCTTTCACTTTATGCCAAAGTGCATTTTGTCCCTAAGATAATAATTCAAACTTTATGTAGTTTCTTGAAATATGGTCAGTTTGAAGTCCGAATCTGAATCCATGCACATCTACTGAATGTTTACTTCGTAATCTAACCTCTAATGAAACATATTTTTCTCCGCCACACTGTTGAACAAATTTCGTTTGAGAAGAGCATTATATCAGGTGCGCTACGACGATAAGCTATGGGAGATGTAAAAATCCTAGATAGAGATGAAAAAGTTGAATCAGTCATTTTTTTCGTTCCGATTTTATTTCTGTAAATAAGTGCGATCTCCACTTTAGCCTTCAAGGAGCATTTTTCAAGTCCTATAGATCCTTATAACCTGGCATAGCGTCAGCACCGGTAGCGTCACCTCCAGGTGCACTTTACCACAGCCTCGTTTCATCAGTGGAAGCGAGGCTCTATTTTCTCTGTGTTCTCCACGACGGAGGTAATCAGGCCAGGTGTCTTACCCTGATCATCGTCAGTCATGAGCCTTCGAGTCTCAGACGCAGAAATTATTGGCTGCAATTTCCCATGGTGATTGCCGTACATGGAGAACTCAGCAGCTTGTTTTTTTATGAAATTCTGATGAACTTGAGTATTTCCTATTTGGATTGATTTTTATCCGTCTGGCTGAAATTATGACTGCAACTCCCCTGTGTTCGATGAGTTACTCTATTCTTCTTCGCCAGCGTTATTTTTCTTTTAATTTTTCTCCTCACCTTGCCTATGGTCAACTCGCTTTGAATTTATCTTTCTAACATTGTTTTGCTTCATAGGCTTTTTTGTTGTTGTTGCTTAATCTCCTCTTCGTACCTCATTATTGGCTCAATGTGTTGCCCCATTCTCCGTTAATAGCGTGGCAGCGGAATAATTTCACACCCATAGTTGTGTCATCTCCTAACGTTCTATACAAAATGCCGTTACCATTACTATTGAAAGATGTTATGCGCTAGTGAGACTGAAGATGAAACTCTCGCTGCCTCTAGCCGAATACGTTGACACCATTTCTTTCAACACTTGCGTCGTTCCCCAGCAATGAGACCAAACCTCATCCGTTCAGAGAGAAGACTCATCCGTCGAAAATGCAAAATTTTGACGTCGAGAGAAATTCTCACTTTTAATGTTATTTCTTTCCCATCACGTAATTCTATTTATCTGAAAGACAATACAAGATTTTACTGGCGACTCATTCAAGCATGTTAACATTTTTCAATGAGAACAGGTTCTATAAATGCGTAATTGCCAAACGGCGCCGATCACCTAAAAAAGTTCAAAATGGTTTTATGACGAGATCGTTACAGAAAGAGCTCTTTCCTCGATAGGCTCTGGCAGGCATTCATTAGAGCCCTAGACATAAGGCTGATAGTGTTGCCGTCACTGCGTCTGCCCTTCTGGGTGTGACGACGGTAGAGGTTCTTGATGTTAAGCCCCTTTTTATCGTCTATATAAAGCCCTTTTTATCGCTGATATTAAGCCCTTATCATCGTTGAAGTTAAGCCCTTATCATCGTTGAAGTTAAGCCCTTATCATCGTTGAAATTAAGCCCTTATCATCGTTGATATAAAGTTATCATCATCGTTGATATTAAGCCCTTATCATCGTTGATATAAAGTTATCATCATCGTTGATATTAAGCCCATATCATCGTTGATATAAAGTTATTATCATCGTTGATATAAATTTATTATCATCGTTGATAAAAAGCCATTATCATCGCTGATGGTAATGCCTTTTCATCACCGATATAAATAACTTTTTAACGTTAATATAAAAAGCTTCACTCCTAAACTCCATATGTAGTCGCTAAATAACCATTTTCGTGACTCTCGCTCCCAATTCGTCTGCTCTCAAGTTCTTCATAACGAGTCTGCGCTCTAAATCCAAATTCATTACCTAGACTGACGAGCAAGTTGAGTTACTTCTATTTCCCACGTTTGTGTCGAGTTCTCTGTTCACTCCTCAAATTCACGTTTAGAATTATGTTCGATGCACTACGTTGCTCTAAGATTTTGTCCTTTAAGAGAGTAAATTTACGGATAGTTTAGGTCAGTTCACTTCCTTGTTTGAAGCAAATGTGCAGCTGTCGCAAGTGTTATTGACGAGTGAGATGGTGAATTTTTCGTTACTTTGAAATCATCAAACGTAGAACATAGGGTTAATCCTAACAGTCTTCGAATGATCTAGATCTGAATAAGTAGCAATTTAATTATTGTTAATACTGAATTGAATAAAATTAAAAGTAATAATTCTTCACTAATATACTGAAATAAACCGTCTTGGAATTGATTTGTGAAACATTGACTTGACAACTAAGAGGCTGCGATTTAAAACGGTCTATTGAACAGAAATGCTGAACCTTAAGGTCAAAATATTGCGATGATGATTATTTATAAAACAGAGAGATATGAAAACACAAGACGTGAACAGAAAGAAAACACAAGATATACATTCTTGAAGGATAAATCAAGCCAACAATAATTATTCATCGATGATGTGTTACGTTGGAACAAAAATATCCAAAATATAGGGATCGAGATAACTGGACCTATGAATTGCTGTATTTCGTTTTCCAGCTATTTTCTCCAACGCTATCACAAGTTGGTCAGGTCTCCTCCTTCTATTTTTCATGCTTTTCAATTCGTGCTACGATTTCTAGGTCTTGGTCTGTATTTTCTCTCACTTTCCGGAAGACCTCATTGAATCACAGAAGTTTGGTGTCCCTCGTCCACTCTTCGTCACGCTCTCTTGGCGCAGCTCTGCGCTAATATCCGCTACAGTTCACTCGAAAATTTTCGAGAACCAGGAGTCCAAATTTGAACCTTGCAGTAGAGATACGCCGGCAGCAAAAGTTCTAAGTGAACTTAGATGTACTACGTGTTGTCGCACATGGCAAAGCCAAGTCGATACAAAGGGACTATCATACATTATTCACCAGCAACTAAATGTAGAGTACACCTCTCACTAATACGAAACATGTTTTGGTCAATATATGTATACTGCTTGGATGTTCTATACGAACAATTGACTCAAGATTGATCGGCTTCCACCACTGATCCTGACGTAGTTACAAAATCACTATGGGTAGACTGTTCTGTTGCATTACTAATATGCAGTCATAATGTGCTAACATTATGAAACCAGGGCCAAATGCACACTGTGAGCTGCTTTTGCTGTGCAAACATCGCTCTCCCTAAGCAGCGAAGTGGCGCGGCTGTTTTGCAAAAGGCGAGCGCTTAACGCCGACAATTTTCCGATGAAGCACGAGATTCGCCCCTGACAAATGATGCGGGCATGACGCGCTACTGCATCGGAGAGTCATGTCAGCCGTGTTTGGTCGCTGGGTTCTGAACTCGATCTCCTGTTTCTCATAGTCTTTCTGTGCTTGGACCTTGTCGGTTTCCCATTTGCCAATCGTGAAGTATTTAGCCCTGAATGCTGTTATTTATACGGAGCTGTTTTGTGGTGTTCACCGTATCATTCGCTATCCATCTCACACCTGGACAGTTGTTCTTCAAGGTGTTTACTTATACATATGATACTCAAGGTATATATCATATCCTAACCTCAACTTATGCGTACTATCCAAGCTATTGATCTAATACGATGATGCATGATTCAAGTTCTTAATAACTGAGCATAAGTAGTACTAATTTGTATTCGTTGAAATTGAGGTTCCTGTAAATGATGTATCATTCGCGAGTAGAATTTCGTCGTTAATAATCAAGTCTTTATTTCCAAGTGCTTCAAAGCCTGTGTAACAAGGTTTTCCATATTTTAATTGAGATAAAACTGCTCTTGCTTTCTTTGTCAGTGCTCTCATTTGTGCTTATTCCGTAGCTTCTGAAAATGCACGATACGAGTCTTATAGGTAGTGCAACATATCGAAAAAGCACAAAAAGTGAGTCCTAGGATGAGCAAACAGACGTATTCAAGAGGCGCAAACGGATGAAAACATCCGAAACGAGTCCTTCCTAGGCTGCGCAATTAGCAAGTGGTAGTAACTTAGCATCTTGCCGAACAGGCATTTACTCTTCACGCGATAGCTGTGAAATTAAAAATCATGTACAGGTTGAAGAAGCACTGCCACTCGCCTTCATTGCATTCCAATAATTCCACTATTGTATCAATTGGTTTCCTATTTCTTTCATTGATTTCTACTAATGATTCTGTTCTCTCTTCCTCATAAAAAATGATTTGTTGTCGGATTTCGATGCCTATTGTGACTAAGCGAATAAATGTTCAAACAGTTAGGTGGCTGTACTTTTTTCGAGTGTAAAAGGCATGGACATCCGCAGAGCCGAGCATTAATTAAAATACCGGCTAATTCTTCACTCCAGTTTGGTAACAAAAATTTAGCTACAGTTAGTGCATTGATCTAAGCTTTCTGTCCGTGAAGCGCATTTTTTTAAAGTAAAATCTCAATGAGAATTCGTCAAATTGCTCGCTGCATCACTTCTCAATTCTCTAGCCTTGATTCTCACATTCAACTTCCTCGTTGGTCTTGGGTGAATCTGCTGCCACAAGAAGAGCCAGTCAGCCACACAACGATCCAATCTGCAATCCGACACGCCAATCAGCCATACAAAGACCCAATCTGCAATCCGACGAGCCAGTCAGCCATGCAACGAGCCAATCTGCAATCGAACGAGCCAATCAGCCATACAACCATCCAATCTGCAATCCAACGAGCCTGTCAGCCATGCAACGAGCCAATCGGCAATTCAACGAGCCCTTCAGCCATGCAACGAGCCAATCTGCAATCGAACGAGCCAATCAGCCATACAACCATCCAATCTGCAATCCAACGAGCCTGTCAGCCATTCAACGATCCAATCGGCAATTCAACGAGCCCTTCAGCTACACAAAGATCCAATCAGCAATCCGACGAGCCAGTCAGCCATGCAACGATCCAGTCAGCCGTGTGACAAGTCAGCCAGCCACCGGACAGTCGAGTCAGTTATGCGACATTGCAGCCAGCCCTGGGACGACCCGCGTGGCATCAAACCACTGAGAAGTTCTCAATAATTAGCCGCCCTGAATGAAGGATGGGGCTGGAGATGAGGCTTCCGAAGCTGAGCGCTTTGACTCCCCGACGGCGGCAGGGTATTGCGAGCTCTGGTGTGGGGTGCTTGTCGGCACATAATCGGCTAATCTTCTCTCACTTGATGAAATCGATGAAATTCTCCTGAAAAAGTGCTTATATTAGAAGACATTAGCTTACGCGCCGACCGTTTGATGTTTTACAGTTGATGCAGTTACCAAATGTAGGTCTTATAAGCACCGTGAGCGCTTCATTTTATCTCTCACCCACCATAATTTTTTCACAAAAAAGATGACGCTCAGAAACATTTTTTATGAATGAAAGATATAAGGTGGGAATGTGCGCTTGTGCCCGAAACTTGGATTGTAAGTGAATTCCAGTGTGATGGTAAGTGAATTTGTGTCGGGAAAATGTGTGTTCGCGTGCGGTAGACGTTTGTTTGTGGTTTGAGTGACATCCGTACAGGATACAGGAGAGTTTACGGTAGTGTGTTTGTGTGTGTGCGCACTGTGGAGACGTGTATACCGTGTTAAGAAGTGCATGTCGTATGAAGCAATCTATCAAATGAAAATGTGAGTTGAGTGGGAGGATGGGTGTAGAGTAAGAGGATGTATGTATAGTGTGAGGACGTGTGGGCAGTGTGTTCGGAATAAGGTTGTAACATTGAAGAGACTGTTGTGTGTACAGTTAAAGCGTGCGTGTAGTATGATGAGACATGACACATGGTGGGAGATTCTATTGTAAATAGACAACGAGGGAATGGGATGCAAGGGCGTGTGGAGTGTAAAAATATGATGTTATGAAGTGTGGAGTGTAAGAATGGGATGTTATGAAGTGTGGAGTGTAAGAACTACACTTTGTGCGCATACGAAGAAGCCGAACTTGTTACGATTAGTAGCACAACTGCAATTACAAATTAGTAGATAGGTTTCTTCTGGTGAGCGCTCAGTGGTTTGGAAAATCTTTCGAGCCGGTATTCGGTATAGGAAAAATGAATGGAAAAATTAGCGTTTGAAAAAATTCTAAATTAAGACTGGCTCTTCCCGTTATACAAAAAAAAAACTTTTTACTTTAACAATCGAGGAAAACACTGACAGCGGTAATGGAAAATGAACATTCTAAATATATCAAACTAAATTAGATAAAAGTTCCGAGCCCCTCAAGGGAATACAACTGTTGAATCTACAAAAATCATATCTCCCATGGGAAAAATATGAGGTCTCGAGCTGAGAGTTAGGTAGGCCTTCTTTTTATTGAAAGAAAAGGTTTTTTGTTTTGTTGAAGATCATGTTTTTTCGGCTCACTGCCAGTCTGGTTCCTCAGCACCTATGACTTTTTTCTATAACTTTTATCTGGTTTTGCAGCCTTCCCTCGATCATAACTCACTGTTTTTATGCTCAGAAGATTTTGTTTAGAAGCACATATTGTGCATAGATTCCACGTTCCCTTTAACACCATCCTAAATAATGCCTGTCTCTTTCTTCTCTTTGAAAGGCCTTGGTTGCGGTTAGGGAAGCTTAAACTAACATCTAATATATTCTAAAAGTTCCAAGCGAGCCCCACATTCTTGCAAATTAATCTCAACAGTTTGACTGAGAAAATACTTGTGTGTCACCATCCGTTTGAGTTCACGAGAGGCACAAAAATCAATCACTAATTTAACCTCAAGAGACGACGCAGCTCCGCCCAGCACCACCTGCACATTACAGAGACGTGAATCATGAGACAGTCGCTTGCGGAGAGCAACTTGAACGTTTGCAGAGGCGCGTTGTTTATGTGTCGTTCATTTCACGCAATGTTGTTTGGCGTTTGCACCGTCCCATGAATGCTTTCTCTCGCCCACCCAGGAAACGGATTTTGTTATATTTTCGTGTTATGTTAAGTTAATACTTGCTCAAGCAGGAAATATGATTTTTGGTAACCGGGAACCAATTATAGCAGGTAAGCAGTTGTTAGCTTAGTAAAATAGAGAATCTCTGCGCTCGTCTTCAGCCTGCATGCTTCAAGTTTAGGAATGAGGTGAAGAAAACCGCTTAATTTAAATCTCATTTTATTAGTCCAATAAAGACATGACCTTATCTTCAACGACAGACACAGTGATGAAATAATTTTTTTAGCTTGTCCTGTGACGTGCCTTTGCTGTTCAACGTTTCATTGCTTGACAATATACATTTTGAGGAAAGGAAGGAGCGGAGGTGAATAGATACTGCAACGCTAGGGAAAACGTAATTACTGCAGTAAGCTTATCAGAGTAAAGCTAACTAATTGTTTAAACCAATAGCTTCGACAAATCAATAATTTGAAAGCAAAGAAATTTATGTATGATAAGTACAATGGGAAATGGTTGTGCCGATTAGAAATCAGGTGGACCATCAGATTTAAAAACTTGAACAAATATTCTTTGTTATGGAATCAGGTATTGAGCCCCATGACGAGGCAAAAAGCATGGAATAGAGTTTTGCACTGTGCACGCAGGAATTGCAGAACTACTTTGAATTATTAGCTAATGACTTGTGCACTGGAATGCTTTCACTTCATGGCATTTTTTCGTGCGGGGGGTGAAGGGCAGTCGCTGCATCATTAGGCAGTACTTGTATTACTTTGAATCAGGGTCGCTAAAGTAAGGAGCCAGTGCATAAGTAAAAATGTGCAATGTTTTAGAAGCGTTCACAGTTCTTGCCATTCATTACTGTTTGAAATGTTTGTAATAACAACACCGCCCTTTGATAAATGTTTAAATTTTGTGTCGTACGTTGACTTTTCCTCGGTTAATGTCAATTTTATCGTTCTCTCTTCTCATGTCAACTAGCCAGTTGAGTTACCATGTGAGATAAAACCACTCCCGTTGTTCCTGTGATTCTGCCATCAATGCTCAAGGTTAGTGATACTAAGGAAATGAAAAACATGATCCTTAATAGCGCCGCTGCGTCCAGAGGCGCCAGCATATCGTCAGTAGCTGTACACAACTGAAATTTTCGCGTTCAAGCAAAGCTGCATATCTTGACGAATCCAGCGTCTTGTCAGACTTCCAAAATTTGTACCACGAATTATTTTTCCATGTTACGGTTCGCCGAAAATTTGTAAAAAAATATTCATTCCGTTCAACTCTTACGTCTACTAACAGCTAAGATGTTAAATAACACATTCTTTCCGAAGATACATTTTTGCTCATCCATTTATAGGTGAAGATGTACATTGCGTTCATATAAACATCGTTGTGTACGACTGATGGCAGATTATAGTTTCCATGCTCTGCATCTCTACTCACTTCTAAAACAGCTACCCATTTCCGGAGCCATAATCTTCGCCACCTAATGAAGGATTGACATAGGCCGTCCCTAGCTCATGTTTGTCAGCCCGCAATCAAAGACTTCATCTTCCCCTTCCAGTTTCAAAGGAAGATTGTTAATCCTCCATCTCGTGATTCAACTACGAGAAAATTGCTCATTTTAAAGTAGGGAAGGAGGTTACCAAGAACCTCAAGTGTATCTAGAGACATCGGTGACACTGTTTTTTACTATCTTATTATAAGTAAAGAATGATGGTTTCCGAGGTCATGATTTTGAATACGTTTTCTATCCTCACCGCTATCGTGACCAGATCAGTCGATAAGTTAATCCATTAAATATTGAAACTGTGATCTCTTGAATACAAAATTTGTGGCCCGTCCATCCCGTCTTCGCAAATATTCTAGCAGCCAAAAGAATCTTCGCGCTCGACTTCGATGTAATTCAAGACCGATATTCTTCATAGCGTACAACAATCGATGGACTGCTATCCTGATATAGGAGAAACGCATAGAGAATATAAACCAATATTGCTCCATATGGACAAATGATGTTCGGTTCTAGATTACAGCGGACTATGCAGTCGGACCTTTTCTTCCATCAGTGATGAAGTAGTGCATAGTTATTGAAAACAATAGGCTAGTTATGTTAAGTTTTATTCATTTTTATATCAGGGATCTGATAAAACCCTGTTGTACATTTATCTTTTTTAGTGGCACAAGTTGCTCGCCGCAATTGACCGAGATAGACGATAACACAATCGAAGCATTTCTGTCTTTCAGAAGTCAATCTCATAAGATATACCGAGGGAAGCTACGTCCTCGCCAGCGATTTATTGCATTTTTCTTTTTCTTAGTAGCCTGGAGCGCCACAAAAAATTGCCCTGCGTCCCCTCACTCGCGACATAACGAATAAATTCAGCTTTGCTTAATAGTGCGCATCCTCAAGACGTCCTTGTTTTGTGCTTACAAGCAACAGCAGGAATAATTGTTGTCAGAAGTAGCATTTAAATCTTCAATAAATTTGGCGAACTTTAAGCTTTATGAGTCCTTAAAGCGATTCGAAGAGCAGGTAATCAGTATTTTCTGCCTGTTTGTGTTCACTATGTCCGCAATAGTACATATTTTAAATGCTGTATTACTCGAGTATTTTTCATTAAACTCGATGGCAGGATTATGATCTGCTACATGTCAAGCACGATGACTGGACTTCCCTTCTGTGCCCAATTTAGAAGATTTGGGGCCTGCGCTTTACTGTTTTCGAAAGTGCAATTCGTTCAGTATTGCGTTCTTTTCACTGCTGTCAGTCGGTTTGCAGCAGAACTTTTGCGGATGTGAGCCATATACCTATCATTTTGAGTTCTTTTTGCCCATGTAATGCCTCTCAAAAGTTTCATGAGCCTTTGCGCGGAAGTTGGAGTCCCAAAGAACTGCAAATAATGGCTCCCATCGCTCATGAGCGAACCATTACCAGAATTGAGTTCTTTAGAAATATTATCGATCACTTGCAGCACTTCATTTCACGTTGATTGGTCCTTCGTGAGCTGCCGGAACTCGTTGGAGATGAAGAGCGTTTGAAAATAGTTGTGCTTGTACCGCAGCGGCCACATTTTTTTGATGGATGATGTTATTGTTTTTGCTAAACGAATTGATGAATATAATTCTAATGAAGGTAAATGTTGTATGTATGCACGGGAAATTTACGTGAAAATACTCCCTCAGGGGGATACCGTCAGTGAATGCATAAAAATAAGCGCTCTCAAGAGGAAAGAGAAAGGCGCCGAGCTGAAGTCTTGGTAAGCTTTCATTTCATTGAAATAGAAAAAAACATTTGCTTTGTAGCGGGCCATCTGTTTTCGGTTCATTGCAGTCTGTTTTTCCAGCACTTATATATAATGCTTTCTTCTTCATCTCCAAACCTATTCAATTACCTTTCTTCTTAATTTGCTGTGTCTACCTTGTATGGGAACAAACCTTGTTCATAGATTCCCCGTTCCCGTTATTCCATACTTGATGCTGCCGGCGTAGTATTTCTCTTAGTAGCCTGGTCTTAGTATTCCTCTTAGCAGCCATTTTACGTTGTTAGAGAGCTATAAAACTAACCTATCGATCAGAAAAATTCATGTTATATTCAGTTGCGACGCTTTACCTTTCCATTAATGCTCGGTCACGGTTGGCATATGATGTACTTTGACGTTCGCGAGTGTGCGGTGATATTTCGGGTATTCTCACACCTTCAAAACTTTCTTCAGACTCCCTAGCTGGGTCTTATTCTTCAGTGTTCCCCAAATATTTTCAATTGGGTTGAGGTCCGGCGATTGGGTTAGTTGCTGGATAGCATTGATTTTATTCTTTCCATGAGGGGGTTAAATTTGTTGTGTTTAGAGTCGTTGTCCTGTTGGAACGTTCAAAAGCGATTTTTAAATAAGCGCTTTGCATAGGGGATTAGATTCTTACCCAAAATAGTGCGTTACACGGACAATCTGTTTTGTTTCTTAAATGATGTGGACCCCTGAGAGGAATACAAGAATTGCAGAGTTGGCGCTCCCATGGATTAATAAATGCGAGGCTCCGAGCTGAGGGCTAGTAGGCTTGCCTACTGTTGAAGTAGATTTAATTTTGTAACGGACCATTTTTTTTCGATTCACGGCAACCCAGTATTTCAGCATCTACTACATACTTTCTTCTTCAGCTCTTATTATCTTGTTTCATAAACTCTGTTTCTAACTTACTTTCAATGTGCGCAAAGATCATGTGTGAGAACACTTTTTGTGGATAAATTCCCGGTCCCACTGAGTCCATACTAATTGATGTTTACCTCTTTCATTTCTTTGAAACATCTTCGTCGGGGATAGGGAAACCTAAACCAACTAATATACAATCTATCAATCTATCGAGCAATCATCGGTTTATATTAAAACTTTCTCGGTATGTTTCGACACTTATGGACACTGCTATTTCGTCGTGCCCGTGATCTTGGCAAGTTGTTAGTTGTGTCACATTTCTTTATTTTACGAATCATTGAACTCAAGGTGGCAAAATGGTATATTCAATTAAGGAGAATTTTTTCTGCGCGATATTCCTCACGAACGATGATGAATGATTTCCTTCCGAGAAGGTTCTGGAACTTCTCTTACCTCAGCATGAACGGTTTTGACCAATTTTTAACCTTCTGTGACTGGGGCGGATTTACGATTGTCCTTATGAAATATTACCAAACCGCGTAGATTTTTGGTAGATAAACGAGTAAAATTTGTTAGAGAATTCATTTTCTACAATCTTTCAAAAACGGAACATTTATTACATAAAAATTATATTGTTTTTCACATGAAAATACCTCTGTAATAAAATAATAATAAGCCATATTCCTGAAAAAAAACAAATTTTTATACAACATCTTCACTCCAATTGTTAGGAATTATAATTTTAGGCTTTTTGTTTTGCATTGAACGTTGAACGCTTGTGTGCGAATAAGTTTGTGAGGGTTGTGTTTAGGTCATTCATATAGGATTTCGATGTCGGTTGTGAACATATGATTCAATCAAAATTATTATAAGACATTTCCGTTTCATAAAAAATTACAAATGACCTATCCGAAGGCTCAACAAATATTATTTGCCTCAACAAAATGGTAAACTCGAGAAAAGATTGCGGTAAATCTCTGGAAACGCATCTTCGAGTTCACTGGAGTTGAGCGGCGCCAATAAAATTCCGAAGGAACTTTGGCAAAGCTGCGCTTTTAAATCGTTATTGAGCCTCTTACGCACTCGTCCAGGAGCTGAGCCTTCCAGGTGTCGGAGTAGCTGCGTCGCATGGAGCTCATTTTTGCCAGTGAGCCATTCTTTCATTGGTCCATTGATCTTGTTTGCATGGTGAAACTCTCCCAATTTGGAGCTGCGACTAACTCAGCACCAGACAGAATAATTCACAGCTGTGGCACTCGTGCATTTTTGTTGTAAGTTATTTGATCTGTAATGGGACTAGATGATGGAGGAGTACTTTTCAGAGAGTTAGGTAGACGTGGCCCTTCTTTTTGTCGTGTGCTGGTACAATATTGAACATCTATATCAATCAGTTCTGTTTTTTCTTAAGAGTGGGAAGACGTAAAACGTACTGAAACCTTGAAGCAAGATAGCAAAGTTTTCAACTTTGCTAACTTTTTGTTGGGTATGTGCCCTATATTCCTGTTACAGCAGATTGTATTCCAGCTTTTTTATAGATTCGTTTTTAAATTTTTTAACTGATTTGCATTTCTACTTCCCATCAGGAGGATACAACTATTGTATCTATGGGAATTAGCGTTCCCAGTGGAACCATGTCAGGGCCCGAGCTAAAGATTAGGTAGGCTTCCTTCTTGTTGTAATAAAATAGGTTTTTGTTTTGTTACGGACCATCTTTTTTCGGTTCACTGCTGTCCTTTTTTCAGCACCAACTACTTTTTTCTTCAACTTTTTTCTTGTTTCATAAACTTCTTTCCTAGCTTACTGTTTCTGTGCACCTTGTGCATAGATTCCGCATTCCCTCAACTCCATACTAAATGGTGCCTTCCTCTTTCCTCTCTTAGAACATCTTTGTCTTGGTTAAGGGAAGCTAAAACTTTCTTATATAATAATATAATTATTTAATGCATTTCTACTTCATGTTGAACTTCTAGATAATCAAATTCGCGGCGCGTAGTTAACCTTTTCGTAAATATTTTCACGCTGAAGAATTGCGCTGATTTGAGTCTCGTACGAGGTTTGGAGCTGTGCAGCGATTGTGCAACGATGCCTGATGTGTCGTGCAGTGACGAGGCAAGACATAGTTGGCTAAATTGGACCATCGGATTTCTGATGTCAATCTGAAAAAATATGGTGCTTCAAATTTGTTTATTATTTTCGTTGCATTGCCTTTAGGAAATTTTCTCGTTTCGACTTCCAATTTTTCACGTAGAAGCAGTTTTTAACTTCGAGGGAAGCTGAAGAGCTAACTCACATTCTGAGAAGAAATTAAAGTTTTCTTTGTCTCGGAAAATAAAACTACAGCAGCATCTAGTATAGCATGATATCGTCAATTTTTTTACAGTTCGTTTTAATTGAGCTTCATGAATACAGGTTGAAATAACCGTTACAGGTTTATACGTCTTCGAAAGCGAACTAAGCGCCAGCTGTTGCTATCGATAACCTGTCGAGGTGAGCTAATGCCTCCCTCATGCCCACCAATATTTGTGCGGTGGCGAACAGGACTGTTGCCTCCGCTAAAGTGGATTGTCCTTGAGCGCTTCTTGGGCGGCTTATAGCGCTCCTCGAGGCGTGCGCCAGGCTCCTCCGTTCCACTCAGAAGAGCAGGCCAAAGGTGTCAGTTCCCGTCATCGCCTCCTTCAGAATAGCCCTACGTGGTATGTAAAGTTGCTCAGGGCAAAGTCAGCAGAGCTTACTGCTCGTCATAACTGAATTTATTGGCTAATGTGCAGCTTTTTCATTCCCGTGTCTTTCCTTGCGCGAATGGCGACAAATGAGCGTACCGTGCTAACGGTCTTTTGTCGAAACATCTTTGTTCACGTTTTTCCGTTTGTTTTACCGTAGCTTTCCACCCCTCCTGATGTGTACTGCGTCTGTTTTATTAATTTTTTTATTAACGGATCGCATTGACTGAGACACAGCTGCAGCTGCGAGCCTTTGAGATTCCATTTAAGATATATCTTTCGTACGTTTCACTTCGATAATCACTTCATTGGGTGGAAAAAGGAAATTTTGCCTTGAATGAAAACAGAATTATTTTTATCACGACCCGGTTGTCAGCACTCACAACGTCAAAGAGGATCAATGTACTCAATGGGACTAGTATCGCATTGAGGAATTGACGAACTAACTTAACAAATTGAAATCGTTAAACTTCAATAGCTTATGAATATAAATTCCTCAATTTCACACACAAGATAACGACAACGTAGATGTGTTTTCATCGTTGTCTTTTTTCAGAACTGCATCGAACGTTCATCATCCCAGGGATCTAATCAGAGTAGAATTTATCTACGTACAGTTGACGCATGGACGTTTTTATGAGAATTGAAAATTTGCTCCCAGATAAATCGTCAGCGAATGGAATTCCTGCGAAAGCTCTACACGGTACGTACGGTCTCATTCTGGTAATAAGTAGCATTCATTAACAGATGAAATAAATAAAACGAGTTGGAAAATTCGTTTGTTTCTACCTATTTACATTCCCGAGGAATATTTAAAATAAATTAGAATTTTAGTAGTAAATCGTCCGATACATAAATCATTTCAATATATGGGTTAGTTAGATTTGCATTGAAATTCATCGTGTAAGCCGTCATCATTAGGCATTTGGATACAGCTTCCTACATTTACATCTATGTCCATGAGACGATATTGAGCCGTCATTATTATATTAGCCTAGCTGTGGCTGACGTTCACTTGTGTAACATTATAAAAAATATCTGGTGAAGCTGTCGTGAATAATTTTTGAAAATAGTTCCCGCCTGTGAGGAGTTAACTTTTGGAGAAAATATTACTTATTGCTCCTTTTTATTTCGGATAGGTATTACTCGCTCCTCAATGTTTCCTAAAAGCAGAATTACAGTTTTTTGTGAAGTATTGTTGTATAACCTGCGTAAATTTTTTGCATCATTTGTCATGTTCAAAGATGAAAACTATAAAATGACTTTAATTTTAATCCAAATTTTCAGAATGAAGTCTTTGTATTACAAACATGCTTAATAGATTAGCATCTTATTGTTTTTTGGAAAACTATTTGTGAGTTCTAGAAATTACAGATATAATTTAATGAATGGGAAGTGTAATGTAGGGGAATATTCTCTATAATATGATCAATCGTTATTTCTCATAAACGTAAGGGATAAATACATTTCAAGGTATACGTGTAAATCTGTTTGGCAAAGTTTTGTTTGCAAATTTTTTAAATTTTCACAACTTGGCTTGTTGTCAAATTGAAGCATTCGCGTGAATCATTTCTCTAGATCAGGAAGGCAGTTACGGTTATATATATATTATTATTATATAAGAAAGTTTAAGCCTCCCTTAACCACGACAAAGATGTTCTAAGAGAGGAAAGAGGGAGGCCCCATTTAGTATGGAGTTGAGGGAACGTGGAATTTATGCACGAGGTGCACAGAAACAGTAAGCTAGAAAAGAAGTTCATGAAACAAGAAAAAAGTTGAAGAAGAAAGTAGTAGGTGCTGAAAAACAGGACAGCAGTGAACCGTAAAAAGATGGTCCGTAACAAAACAGAAACCTATTTTATTACAACAAAAAGGAAGCCTACCTAACCTTTAGCTCGGGCCCTCACATGGTTCCCCTGGGAGCGCTAATTCCCATAGATACAATATCTGTATCCCCCTGAGGGGTGAAATTCGAAAAGTATATTATTTTAAGAATGGGCATTTTGTCTCCATCAATTAGCAAAGTTATTACGAAACAAAAATATTTTCAATGTCCCTCAAAGTTTTATTGATGACAGCACACCTGAGTATCAGTACACAGCCTCAAATTTTCCAAGCTACTCAGAAATGAATGTTGGCGCGTTCATAATTTTTAGTGTGTTGAGGTATTGGTTATGACATTTGCAGGAGTCGCAAAACTGAGAAATTTTAGATACAATAGTTGTATAGTTCCCATAGATACAATAGTTGCAAACCCCTGAGGGGAGGCAGTTACGGTGTGAAGCTGGCCTCTTGAAAGAAAAGGCTACGTACGTCATAAGAAAAGGCTACGTACATATTTTCATGAGCTTAAATTCATTGGTACTGCTGCAGAGGAAATTCAAACACCAATCCGCTATCGTCTACATTTTGTATGTTATCGCATGCTTCCTGGGGGTAACTGTAAGATTCTTCGAAACAATTTAGTACTGGCTAGCTAGATCATCGTTTCCCCTTCTACGATACGTAGGGCGTGAAGAAATTGACAAGAAGATCATGATGTGGCTGCTCCTCCGCCCATTTTTCGAGCCACTGAACGCAACAAGAAATATGCTTCAAGTTAGGTCTTTCTTGCCTAAACGACAGCAATGGACGACCGTGCAGAACAAATGGCTGGAAAAATTTCTTCCTGCTTCCGAGAAACGGTGCGACGGAGCGGCCGCAGAGCTCCTTGGAATGCTAAGAACGACCCGACGCCACACCTCCGAGTGAGCTGCGTGCTTCATGGATCTGCCCGCGCGGTCTGAGAGGATGCCCGATACCGTTTTGATCTGGTGCTCTCGTCTCTTGACCCCTCTAAGTTTTGGGACGGATTTTTAAAATCTCAAAATTTCACGAGAAGAGAAAAATATAAAATTAGACAAAAAATGCAACACTGGGCTTGGAAATCATACTAGAATATGCTAGTCAATCTTAAATTTAAGGATGCGCGTGACTCGTAGGCTACCTTGAATAAGTGAAGCTGTGATGGTATTGGGAGCATGCAGTGTCTGAGATGAAGGCGACGAAGTATCATAAAATATTTTTTTATGCATTTCGACCCGTAACTTATTTTCAATAAATTTCTTGAAGTGCCAAAAAGAAACCAAATGTCTCAATGGCTTGGTGCGAAATTTATTTTTAATTTTAACTACTCTGAGGTGTCTTACTGATATTGAGCCTACCTCGAACGTTCTAACTTTGTTTATGGGATATGCTATTTTCCTGGCAACATTACTTATTCTTTCATGAGACCAAATATTACGGTAACTCATTATTTTATTTCTTGGTACATTGTTCTTGCACTAAGACAACTTTTATACATAATTCTTTGGCATCTTGTAATTTTTGGCATTTCCAGGGATAGAAAATATGTATAGTCAAAGTCTATAAAGACTGTATGCTACATGTCATGTGAACTAAGTCTAGAAGGTCAGTTATTTTTTAAACATACAGTACATCCAAACGTTAACTATATCTCTGAATATAGGTTCATAACCATAGAAATTCACACCTATTGGCAAGTATACTAAACTATAATAAATGGTGTCTTCCTCTTTTAAGAATACTTTTGTCATGGTTTAATATGCTCAAACTAACTAATCTAATCTGAAATTTTATTCTAGAATTTGTTTGAATGTCATTCACGTACTATAAGCTGTGCAAATATATTGTAACGCTTCATTGAATGCGTAATAAACTTAAACACAAGCACTACTTACAGAAAAACGAAAATGGTATAAACTAAAATTATTTTCCCCTCTGAGGATTTTATTTAGATAATATGTGATGGCTCAAACCATTGTTTACTCTAATATTAAATTACGAATACTGAGATAGTTGATTGGAAATGTCGAGAATCTGTTCAGAATGATCAAGTTTTTGCGAATTAAAAATGAATATTTTTGTAATTGCGTAAAAAGTTGTGTGTTGAAATATCTCAGTAAATCCCAGCAGCACAGAGGGGTCGCTTCAACATGAATGTTTTTATGTCGCTTAAACATGTATGTTTTCTTTTATGCCTGTGTGTTTAAGGGGGAGCGATAAGAGTTAATGGCTCGAACGACGGCTGTTGACATTGGGTGTTGTCGGTCGAGCCTTGGAAACTTGAGACGATCGAAAAATGCCTACCCATTTGCAAACAAAGTCGCTTTCTCAACGCACATAAATCGCGACCCTTGAGCTGCGAGGGTGAACGGAGTAACGGCTTCGAAGGAGCCTGGGCGTGGGAAAGAGTGAAACCAACATATAACCAGGGAAGCAGTAGGCGGGCACTGTCCACGATTAGAAGGACCAGATTGGTCGGGCAGGAGGTAGGGCACAACCCTCAAAATATACGATAGACATCGTGATGAACAGGAGGGCAGTTCGACAGTCGACGCCGCGACGCGAAGTATAAAGATAAAACTCGGGTGTGTTCGCGGTAACAAACGTGCTCAAAGATATAATGAAAAGTGATTATTGGATATATTGAAAATTACACTAAAGTTGACGCTATAATGTAATCCAGAAATTAATGCATTTCTCGTTTCACTTGCAGAGAGGAAATTTTACGTGTTCCCGGTACCACGTTCACTAAGGGGAAATTTATCAAACATAACAAACCGTGGGAGTCATTTGATGGATCATGGAGATGCCACACTAGAAGGGAGGGTAAGACATGCATTTCTTAAAAAGAAAGAGTTAAGATAGTGCTGAGATGAATATTGCGATAATTCATTGTCATTCAGTCATTTAGGCGCTTAAAAAGTAACAAGTTAAATTTTTATCTTTGACAGGCGGGACGGTTATTCAGTCATACATCTGAGGATTGATCAGCTCGAATGAAGGGAATCGACGTGTGAACATGCTGAAACGGGATGAGCAAGATGACGTCATCACTAGACATTTTCTGAACAGTGCATAAGATAGGCCTTTGAACTGAAGCGAGTCGCGGATGAATTTTGTGGTTGAAGTGACCTTCGCCTACTGGGCTGCTGGGAGCGCTGAAATATTTTAGGCATTATTTGTGTTATGTTTGGATGCATAAGCAATCTGCGGTTAAAGGCTGGCCAGCCAATTTTCTGTGTAATTATGTGAAGTAAGTCATTTGACGTATGCTATTTGCTTTCATTACTTAATTAGCATTATTCCTAACACCATTCATCGTGTGTGCGCTCATTAATGTTTGTATTACGTATAGCTGGGAATTATAAATGTTAAGCATAGTTCATCCTGTGTATCATGCCCCACAATATTAGAAGCGATCCATCGTAATACCACGGAGGGCGCCCAGAAAATGCGCTGCGTAAGTGGGTCAGCGATCCCCGGTGAGTACCTTTCTTTTTAGTATATGTACTGTAATTGCCGATTATTATTCATTAATTTGTGTTGCATATGTATACTTTGGAGGTGTGCCATTCCTCAATTCCGAGAGCCGAATCTCCCTGTTAATGAAATGTTAACAAGGAGGTGAAGGGACCATTTCTCGTGACAGAAAGTCCTAAAAAATGGCAGCATACTCTTAACTTTACGTCTGAACTCTTTTGCTCCATCAGTGCAGATGCTTTACTCTTTACATACAAAAATAGTTTACCGGGGAGATCTCATTTTAGTGAGAAGTATTTCTCTGCTATTGAGCAATAGGCCGTGTCTACATTCATTACATAAGTACATATAACTTTAAATTAGAGTTATAGTGTGGTAGGCCAGCCGCATATATCATCGGAATGGAGCATTCAAATGAGTAAGGTTGATTTATGTGCAACTATATAACTTCTGAGTATTGTGTCGAATGAACGGTATGATAGAGTTTATCGAACGCACGAAAGTGAAAAGCAAGTTTTTTTGCGCGAGAAGTCATTTCCCAGTTCGAATTTACTGTTTAAGTTTCCTCAATATTTTATGACTCAGCATTGCAAGTTTTCAATTCATCATCCTTAAGATGGATTTGTTGTGCGCTTCCGTAAAACTGAAAATATTTTCTGCCACTAGGATCGGTGGTAATCTCTTCCACCTACAACAATGTTGGCGATATGTGTATTTACACTCGAAACGTTTGCAAGCATTCTCAATTTTTTGTTATGAGGACCTTAGCTTCTCCTTGGTACAAACAGGAGCGAACAACTTTTGGTTCTTTGCATTCATAGATCACATTGTGCAAATTTTGTTCAACTATACGTCATGATAGTTGTTCAAAGATACAAACAATGTTTGAAGCCCTCGTGATACCGCTTGAACGTCAACTTCACCAAGCTTCTTTCCTGCGATAATCGCCTAAGTAAACTGACAGTGTTATAAACCCTTGACTAAATTAACCAAATTTAATTTTAGATATTTTATCGTTTAGACGAATCGACTGTGAGAAGCAACGGCATTGTGTGTCGGAAGGCAGCAATAGTGAATCACCAAAAGAATTGTGTAGAGAGTCTCCTATTAATTCACTTTTCTCTTCGTTCTTCGTAGCCAACTATCACAAAAATCCCCACTCTCTACGCGGCTTATTTTATTTCAAGTGACGTATTCCCGTATGTTAGCAAGCTTTCGATTTCACCACGATTTTAAATCCGTCTGCAGTCAGGACATGGGCTGTCACTCTCACAAATGATCCAGCTGTATTTTCATGGGAGACTCGTCTTCTTGTGCCTCCATCTGCAACTCGTCTCTGCTCTGAGCGATTGCTCTCGTATCTGCTATACAAACAATCCTTTCTTTTCACTACCGCTCCGTTTTTTTTTCAACATCAGAGCGGGAGTCGAGCGGTCCTGGCCGCGCCTTCAAGGAAAATCCAAGCGCAAGAAATTCCTCGACAATTGCCACACTAAACTCGCTCTATTTACAGCCGTGTTGACTCGGCCGCTGGGGGCTGAGTGCGGATCAACAGTCTAGCAATCGTCGCAGTCGCTGCTGCGCCTGCTGTTCGACAGGTGCATTTTTTGCTGTCAAGATGCGAACATTGAATTTTTTCGTAAGCAGTCGTGCGCAAGTGGGCTTTCGCATGCAATGTTCCCATTAAACTTGTCCTGTGAAATATTCAGCACTTATAGCTTGTAAACCGAGTGTTTAACCTTCTTTACATTTGTTGTTAGTATTTATTACGTCGTGAACGAATTATGGTGTTGATGGCAAATTTCATTCAGTGCATTTTGAGGATCTAGCGATCCACCGGGACTTATAGGATTCCCCAGCTACTCTCAGAAGGGGTTTCCCATAGCAGTCGTCCTCGTCAGTATGCCGTGGGGAATTGGCGATCCTCAATGAAACAGCTACCGACTAGAAAATCTGTTGTTCCTTTTGAAGGTTTCTGCCTTAAATTTGAAATCGTAGCTACGCAGGTTTCATGTTTTTGTTTTTTATCATTTTTACTTTTCATTGCCCATTATACAGAGATGTCTCAATAGCTAATTTATATACGTGTTATGTTACACTCTGTTGTCGAGTTAGACACAATTTTCTTGTGCCTCAACTCGAATAGATAAGAAGTTATTACAGCTATTAATAACTTGAATCAAGCATCACAGTAGTAGTATAACTGTGACTATCTTTTATTTAAATATGTTGAAGTTAGAATAAGATGTATAACGCTAGGTTCGGCTGTTCTTCACTATTTTATTTTCTTCACAGAGATTATTAGCAGTACTGGGGTAATAACTCTGCCATCGCTGCGATGTTAGAGGACTTTACCATAGAACATATAACCGAACTCTCAGCCAAACAATTTTTTTTCTGTTTTATAAGGTTTTAAGATGATGCTTCAGTGAATCTTACTGATTGCTGCAGAGATGCCACAGTTTTTGCATTGTTTAAGCAGTAGATGACAAATCTTTTTATTGCTCATTTTTCCTGTTTTTGTTTGTGATATTTTCCTGAATGATTTTATTTTTATTCGAAAAATTTTTTCACATGGTTTCAATATTTTTTTTAATTCTTCAGTCATCCGAGAGCATGCCCTTTCTATCTGTGGGGCAAGCCTTGCCACATTGAAATCGAACAAATCTTGCTGTACCTCATCAATACAATTTTACTACTCTTTGGTGGTGTCTATAGCCCCTCAGTATCATTAAAAGATTAGCTAATTTTTGCTCATTCGTGATTAGCTACTGATGTCTCTGCTTAGTTGTAAGCCCTCTGTACGTTTCAATGATGTATGTGTCAACTGATGCCTATGCTTATTCAAGCCTTTGCAAAGCCCCATTGATAGCAAGCATTATTGAATTACTTTTCGCAAGCGTTTGCTATCGGAATTGAAGAACGTGCACTATTCCTTCATCCCTGCATCTGACCGCGTGGGCGTGACTAAATTGTTGTTCTGCAGTGGAGCCTTTTTTGAAATACAATATCCCCTGCGACACATTCTGACTTTTTCGCAACGCCTTCGCTGAATATTGTGGAAATTTTAGTGAGCTCTCGCGGCGGAGATTCAGTTTTCACGTAACTGAGACGACCATTTGCCGAAGTAATTGTCACCGCCGTGCGAAAAGGTGAACGTTTGAAATAAATTGTAACACGATACCTTGGTATTGGGATGTAGTTCACGCAATAATAGAATTGCTAATATATTGAATAGTTCAGTTTTTCAATAAAATCGGCTAATAAATTTTAGAGAAGAAATTTTCGTCAAAGAAAGCGTTGCAGTTTTTAATTTCAGACACACGAGTGAGAATAGTTAAATCTGCATGCCTGTAAAAGTATAAATAAGCATAGATGCAGTGCAGAATCCACCTCTATTTTTCATGTATTGCATTTGGTTCAAAACTAGAACTTCGTTGAATTTTTCCGAATCGTACAGCAGAGTTTGCTACGGAGTAAAATATCAAAGCGCACGACAGAGATTATAGGTCGCTGCTCGTGACGAAATTTGAGTGCTGTAACCAGCAGCCGAATTTCAACGTTGAAACTCTTACTGAAATTTAAACTTTCAACCCTGTAACGAGATGTAATTGTTTGAATTTTTTACGAAACAAGAACGCTTGAGTTAGTAACGGAGATAGATTTTTAAACACGTGACGTATTTTTACAGTTGATGCTTGCTAGTAATTCTCTGCGCGATGTTTTTCAGACCCTCCACTTTTTCTTTGATTCAGTGACTTTCAACGCATTAGTCGTGCGCTTCAAATTTCAGGTGTTTTCTGTCTAAATTTTACTTTACTCATTTAATTTTTAAGCGAGAATTACAATTGGAAGGACGTGAAAATATTGTCTCGTTTGTATCGTCATTCTTATTCCCTTTTTCCAGCTCGCAAATATGTTATTGCTTAACCCTTTAATTTGTGGTACCGTACGCTCTGTGCACTATTTCCTCTGCATGAACCTCCTCTCCTGTGAAAGATATTGCTTCATAAATCTTATTTTCCGGCACCAACTGGGCAGGCCAAACTGTACTTCAAAGAATTATAACACTGAAGCCATTTCAAAAAGACGGAACGCTTCTTTCCGGTGCCTAGGAATTTCGGTCTTGATTAAATCCGTAAATTGGCCAAAGGATTTGCACGGGATTCCTCCCGATTTTGCTGAAGAGAATTGAGGTGAAGTCTGGTATTCTGGCTAATTTTTTTCTGCTCGTAGATGTTCGTAGGCCGTCGTGAGCGCAAATTGGCAACAGTCTGAAGTATGTTCACTTCAGCGTGTGTCTTGTACTCCTACCAGATTTACGAGCCTCCACGGATCGGCTGTTGAAAATTCATTCTCGATGAGTTTGTTACCATGGACCTTTGAAGTTTTCAGGCGAGGTGATATTTATCGGCCTTATATGCTTGTTTGATGTTTCGCTGTAATAGAAAATATTGCCTGCGAATACTTCGAAGGGCATTCGTTATCTAAACCTTTTAAAACTGATGCCTCATGGCTTTTAGAGGAGGAAACTGGAGATAAATGTTTATCGCTGGAGCCATGCAGGTTTGACGAGACTATCGCCCCTGATAAAATAAGGACATTTATTTTGAAAATAAATAACGCATTCTAAAGCTTCTCTCGTCGCTGTAGTTATTCTGCTATCTTGCTATATAAAGACAAAGTGAGCGCAGCAATATTCATT
This sequence comes from Morinoia aosen, assembly GCA_030386875.1. NCBI lineage: Eukaryota > Metazoa > Arthropoda > Malacostraca > Amphipoda > Talitridae > Morinoia > Morinoia aosen. The sequence continues at coordinate 15,534,841 of CM059571.1, read as the reverse complement.
AATTTTTGTAGGATAGACAAACCTTTCGCGTCGAAAGTTACGAAGGAAGAAAACTCGTGTAACACCCTTGGGCATAGGAAAACCGATGCCGTAATATTCTCGATATCACATTAGTAATCCGACACAGAAGTTTTTGTTACTTAGAAAATTGTAATCGCCGAAAAAATATATTTGCGTTGAAGCCTTTTTAATTTAATTATTCAGTTTCTTATTTTCAGTTTGTAAATTTATCAATAAAATTTATTCGTTCATTTATTAATTCTGTGAAACCTTCGCACCCAAGTTCCACACTTTTGGGCTTGAAAACCTCTCTTTGGGGATAAAGCTATTGCATCTATGGGAATTAGCGCTTCTAGAGGAAATTTGTGAGGTTATTGAAATATACATGTGTTGTGTAACGGACCATCTTTTTTTCAGTTTACTGCTCTCGTTTATTCCATGGACCCATAACTTTCTTCATCAACTTTCATCTCGTTTCATAAGTCATTCAACTTTGGTGTTGATACGCGTAAGGTGTGGGGACACACCTCCTTCTTTTCTTGAGAACATCTTTATTGTGGTTAGGGAAGCTTTAACTAACTTGAAATACAATATTGTGCACGTCTATAAACGGTAAACCACATTTACATGTTTGCTCTTTCTAAATTCGCTCATTTGTTATTGTTTGCGCCAGGCAACAAGTAGAACAATACAGAAGATACTGAATCAATTTCTTGAGTTTTGCGCACTGACCACAGTGTGAAGCAAGCGAAAACCGCCGGGTTATCATTGAGCAAGTGCCACAAGTTCTGCAATGACGGAACAGCTTTGGCCATCCTCTTGCAGCACCTCCCTGTCGTGCCGTGGCGTGACCAATGGACGTGGCCAATTCCGGCACAAATAACATATCGAAATGATAGCCTCAATTCCCCGCAGCCTTGATTCGAAGACTTACGGCGAATTTTTACGTTCCCGGGAGCAATGTCAAGGTGTTAACAAATTATATTACCGGCAATGATTTTAATGGTATAAATGCAACAATATTTTGCTGATGAAACCTGTCTCGAACTGTAAGAAGAGTTTTTAAGGTTGTGCAGACAATTTGCTTTATCAATTAAAGATCTCATTCAAAATCTTAAATTATACTTTTAACCACGTCCGTTCTGGATCTGGAACTACCCGATAAAACATACCACGTGTTTCTATCATGTCCCTATACTTTGTGTTTGCTTTCTTCAAAACGCATGCACAGCAAAAAGTGGGACGGGTCGGACCCCAAGTTATCAAGTAACCAGGTTACCGCTACCACAGGTGAGAAGCCGTGAAACTAAACACAGTTCCCTTGGCAAGTTTACGTAAACAAACATAACTTTTGTTGGAAAGTTGCTTTGCACCTTCCCTTTTCAGTTGACAACTGTACTTAGTTGTAATGTACTAACTAAACCAGAAAATGACTTTCTCTTCCTGCAATAGGAGCAACTTAGGTTGTGCCTAAATTTATGGAGGGTCGTGTAAAAGAACCCTGGGCCCAAACGTGAGACACGGAAAGGTGTCCACAACCCTCAGGCAACTTACCCTATGTAGACTGTGGTGGTGTTTGTAACCATTTAATGTTTAGATGTATTTATAAGAAACATGGAACATGTGTTTAATTTAATAACATATATGTGGCCGTGGAACTTGCTTCAATCATATCGGTTATTGGTTGTAATGCTATTAAAAACAGTTTGTTCTTTAGTTTTTTATTTCTTGCAGTGGCCTTTTATGATCACAAAACGGCCGTGCTAAACTTGACTTTTTCCAGCTTCTGATGGCAACCAAATGAAAATCCGCGTGTCATATTTCACTTTCCCTACATCGTCTTAGTTTTCTGGCACGATGGCGTCCATGATAATGTTGGAGAATGCTTAGCGATTTTGAAACTTGGACTATCTCGTATTGAATAAAAGCTTTTATGACACACCTATTAAGCTAAAGTTATTGACATTCAGCTCAACTGTATCTCAATTTCATTAGTTGTCACTGAAATGAACGAAAAACGGAGAGACACGTGCATTCATTCGGTTTTGATTTAAGCTTCTGAGTGATTTTAGACTGCTTTATTGTCGCCTGCAATGTGGACATTCCTCAATAACCACCGGTAAATCTCTTTACAATAACTTATTGAGATAATAAAGAATCCACGCCTTTAAGAAAATTTTTGTAATTCTAAATAATATCTGTTGGTTCTAGTATAGTAAATCAAGCGATATAAACGAAGTCTGGTGACAGTTACACGACAGTTATGCGAACGCTATTTGATGATATAAGATCTGAGGATATGTCTTGAAGTATCATTTTCAAATGAATTAAATCTATTTGATAGTGGGTTACATCCCTTAAACTTAGGGTCAAGGGTTTTTTCATACCAAACTTCTCATAGGAATACAGCCATTGGACGCTCCCAGGGGGAAAATGTGAGCTCCTGAGCTAAGAGTTAGGGAGGTTTTCTTTTTGATGAAATAATTTTTTCTGATAAAGGACCGTCTTTTTCAGTTCACCGCTGTCCTGTTTTTCAGCACCTCTGAGTTTCATCTTCAGCTTTTATCTTGCTTCATAACCTTCCTTCTTATCTTACTGTTTTTAAGCGCACGGGATCCTTTGTGGGAACACCCTTTTTGCATAGATTCCACGTTCCCTTAACTTCATACTAAACGGTGCCTCCATCCTGCCTTTCTTTGAACAACTTTGTTGTGGTAAAGGGAGGCAACAACTAATTTATAATCAATCATATAACTATTGGATTTAGGGGAATTAGTACTCCCAAAGAGTCAATGTGAGCTCCCGTGCTTTCTCTTTTGTTGAAATGGAATAGAATTTCTGTTTCGTTAAAGAACCATGTTTTTCCGGTTCGCTGTTGTTCTGTTTTACATAACTGATTACGGACTTCTTTAACTTTTACCTCGCTTCATAAACTTCCTTCGTAACTTTTTTTTTCTACACGCAAGAGATTTCGCGTGAGAATACTTCCCTTAAACCCTTACCAAATGTTGCCTTCCTCTCAATGGAACCCCTTTATAGCGTTCAGGGAGCTTAAACTAATATATTATCTAAATATTTTCGGATGAAGCAAAATTTTGGCAGTGAAACTTTTCCAATGGAATAATTTATCTTACCCGTTCAAAAGCTACACAACGATATATCTTGTCGGCAGTCCCTATCCTTAACAGATGTGCGGTACCGTTCGTTTTTGACATTTGAGTCGCAGGTGAACTATGCGGTTGCGCGCTCGCATTGCTCCCTAAAGGAAAAAGTGCAACGCAATTACACGTCGTTCATTAGTTGCTACCGCAGCTGCTGTCGTCTCACTTACAAAAGGACCTAAAAAGCCTAATTTTGTTGGCTAAATTAATGCAAGTTACCCTCCCTGCCTTAATTGGCGAGTCCCTGTCCCTGTGAGCACTCCAGTTCAAACAGCTCGTGTCAATATTTGTTCAGACAAACTTGCGCTCAAAGTTTCCACATTAAAATGATAGGCGTCTCCATTACGGTAGCCTCTTTCGATTAAGGGAACACTTTTCGGCTAACTTCTACCTAAAATGATTGCTCAGCTTGTTTTCATTAATACCTCGTTTTGTGCCGCTTTGAGTTCGCTCGAAGAAGTTGAGCAAAAAACCTTTAACGTTCGTTTAATGTGTTATAACTTTTCCGTTCGTTTACCTCAGCTATGGAGAGGCCTCTCGTTTCCACTTTGCTTATTTTAGTTTTCATGTCGTCTTCGCTTTCATTTTGTCGTTTCAAGGACCATCGGGAGGGCCCGAGCTAAAGATTAGGTAGGCTTTCTTTTTGTTAAAATAGAATAGGGTTTTGTTTTGTTACGCACTATCTTTTTTCGGCTCACTGGTGTCCTGTTTATTTTCAGCACCTACTACTTTTTCTTCAACTTTGATCTTGTTTCATGAACTTCTATCTCATCTTACTGTTTCTATGCCCATTCTACATAGATTCCGCGTTCCCTTAACTCCATACGAAATGGTGCCTTCTTCCTTCCTCTCTTTGGATCGCATTTGTTGGTGCGGGTAGGGAGGCTAAAACTAACGACTAATCTAATTTAATCTTCAAGGACCATCTTTTTTCGGTTCACTCCTGTCCTGTTTTTCAGCACCTCTGACTTTTTTCTTCAACTTTTATCCTATTTCATAACCTTCCTTCTAACTTCTGTTTCTATGCGCACAGGATGCTGGGCGGGCACTCACCTTGTGTACAGATTCCGCGTTTCCTTAATTCCATTCTGAATGGTGGCTAATACTAATTTATAATCAATCATTCACCAAAAATCACTGTGAAAATTTAAGTGTAAAAACTGATGTTTTGTGTTCTCGCACATCATCAGCTCTGAAGAAAGAAACTCATTCGACAAAAAAAAAACACAACACGGAATAGGGAAAAAGGAATTATGTGCACACTGTCAAAGGGTGAAGTCATCGAAAAGAGAGAAGAACGGAACCGAAAATTATGTCAGTTGCCTACCAATAGTAGTCAGAAGTTAAAAGACTGGCGATAATCTAGAATAGGTTTCTGCTTTTTTGTAGCAGAAAAATAATTCTTTACACAGTTTCTTCACAGTTGAAGTGTGAATGCACACAACGTCTTTTTTTATACTTACATTTCTATTGTGCCATCTAGAAAAGTAAATGGACACAATTTTCCAAATTCCGTCTCGCCGCAAATCTGGACATTTCCAACCAAAGTTTTTGAATACTCAACATCTTTCGCGTTAAGCTGGGGTACTGTCATGGACTGATTTTACCGCCTGAGCGGTAAATTCACTGCACATTATGCCCCGGCACTCAATATTTCTGTACAAACACGAGTGGCATTCTTTCAGTGGGCATTTCTTCTGCGATACTTCTTAAAGTTATGTAGTGCGCACGTAAATGTGGTGCAGCGGGCCATGGCGTGGAGTAGTAGCTTTCCATATCGTAAAAAAAATCTTTGTGGCAGTTGTGCATCGTAATACGTACTATCTGAAGTAATACGTACTGCCTCGTTGCTTGCATGAAAATCCTACACTGCATTTGGACATCCAAAAATGACTGTGAAAATGACCACAGCAGCGGCACATGAAATGCATCCTGAAGTTCACGGACAGCAAAAAATAGACCATGGATCGTTCTATAACCCTGAAAAAGTTCATGTGATCCAGCCATATGGTGCAATGGGCCGGCTTGAGCCAACTGGCTGTGAGGGCATTCATCTCACTCTTTCCTAAGCCTTGGAGTCCTCTGCCTGCATACTGAACTGAGCGAGATACTCATGAATAATGGAGACTTTTGTGAACGAAGAGCAAGAGTGGTTAGGAAAAAATAAGATCTGAGTTACCTCAAGTCGACTAGTGGTCTAACGTTGGGCTGGCACTCGTGTCTAATACTCTTGCGCATGAAATTTTGGTGCAGTATCTGCGATGGATAATATTGAATCCGTTTGTTTAGCAATGTTCGTAATTCAGGGGGATAAGCCCATCTGTCTTGTAAAATTCTGGAACATCAAAGAAATGCGTTTATTTGAAACGAGCGAATGATTTTTCGACGATTCAATTCTGTGCTTGACGACATTTTTATAGTTCCCTCGTGGGCGTCACGGATATCAATTAACCGATTCCTGTTTATTTATTTTCCACTCTCTTTTATTGAGATAACATAAATATCACTCACTATATTGAGTTTTTGCCTCAAATTTGCGCTGAATTCTCGCTAAGATCTTCATCGTTCTACTAAGGAGAGAATTTGTCAAAGCTACCACCAATAGTAGCGTTAAGTTAAAAAATGAATCCATATATTGAGGAGTGAATTTGTAAAAGCTAACCATGAATACAGGCGTGGAAAAATGATAGGATGCGCCGCGAACGCACATCTGTGACGACTAGGTGCCCCCCTGCACTCCTGCACCAACACCTCACCTCGCCTGCACGTGAGGTGTTGGTGCAGGAGTGCAGGGGGGCACCTACACCTCACGTGCACCAACACCTCTCGCCTGCACGTGAGGTGTTGGTGCACGTGAGGTGTAGGTGCCCCCCTGCACTCCTGCACCAACACCTCACGTGCAGGCGAGAGCGCTGCCACAGCCGCTTCGGTGCGAGACAGATCCTCCTCTCCCCAGCTCGAGACCGCTCACGCTTTCCCTTCCTCCTAAATGATCAATGGGGAGGAAGTCTGTCAATTGGTTTCGTGGAGCAAGTCCTTCAACATGCCCCAGTAAAAATAGACAGTTATTGAACTTTACGTTAGGCTTATGTAGCATCTGGAAAGAAGTTGAGTTGCAAGGGGTCGTCAGCGAAATTACTTCTATTCGTTTCTCGATGTGAAGCAAGTACCTATGAAATCATTTGCGCGCCCAAATGTAAGCATTCTCATGAAACATAATCAATCTCTGTTATATGAGGCATAATAGTTTGTAATCAGTTTGATATTACGAAGTCCTCTTATGCAAGAATCTAATAGGATTAAGAAGCGAATCACTGAATAATCGGGTATGTTTTTCTTTGCCAATAAAAACAACTGAAGTTCCCTGTGATTTTCAGGTCCGTTAGCTGTTAATTTCTTTTTGATGTGCTTACTTTCAAATATGGAGGCTCGAGTTCTGGACAACCGGACTAATACAAAAAAAAATTAATCCCTCATGTTCGTATATGTAATACCACTCGTTTTCGTGAATATGATACACCTCGTTTTCGTGAATATGTTATCCCTCATCTTCGGGAATTTGTTGTATCGCATCTTCGTCAACCTGGCACACCGTTTGCTACGCTGAGCAGAACATAATAGCAGTTATTTTTCTACGTTTTACCAAAATTTACTAAACGAGAAAGTTGAACTTAAATAGTGAAACTTGTTCTATTTTTCGTTGACTCAAATTATACTTTTCATTTGATTTATTGCTCTTCATTATCATCTCGTTGAAATGACGCATGAGCAATCATGGAGACGAGACTGTTAACATCTTGCAATCCACACATAGTCTGATCTGCACGCATTTTTGTACGGTCATCAATGAGCTCGAGAGCATAAATACTCTCGCTCTATTATAGCACTAGTGTACACGACCCGTCAAAAATTAAGGGATTCTATATTTTCATTTGACAAATCTTCCAGATGAGCGTGGCAAACAAATATGCCCATCCTAATAGTTCCTGAGATTAAAATATTTTTGTACTTTTACGCTGGTGAAACTCGTATCACAGACACGGTCATTAAGCATCCTTATGAGCGTGACAGAGTGATGGACCAATCAATTTTTTTTAATGTTTTCGATGAGATTTCCATTGTAATTACATGGGAAAAATTACGCACAAAAGAATTATACATATTTGTTAATTTATGGAGACACCTGGCGTTTATTATATGAGTATGATAGTCCCTGTTTGCTTCAAAATATTCATTCCGCTTAATTACTCCATGGATGCACCCAAATACTGTTGATGCTGCCAAAAAAGACAGTCCATATGTTGAAGTCAGATCTGCAATTCATTCAATAACACCTTTAGAGTAAGCTAAGGAAATACTTGTATAAGATAACGCATCCTTTTGTACCCATAAGCGCGTACGAAGTTTAATCGTGCATCTTTGCTACAGACCTAACATGGAAATGTTTTCAGAGTATGAAGGATGGACGTCAGGCGGACAGACTCACCTCTCTTGGAAGAATAAATTGTTCTGTATGACTGCTTCTAAATATTATTGTATTGAATGTCGCTACTCATACTAATTACATGAAAAAAAGTGTTCGAAAAACTGAAATCGCACTTTGGACGCAATATTTGCGCCTTTTGTTGGCGCGCTTTTAATTTTTAGCCCTTTCGACATTCTGTGTCAGTTTGCCCGAGTTCTCTTCTATTTATTGATTTTATCGCACCATGGCTTTTCCCATTTCCATTCCTATGTAATCTTACTATCGAAGAGCAAGACTTAAACCGAACATCTGCTCTGCCCCGGTCCTAATCTGAGTGGAAGGAGCTCTTGAGAGCCAAATCCTGGAGGTGGCCTCCACTGTTGTTTCCACTCGGTGGAGCTCGACCCTGAAAGACGCTGTGCTGGCCAATTATTCGGCACTGACGTTCAGCTCAGCCGTTGCAGTCTGTCGATCTTGCCAGAATTTGGGCAGTCAAACTGGGTCAGATTGTAGCACAGCTCGTCAATTTCGGGCTCTGAAAATTGTTGGGGCTGTCAGGATGTGCAAGCTCGTTCGTAGAGTTCAGTAGGCTGTAAGTCAAGTTACAGTGTGTTTTTCGAGTACGCTGACTCTAAATGCTATATTTGCTCATATTATTATTCATTGCTCATCTGAAAACAAGAAGCCCACTCATAATAGTTTGCTGTTAAATCATTCTTTTGTATGAACATATGTATTAGGGCCTAAACGAGCATTTCAGCTCTACCAAAAATGTCGAAATCCCATCCCAACAGTCTTTTCCTTTGAATTAGCCGGTGTTGGTTGCTCTAATCTCTCTCAGACTCTAGATCGCCGACCGCAGTTTTACAGCACACCAACGACAGGCTGCAATCGAGCTGATCAAAAAGAGGGAGCAAGTAAGCCTGCCCTCTTTTCAAGGGCCGCGGATTGTGCCACTGAAGCACTCCAGGCAATCCCTTGGCTCTGCTCGAGTGCCGCTGCAATCCTCGGACCTCCAGAGATCTTCCTGGAGGCCTTAAATGATCGACTAAACTAGTCATTTATGAAGCCCAGGCTGTGTTCTGCCGCTTTGTGATAGTGCGGTGCTGATAGAGCTGCTGCACGACGGGCTGTCTTGACTGCCTGCTGTTGCTGGTGCTGGCGCGTGTTTGTGGTGCGTTTACTCCAGTTACTACATTCTCATGGTTGATGAGTAAGTTACAACTTATTAATGGTGGTTGAGTAAGTTATTTCTTACTAATGGTAGTAGAGTAAGTTACTACATTCTAATGGTGGTTGGGTTATTTACTTCCTACTAATGGTGTTTGAGTAAGTTACTACTTACTAACGGTGGTTGAGGTATTCATCACCCTATTGCTAACTGTGCCAGGAATTTTGATGCTGCCACTGGAAGAACTCGTAGTGATGCGTTATCTTGCATGTTCCTGATAATCTGACCAGTAAAATTTCTACTCCCGTTAGCCGAGTAAGTTCACGCCGTCTCTGACGTCGAGGCAGCAATTTGCTTCCGTATTCAAATTTGTGTTGAAATCTGTGCTTTCGCGACTATTTTTTTCCTAAGCACGTCTTGTTCAACTTGTTATTGTTTCCAGATTGGTTTTGTTCGTGGTATTGTTGAAGCCATTTCTCTGCTTTCTACTTTCGTAGTGCTTTTGTCGTTAAATTGTAATGTACTGTTGAAGAGAAGTCTAAACTCATTGGGGTGAATAGAACTGTAGCCGATCTTTCAAGTGTTCATGTTGTTTCAAGAATCGTTTGATTTTAAATTTATAAAAAACTAAATGAAGGTTTAAAATTCGTACTAAATATTCAAAATGCGTGTTTTTTCTAACACGCAAATCAACTATGGAAGAAACTCCCATGACAGTCGAGAGGCACGTTCGAAATCTATTGTATGTTGTAGGGGAAGTTTTTGCGTGTATTTGTTCGCTATTATAACGCTTTATTGTAAATTTATTGTGTACGCGTCGACTATACCCAAGTCGTTATGAAAGAACATTCCCGTGTTTGATGATTTCGTGCAAGTATTAACTCCGCAGCATTTTTTCCTGTTCATGTCTTCTTTTTCCCATTTTATGTCTGTTAATGATATATGTGAAAAACTTATTTGCATGAGTATGGTTCCGCAGTATTTTTTTTTATTTTTTCTTGTGACAACTTCAATATTTGATACTCTTTTTTTTTTGAAAAACCTAAGCTGTGTCGAAAGTGACTCTTCCTGGCTCTTCATATTCGAGCATGGCACAGAAGTGGCAGTCCTTCAGACATAGCAGTGAAGTAGCGCACCGCGTTTAGGTATTTGATTTCGTCAAAATTAACTCTTGTTCCATTTCGGCATCTTTGCTGTGGAAAAAAAAGATAAAACCAACTTATTATTTAATCAATTAGCTATTGTTTCAAGGAAAACCCATATCATCGAGCTTAGGTTTCGGTACATTTGTCACATCTCAATTCCTTAAATTGACTCGTGAGTGCGTTCTACTTTCGAGCTTGCTATATTCCCGGGGGAAACGGGTCCCCAAGCATATTGTTTTGAGCAAAATTTAGTATTCTTTCTGTTTCTATCCTAGCTCGTTGTCATTTTTTAAGCACACGTAGATATTTTAGCATGTATTTTTGTAATTCCTAAAATCACTGATGTTTATACCTGCGACAAATTCCATTAACTAGGATGCATTTACATTTGAAAAAAAAGAATAGCTTCGCTTGCGGAACCCTTTAGAGCTGCGTTATGAGCCCCGTGAGCCTCCCGAACTCGCTACAGAAAAGCACTAGACTGGAAAAACCTTAGTATTGTCGAGCATTTCCAATCCGTTGCTTTGTGTTAGCTGGAACAGTTGTTGACGCACTGAAGAAAATCTAAGAAATGGTGCTCTTCCCGTTGGAAGACACTCTTCACCAATTCTTGTAGCCCATTGACTCTAAAATGAGCCATTTCAGCTGATCGTTTCGTCAGTTCCTTTACAAGGAAGTTTTTGGGTGAGCGTGTGAATCTTTGCTTTGTCTTTTTTGAACTCCTAAATTTATGGGAAACTAGAGTTGTGTTAATGACGTTCAGTGACTTTTTGTGTCGTCATATATTTGCGTCGGAAAGAATTTAAAACTCAAAAATGGAAGTTCTGTGTTTGAATTTTGATGAGTTTGTTCATTATTTCGATTATTCTTAATTCAGTTCAAGGAGCGCATTCATAAAATTTGAGTTTAAAAATCTATAAAGTCATTTGTTTCAAGTTTGTAAAACGACCGTCCTCCTAAAATCCTGTTAATGATTTTGCAAAATGAGGCTCATATGGTTCAAGTAAATGATGTATAATTTTAGCACACTTCATTTCCGACCATGTCGATGTAGGCATTAAAGTGCGTAGAGCGTTAGCATCAGCGGAGGCTGCAGAGCACAGATTACCCAGAGCTTCGTCGCAGGCGTCCGTTTATTCGGGCGAGAGCGAGACGCGGCCGTCCAACTGCGCCCGGTTGTGATGTATTGTAAAAGTTGTGACCAAATTTAGGACTTGGACTTGCAGGCAAGAGTTTGTTGCAGCCTTCCATACACCGCTCCGACGGCCGGCAAGTTCTTAGCTGAACATTTCCAGCTCGTTGCTTCCTCCTTCGCAAACTCGGCTTCAACCCAAGCTTTCCTTGGTAATAATGCTCCAATCACATAGAGAGAAAAATGGTCATCAAAATTTAAGCGATATAATGCTAGGACTCTTGTTCGTTACAAGAGGAATTTGTCTGATTGCAGGTTTCTTCACAGAACTTCAAATAACATGGACTTGAGCTTCAACAGTGAAATTTCGAATGCCTCTTGGAATATGAACTTTGTTCCAGATGCTGAAGAAAATAAAGTTTGAGGAATCGAAAGCTTGCAATATGTGAAGTTTGTTTTAAAATCATAGGTTATTGCAAAAGGGTTCAGCGTCAGATTACGAGAAAACATTGTTCACAAAATAAAACAAACGCTGAATAGAACCGGCTCTTGAGCAACTCTGCGTTTTAGGTCGCGATGTTTTTGCAATTTCATTAATTTAATTAATATCTTGCTATTGTTTTGTTTTCTATATGTTCCTAACAAACAGCTTTTACCCTAAACGTAGTTTTTTCGCAATAAGTTGCATGAGCTAATGAGCAGTGAAGAATCGGATTTATAGTTTTTGTACCACTCTGCGGTACTGACCTGCAGATGTTGATACATTGAACACATGTTGTGGCTGCTGTGGCTTCCGCAATTTTAATAGGAATTTTATTATTTCTTATTAGTGCGTTGAAGCTCGTTTCCAGAATGATGAGGGATGCGGGGCATTCGGGTAATATGTACAAGCGATAGTGATATGTAAGATAATATTACGTTATTGAGATGGTGCAATAGTTTCAATAATAGAGGCGGCAGTAGAATTCTTCCGTTGTATGAAATATAAGGTACCTAACCAAAAATCAGAAAAAGCTTCACAGTATGGGTAACTTATATTTAGTCTTCGAAGTAATCGTCATCGGCATCAAGCACCTCCTGCCAACGTGTCTCCAGCTGTCTAATCCCTCAATTTGCGGTGAAACTCGGGGTTTTGAATGCAGAGAAATCCTTGAGGTCTTGGCGCAAGTCTGCAACATTGGTGAAGGATTTCCCATGAAGATGATTATCCAGAGCGTAGAAAAGGGGGTTATCGGATGGCGCAAGGTCAGGTGAATAAGGTGGATGGTACAAAGTCTCCTACCAAAGTTGCTGTATGGTATCCCTGACCACTCGCGCGACATGCGGCCTTGCACTGCCCTGAAGGAAAAGCACACCTTTGCGATTCACCAGTGCTGCCTCTTTCTGGTGCAATGCCTGTAGCACGAGTTCCAATTGCTGCGATTATAGGCATCCAGTGACAGTTTAGCCCGTTGGTAGCAGCTCATAATGAACCATTCGATGACCTGTCCACCAGACACAGAGTATAATCTTGTGTGGGTGCATAGGCGGTCTTGCGGTGTGAGGGACAGCATCCTGAGGTGACAACCAATGTCTGGAACGCTTGGGAGTTACGTACAAAACCAACTTTTCATCACTGGTAAGCACTCGATTGAATAATGATGCGCGAGAAAGCACCGATACGCAGGCTGCCACTTAAGCTGTCTCTTTTGGACCTCCAACAGCGCGTGCGAAACCCACTTGCTCAGTTTGTATGTCTTACCTAGGCGGTGCGGTGAACTCTAACTGTTTCAGTGAAAATGTTGACTGTCTTGCCAGTTCTCTACAAGTTAGAGTACTGTCCTGTTCAATGGCAGCATTCATGACTCCATCATGCAAGACCTGTGGTCGTCCACTGCGAGGCTCATCACGGAGGGACAAATCTCCCGACAAATCACAGCACTATCACCAAACCCTTGACATATGCGGCGACTTGATGCAGCTTCTGATAAGCCCACTTTGAGGTCGTGAAGCAAACACCCCAAACGAGATCTGTAGATATTTCCATCCTTCTCCGACGGCCAAGCTCTGTGTGCGTGTTTTCATCACGTCTGATGCTCCTATGTACTTTCGACTGTCCGAATCTGAAAACAATTGCTGCACGCATTGCGTTTACATTTCAACTTATTGCAATGTCTAATCAAAAAACGAACAGAACTTTTTTAGTTACCATATATTTGTGTTCACCCTGTGCGGTGTGAACACCTCACACCCAACGGCAGCGCTCAATCCATCGCTCATCACGCAGCGGAAGTGCGGCGACTTGCGTTGAGTTGCTTCATCAGCCTCACGAGTGGCTGGCCGTGTGTGTTTCGTTAATTACGAACACACCTTTAAAATTGTTTCAAACTTTTGGAACGATTTTTTCGCCTTTATCGAGCTGCCTAACGAAGGCTTCCTAATTTTTTGAGGCTGGGCAGTGAAGGACAGCGCTGGTCCTGGCGCTACACTTGTTGCTGCCGTACTTGAGTGTTGCGTCGCCTCTACCTTGCAACTTCTTACATCTCCCTCCTGCGCTGCTCAACGCTTCTCCGTTTGTGATCTGATGCGTTCATTTGTTTAATCCTGATTTTATCCACTTTTTATCTCCCCTCAGGGGGATATAACTATTGTATCTATGGGAATTAGCACTCCCAGGGGGAAAATGTGAAGACCCGAGCTGAGAGTTAGGTAGGCCTTCTATTTGTTGAAATCCCCTCGGGGGGATACAACTATTGTATCTATGGGAATTAGCGCTCCCAGGGGAACCATGTGATGGCCCGAGCTAAAGGTTAGGTAGGCATCCTTTTTGTTGTAATAAAATAGGTTTTTGTTTTGTTACGGACCATCTTTTTTCGGTTCACTGCAGTCCTGTTTTTCAGCACCTAATACTTTCTTCTTCAACTTTTTCCTTGCTTCATGAACTTCTTTCCTAGCTTAGTGTTTCTGTGCACCTTGTGCTAGATTCCGCATTCCCTAATTTCCAGACTAAATGGTTCTTTCCTCTCTTCGATACGCATTTTTTTGTAGCAGTTAGGGAGCTTAACACTTTAACTGCGACTACTAATTATTAAGTTCAATGCCAAACTCTAATTTAAATTCAATTGTAGTAAACTATTTTGAAAATACCAAACATGAACTGGATCGTGCCTTCATTTAGCTTTGATTAAGTATTTGTGAAAATTGAGTTTGCGACTACTGGTCGGTCAGAAGAATTATGAAAATTACCTGCGTGTACCACCGGTGGCGCACGTCGCAGTCAAAGTGTTAAACTAACGTAATCTAATATAATCCACTTTTTATCTCTACTAATATTATATAATCCGCTAGAAGTTTTTATTTATATGTAAATTATTTGATTACAATTAGTATTGAATCGTAGAAAGGCATTTTAATGGAATATTCAAAAATTTTAACTCAAGAATGAAACACAATCACAGTCACTTAATATTTTGTGAAGGAACAGACATACGAATTTACCTCTTTGTTCCATGTACGTGAGATAATTCAAACTTGAAGACGAAGTTTGTGCCACAAGCATACATTAATTTTTTTTCTTTATGGGTCACTATCAACCACGTAGGCAAAACCTAAGTGGAAATGTGTGTGGGCTCGAGTTAAGAGTTAGGTGGGCCTTCTTTTTGAGGAAAAAATTTTTTTTTGTTATGTTAAAGAGCATCTTTTCTCGGTTCACTGATGTCCTGTTTTTCATTACCTACTACTTTCTTCTTCAACTTTTATCTTGTTTCATAAACTTCTTTCTCAACTAACTGTTTCTATGCCCCTTCTGCGTAATTTCGCATTCCCTGATCTCCATGCAAAATGGTACCTTCCTCCTTCCTTAGGAAAGCTTTTTTTACTGTTAGAGAGAGGCTTAAACTAACACCTTTTGTAATCTGGTACCTTCGTGCATTCTATTCTGCTCGCAATAGAATCGGTAATGCTTGTTGCAGGAGTTTTGCATTGGCTTAAAGCGTATCACTCTATTATCGTTTTTCCAGTTCAGAATCCCTTGGTGACCTGCGTACCGTGCAGCCGACATTGCATCACAGTGATTTCTCTTCTATTTATTTCTATTGAACAATCGATGAAACGGCCACGTTTTCTCACCATCAACTGAAATTTGTGAGGTGTGTGATGGTTCACTTCATTGAGTGAAAACGTTGGTTCAGTAGTTATAGTGAATCGCGTATACACAATGATAGTAATTATGAAAACAGACGTTATAACACCTTGACGTCCAAATCCAATAGTGTCGTGCTTGTTTCTGAGAAATTAAATCCCCATAATCATTTTACTTCATTCAAATTTCATTTTATTTTATTTTTTCTTTCAAGGAAATAATTAACTAGTGTGAACTAATTATACTTAATTTTATTCTTGGTAGTAAATTTAAAAGTATTTAAGCATTTTTAACATCCATCACTTCATTAATTGCTGAATACACCTCTCATCTTAAAAATTATCAATTTTTATCGTAAATTGGAAAAAAAATGAACTCAAGTACTTCTTTATTAAGAGTCAAGCTTGACTATGCATTAGTTTCCTCATTTCGGGCCCTGCTTCTATGGCCATTAAAAAAATTGTTTTGGGGTGAGGCTGTTTGACCCGTCACGCTCCGTTCAAACCCTCGGTCCCAAATTTCGGGTATGCTCTTGAATTGAGAATCAAAGTCTGACTCAGGCTCTTGAGCAATCTTTTGAAGGAGTGGTTCCCTGAGAGAGCGAAGGACTTCTGTTGAATTTTTTCTGTTCCACGGGACGTTCAGTTTATGGGCCTCACCGACGGTGATCGATGATTTCGTTTCATGTTTACTGCAACGATTTCATTTCAGTATTGAAATTTTCGGGATTTAAATGTATAATTAGAATTGATATGGCAAGTAGAACTGAGATAGCGCTTCATTGTACCTTCAACAATACACAAAAATATGAGAACTACTTGTCAATGTTACCCGTTCAGGCACTGTGACTCAAACTTCGGATGGTTTGATACAAGATTGAAGCTTATCGATGGAAGTAACCAATTAAAGGCTAGGTAATTCCTATAATTTCGGGTTGATAATTAGCGTGATCGAAAATCTATGCCGTCTGAATCCCATCTGGATGCGTCAAGCTTTCCGGTAAGTTTGATTGAATTTTCTGGCAAAAATGTTACCATTTTTCTGAAGAGTTGAAGCTAATTTCGAGCATGGCTGACCCCCTGTGCTTTATTTCACTGAAACTGTGAATTGGGACCCCAAGACAGTGATGTCCGAACTGGTGAATATCAGTCCAAACTGGTGAATATCAGTCCAAACTGGTGAATATCAGTCCAAACTGGTGAACATCAGTCCAAACTGGTGAACATCAGTCCAAACTGGTGAACATCAGTCCGAACTCGTGAATATCAGGCCAAACTGGTGAATATCAGTCCAAACTGGTGAATATCAGTCCAAACTGGTGAATATCAGTCTGAACAGGTGGATATCAGTCCAAACTGGTGAATGTCAGTCCAAACAGGTGAATATCAGTCCAAACTGGTGAACATCAGTCCAAACAGGTGAACATCAGTCCAAACAGGTGAACATCAGTCCAAACAGGTGAACATCAGTCCAAACAGGTGAATATCAGTCCAAACAGGTGAATGTCAGTCCGAACTGGTGAATGTCAGTCCGAACTGGTGAATGTCAGTCCGAACTGGTGAATGTCAGTCCAAACTGGTGAATATCAGTCCAAACTGGTGAATATCAGTCCAAACTGGTGAATATCAGTCCAAACTGGTGAATGTCAGTCCAAACAGGTGAATATCAGTCCAAACTGGTGAACATCAGTCCAAACAGGTGAACATCAGTCCAAACAGGTGAACATCAGTCCAAACAGGTGAACATCAGTCCAAACAGGTGAATATCAGTCCAAACAGGTGAATGTCAGTCCGAACTGGTGAATGTCAGTCCGAACTGGTGAATGTCAGTCCGAACTGGTGAATGTCAGTCCGAACTTGTGAATGTCAGTACGAACAGGTGAACATCAGTCCGAACAGGTGAACATCAGTCCGAACAGGTGAACATCAGTCCGAACAGGTGAACATCAGTCCGAACAGGTGAACATCAGTCCAAACTGGTGAATGTCAGTCCGAACTGGTGAATGTCAGTCCGAACTGGTGAATGTCAGTCCGAACTGGTGAATGTCAGTCCGAACGGGTGAATGTCAGTACGAACAGGTGAACATCAGTACGAACAGGTGAACATCAGTCCGAACAGGTGAACATCAGTCCGAACAGGTGAACATCAGTCCGAACAGGTGAGCATCAGTCCGAACAGGTGAGCATCAGTCGGAACAGGTGAACATCAGTCCGAACAGGTGAGCATCAGTCCGAACAGGTGAGCATCAGTCGGAACAGGTGAACATCAGTCGGAACAGGTGAACATCAGTCCGAACAGGTGAACATCAGTCCGAACAGGTGAGCATCAGTCCGATCAGGTGAGCATCAGTCGGAACAGGTGAACATCAGTCCGAACAGGTGAACATCAGTCCGAACTGGTGAATGTCAGTCCGAACTGGTGAATGTCAGTCCGAACTGGTGAATATCAGGCCAAACTGGTGAATATCAGTCCAAACTGGTGAATATCAGTCCAAACTGGTGAATATCAGTCCAAACTGGTGAATCCGAACAGGTGAATATCAGTCCAAACTGGTGAATATCAGTCCAAACTGGTGAACATCAGTCCAAACTGGTGAACATCAGTCCAAACAGGTGAACATCAGTCCAAACTGGTGAGCATCAGTCCAAACTGGTGAATATCAGTCCGAACTGGTGAATATCAGTCCGAACTGGTGAATATCAGTCCGAACTGGTGAATATCAGTCCGAACTGGTGAATGTCAGTCCGAACTGGTGAATGTCAGTCCGAACTGGTGAATGTCAGTCCGAACTGGTGAATGTCAGTCCGAACTGGTGAATGTCAGTCCGAACTGGTGAATGTCAGTCCGAACTGGTGAATGTCAGTCCGAACTGGTGAATGTCAGTCCGAACTGGTGAATGTCAGTCCGAACTGTTGAATGTCAGTCCGAAATGGTGAATGTCAGTCCGAACTGGTGAATATCAGTCCGAACTGGTGAATATCAGTCCGAACTGGTGAATATCAGTCCGAACTGGTGAATATCAGTCCGAACTGGTGAATATCAGTCCGAACTGGTGAATATCAGTCCGAACTGGTGAATATCAGTCCGAACTGGTGAACATCAGTCCGAACTGGTGAACATCACTCCGAACTGGTGAACATCAGTCCGAACTGGTGAACATCAGTCCGAACAGGTGAACATCAGTCCGAACAGGTGAACATCAGTCCGAACAGGTGAACATCAGTCCGAACAGGTGAACATCAGTCCGAACAGGTGAACATCAGTCCGAACAGGTGAACATCAGTCCGAACAGGTGAACATCAGTCCGAACAGGTGAACATCAGTCCGAACAGGTGAACATCAGTCCGAACAGGTGAACATCAGTCCGAACAGGTGAACATCAGTCCGAACAGGTGAACATCAGTCCGAACAGGTGAACATCAGTCCGAACAGGTGAACATCAGTCCGAACAGGTGAACATCAGTCCGAACAGGTGAGCATCAGTCCGAACAGGTGAGCATCAGTCCGAACAGGTGAGCATCAGTATAGATTTTGATAACTTATTACCAATATGAGCAATATGCTTTTTGAAGGTCAGATGTTTATCTATTATAATGCCCAGGAACTTACATGAGTTGGTTTCTTCGATTTCGCCTACGCTAATTTTAATGCGTGGAAGATATATATTTCTCTCGTATGCGAATATAATATATTTGGTCTTATCGATATTAAAGCTTATTTTATTAGATTTAAGCTACATCGAAACTTTTTAAAGCTCGTTATTTTTGCTGGCCGCAATTAGAGCGGGATTTTGATTAGGCAAGACCGTAGAAAGTGCACTGTCGGCAAAAAATATGAACGTGAAAAATGACGTAAATTTAACGATATCGTTGATAAAGATTAAAAATAAAAGAGGTCCTAGGACAGACCCTTGTGGAACCATATTGATAATTATCAGTAGTTCCTATTGTACGTTGCCAATGACAATGTATTGTTTCCGGTTATTTTGAACTGGTGAATCTCAGTCGAAACATTACAATCTCATCATCAATGGTTTGCGGGTAGGACACGTACTGCTTGTAAAGTGGATCGAAAATACATAAACTTATGTACCAAAGTTCCTTGTACGATCAGTGGTGCTCTCCTTGACGGTATTCGTCATGTCTTCGGTGGAGAAAAGCAGTGTGATTTTAAAAGAAGCTAGGAAAATTTGTGTGTTAGAAATCATTCCCTAGGCGGAACCCGAAGTACTAAAGCCTGAAAACTACTAACATATTTTGCATATTTAAAACTGAATATTGAAGTTTTATTTTAAGATTTTAGTTTTCACTTGAGTATATTTCAGCTTTTCACAATAGATAGCGCATGTACTGGGCCAATTTTTTTGTATAAATAGCTTAGTGCACTTTATCGCTGTTCCCTCTAGTGACAACTAGGTGATGGTTGAGTGACACAATTTACAGGAATCTCCAGTTACTCGCTCCTCTGCCGGTCTCGGATACCACTGCGGGCAAAACTTCACCTTCGATTCTCTTTGGGCCACAGCTAGGTGTTTAAGACTGAATACTCTGTCATTTCGTCAATATACCAACCAACTACAAACTTTCCAGCGAGAAAATTTTTAAGATTCTTTACTCTATACCGACACTTACCCTGTGCAAATGAGTTTTCACTCCGAAATCACATATAATTGAACTTACTTCCATCCGAAACTGACAAGGAAATATACCCAAGCAGAACTCGAACTACGCTTTCTTATTATCTCAGTGTTCCATCCTATTCACTCAAACTTGAGATTTAGATTAGAGCAGTGACCCTCGAGCGGCAGCTGGCGTGTTCCTCCAACCAGCAATAAAAGGTTGGCAAAACTTGACATCCGGCGGGACTTCCATCAAAGAGCTTTTGTGGTCAGCGAAATTAGCGCCCTCAGAGAGGTCAGACGTCTGACCTTGTTCGTACTTGGTCTGAGGTGAGACGGATGCTGGTGACGGTGTAATGCCTACCTAATTGTTCTCATAGATTCATGGCATTTTCTCATAGATTCATGGCAAGTGTAGAACAGAGTCTACTGAATTTGTGTCTATTGCATTTTATTCTCTCTTTGCTTGAGCAAATTTGATTTGGACACTGGACATTGTCTTGTGAAGGTTTATTCAGAAGTTCGATTGTGTGTGCTTCTGGAACTTTCTAGCTTCTTGTGAATTTGTGTCTATTGCATTTTATTCTCTCTTTGCTTAAGCATATTTGATTTGGACACTGGACATTGTCTTGTGAAGGTTTATTCAGAAGTTCGATTGTGTGTGCTTCTGGAACTTACTAGCTTCTTGTGAGTGAAACCAATTGTAGCCCCACTGAGTCAAGCTCCACCTTATTCAAAGTTCTACATGTCATCACAGTTCATTATTTATCAATTAGGATAAAGTTTTCATTGACTTTTGCGGTTTTTCTCGTTTGTTTTCAGCCTCGTAGCAATAACTTCCAACCTTGAGATCGTCTGCCTCTTCAAACCTGTTAAATACACCGAACGGCTCCTCACTTTGAAATAAGCCACCTATCCCTGTAGTTCTCGTTCTCATGAGACAATTATTTCATTTAAATTACGGCTGCGCCCCCGCGGCAAGCTAGCAGTGTGGCCAACATATGGTCAACTCTTGCACTGCAAGTTTTTGCAATTACTTGAAGATCACTAAGCACTCTCAGTTCTCCAGAGACTTAGAGCTAAGTACCATTTGCGTTAAATTTTTGTTCGCAACGAGCTGTTGTCTCTAAGCCGCTCCAAATTCATTAATATTATTATATTAGAGGACTCACGAGAGCGCTCTGTACAACTTCAAGTCATGCGATTTTTTCTGTTTTCAGTTTGATGCTGATTAGAAGAAGTGGTTGCTATTAGTTTTTCATGTAAGCACTAGTCATTATTTGACAAGTAAAGAATGATTGCAGTCACTACTCGGAAATTTGAGCTTCAATTCCTAAAGTTTTCTTAACGACGTACGTTAGGTAAAAGATGTACGTTAGGGAAAAGTTAATGAAAAATTGTGCAATACATACAGTAACTCTTTGGACTTGATTATTGCGCGCTAGTACTTTTTGAAGATATGTTTAATATGTTAGTTTAATTATATTTTGTAGGTATATTTCAGGATGATGTCCCTTACGGAAATACAGTAATGTTGTATCTGTGGGAATTAGCGCTCCCAGGGGAAGATGTGTTGTGCCGAGCTGAAGCTTAGGTATGCTGTACTTTTCTTTAAATTAAATTCATGTTTTGTTTTGTTACAGGGCAGTTCATTTTAGGTTCAATGTTGTTTTTTCGACTATCTTCTTCAACTTCTTTCATAATTCATAAACTTCTTTCGCTCTAGCTGTTTTCATGCTCTGGGTGTAGTTACACACCTTGTGCGTAGATTCCCCGTTCCTATCATGTCATACTAAATGGTGCCTTAGTATTTCCTCTCATTGGAATATTTTGTTGGGGTTTTTGAGTTTTATATGAAGTTATCCAAACTGATACGAGCATGATGCACATGCACAAACAGGTTTTCATTAACAGAATGCTTAAGTTTGTTACTATTGCTGTAGTCACTGTATGTGTTATCCAATACTAGTGTATTCTAAAATAATTCAAATGAATTTGAATACGGTGAAAACTGCTCCATTGGTGTAGTTTAGGCGAGTTCTTTGCGAACCATAGTTGGAAAATTCTAAAGTCACGGAAGACTATAGAAATGAAGGTAAAAATTAGGGGTTCCAAAAGTTTCATGTTTTTTATTCTACTAAGCTGAGGTTTCTTGATCAAAGTACAAGAAGTACGTTTAACTGCTAATACAGGTAATATGCAAGAGGTTGTGCAGTGGATTCTCTTTCTTGAATTTTTGCGCAAGTGTTTTTGAAGCGTTTCAGCAATTTGTGCTCCTTCTTATCGAATTCGCAGCTAATAAATCGTGAAATATCGTTTTTTAAAAACTATCCGTGCCCTAAGCCGGTAAGGAAATGAAAAAATCTTGAAATACAACTTCTTTCGATTTTCGTGGGCGTGCGCGGCCATTAGATTTTGCGTTGGAAGTGTGGGCTCATTTTAACTTGTTAAAGTTAGCTGCTTTTCATACCCCGGGCATATTGAGCGAGCAATCTGCAGCAAAAACTTCCCTTGGTCGTGACAGGAAGAAAAATTTTCTCTTACTTCCTTCATGAGCTCGAACAAAAACTTTGCTTCTCGATCCATCATTCGGCGCCAACAGGCTCGCCTCGCGAATTTTTGCGAGTTGAATTTACACAACTTTGCTGCCTAAGGGAATAAATCGGTCCCTTTTTTTCTCGTCTCTAATCTGCTGCATTGACAGCGAATAAAAAATCTCTACGGTATTCGTATCGGCAAGTAAAGCAAATAGAAATGCAAAAATCGTATTGCTGAAAAGCTTGTTTGACATTCTGTTCCTTGATCCGTAAACGATCACGTGGACACTGACGTCTTCTTTCAAAAAAACAACCGTGACATATTTTATATGAAGTCAAATTTAGACCTATATGAATTTGTCGAAGTTCATATCCGATTTGTGGTTCCTTCCTCATTCTCACGTCGGTGGCAACCTGATGCCAGTGACGCTGGGTGTAAAAACGTTGGTACGAGTACAAAATTCGGACGTTAAAAGGCAAATTTCTCAGTCATTGGATCAGGTCAACCAGGTAGTCTGTAAACATGCAAACATTCATTGCATTCATTGGATCACGTTGGACTATATTTACGGACTATTCATTAGATCACGTCAATCAGATAGTCCGTAAATATGGAAACATTTATTGGATCACGTCAACCAGGTAGTCTGTAAACAATGCAAACATTCATTGGATCACGTCAACCAGATAGTCTGTAAACAATGAAAACACTCATTGGATCACGTAATCAAAAAGTTCGTAAACTTGTAAACATTTACTCGAAGAAAACTATCAAAACTCTACTTCTGAAGCCTTTAGCGCTGTCTGTATAAGAGCTTGAAAATGGGTTCCTTTTTTTAACCTGCCTGTCATAAAAGCGCTAAAAATCTGAACGCTTAGAAATTTTATGAAGTTAAATTTCAAAGTAGCGACTGAAATACCAGACAAAAAAGTCTGCAAATAAGGACTCTGGTATTTAATTTGCGCCACGGAAATCTTTTTAAAGCCACGTTTAGCTGGAGCATCATGCATGTGCTCTCTGTAACGCGGAAGCAATGTTAATTTTTCTTTTAGGCAAATTTTTGAGAGGTATTCTTTGTACAGTCTCTTCAAAACGCTCTTAAATTTTATGAAAGACTCTTCATCTTTTCATCATAGCAATATTGCACAATACCAACTACCTAAAATATCAATTCAAGAATTACATTTAACGTAGACTTCAATTCAGGATCCCGCATAAGATCTGCGATGAGTTGTTTTATGTATTTTCAGAGTTTTTTAATTCCAATTTGAAAATTCAGAATACTATGAAATTATATTCTCATTTTGATGGTACTCTACCCTGGCATATGATCTTTCCAATCAGTCAATTCAGTCGTTCGCTTTGTGCATCACATATTGATTCGACCACCGTGTTTTCATTAAGTGAACTGAGCTTGAAAGTTCTATCTACTGAAATCAGCGTATCGCCTCACATTGAAGACTAACTTGAAGCAGTTGTGACCAATTAATTCTATTCTTCAAGTTATAATTATATTCAAATTTATAACCGTCGACTTGTTAACAAATTTTGGTACCAGCACTTTACATTCACAAGTAATTTTTTACAATATTTTCATACAAACTTGGATTAAAGGCTTTCAGATGCAAAGTTTGTTTCATCGTAATATATTTGATCATTTTTACCGTTTATTTCACCAAGTTACAAACGAAAATTTTAAACTACGGGATTTCAGAATTCGATTTTGGATGGAGTTTTCGCATGCTATGGACAAATTTTATGTTGTGTGTGATCTTATCAAATGATTTTGAAGAAGTTCTGCAATTATTCTCAATATTATAGGAACGTTTTTCTGTTCGCCTTTCTGTATTTCTGAAGAGAGGCGAGGGAGAACACGACCCCATTTGCTAGGCGAGCTGTGCTTCGCCCTTCTCTGAACTCGGAAGGATTTTCGACCCATTTATATCGTCGTAGCATTACATGTAGCTTCGTGTGCTAAGTGGACTTGGCTACGCTGCTTGCTACAGCATGAAGTGCAGCAAGTCCGCTTAGAAGAACTTAGGCTCCTCGCTGTAGCCCAACGATGAAGTGAATTGTTTGAAAACCAACCCCTGACTCCGGCATGCCGCAAGGGTGTTCGACTTCACATGGTCAGCAGACGGCCTTTCTGTACTGCTGCGAGCTCAGCCTCCATAAAGGGAGCCAAACTTCCATAATGTGGGGACACAGGCCGTCCAAAGTGTCCACGGCTGCTCTCCTTACGATCCTGTCATGCGTCTCGCCGTTGTGGCCTCGCTGTCTTTCATACCTGCAATATCCTTCAAAATTTGTCCATTCGCTGGGTGAAGCATCCCAAAGGGCTGAATGACCGTGCTGCACGTCAATGCTGTTTGTTTTACCCAATCGAACAATGAAGAAAGGTCAATAATAATTTATATGGACTATCGGATAGTTGATTTACCACTATTCTGAGAAGTTTTAGTTCTATTTTAGTTTGAATAACCGTGGAAATGGTAGCTTTCACAAATTAGGTGTCGTTATAGGACAAATGAACTGATGGCTGACACGTTTATAGTTACGTTTTGTGTTCGTGTGCTTTTAGAAAACACACTAGAGACCGAACCATTCTGTCTACTATTCTTAGTCTTTGTTCAGGAGATCTAATGAGGATTGTGTAGAATTTTGCTCGGGATTAAATAGCTGAGGCTCAATCTTTAGAATTGTGTCTATTCTAGTTTGGTGTTGTCATCAGAACTATACGGTGATGACTACAGCCATCACAGAATCAACGCTAGTTAAACGCGTATAATTTACTGCTAGTTTAGGCTTAGAAAAATTTAGTTTTTTACCTGATAACTATAGGAATGGGTTGATAGCCTGAAATTCTTTTGTGACATTTTTTGTATTTTAATTAAATTTGACATACCAAAAGTCATTTGAGTGAGATTGTTATTTCTGCCGATTGCGGCGGCTTAATCCGCAGCCTACAGAGATGAATGCTGTATGCTTACTGCGTGCTTATGAACTCGTAACCTCAATGTTGCTTCTTTTGAAATTTTAAGATCACCGCATTTGACAGAGAAAAATGTGAAACTTTATCTTTCGAAATGCTGCGGATAAAATTCGAGCATATTTCACTGATGAGAAATAACGTGGATAACATGGGATGTGCGGAAATGACTTGATTGATCGAGAAACACAAAGGATTCTCATACCTTGCAAAAGATGCAAATTAGTTATACCAAAGATCATGGATAACTTTCTGCGAGGAAAATTTCCGTTATACTGATCATTTAGAAAAACATGTTCAGAATACTTTAATTTATCACGTCCCATACATCATGTTTTCCCACTAACTGCTCCCAACTGTTTCTGTCGATTTCATCATTTCCCAAATGCAGTCCATCTATCATCGGCGGAGGGCTATCACTCGCACGAGTTCAGCCGCTCGTTTACTCTCCTTCAGCGCCGACTTTTATCATTAAGCGGCAAATGTGTGAGATCATCGTCTTCGGTTTGGAGAGAGAGGGTGAGGTGTTATTGAACGGAGCGATGGGCCGCTTTATTTTCAGTAAGCTGGTGGGTATTTTTCATCCGGCCAACTTGCGTATCGGCTGTGATGACATCGGTTGGTGTGAGGGTATGCAATGCTGAGGGCAGTGGCTGAAACGTAATTAAAATTATTGTGATAGTTTGTATTTCTCAATAATTATTTTCTGTCAATATCTCAAACTTTGTTTCAGGTTGTTGTAGAATATTCTATGTATCGATGATTTACTTCGACTTGAGAGCGATTTTCATTTATGAGTTACGATCATCAAAGTGTGGTTCCCATATGAGAGTTTCTTTATGACATCGGCCACTTTAGTAGCCACATGATTAAGACAGCGGGATTTGAATCTTCTATTGGTTTTTGTCCAATTCGCTTGCGCAAGAGAAGAAATTATCATTTTAGAAATATTCATCACTTCGCTAGGCTTGGTAAGGAGCGCAAAAACGTCGTCATAACTAGGAATGGATTTTCGTGCAAATTTGAGTTTAGGGCTTTTGAACAGAAATGAAACAATTAATTAAATTGAAATTAATGCTCCAGCTTACTCACTACAGCACGAGGTATAGAAGTAAAACTCGTACCCAAAAATAACCTATTAGCTGTACATTTCAAGATTCCTCCTGTTGAGTCTGGATTATATGGATGCCATTTTGCTCTGTTAGAGTGCGGCACTAGATGTGCGCTGAAGTATTTAGAAATTGTTTCTATTGTATTATAAATGTAGAAGTATGGAGTCCATCATCCGTTTACTGACGAAATGGATATAATCATATTCCTAAACATAACTGAACAAACGAGTTGTAAAATTGTTCTTTTCCAATACCATTGAACACGAAACTAAACAGCGACCGAGTATCTTTAGAAGTACCCATAATTAGCGTCTCAGTGTGGCAAGTCATACATCTGTGTCACGAAATTTTCGAGCGTTTTGCGTGTGCAATCCTCTCATGATGTCTGAGACAAAACACTTAGAAGAGTTCCAATGAGTTTGAAACCATTTAGAAGCACCTTGTAACCTACACCTTTAGCTAGATTAGTTCACCTGTAGCTAGCTAGCGGTGCAAGATCTATAACCCTTGCGTGCTATGCTAGTTCTTGGTGGTCAAGCTGCGGTGGAAGCCCTACCATGGTTTGTCAGTACTGCTAGCTCCAGCCCCTCAGGAAATTAGTTGCGACTATTTACGAGGGAATTTTGCCCCGAAGGGCACGTCCCGGTCATTGGGATTTTAATGTTTCCGCGGCGTGCGGTCTATTTGTGAGGCAGCGTTCCGTGCTGCGGCGCCTGAGGTGCAGGACTGCGAGGCCGGCTCGTCTTCCACAGCTTGTGCTTTATGTTGCCTGCGAACCTGCCGTGTCTGCTGGGTTTTGTACGGCAACGTTGCAGTGCCAAATATATGCTCGTGCAAAACATGCGTAATAATTTTTGCATATTGAGATCTAAGCGTTTAGCATGAACGTACCAATTTTATATTTTTGTGCGTATATGCTCCCGAAATGAATTTATCATTAGAATGAGAACTTTTTCGTCTATTTCACTTGTTCACACCCTCAGCTTATCCTTGAAATATAAGTAAGAATATACGTGCTATGAAGTCTTGCACATCTGGAGTAATTTCATCACGATTAAAAGATACCGTGGCCCAGTCGTTTTCAGCAAGCACTTTCCACGGGGAGGGTCGCCGGTTCAATTTTTGGCAATGCAAGCCTGGTAATTCTTCACTTATCGAAAAGGGAAAGTTAATCTTAATTCCCCACTCGACCCAGAGGATGGAAATGGGTACCGTCTCGACCGGGGATATATCAGTCATTGTGTCCTGATGTTGGTAACAAGGCATTCGGAAATCGGATAGAACAGATGATAGATATACAGTATATCAGGCTTTATATGAATGAAAATATATTTTTTCAGTGCTATTTCATACAATTAAAATCATCTCAAAGTAGTCTTGAGTTTCAAATTAGAATTTTCGAACTTTTCGACTGCTTCACTTCGGGTACGCTGACAAAAAAAGAAGAGGCTGGGAATGGTCACAGCAAAAAGAGCTAGGACAACCCACAGATACCACACAAGTTTTTCCCAAGGCTTCCCAATGAATAATTCTCCTTCTGCTTGCCTATGCCAATTGCAAACGACCATCTTTTGAGCGCGTGAATTATCTGGCCGGTCACGGAGGCGAGTTGAAACAGTTCTTAATGGACTGCCCGCTCCTTGATATCGGAACCCGTCTCTCGGATTGGAAACTTACGTCGCGAAAAATAAGGATGTGATCACTACGTGTTTTTGTGGGCTCATTCTTTCAAGTGAAATCTAGTTTAAGTCTAAAGATTTTATAGGTTCATATCAACTGTGGTAAAATTGATCAGTTCTCCGTTTGTCTTGACTTAATTACGTCTTACGTAAGCCAAGACGTAATTGATTTCTTACGTCTTACAGGAAACGGAGAGAATCAATAATTATTGTCGAACCTTCGTTTCTCACCTTCTTCTCTGTATGTGAATCCACCGCCGCGAAATTAGTATTTCATTCGGTAATCATTTTATAACTCAAGAGAAGAAAAATCTTGTTATGACATTCAGTGGCGCAATCTAGTTCCTCTATTTGTACAGCCTGGTCACCTAAACTCCAAAATAAATCCACAAAAGAAATTCATGTACTGTAAATGATTGCAGTTTGCTGCAGTCTTGAATTTTGACACGACATAAATGAACGATTTACACTACTACATTTTGAGAAATGATGCTTTGTATAACCTTGAAAGATTAGTTATATTCGTGATATTCACAAAAAATATGCGCGGGTCATGCTTACATTGAGAGATTCTCTGCAACACTCGCCCTGCATTAAATATCGATATATGCTCTTAATGAGTCCCCCCTCAGGGGATACAGCTATTGTATCTATGGTAATTAGCGCTCCCGGGGGGACTATGTGGGGGCCTGAGCTAAAGGTTAGGTAGGCTTCCTTTTGTTGAAATAGAATAGGTTTTTGTTTCGTTACGGACCATCTTTTTTCGGTTCACTGCTGTCCTGTTTTTCAGCACCTACTACTTTCTTCTTCGACTTTTTCTTGTTTCATGAACTTCTTTCTTAGCTTCCTGTTTCTGCGCACCTTGTGCATAGATTCCGCGTTCCCTCAACTCCATACGAAATGGTGCCTTCCTCCTTCCTCTCTTAGAACATCTTTGTTGTGCAATTAAGGGAGGCGAAAACTTTCTTATATAATAATAATAATGCTCTTAATTAATGTTTTGGGCTACAGTTCTTGCGATAACAAGGCCATTTTTTCCTACTTCTTCATCTTTTCGAGAAGGTGCACGTTGTTTTCTGTCGTAAATTTGCCCTCAGACATATTTTTCAGTTTGGTAGTCTTCCTTTATATATTTTGTGCTGGTGGGAGGCGCAATTTTGTTGAACTTTTGTTAGGCTTCGCTCTGGCTTTTTCCAAATCACATTGAAAAACTTAACTGTATTCTCAGCTAAGTACTTGTTCCATCATAGCTCACAGGACAAGTGTTTCATCTGATCGTTACGAGGTTTTCAAACGAGTAGAAGATGTTGTATTTTTGTACCCTTTAGTTTTGAAGCAGGTAGGGAGGCTTAAAGAAACATATAATATAATCTAATCTTTGTACCCTTTGATATTCTGGTGTACTTTTATGAGAATTTTTCTCTTTTCTGAATCGCGTGAATAGAACTGAGTGTACTTAAACATCCTGAGAATGACCATCCCCTAACGATGGCTAGTTTTCAAATCCCTTCAAACTTACATTTTGAGAACCAAAGCTGATGTGATTTTAAAAAGCCACCGAGAAGTCATTGCTATGATTATAATTATTCAACAAGTTGTGATAGCAAAGACACTTGTTAGGAACATTATCGATGCTGGTTTATGACAGTCAATCGAGTGTCTGAGTATTGATAAATTTATAATGATGAGTGATGAGAATTTTCTACGGAGCTTTTAATGGTACTTGTCTGTACTTTACAGAATTACCACGCATTTAACAGGGTGCTAAAATACTACGAATTAATTGTGAAACAATATTAATGTTCGATACTTTCTGTATAATTTGAGTAGCGTTTAGTGCAGTAATTATTTGTGCAGTGACGTAATAATAAATTGAACATAATCCCACCAAACACTATGATATACAGCAGGAGAGGCTCAAAAGTAAAGTATTAAGCAATGCTGTGCATGTGGATTCGAGCCATCTTTCCGGAGGATGATATATTTTCGCTGTTCTTGACAGTCCTGAAGAACAATTTGTCGAGGCCAGGTCAACTCATTGTCTAATCTGTCTTCATAAATGAGATACCTCGACCACTACCGTGGATAATTTATGATATAATTAAAGGAACGAGCATAGGAGTTCTGCTGCTTCATTTGTTCCGCGGTCTGATCGCCTCGGTACTCACGCAGTTCCTCCGTGCGCTTTGCAGTGTGTGCTGATATCTCTTCTATTACAATCTATACACCCTTCTATACATTCACAGTAGCATTGTTCATTCAGTATCGACGTGAAGTATTACTTGAAGTGAAATTCCTTTGAAAATCATTGGAAAAAGGAAATGGGTTTTAACTTTATTTCGAGAAATTAACTGTTGATTAAGGAATTCTACGCGTTCTTCCAAATGCCCTGATAATTCTCTTGTCGTCTTAGTGCCGAATATTATTAGGGAATCAGATTTTCTACGCGCTCAATTGGTTGGACATAATTTTTTATATCTTGATGGAATGAACATAAGTGTAACAGAAAAAGAGGCAACCAACTAACGAAACGTTACATAGCTGATGTCGTCGTGGAAGAAGATTGAGAAACCCATTTGTAGTGTTGTTTTGGGATAAGTTATGAGGAGTTTCTGATGATTGCTCATTCAGTTGTCTCAATATGTCTTTTATGGAGCAATTATTGTCGAGTTTTGCAGTTCTTGAAGTATTTTATTCGCCTTGACTTTTTTTCCAAGAGAACATTAAAACTGGTTACATTAATTGCAGTTATTGTTGATTTAATCAAATGGGCAAAGGAAAATTTAACAATATAAAACAATAGATTTTAATGGGATTCAATTAACTTTAGATTTCAGCACCACTTTTTCTTGTTTATTTTATTATTACAACTTTTCACGTAAAGAAATAACGAAGTTTATTGTACAGTGGCAGTGCTGTATTTATTCAAGTCCGTCTTAGGAAATGCAAATTGTATCTATGAGAATTAGCTTTCTCATGAGAAGATGTGAGGTCTTGAACTGAAGGTTAGGTGGGGCTTCGCTTTGTTTAAATCAAATAGGTTTCTAATTTTGTTATGGACCATCGTTCTTCGGTTTACTTTCGTCCTACTTGTATTTTCAGCATCAATACTTTCTTTTTAAACTTTAATTTTGTTATATTAGCTTTCTTTAATTTTGCTGTTCCTATACGCAGAGAGTGGGAACGCATCTATTCGATCGATTCTCCATTTATTTAATTCCATATCAAATGGTACCTCTCTCCTTCCTCTGTCCGGACCATTCGGCATAAACTGTGAAAAAGGAGGCGTACGCTAACTTCATTCTAACCTTATGAAATGTGGATACGTATAGTAAAGCTTACATTGAGGTGTCTACGGGAAAGGTAGGTAACCCCTCTTTTTGTTGAAATGAAGTTGTTTTTTGTCAAGGGCCGTCTTTTGTCGGTTCACTGCTGTCCTGCTCTTCAGCACCTCTGACTTCCTTCCTCAACTTTTACCGCGTTGCCTAACTTTCCTTCTCAACTCGCTGTTTCTTTGCGCACGGGATCCTGTGCGGGAATACACTTGGTGCATAGATACTGCGTTTCTTTAGCTCCATACTATATACTGCCTTCATCTTTCCTCTCTGTGAACATCTTTTTTATGGTATAGGAGTATGAAACTAAGTCGTATTCGATCAATCATAGTAAAGCTTACACGAAGCTTCAGTTGTTAAGTGATATTCGTAGCAGAGCTAAATTATGTTCCTTTGATGGACGCTTTTGTTTGTTCACGCGTTCACGCATGAGCGACTTGCTCACGGTGACAGAAGCTTAACCCTTCGCTCCAAAGGACCATACGGCCTTGTTTCGAAAATATCCATTAATAAATAAATGTTTTTGTAAATTTCTGCTTAAATATCTTCGTGAAAATTCACTGCTGAGTGGCCGTTTCTTCACTTTGATGTCGGCGACAACCTAATGTCAGTGTCATTCGAATGACGGTGGCTGTTACATCGATAACACGAGTACAAAAATGCTGAATTTATAGGGTGAAACATGCAAGGCTTTTTATTTCTCTCACGGTTGGTCTCTAAGGGGTACGCGACATCACTCTGCTCTCGCTGTTCGGCATCGTAAAACACGCCGACTTATGAATTGCTTCGTTTCATGTTACTGGCGTGCACACTGACACCTGAGTTACGATATTGCCGGGTATTGCTTGGAGGAAAAGCCTTCAATTCTGGACTCGCGTTGTTGTGAGTCCGAGGTCAAAAAAAGATTTCTGTGCAGATTTGAAAGTAATTCACATTTAAATTGATTTTCTTATTTTTGGGCGTGTGCTTGGTTGCTTATTCCCTACGAGCAAGAATTCAATGTTATCCTTAAGTTCGATATGAATAATTTAGTTTTATAAAAAAGTTATGCATTCGCTTTTGATGACATCGAGATTATTCTTACTCTGATTTATCATATCCAAATGAATCACCAGTTCTGTCTTATATCATAAGAAGAACTGCTACCTTATCTATTTTCACAAAACTGGCCTAACATGAACGAATTGAAGGCGCCTCTTTTGCTGTGCTCGAGTTTAAGAAGTGCGAGTGCGAACTCGTCTTACCTCTGAAGTCGACGAGATGTTTATATGTGCACGATATCAATCACTGAGCTGCCCTTAGCACAAAAGAAGCCTAAAAATACCTACATCCTGCCAATTGCAAGCATCTGAAGTCAGCTCCTGACTTTCTCCCTTCCTTCACCAAGCTTCCATCAATGCAGTCAAACAAAATTCACCTTGTATTTCACGACTAAATTTATTGAACCGTTGTGCGTATACACGTGCATTATATTATAATCCCATTCCATGCTTCTCACCGAGCAAACCAACAGTTGTTTTTGTTGTTGTCTCCCTTCCGGCGGGAGATAAGCAGCACTCGTCTATTGTTTTCATCGCAGCGGACCGGCGAGGTTGTTATGTTTCTTGCTCGCAGCTTCTGACAGCTGCAGAGCTCTGCTGCTACCTGCGGGCCGGAATCTGAAGAACATTTCCTTACCACCGGCGCCTTGCCGCTGAATTGGCTCTCGCCTGCCACATTGGTTATCGCAATTCTGTCGCCGACGTCCCGCGCGTATCGAGGCGAGTGACGCATTTATCGGCCGCGTGCATATCGATGTCGGAGGCCCGTGCTGAATCTCCGTGGCTGTCGATGCGCATCCACGATTGTTTATATCATTTCTCACTATTCCTGTTACTGAAAAAAAATTGAATGTTTGGTAGTATATGTCATATTTGTTTATAGCTTGTTTTTACGCATTTCTCGGTTACTAGTCAAGCGTGGGGAAATTGCTGATGTTTTGTAAAGATTTGACGAAGATATTTTTCATCAACTTCAATTCATTTCAGGTCAGTATCTATATCTCATAGGTTTTGAATCATTTTGTAGTCACTTGAATTGTCAATTTGTACTGCACCATGAATTAAAATATTTCTATTTGTGCTCTTTTCACATGGAGGTGAAGCCCCAAAAATGAATCACAGGTTTAGTATTGAATAACTCAAAATTTAATTTACATTGCACCGTGTCCTCTGGAAGGTACAACTAATGTAGCTATGGTAATTAGCCAACCTAAGAGAACATGTGAGGTCCCAAACTTGAGGTTGGATTGACCTTTTTTTGGTGGAATAGAATAGGTTTCTCGTTTTGCTACAGTTCTTTTTTTTGCTTCACTCCTCTGTTTTTCAGCGCCTACTCTATTAATTTTCTACTCTATTAATTTTTCTTCTACCAGTAACTTCCATCAATTATTAAGTTTCTATGCGCAAGTTGTAAGGACACGCGTTGAGCAAAAATTCTTCGTTCTTTTAATTTCATTTATAATGGTGCTTTCCTTCTTCCTCCCTTTGAAACACCTTTGATGTGATTATAGATACTTAAACAAACTTTTCCAATCTTGGAGATACTATGTATCTCTTGTCATTTGCAAACGTAGGTAATTACTTATAATTAAAAGAATTCATCAGAACCAAAAGCAGAGCAGTGAGTTGCAAGCAACTACAGTTAACCCAGCAGCCTCCTGAGAGCCTGCTCAAAACTTCGATGCCATCCTAACGACAACATTTCGTTTTTTTGATGAAGGAGTCGTGGTAAGGAATGGGAAAAATGGGCCTAACCGAAGTTGACAGAGTCTAGAGTGTGTCCTATCTGAAAGTTTCTCCATTGCATGCCGTTCAACGAAGTAAGAATTCATTTTTAAAACTGATGGTCGTCCCTTACGCTGTGGCGTGGATCTCCTATGATCTCTGGAAGACAACAAGACTTCCATGAACACGGATGCGGATATTGACTACAGCAGGCTTACGTTTGGTCGAATGGGTGGTAATATTTCTTATTTTCCCACCCATATTTTATTCACTAGTTATCTCATTTAATGTTTAACGTCCTTAGAGATAAATCCTGACTCGGAGTGCATTGAAGGGATTATCGTTCAACTCATCTTGGGGCTTAAACGCTCCTCGGGAGATGTGCCAGCGACCGCCTGCTTGAGTGCGTGCGTGATTGATAATTATTCTTCCTATTCACTTTTTGGCCTCATCGAGTTGCTTTGGTCTTTTTTTGCTTGCCTAGTGAACTGCGCAATCAAAGGAGCTGAAATTTGCGTCCTTGATTGTTACGTCG
Organism: Morinoia aosen; assembly: GCA_030386875.1. Lineage (NCBI taxonomy): Eukaryota > Metazoa > Arthropoda > Malacostraca > Amphipoda > Talitridae > Morinoia > Morinoia aosen. The sequence continues at coordinate 15,500,076 of CM059571.1, read as the reverse complement.
CTTGAACTTCTCAATCTCTGGTGCAATCGTCCTAACTGAGCTGAAGCGGAGGTTTAGCCTTGAGCAAACTATATAAAAGAAATACCTTAATTTAAGCAAATTTTTCGTCACAGCATTTTGAGTTGGTGTTTTTTTAGTGTACTGAGAGCACATTAAATTACATCGAATTTCTTTACAAGGAATGACGTACTGCCTGATGTGCGTGAACGATTTTACACTTTACTTTTATCGTTTCCAGAATGATGGATGTATATTTTCATCCCGGTAGGGGAAGTTTAGGTGTTTGCTTTTCATTACGCGTTCATTTTCCAAACTTTTTTGTTTTATATTCCCATCAAGCAATATTTTTTTACGACGTCGATCTTTGTTTGCGTTGATCATTTTATTACAGGGGTTGAAAAGCCACGGCGCCTTTTAGATGCAAACTTGACGAATAAAATATAATTTGTCCGTAGCACAGGCTCAGATGGCATACAGTTTTGATAAGTTATGTTTTATTTTTCTTCTGTTAAATTCTTCACATAATTTTATAATCACTTTCTTGAGGAAGACGCAACTATTATATCTATGGAAATTAGCTCAAGGGAAAAATGGGAGGTTCAGAGCTAAGAGTAAAGTAAGTTTTTTGTTAAAATAGAACAGGTTGTTTTGTTCAGGCAAGGACCACTTTTTGGGTTTACTGCCGTCCTGTTCTTCTGTACCTTTGACTCTCTTCTTCAATTTTTGTCTTATTTCATTTACTACCTTAAGAACTTCCTGCTTCTATGTGCAGGGGATGTTGTGAGGGAACACACTTTGTGCATAGATTCTGCATTCCCATAACTCCATCCACACTAAAGCGCCTCTTCGTCTCTCCTTTCTTTGGAACACCTTTGCTGGGGTTGGGGAGGCTGAAACTAACTTGTTATCTAATTTTTCCATTAGCAGTTTTATTATTAATATAGCATTAGCTGAGCACTCACCAAGTACCGTGCCGTGTAAAAATATTGCCGAAAAATTTGAGTGTAAGAAATTGAGCCTGCTTTTAACTATTCTTCAAGATTTAGGATTTAATGATTCGAGCTGTGATGCTGTGCAATATTTCCTCATTGAATTTTTCAATATTTCGCGAAATTATTTAAATCTAGTGCTAATCACAATGCATTAGCTTTTTGTAATATTTTTCACCATGTCTCAAATTTTTAAAATCATTACATAGAACAATTTCATTTACTGCTCTCCAGCCATCTATTCCACGTCATCGATGTCATCATTTGTCGACTATTTTCTCAGTGTCGAGTAATCTTCCTCCCGACGACCGCCTGTGGACTATGAATACGAACTGCGTCTTAGAACTGGATTTTTTCCAACTAATGAGACTTTGATTGCACTCGTGAACCAATCATTAAATATATATTACTACAGGAAACAAAAAATTTAGACAATCAAATTTAACGTTGTTAACGAGTGTATTTGAGCATACAATGTTATATATTTTAATTCATCCGCTACCAAATTTGAGTTTGACTAACGATTCTCTTACCAACGTTTCCTAATGAGCACTTTCATTTTACTCAGTAAAAACCAATGTTCAGTTCTCTACTGCAGTGCGATACTAATTAGAATCTACACTCTATTCAACGTATACCTAATTGCACTGGACGCCGTGGAGCGCTCTATCACAATAGCTATGGGCACACTCACTCTTGGTCCTCTATATTTGCTATCTCCACCAAACTTAAGATACGCCCTTCGAGAAAAGGAACTTCGCTGACGTGAGCCACCGATTACGTACGACGAACACTTACTGCTCCACATGATGTTGAAAGCTATCCCTGCGACGTCGGTTGTACTTCCTGACTTCCTGAAACTTTATATGTTCGTGCGCATTGGCTTCTCTCCTTTCAAAAATGACTTGTAACTCCTTATATATGTATATGTGTTATAAGAGGCTACGTATTTCCCTCGTCTGTAATATTTTTGGCTCATCTTAACAGCAATGAACCAAGAATTCGATACTGGTTTAACTCGTGTCAAAAATATTTATCACTTGAGAGTGATTTAAATGTTTACCGCTTGCGTTTTTTCCCTTAAATTTCTCGTTACACCGAAATTTTTGCTTCCTTTTGCAGGCCTTTGTTTCGAGTTTAATACTGCCATTCATTGTCGACAATCGTACAACACGCGGTGAGCTTTCGAGGTTAGCTTTAGTGCTTTCTTTTAATATCATTTGGGGTGCTCAATAAGCCGAGTTATTTCATTTACGTTTTAAAATGAATTATTATCTGATGTAATAAATACTCAGCGCTGACATGTACAATATTGAAAAATTTGTAGGAGCTGTTCATTTTTGCAACTTACTGTCTTGAACAAGCTTTATCATGTACGGACTCGAGAGTTTAGAGGGCCGGTGTCACCTTCGAAGGATTGACTCAGAAAATTACTGATGTTTACAATATGTATTTGACATGCTCATTTCTTCACGTTCCCTTCCCAGTGGGCATCACACAACAAGAAAGCCTCACCTAAATACAGTAAAGGTTAATTCCTCTCATAAGGTTGCACTGACAGGGACTATCCTTTCGTGAATCTTGGGGGACGACAATTTTCGTTTTTTTCGGCATTCTTGAGCTGCACTCAGGGGTTTATACCAATGGTGCTTGTCCTCTTCAGTGCACTATGGGAAAGTAGCGCTTCTCAGGGGCTGCCCTATAGCTACCCACTTCAGAATCAGCAAGACTTGTTGCAAGAGTCTGTTGTACGTTTAGATTTATAGCTAGATTACTTTATCTTTCAGTTTTTACTTCTCTGCTTCTTTCATGGGGGAGGCCGGCGTAACCCGCAACCGCCCTCCTACACGAGTGTGTTTGTCCATTATTCTTTACTGTCGTTCATCTTTTCTCGTCTCACTGAGATGATCACGCTTTCCTTTGTCAGCGTAGCGACTGCAGATTGACATACGTAATATTCGACTCTCAGCTCTGCGACTGGCTCTGCACTCGGTGGATTAGGAATGAAATAGCAGAAAGTTCTGAAACATTTATAAATGCTTGCTACATAATTAATATAATTTTCCATAAATGGACTTTAAATTATATTGTAGTGAGTTTTGGGTTAAGAGATTTAGTTGGTCAGTCGTTACCTCTGTCGCGCCCTTGTTCCCCTTCGCCAGGTAAGAAAAACACCGGAAGAAGAAGGAGGTTGTATTGGGCGCGGTTGAATACGTCACTGTAAACAAGGGTTATTTTTAGTTCTACAAATAAATCAGCTTGAAGTCACAAAGAGAGTAATTAAGTTTATTACTAAGTTAGCTCGGCGGCACAAGGCAAGAACATTCTTAGTTCTACAAATAAATCAGCTTGAAGGTACAAAGAGAGTATTTAAGTTCATTACTAACTTAGCTCGGCGGCACAAGGTAAGAACATTCTTAGTTCTACAAATAAATCAGATTGAAGGCACAAAGAGAGTATTTAAGTTCATTAATAACTTAGCTCGGCGGCACAAGGTAAGAACATTCTTAGTTCTACAAATAAATCAGCTTGAAGGTACAAAGAGAGTATTTAAGTTTATCAACCTAGTATCACGATCACAAGGCGATCAATGCCTCTGCGACATAAACAGTTTCGAGAACAACGCAGATTACAAGAAAAATAAGAAGCACTGCGAGAAAACAAAATTGTAAAATTAAATAAGAAGTTTCTAATCGTTTCAGAATTATTGCTAGAGCTTAGTGTCGCGCCCTTACATCTTTTAAAATTACTTACATCTTTATTTGCGAGACCTCAGCTACGACACTGACCCTAGGCTTACTTTTTTATGCTTTACATTACCTGTAAAGTAAAAGAAATCACATTAAATCATTATCATGCACACGCGCAATTTACAACCCAGACTAGGCTTAACTTACAAAGACACGAAAGGGGGACCAGGTCGGCCATTTTTTTATATGGCGCTTGAGGCGCAGCAATACACGACAACTGCATATGGAAGACTCGTAATATGCACATGACCTTCAAATTAATCATGCTGCAAATTAAAGCATCTCGGCCCCTTCAATAAATAACGCACTTCTTCGATCATACAAATGATTTTGAGACTCAGTGGTCAAAACTTACAGAAAACTAAAATACACTTCATGAGTGGCTGATCATTCATTCAAGATATGATCTGACTGAGTGCAACCTAAACCCGATAATTTTTCCCGATACAACAGAAGTTTTACAGTACGCAAACGCATTGAAGATAACAGTACGCACAATCAAATTAAAATGATAGAACTGTATTAATAAAAAATCATTTGAATAAGACAAAACGCACAGTGACAACATTCTGAGGCTACCGAAGCACGCACTTGAAAAACTGACACACACAAAGGTAGAATGGCTATCTACGGTTCTTACAGATATAAGGCACACTTTCACTTCAGTTCTTTTAATTTTATTAAGTTCGATCATCACTTAAAAGGGTTCAAACACACATTTAAGGCTTATTAGGTAGGTAGCCTGAGCACTAAATATCACACCCTACTCTCGGGAGAGCTTTGGCTCAAGTGCGATTCTGTGCGAAGCGGGCGCTGAAGCCACAAGAGACGCCAAGAGAATGTTGCCAAAAAACCCCAGCATACGCTTAAGAAAAAACCCAGGTCAGCGAAAAAAGACGTTAATGAATAAATTTTCTTACCAGTTTCCTATTGTTTTCGTGGTTACCAAGTAATACAATCATTGAGGCTCCTTGAAATTAATCGTTTTGCCAACACAAATCATGACTGTAAACCCCAGGAGACAGATAAAAACCCAGATCCGCGGTTAAAACCCCAGAATGCGCAACCAGCTGGAATGAATCTACGTAACGGCGGAGAAACTCCCGCATTTAATCTTACATACGCGGACAGAGCTAGAACGTTTAATAAGTATCGGAGTTTTTTATTCTATTTTGAATAAAGATATTATCGACATCATAAATCGACATTTAGTGACATTAACGATTAACTTTGCTGATATTATTAAGTTATTGACCTGATATCGCTCATTTCAAAATCACGAATTCGATCTGGAAATTTCCAGGACAGTCAAATGAGAAGCGGTTCATTTAAATGGCGGGCTAAAACCCAAAATGACTTAAAGACGGAGAAAGGCATGACAACCTCGTTCGATTAATCATATCGAGACGCACCTGACTCCAATTGGAGGACGTCCTGATAAAAGAAAGAAACCGCATCAGAAAACATCTGCTGTTGATATTTAAACCTGTTACGAGGGATTCACAAAATTTATTAGAATGATTTAGTGCTTCTGTGAGGAAGATGTGAGATCCCGAGCTAAGGACTTGGTAGGCCTTCTTATCGCTGAAATAGAGTAGTTTTCACTGACTTTTTCGGTAAACTGATGTTTTTTCAGCATCTATTTGTTTCTTCTTCAACGTATATATTTTGTTTCGTATGATTCAACATTGCGGTTTCCATGCGCGGAGTACGTGTGAGGAAACACCTTGTGCATAGCTTTCCCTTTCCCTAAATCCCTTACTGCACCTTGCCTTTCTCCTTCCTCTCTTAAGTACCTTTGTTGTGGTTAGGAGGCTCAAACTAACGCGTAATTTAATCTGATGATTATTCAAATCGTACGTGCATCATAATATCATATTCATCATACTATATTCACAATTAATTGTCAATAAAATGACCTCCTTTTGTACACTTCCGCTGGAAAATATCATGTCTCCTGCAGAACGATTAACATGACAACAGGGAACATCTTAAGCTGTTATAGCAGCACTTGCAGTCCAGAAAAAGGGCGTTTGTAGGTAAAAAAATCAATGCCCGCAGTAAAACGGCTGTTCTATGAAGGCCATTGCGATCTGTTAATGACTAGCATAAGCTCGTCATGAGTCCAAAGCAGCCCCACTTGCATGCTTCCAGTCGAGTCCTTTTAATCCGAGGGATACTGTACGCTCGGTCGCACTTGTTCGGGTGCTCATCGCATGGAGAGCGCCTCAGAAACTGGTCGAGTGAAAAAAAGAGAAGCTTCTGTTTCGGAAAGATGAGAGTTTTTCCATTATCGAGCGCGATGGCGAATACAACCTCTCGACCCTCTGGACCCTCGGCTGCTTCTGTGACCAGCCGGCGCTCGAGCTGCTGGTGTCTCCATGGTGAGGAAACGAGGATTAGAAACGGGAGCTTTCGGTGATCGTTGTTTCTATTCCGAGGAATTTGTTTCGTTTGATGTTTAATAATTGCAAATCTTTTAAGATTCGTTACGATGATTTGTATTTGATGCTTATTTATAGTAGAATGTACAGTAGGTCCGAATTGTTCTGATTTTCACGCGTCTGATTGTCGTATTGACGATAAGACTTTCTTATATGAAAGAACTCTTATATAATCTTATATTCTTAAATATAGCTTTCTTATATTCTTATGAGACTTAGGCTTAAGATTCATCCAATCATAGAATAAGAATTACTTGCACTTGTTCGGTCATGAGTGGGCGTGAAAATTGCGATTTTAGTGGGCATTTATACTTTAGTGCGCCCTGTGTACCATTATTTCGAACAACTCTCAGCAACGCACATAAAACACTAATGTTCGTCCTCTGTAGCGGTAATTTTAGCGTTCGGCTAAGCTACCGCTGTTTTCTTGTCTCTTTGTTTCTGGTGCTTGTGGGGGATGTATCGACCTGTAGCTTGCAGGGCAGTCTCTGCATGCCCTACTTTTACTCCTATCTTGTTGCTCTGGTACACTTTCAACCTGCAGTCAAGGGGGTGCACCACGAACGCCACAATCTGCTCCATTGGACTCCAACTTTAGCTTGTAGGGATTCCCGACTTTCATCTGCTGAAGCTCTTATGTTTCATTATATATGACCGCTATAGAGTAATCAATGCACCTAAAAATTCTCATTACGCTTTGAAATGAATTCCTTCAGTATAATCATCCAAAAATGAGAGCGGGTGCTTTTCGTTTTTGAACACTCTTGTAAAACTCTTTTTCGCCAGCTAGGTTGTGTTTTTAAGCGTAAGCACCATATATTTTATTTAATTTTTCAAAAAAGGTACGCTATAACCCACAAAAATATGGCATAGCCCGAGTTAACATTGATGAACCTGTGACCAAACCATACTGTAGTAATTCTGATAAGAGACATCCTCATGGTACCCTCAATGGAAACACAACTTTCTTCAGAGTAATAATCTTCACCAAATTTACCTAATACATAAGAATACATAAGTTTCCGTTTTGTGCGAGTGATTTTGTTTGTTGCGGCCTTCAAACTGGTAAATTTGATTTCCAGAAGGTTCCAGTACTGGCAAATTGGGCGTATGATTGAACCGTGTTAAAAGGATATGTTTATTTTCTTATTTTCATTCGTGTAAGAATGCAACAGCTGCGCATATTTCGCATTTGCCTCAAAGACGCAAAAATTAACTCATAAGGTCATCTAATCATCTTCACAGGAAACAACAACACCGTAACACTTTGACTCCAAAGTGGTAATTATGTGTACCACTAGGTAAATTGTTTATTTACGTACCGGAATATGCAAATAACATTTCAACTATTTGGCTACTTTTTCCAAAATAAAGTTTAGAGTAAAAGGTAACATATTATGGTTCAATTGTATTCTTTAAACTTTTTACCAAGGTTAAAAATTTATTAGAACAGAAAAGCCGGTTTTTACAAAACGACTTCTTCTAGCCTCACCAAACTGACCGTAGCAACCGCACAATCGTAGTCAACGTGTTGAAGGCCTTTTTCTCCAGCAGCCTCCTCGCGTCAAAACCTCAGGCATGATGGATTTTAGATTTCAAGTGCATTGAATACTTTTTCGCAAATTTGCCTACGTATTTTAAATAAACTACTTTTGCCTCTAACGTTCTTATCCTTTGAGCACCAAATTTCTGTCGATAATATATGTCTGATAAGTTTTACAAGTTAATTCAATTTGTGAGATGAATTGTGAACATTTGTAGTGTCTGGACCCATAAATCATCCTTATGTTATTCTCAACGTTTTTGAGAGAAAATGAAGAGAAATTTTTCTATTTGTTCGCCGTCACTTTGGTTATTTTACCACTACTGTGCGAGGGCTTGCAACTAATTTGCCATTCTCCCAGTGAGTGAAATTAACAACTGAGAAAAGTTTTTTCAGAAGTTTGATCAATTGTTTTATGTATTAGTTCTAGTAATTATATTCTTATCAATAGTTCAAGAAATTTTGCATTGTAACAAATTGAGTAACCAAATATCATGCTTCTGCAAGTTTCAGCTTCAAATAATTCGCTCGTCTTTATATTTTACTGCGAAAAAAATCATTCGAGCAGGCCATATTCCCTACTGGTGGTGGATAAATAGCGTAAATTTTCTAAATCTTTTTAGCTCGCAAAATAGCGATATGGACCACTCCCCGAAAATTCTTATAATTCCATCATATTATACAAATTAGGAGCCAGAGCTTGTTCTAAACTCGTTTAGTACGCTCTTCGGCATCACATGATGCCCATCTGAGCCATCTTTCGTCACTCACTGAGCTTTGAGCGCTCGTTCTTTAGAGAGCTTGACGTTGTTGTTGCTGTTGTGTAACTATTGAATTTTGGTGGCTCGGGGTTCCTTGCCAAGTTAAGAAAGCTTTCTGTGTAGATTTGTTCCCTCAGGGGAATACACCTATTGTATCTATGGGAATTAGCGCTCCCAGGGAGAATATGTGATGCCCCGAGATAAAGAAATAAAGTTATTGAAATAGAATAGATTTTTTGTTTTGTTCCGAACCACATTTTTTCGGTTCACTGCTGTCCTGTTTTTCAACGCCTATTAATTTTTTATTCGATTTTTATCGTGTTTCATGAGCTTCTATCTCAACTTGCTGTTTGTAAGTGTCTTGTGTATAGGTGCCTTCCTCTGCCTCCCTCCTCTCCTTGGACCCTCTCTGTTAAATCTATAATGAATTGCGTTTGTATTTCAAGTATTACTTTATTGTTATATTTGTTGTATAACTTGTGTTTTTTCATTCATTTTTATAGAGGGCTTCTCATCTTCTGTTTTTTGCTATTTACATTAAAAAAATACGTTTCTTTTTTTCCTTGTAAGAATAACTTGTGAGAAAGAGCACTTTTATTTATTATTCCATCTAAATATAATATAATCATTAATGGGTTAAATCTGTTCAGAGTACATTTGCTAGTGTCAATTTTTTGGTACTTGGGTTCTCTTTATAGCCTGCTATGAAGTGCCTGTGTATTTTATCTGATATTGATGATTCTTGAGCATATCTCAGTATATCAATTTATCAATTTCATTAGACACTTTCATTATGAGAATATTTTCTTTCATGTTGCAAGACACTTTCTGGAGCGGATGTGAGAGTGTCACCTAAATACTTGGTTACTGTGAAATATTTTGCATTTATTGACACAACCAGTCGCTGCAGTCACAACACTGAACTTGGATCAAAGTTTCCTAGCAGAACTCGCTTCCAAGCTCCAATTTTGAGCGGGTGTTCAATTTATCAGCATTGTTTACATTTTGTGACGGTGTGAGGCACTTTTGCAGTGTCAGCTCAGAGTTCTCAGAGAAATATAAACAATTTTTACAAGGGAATTTTTCAGCGTTGGATTCTGCAAAACAGACTCGAAAATAAGTTTCCCGGACTTCGCTTTACGAAGGAAAGTTTCAGTTTGCTATCATAGAACCATTGGAAATTTATTTTTCTGACAAGATCAATGTCGACTTTTTAAAACTCAACTCGACTATACATCAGCAGGAATTTTGAATTAATACGTACGTTAGATCACTATGGTAGTCCAGCGTTGCAAGAATGTGCACAACTTGAAGTCATTAACACATTTTGTGTGCCCTGAATGTTAATTGTAAAAGCTATTACTCTAAGAACGCTCTGTTGTCTTAGTTGAGTTTCATTTGTTAACATATTCGTTATCTTCATCTGATTGTTGGTTTATTAGACATTTCTCAACTGAAGCATAGGTTGTGTTTTCCTACGTTTCTTCACCTCTACCCTTATTTGAATAACCCATGTAACGTGGATGTTGCGCTGACTAAATAAAAAGAACGTCGCATTTTGCTCCTTTCAAAGCTCGAAAATTGTATACAGTTCAGCGAAAGAAAGTTCCCAAGCCCGTAAAGATTCTAGATTTTTTTGAACTATCCTGCGTAATCTTTCTTGTTAAGAAAAGTTTCTCTTTGTAAAGGGGAGAAAACGATGAAAGGATTTTTTTCGTTGAAGAAGGGTACTGATGCCCAAAATGCAAGGGCTAAAGGGAATGAGCCCATGAGACAGCATGTTTTTTGACCTGGTTTGAAAATTTAATATTTGGATCTATCAATTCAGAGTCGGTATCCAGTACACCTATTTTGAATGGATCTTCGAAACCAATGAAATACTAATAAATATTTTCGTTTAATCTATACGTTAGGAAATAATTTGAGGTATTTTTCTAAGAAATTTTCCGAAGGTTTTAACGATAATCAACATGTAGGGATTCGGATCATCGCAGACTTTGTGATTTGGAGACGAAAAGGACTTGTATTTTTGTTCTTGGAAGTTCTTTATGGTTGTTTTGCAAAGCATGCCAACCCCGGTGAACTAGATTGTGACCTATTGGAACAATTCTGTTCTTGGGGCTAAGAAAGTGCTCACAAACACGTTCACTACTTCTTCAAAGAGCGGAATTCTTTTTTCTATTTAGTTGGTCGTGATGTAAGGGATATTTCTCTAAAATTCATGACTCGTCATTGAATGGAAAACTTGACTGGGAAGAAAAAATTTTCAGTGTCATTTGAGAAGTCGTAACCCAATTATAATACATGCGCGTTTTCGATTCAATGAGACATTTGGTGGAATATATTTTTTGGGGGAAATTCTGTGACGACGCCTTGTTGGACGTCGCGTGTGTAGATATTTTACCATTCCTTCGTTCAAAAATGGCAATTTATTTTCTGGACTCGTGCACTTCCATTAGAAGGTAGCATAACTTTGGAGAAAATCAATTTGAATGCATTTCTCAGCTCTCTCAGTTGTGCGAACATTTACATGGCAATGAATGGTGTCAGGATCGATGGTTTAGGAAATACGAACACTCCTAGAACACTTGATTCCACTATTCGAGTGTTTAAATTTTGGATTTTTTCAGATTTTATCATATTCTCATCCCTAATTTGAACGATATATTACAGATTAATACACGTTTCACTGTTCTAAGAACATTTTCACTACTAAAACATTAAATATTTGCGAGCATGAACTTTTCAGTTGAACGGTAAAGCATAGAGTAAATCGCGAACGCGAACTTCGCATGGCCTCTTGATATAATCGAGTCCTGTATGACATTTTCAAAACCTCCTACATCAAACACCTAAATTTCGGTGTGCAATACGCGTGAGCCTCGAAGTTCTTCAATGAGCGTCCACACGAAATAAAAAGTGAGCCAAAGACTTGGGTGTGAAGTAAATTTTTTGGAACACTTAGAAACTGTACTCGAGGCGCGTGCTTACATAATTCAGCAACCACGATCTCCGGTCTCTTTTAATAGGCTTTTTATGCAGGCTCCGCTTCTCTCAAGTGCCATTAAGTTCTTTAGCGGCCACTGAGGGACTTTTGTCACAACTTACTGCCAAGGACTGACCCTTTAGCGCCTCTTGCAACTACCAAAACAAAGGATATGCTTTTGATTTGTTGCTAGTTCTCACGAACGTCCGAAATCGATTTGCACGCGATGTGAAAATGATTACGTTCATTCCTTATTGTCGACTAACATCGAGAAGTGTCATGGTATCGTTTGATTTGAGGAGAAACCTCGAGGGAGAGACTTGGATATCATTTGCATTTTTTTGCTCAGTTTTTGGAGCGGGTTCCAAAGTCTTATGTTCGTACACATTTTCTCTATAGTTAAAGGATTGTTATTAATAGTTTGTCCAGCCTCTGAAATGCTATTTTCCTGCTTAAAATGGGCCACTGAATTCGAACTATTGATTTTTGTGAAATAGATTTCTCCCTCATTTGCTTCATAACTTGTACATTTTGGGAAACTTCATGCATTTTATGCTCCATCCAGAATTTGAATTAGCATAAGGCTTATTAAAAACTCCTCGTTTATTCGGTAACCAATTTTTAACTCAGCATGGTTATTTATAAACATTTTCGTGATAAATTAGCTTCCCGTATAGTTCCAACTAAACATGTTCATTCAGTATTTTATGTCAGGTAACCTGTTCAACTCCTTCGGTTAAAACTCAAGAGTGTGGGGACTTAATTTGAGCGTTCATCCAATAAACGGTAACTCTGGAAAAGTACCCAGCATCCAGTGAACTGTGGAAGGTATAAAGCTAGAGTAGCCTCGCCGCACCTCAGAGGTTAGGCATTATTGGACGGATGTACGAGAGACCTACGGACGATATAACCTTAGCCATCTTAGTCAAAGCCCAAGGCAACCAATGCTTTTCATCAACTGTAAACTTAGCACTACAAGGTCTTTATTGGCAAGGTAATGTAATAATTGTGCAGTTGACGTTCATCTAAAGCGTGATTCTCTATAATTTGTAACTTGCCATTATTATCCTAGAAATTATGTGAGTAGAGGGGAATAAATTTAGCACAAATGCTTTGTTCGGAAGTTTCCTTCGGAAATATCACCAATATTTTGTGTATCATTCTAAAGAGAAAATTTTATCGTATGTATTGTTTCTAATACTGAAAATATGAGTCAAGTATTTTTCATATGTAAGCACGTAAATCTGTTTTTACTGTGCTGGAAAACGTTACAGAAAAGATTGAAAAAACAAATAGAGTGAAAAAGCTCGTAGAATCTTGCGAAGTTGAAAAGGAAACTGTCTCGAGGCAGTATTAAAGAGAGAAAACTTTGCAACTGTGTAGATTTGACATTTAAAATTGATTTTCCGAATACTTTTAGTCTTGTATCATACTTGTTTTTACTGCGTATGAATCCGAATACTTCAAAAATCCAATAGTTTATTTTTGTGTGTTTAATTCATCGATTAAGAACTGTAATATGTCCTAGTTTCATTCAGGGTGATTTACTCTCAATTTGATAAATATTAAATCTCATGCAAAATCTCCTCATTGTGCGTACGAATTTGAGCTCGAGTTTTTGCCACGTAATCCCCTCAGGGGGACTATTCAAACTATTGTATCTGTGGGAGTTTTCACTCCCATGGGGAAATTTGTGAGGACGCGAGCTGAGAGTTAGGTAGGCCTTCTTTTTGTTGAAATGAACTGTTTTTTTGCTATGTTAAGGTCCACCTTTTTCGGCTCACTTGTGTCCTGTTTGTCAGCACCTACTACTTCTTCAACTTTTATCTTGTTTCATGAACTTTTTTCAACTTACTATTTGTATGCACTCTGTGCATAGATTCCGCATTCCCTTATCTCCATACTAAATGGTGCCTTCCTCTCTACGGAAAGCTTTTTTTGCGGCTGGGAAAACTTAACCTAACATATAATCTAATTGAATCCTCCTTCCTCTCTTCGGATTGCTTTTGCAGCGAATAGGGAGGCTTAAATTAACATTTAATTTAATTTAAATTCCTACCACGTAATACCAGAGCTAATATTATTGTACCGCAGGCAAAACCTTATTAATTTTGAGAATAATTAAAAAATTTATTACATAAGAAAATTTTTTCTTCCGAGGAATTTTTTTATGCAGGGAAATTATGCAGATGAGTGAGAAAGTTTTTAGCAAATTTATGGTAGCAGACGCTTATCAAATTGAAAAAATTATCTAAAAAGCTAGTTATTTCTGTGAAAGACTCCGGTCGTTTATTCAAGAATAATTATTATAACACGAGCTTTAATTTAATAATACGAGTCTTCAATCCTTGTTTCCAATCCGTGTCTCCGACTCAGGTCTTTAACTTAACTGAGCCCTTTAACTCGGGTCTTTAACTGGGGTTTTTAACTAGGCCCCTTAATTGGGCCCTTTAACTGGGCCCTTTTCCTGGGGTCTTTAACTGGGGTTTTTAACTAGGCCCCTTAATTGGGCCCTTTAACTGGGTCTTTTAACTGGGCCCTTTAACTCGGGGTCTTTAACTGGCCCTTTAACTGGCCCCTTTAACTGGGGTCTTTAACTGGGGTCTTTAACTCGGGTCTTTAACTCGGGTCTTTAGCTGGGGTCTTTAACTCGGGTCTTTAACTGCGGTCTTTAACTGCGGTCTTTAACTCGGGTCTTTAACTCGGGTCTTTAACTCGGGTCCTTAACTCGGGTCCTTAACTCGGGTCCTTAACTCGGGTCCTTATCTCGGGTCCTTAACTCGGGTCCTTAACTCGGGTCTTTAACTCGGGTCTTTAACTCGGGTCTTTAACTCGGGTCTTTAACTCGGGTCTTTAACTCGGGTCTTTAACTCGGGTCTTTAACTCGGGTCTTTAACTCGGGTCTTTAACTCGGGTTTTTAACTCGGGTCTTTAACTCGGGTCTTTAACTCGGGTCTTTAACTCGGGTCTTTAACTCGGGTCTTTAACTCGGGTCTTTAACTCGGGTCTTTAACTCGGGTCTTTAACTCGGGTCTTTAACTCGGGTCTTTAACTCGGGTCTTTAACTCGGGTCTTAAACTGGGCCCTTTAACTGGGCCCTTTAACTGGGCACTTTAACTGGGGTCTTTAACTGGGGTCTTTAACTGGGGTCTTTAACTGGGGTCTTTAACTGGGGTCTTTGACTGGGGTCTTTAACTCGGGTCTTTAACTCGGGTCTTTAACTCGGGTCTTTAATTCGGGTCTTAAACTGGGCCCTTTAACTCGGCACTTTAACTGGGGTCTTTAACTGGGGTCTTTAACTGGGGTCTTTAACTGGGGTCTTTAACTGGGGTCTTTAACTGGGGTCTTTGACTGGGGTCTTTAACTCGGGTCTTTAACTCGGGTCTTTAACTCGGGTCTTTAACTCAGGTCTCAAACTGGGCCCTTTAACTGGGCACTTTAACTGGGGTCTTTAACTGGGGTCTTTAACTGGGGTCTTTAACTGGGGTCTTTAACTGGGGTCTTTAACTCGGGTCTTTAACTGGGGTCTTTGACTGGGGTCTTTGACTGGGGTCTTTGACTGGGGTCTTTGACTGGGGTCTTTGACTGGGGTCTTTGACTGGGGTCTTTGACTGGGGTCTTTGACTGGGGTCTTTGACTGGGGTCTTTGACTGGGGCCTTTGACTGGGGCCTTTGACTGGGGCCTTTGACTGGGGCCTTTGACTGGGGCCTTTGACTGGGGCCTTTGACTGGGGCCTTTGACTGGGGCCTTTGACTGGGGCCTTTGACTGGGGCCTTTGACTGGGGCCTTTGACTGGGGCCTTTGACTGGGGCCTTTGACTGGGGCCTTTGACTGGGGCCTTTGACTGGGGCCTTTGACTGGGGCCTTTGACTGGGGCCTTTGACTGGGGTCTTTGACTGGGGTCTTTGACTGGGGTCTTTGACTGGGGTCTTTGACTGGGGTCTTTGACTGGGGTCTTTGACTGGGGTCTTTGACTGGGGTCTTTGACTGGGGTCTTTGACTGGGGTCTTTGACTGGGGTCTTTGACTGGGGCCTTTGACTGGGGCCTTTGACTGGGGTCTTTAACTGGGGTCTTTAACTGGGGTCTTTAACTGGGGTCTCTAACTGGGGTCTCTAACTGGGGTCTCTAACTGGGGTCTTTAACTGGGGTCTTTAACTGGGGTCTTTAACTGGGGTCTTTAACTGGGGTCTTTAACTGGGGTCTTTAACTGGGGTCTTTAACTGGGGTCTTTAACTGGGGTCTTTAACTGGGGTCTTTAACTGGGGTCTTTAACTGGGGTCTTTAACTGGGGTCTTTAACTGGGGTCTTTAACTGGGGTCTTTAACTGGGGTCTTTAACTGGGGTCTTTAACTGGGGTCTTTAACTGGGGTCTTTAACTGGGGTCTTTAACTGGGGTCTTTAACTGGGGTCTTTAACTGGGGTCTTCAACTCGGGTCCGTTCTTTGCGAAGCCTCGTTTCAACTGTTACAATTTTCCTGAACATAATTAGTGCAGGAACAAACTGGAAATAGATCAAAATTATATTGTTGTTGTAAATGTCTCGTGTAAGACAAAGTAAAGTTCAAGTTCACCTCGAGTTCAAGTTCCTAACAAGCTGCTAATCATTTTACTAGAGTTCCTTACTAAAGCACCTTGCTGAAAAATTTAATCTGCATATAACTTTAAAACGTTGACTGCGAGGAGTTGAAGATCAATAGTCAACTTTAATTTGAAATCGAAAGTTTTTATTAAAAAACATTAATTTTAAAAGATCATTACAAATTTTCCATATTACTCATTGATGGGTCGTTTCCCAGCAGGAAACACTGAAGCACAACCCATCGATGGATTCCATCGCAAGCAGCGTGTTAACTCTTCCGTAAATATTTGGTGTTTGGTGTAAAGTTCTCCGAAGGGCTTCCTGGTAAACGAATTGAGTTTCTAAATACAAAGTTATGTTGTATCATCAGGATTTTGATTGCATTTAATTGGAAGATTATTTTATCCTACCTGGATTTTCTTGTTACATGATTTTAGGGCAATAAAATCTTTTTGCAACAGGATTTTGTTCGCTCAAAATTTTACTGCCACTGATTGTCGTGCGACACGATTTTACTGTGTTGAGATTCCAATGTATAAGACTTCATGAAACCAATTTTATTGTTACCAAATTTTTTTAATTGGTTTATGTTTTAAGTAGATAATATTGTAACAGGATTTTATGGTACCTTGATTTCTCGTGCGAGATTTTTGTAGCTGCAAGATTGTGAGAAAGTATTTGCATGACATCATTTTCTCCTGAATTTTGAGCAATAATCTCACGTACGAACATTATTTTCATATTGTCTTCGTTTTTTTTCTCCGTATGCTTGAATAAAACTGTTATTCTTAGAGGAATTTAAATTTCTTAAATATTTAGGAGTGACAACCCCGCTTTTCTTGGCTGCGTGCTTTTTTCGGCTCAGGGCAGTCTGCGGAAGCTACAGCAGCACTCAAAGGTGTTGTTGAGTGATATTTGCGGACCAAGCTGTACCCTAAACAGGCATCAGTATTTTGCTTTCCGATATCAGTTACTACTCAGAAGTGCTTTTACATGTTCTCTGGTTCAGTTCTATCAGCTATCTCTGAATGAATTTTTAATAAAGATATGAAATCCTTTCATCTTGGAAAAGCATGTTTCGAATCGGCTAGAAAGCCCATCAATGTTGTACGCATGTCTGAAGGCACTGTGATGTATTTAGCCACTTATGCAAAGTTGTAAGCCTCCGCATATACATTCGTAAGAGTTCAATAAGTTACTAACTCGAATAATCCAACAAACTGTAGAGTTATGTATTGTAAAAATAAGAAATTCATCGCTTTATTTTCTCCTTTTTTCCATCAATACTTTCTCTCAATTATGGTCTCATTATGCATATTCATAATAAATTATGATAAATATATTGTCAACGCTTAAAATTTTGGAATTGACGGTACGGAAAACCCTGAAAATGTATTTGTCTACGATGTATCCCTATTTTCTCTGCAGAAACCTCACTTGTTCTCAGAAAACTATGTCCTTCTTCATCCCATACTACTCTAAGCTGCCCCCAGTGTTTAATATATGTTTTTCTTTTCCAGGTACGTATTTGGAGTCAACTTTGTGACCGTGAAAAAGGTTAGAGTTTTTTCTAAGACGCCTTGCAAAATAGTTCATAGCTCTATAAAATTATCACTTTATAACAGCAAGTTTAACTACAGGTACTACTCGGAAGATTTAGAGCGCATTTTAACATTATTGTTTCCTTTTGACCGGTTGAAGTCTAGAAATTGAAAATTAGTCTACGGAGTTTACTCCAAATATTCTACTACGTCGTCACGATTTTACTGTTGTATAGATCATGCAACAACTTTCAAATTAGTCTACGGGCTTTCTGCCGAATATTTAATTTACTCCCATGAAAAAGCACCCACATGAATGAACCATCTGGGGATACAGGGATGTGCAGATATAGTGTGTTTTGATACAAATCTTAGTAATATCGCTGTTAATTGACTTCTGACGAATTCAGCATAGCTTTTCGATAAAAATTACGCGGTTAGTTGTGTGAACATTGTCAACGTTAATGTTAGCATATTAAAGAAAATGCACGAATCAAGCGTACTTTAAATAATGTTTTCTTGCTTATGTGTTCTGTTAAGGGGCTTAATTTAGGGATGCTACGATTATGGTTAGTTCTGATTGTGTTGTTAGGCTTTCTGGTGCTGGCGTAATCCTGCATCGCATGTGAGTGGCTGTTGTGCAACGACTACAGACGGTGAAATCGTCGAACTTTTTTTCTTCAGCTTACTTTCCACCCTGATCTCAATTCTGATTCTGAAATTTTTAAATACTAGTAAAATGAAGCCATATTTACTCTATCTCCGTGAATTTATATTATGATGGATAACAACCACTGAATGTGAGCTTCTGGCTTGCTCGCTATGTTTCAACAGATTTTTCCAATTTTCGCATCATTCTGCTGGAAACTTCTTCTCAGGAAAATAATTTCTAGTTCTAGGATTTTTCAGTTCATTCCAAAAACTCTGTGACCTCTGCATGAAGGTTAAACTTTCGTAGACATGTTCAATTTTTTTTATCCCTCGTCTGAAAAATGTGCCTCAGACCAGAATGTCACTGCCATCTTTAACGTTGAGTCTTCAGTTACTGATTTTTCATCGCTCTGTACTTCTGTTGCTTGCGGGAAAGATTGTTTCTACAGTAAGAATCCGCAGCTATGAATATTGGTCGCTCCCGTAAGCTTCACGTTTTTTTAGGTCGCCTGCACTGATTTTTTATTCGCATTTAGGAAATTAACAACACATCATAGATCAGGCAATTGACTTCCATTGAGCTTGAAATCACCATGAACGCCCGCTTGCCTCGTAAATCGAGTAGAGTAGGTTCTGAAAAGATCATTTCCTGCTTTTTTGAATTCGTCTTATTCAAATTTTTCCAATCATTTGAACATTAATGATTCTAGCTTAAAATATACATTCTGATCTATATATATCTGAAAATTTTATTTTAAAACCTATTATTTTACGAGCCTAAAGAATGCGAGTGCTCTGTGTGAGTATGAGTATGAGAAAGCAGTTTTCAAGTCCTAAGCATGAGTATCATCAGTTTTTTCCATGGTCTTTTCAGAGGGCGTCGTAATCTCAACGTTAATATTTCTGCAATTAATTTTCTATTCATGAGCAAAAAACTTAAAGTTTTTTTTTCTTGTCAGCAGGTATAGTTAATTTTGTGCAATTTTTATAAATTTTATAATCTATCACTCTTTTGGTGTAGAATGTGGGAACATTCAAGCGCTGGATTGAGTGAGGCAGAAACACTGACGCTGCCTGTGTAGCTGTTCCTCACTTCGAAGTTCAGTGTTAGAAAAAACCGATTGTTTAAATTAATTAATTCATTTCAATTTTAAATAGCAAATTGGTTTGATGTTTTCAACAAAATATGCACGTAGCGGCTTTAGAAGTCATCTTGTTTTTCTCAATACGCTTCCGAACGTTCATTTCATAATATTATTGTTATAGTGGATATTCTTGAAATTTGTTTGTTTTCATACTTGAAGATGAGCTTCGAATCGTAACACAAGCTACTCCTGTTCGCTCGTTCATCTGTGCACATCGGACACCAGTGAGTTCCCTGTATATCAACATGGGCGGTTGTGACACCTACGTATCTGTGTTTCAATTGAGTTTCAGTTGTCCAATTTTACAAAATTCTATGAATCCCTGCCTTACTCAGAGTGGTGAAAAGTAGTTATTGTTAACTTTAAAGCAGAGGCCAGTTTTATGCACCAAGTCATTTTATTCTCTCGTGGAATAGTGAATAAATAACCGCATTGGGCCCCATCTTCTTTTTTTGTCATTCGTACAAAAATGATCGTTTTTCCCGTGCGTATACTATTTTGAGTAAATTCTACGCTCAGATGATGGCGTGCGACCGAAACGATTCAGTTTAGGTTCTATTTAGTGTACAAAATAACTGTACTGTACTGCGTAATTTGTTTTGATATGACTTCAGTTTTTACCGATAACAATGTTTGTTGTTCATGCCATTTTTTTGCGACAGGGACCACCAGGTTGTCACTACTGGAGCGTAATAAAAGCTGTAATGAATGTGAAGTGCTGTCTCAAGCAACTGAATAAAGAGAAACCCTATCTATACCACACTTTTCAGCGTACTGTCTTAAGCTTAAGAATTGTTTTTTCATAACAGAAACGGTATGATCAGCTGGTTTTGCGAGTTTCGGTTGAGATCATGTTCTATCGAGCTCTGTCGGGATCATAACACAAGAATAAGCTCTGGAATGAAAATATTTCGTGAAGTAGTCGGGCTCATTTATTCTATTCCAATTATTTTCTCTGTAACAATCTACCAGTTTTCATGTACGATATCTAAAATTATGTCAACGTAGAGTCTTGCTCCGTGGCTGTAATGTTTTACTCCCAAAAAATATAACCTGACTACTGTTTGAATCATCAAGGCTGACAGAATTTTTTTTTTAGTTATAATGCATAACTAAATCACTAGAAACAGAAAAACTCACCTAGAACTCACTATATGAACCTTAACGAGGGCACAATTTTGATATAAAAATATTTCGCAAACGAACGAAAGTGACAAAGTACGCTTCTGCGTTGAGAAACTTGAAAATTACCCAGTTCTCAGAGTTTGAGTAATTTTCTTTCATGTCATCTAGCTGAACGAAATTTCTTAAGACAAAAGCTCACGAAATCTATAATTTTGAAGCCTGTAGAGAAGGTCAAGGGCCCAAGCCTTGTTGGCGAGTCGGTGCTCTCTTACGCATAACTTAGCCAGCACCACGCCCGAATCTTTTGTTTACTGGAAGTCGATTGCTGGTCGCTCAGGAACGTCCGTCCTTTGAAGAATGGCTGCGAGCTTCTTGGTAAGCAATTAGGCAGCTCGTAGTTCACTTGGCTATTTCTAATTAAGGTAAACTGTAAAGCCTCAGCAGCTGCGTCGTGACCCACTTTCCATGCGAGTTAGGCACTGAGATCGGCAATAGGTTCCAAGACATTTGCAAACAACAGATATTTATTCTAGCTTAAACCCATGAGTTATCTGTTGCAAGTGATACCGAAATACCTTGTTTATTAGTTTCGCAATTCATTAGACAAGATTCTTAGTCTTTGCTTTCCCTGGTCGCTAAGACAAAAATTCTGAATTGTATACGAGGTAAAATACGTAGGGTGCCTTCAAATGCCGTTGGTTGTTTTCCACTGAAGTGGTGTAGAATTTTCACGGTGAACAGGTTTTTGAAATTAATGCTCAGGTTTTCAAGCCTTTCAGACTGATATTCCTCTGAAAACTTTGTTGTGTGAGCAGACCGAAGTCTTACGAGAAAGAACTGTAACAACACAGAAGTAAAACGCTGTCTTGAAGAACGAAGTCGAATACAAGATGAAGGCCACGTCGGTCGAGCACTTTTCCTCGGGTTCGAATTTTAGTATTGAAATTCGGTGGTCAAAATGCAACCTCTGTTTTGGGTTTGTAGTGCATTTTCGAAACAGTGCTCTTTTACATCGCGTGTTGACGACTGCTTCGATTTATTCAGGAAGAGAAAAGAACTTGAGCTGGGGCAGCCAGCTCAAGCCGCTCTCAAACTAAGAACTCAACATCGATTTTTAACAATGTTGTTCATGTAGTTGTTCTTAGTTTTATAATAATCAGAGTTTGCAAAACGATGCTTTAAAAAAGTGGGTTTCAGTTTTCCCTTGCTTGTGATCTGGATGAATTTCAAAGTTTATGTACAGAATGTAACGGGTTTTCATTATTGTATGGAATTTTGGACTTCTGGGTAGCTTTCTTTGATTTCAAAGGGCAACAAGCCAATTTTTCAATGAAATGCTCACTTCATAAATTGTTTCAGCTAATGTTTCAGTCCTTCATATCTTTGAGCTTAGCGTATACAGCCTACCTGTTCTTCTCAATCGCTATTTGCATTTTCTTAAAGTATTTCTGCCGTCCGTAGATTGTTTTGCTCCGCTCTGTCGTCACTCGTACTTCGTTCCAGAGAACGTTACTTGTTATCTTCTAGCAATAAATAATCCGTACTCGAGACATGCCAAGCTGTCCCGCCGGAGAGATGCCCTCTGTCTCTATTTTCCGTCGAGAACAAAGGTCTTGTTTTGCAGTGTTGCTTGCCCTACAGAAATATCTGGGAAGGCTGCAGATATTTAGGTCAAGGTCAAGTTCATTTTTCTTTACTAATCAGTCTGATTAACGTAGTCTACTGCAATGCATAGTTAATACGATCAACATTTACTTTTCAATTCCACTCCATAAAAACGTTCTAATTGTACTAAGTTCAGATGCAAGGATCTTGTTTTACTTTATCAGACCATTTCATCGGGCTCAGTGCTTCTTGAAACGTGATGGGGTATGTAGTGCGCTGCTCCTCTACAAACCTGCAGTGGTTGATTCTTTTTGCCTCTTCCGTCTGATGGGCCGGAAGTGTTGAGCAAAAAATTGTTGATGAACTGCTTTCCTGGTGGCGCTGCTTTGGCGAATTGAGGCCATTAGGCGCCGCTGTAGTTCTTGGCAAATTTATATTCGAATACATGAGGGCAATTAGAGCTGAGAGGGCACTTCGGCTGATTTTCCCCTTGTTAATTAGGGTGTTACTCATTAAGGACAGTTCTTTATTATTGATTAGTGGAGTACAGGGTAGCTTGGCTATATTTTTTAGGGTAATTTCGGGTGGAGTTGTTGCTTGGCTTGCACTTCTCTCGCTAATGGATATCGTTAGTACCGACAACATTATTATGCAAGCTCTTTGCTTATTCATGAGTACCTTGAAGATCAAATAAATGTCAGGGTGCGTGATTGGGCTCGGAGAAATTACCACTTTTGTGTTGGAAAGGCTTCTTTAACCCTTCAACGCCCCAGAGGACACCAGTGTCCTCTTTCAAAATTCCCCTTCAATATATTTTATTTCTTATTCAATTAGTTCCCTAATGTGTTCTTTGAAGTTCTCTGCCGAGTGGCAGTTCTTATCCCATCCTGATATCGGTGACTGCCAGATGCCAGCGCCAGTTTAGTGACGGTGGTTGTGTTAACGGTAATATGAGTACAAAAATTCGGACGATAAAGGGTTAATTAAGCTCAACATTTTTTGTCATTACTTCTCATTAAAAGTATCTGTAATTTTGGCTAATGGAATCAATACATCATCAGAGACTTCTGAGAAATAAATAATCTAATTCATTTATTCTAAATTTACTGGAGACGATAACAGATTCAATATCAGAAAGGCTCGCACAGGCCAATTAGACAAAACAGCTCTACATGCGCACGCTGTGCTGAGTGTCGCGAGAGTCCGGATGCTCTGGAATGGTGACTGCTGCGAGCGTCTCCGGTTCTGCAGAACTTCTGCCTCTCCGTCGAGTTGGTTCTGTTACGCCTGTGTAGGCGGACTGTGTTCAATGCGCAATCCATTTCCTTAATTAACGCATTGATCGTCTTAGCAATAATAGGGAGGGTCTTATTACATTATCTCTCCTCAGGAGTTGGGCTTGCAATTATACGGTGCCTTGGCTCAATAATGAGATTGAATGTTAACGAGGGTGTTATGCAATTTTGTAGTTGTGTTAGTTGAATATGGTTGTTGTTATTATTATTTATTGATTGACTTTATGATAAGAAATTCGTTTATTGCGTACTGCACACACTTGGAATAAAATTACTCACAAAACCTACTCATTTTTGCATGCTAGCTTGTCACCAAACCAACGCTCTAAACTTTTTCAATTGGCATTTTCAATCAATGTATTACGATACCCTTCCCTTTAGGGAGATTCAACTATTGCATCTATGGAAATTAGCACTCCCAGGGGAATACGTGCGGTCCCGAACTAAAGGTTAGGTATGCATTCATTTTGTTGAAATAGAATAGGTTTTCTTTGTTACCGACCATCATTTTTAAGTTCACTACTGTTGTGTCTTTCGACACCTTTTACTACCTTCTTCAACTTTTATTATATATCATGAACTTCTTTCCCGACTTACTGTTTCTGTGCACCTTGTGCATAAATTCCGTTGTCTCTCAAGTGCAAACTAAATGGTGCCTTCCTTCTTCCTCTCTTTGGAATGTTGTTGTGCTGGTTTGGGAGGCTTAAACTGACTTCTAAAACCTAATCTATGACGCTACTTTCTGTGTCAGCTGCTGGTACGTCACAATTAAGTTTACCAACCATAGCATACAGAGTGAAATTCAGCATTATTTTCCAAGTATGTTTTACCGTCCCGACCTTTTCTGAGTTCGTACCTAAACTAAAAATACCTAATAATTAAAAAATAGGGAATATTTTAAGGCTTCTGATGAGCGTCATAATCCATTTACAAATTCTAAGGACAAATAATTCCTAACAAAAACTTTTTTATCACATGAAACTTTTAAACATGATTCAACTTTCCCAACCCCTCAAACATTTGATCTATACTGGTACACACAAACGAGCCAAGATTTCTATGAATAATCGTGTGATTCACACGAATGTGGCAAAATAACTTTGATTGTATCGAAAAGTTTAGAAAAAATCACGAGTTCGCATCCCTCTAGAGTCTAGAACAAAAAATTGTAAATATCACTCGTGAACGAAAATCAAGCCAGCACACATACATGTATCTCCCAAGTACCCCAAGGAATGTCAAACACATTTACTCAAACACAGCTGAAAAAAAATACATCAATTTTCTATTCGCATATTTGAAATTCCCTCATACTCTTGTTACTCACTAACTTGTGAATTATCTGACTCTCGTTTTGCGTAAACTGCAACCAATTCAATCATCAAATAACTTAAAAATTTCTACTCATAATCTTGACAGATTGCCCGCGATAAGGGAAACTGAAGTATAATTTTCAACTCAAAGTTAAAAAATCTATTGTAATAAGCAATTTTCAAACTAGCGAACATCAACTGTATCGCGTCTTCATTTAGCTTTGATTATGTATTTATGGAAATTGAGATTGTGGCTACTGGTCGGTCAGTAGCATTATGAAAATTCCCTTCGCGTACACCGGCGGCTCACTGCGCTTTATGGCAGTATCCCTCAGGTGCATAGGATAGACACTAGGCTAAGGATAGGCAGGTTTGTCTATCCTATGCTATAGGGACTGGCTTCCCAGGGAGAGATACTGTAAGGTTACCTTAGCTGTACAGTAGATATTCCTTAGGACTCGTATATTTCATGCCCGCTTTGTATCGTGCAATTTGAATGCCTTTTTAACTATCTCTTCTTTTTCTTGCCTTCCATTTATTTTTTAACTTGATGTTCCAACGCACAGAGCTTCCTGTGTTGAAACAATACTTGTGGAAATATTTTGCGTTTTCAACAGTCCCCCCTCAGGGGGATACAACTATTGTATCTAAGGGAATTAGCGCTCCCAGGGGGAGTATTTGAGGGCCTGAGCTAAAGGTTAGGTAGGCTTCCTTTTGTTGAAATAGAATAGGTTTTGTTGTGTTACGGACCATCTTTTTTCGGTTCACTGCTGTCCTGTTTTTCACCGCCTACTACTTTCTTCTTAAACTTTTTCTTGTTTCATGAACTTCTTTCTTGGCTTTCTGTTTCTGTGCCCTTTCTGCATAGATTCCACGTTCCCTTAACTCCATACTAAATGGTGCCTTCTTCCTTCCTCTCTTCACATCTCATTGTTGAGGATAGGGAGGCTTGAACTAACTAATAAACTAATAAACTTTCAACAGTCCACAGTAAATGGTCCCTTCGTTTCTCTCTCTGGAGATTGCCTTTGTAATTGCGAAGGAGTTTAAAATTAACCCTTTAACGCCCAAGTGGACTGTACGGTCCTCTTTCAAAAATAATAATAATATATTGTATTTTTTATTCAATTTGTTCACTAATGTGTCCTTTGAACTTTTATGCCGAGTGCAGTTCCTTCCCCATCTTGATAACAGTGACTACCTAATGCCAGTGTTGGTTTAGCGATAGTGGACGTGATAACGGTAATATGAGTATAAAAATGTGGGCGTTAGAGGGTTAACTGATGAGAGCAGTAATCATTATAATCTAAAGGTGGTAAAGTCTATCGAAAAGACCGTAAGGTTTTGCTCAAAATTTTCATTTCAATAATACTATTTACATTTTATTTTCATTTCTTCACAAATTTACAACAAATCAGCGCAGTATTTTGAGTTCCTCTATACACATCGATATGTCATTTCTTTATGCGCGTCTGATTTTGGGTTAATACTTATTTTTACTCAAGATACCACAGCCTAATTCTGTAACATAACCTACAAGTACACCTTAATTTAAATTGCGATACTACAACGCCTAATTTGTGTCTGGTACGCGTAACAAGTTCATTTTAATCACGATACTCAAGAATATAATTTGTCCCTGCAGCAAAACTGAACGTAGTTTTACTGAGGATACTCTCGAGCCTAATTCTGATTTCTCATACCTTATTACTTGATTGCAGTTATGATAGATCAATGAGCAATCTGTGCTTGAATTGATTATGTTGAATATAGGGGAAAATGATGTCTTCGTGGCAGTAGTATTAGAGGGCTTACTATTATCTTTATAGTACTTATAAACTCCACCTTCTACTTGCTACCTCCATTAATCAAAGCAACAATCCTATAAAAGATTTTTTAGAAAGTTTCCTGCGCCATGAAAAGACAGCTTCTTGAGTTATTTGCTTCACTTTTTTAACAAGGGAGTTGTTTTAGTGGCCACGATTTTCATCTGCAAACTTCATATTATAAACTTTATGAATTAGTATTTTATACAGACTCAACTTCGTTGAGGCTTCTGTAAAGTATTCTAGCTAACATGGACACTATTAAATATTATACAAGATCAATGGTGTTTTTAGTTCAAAATGAAAACTATTCACGGTAGATCGTAATTTTCCCGCGCCTCGAGTTCCAAAAGAAGTGCTCGCCGAAGATCCAATAATGATTCCTACAATGTTTGATCAGGAAAATTGAGTCAAATTTAGGGAGTCCAAAACACGCAGGATATCAGATCTCTAACCTAATTCCTTATTCATTACTTCCATGTTTGCTCTCTGGTGCGTGACGGGATGAGTTATTGCAACGTGTACTTTTTTAGAGTCGAAATGAATCAGAAAGAGATTGTCGGGTTTGTCCATGCAACCCTTCAGCCCTGGCGCTGTAAAATGTGTAACAGTAGATCTATGAAAAAATTTTTTTTCCGAAAAACACAGCAGGAAAAACAAGCAATGTGTTATCCTGAATGTGTGCGTCTTGAGGGAATTTTGCTCAATGATAGCTTCTGTCGAACTAAAATATATTTTATTTTAAAAATTATGATAGCTTTCCCTTGCGAACACGCTTTCAGGTTGTGTATTGCCCAGCTAAATTTATTGCGCGTTGTGAATTAGATAAAATATCTCCCTAGGTACCTTGAGCTGCCACTTTAAATGCTTGTTTCTTCCGTAATATGAATTTGTTACTCAGTAAATTTCGTTAACGTTTTCTCCATTTCCAAATTCGTTGTAACATTGCTTGCTGAGGTCAAGTTCATTCCATTCCCGCGCTTGAGACTTCCTCCTGTTGCCGCTGTGCATGCGCTCGCCCGTGCTTTTTGAGATTGCGTTAATTTATTCTGCCGTTGTAAGTTAATATTTCCCTCTGGAGTGAAGGTCTAAGCCGCTTACACAAATTGCTCCAACTCGCCCGTAATTGAAGTACCAGTTCACACAAGGAAATTTTCTGCCTTGGCTCTCAACGGAAAACGTGCCGTCGATATGGACAGAAATGGTCAAATTCTTACCCGTTTTTCATGTACCTACGGAGTTTATGTACGCCTTCTAATATATTCTGCTGCCTTATTTATTTCAACTCTTAAATTCATTAAATCATCCCAACATGAGTTTTCAGTAAAGCATCACAAATTAAAACCACATTTTTCCCGTTTTTCCTTGAACGTGATTTATATTTTGTGTGAACAGACAATACTAAAGAGTTCATCTCTTATTCCTGAACGAATATTTTTCGTTTCTAAACAAAGTGAAGTAAGAAATTTAGCACCTTGGCAGACGTGCTAACTTCCTTCCATATAGAATTTTTTGTGCATGCTTTTCGTTGCCTCGCTGTAGAAGAGCTCTCCGGTCTGAAATTTTCCATTAGCCAGCAGCCGTAACCACTTCAAGCGCTTAACTCCATTGAGCCATTGGTGTCTCAGAGGAACCAACCAGCATGTTGAGAGACGTTAGAGTTATATTTCATTGTGTTTCTGTGCTCATCAAGCAGTTATTAAAATAGACTAAATGGGCATTTCACTACTGGGCATTTCATAAAACGAACTGATTCCCGAAGTTATTGAAATTTATTACGTTGCTGAACTGCAGTCTTGAGTACAGAATTCAATACCTTATGGCGAGAAAAGTCGTAAATTTTTCTCAAATGTGAGAGAAATATGTTTGCTGCGTTACATTCGAGTCTGTCTTAAAGCTGCCAGATATAATTGAAGTCATTTCGTAACTTCTTTATAAACAAAAGACCCAAAATAAACACAAGCGTGTCTTGCAGCGCGTGTTTACATTCAATCACGGAATTTCAAAACCGCTCGGGCTAATCTAACACATTTACCGCCTGTTCTAAAACTTCGTTCATGGTGCCGGATCCTGAGTTTCACAAGAGTTTGTTTAGGATTTGTTTGGAACAAATAAGTTGGGGCTGCTGTATGACGCACGGGACGAGGCAGCGGCTCGAGAGCCACAGCGCATGGAGCGAGCAGCCTCTGTCTCAGCAGCATTAGCCACCGCAGCACCTGTACATAATCCTCTTTGCGCCCTTCATTATTGCACAGGACAGAAGAACTACATGGAACTTCTCCGTGTTTTGCGTCTATTCTGTGAGTTTAGTACCGTGAATTCATTCCCTTTGTTTCTTTTGCTGGTTTTATGAGTGGTTATAACTCAAAAACACGTTCACGTGTTCACTCGAAACACGTCTGTGGCTCACGATCTTTTGAAACTTTGCTGCGCCGCCACTTATTTCTTGTTCATTTTCACACGACAATAATTATTATATTCTAATTCCTTATTATTAAACACTACATTAGATTGAATAACATAAAACAGGCTGAATCTAAATACACTCAGCCTAAGCGGTTTTCGTTAATGAACCCGATGTGTTTTAACACAACGTGTTTCATTACGCTCAATGTGATGGCTTTTATTCCAGATTTGCCTGCTTAACTTATCACTAACTTTTATCTGGCAGATCCTCTTATCATAATGAGCTTATCTTAGCGTCGTCGCACATGACGGCTCGTGTATAGAGTCAGCGTCTGTGCAGACATCGATGGTCAGCTTCTCCTAGTAAATTTTTTTACCGAGTCCATAATTACTCCTGAATCACATGCTAAGGAATTGCTCACTTTTTTAATCAGTATTACCAAAATTTGAAACTCATCACAAAACTTACGCTGGATTTGGTGCAATTAAATTTAGTATGGTGCTAAAAATGCACATTCTAACTTTGAATTTTCTATTGGTGTTAGTCAGCTTCATCCCCTCAGGGGGATACAACTATTGTATCTATGGGAATTAGCGGTCCCAGGGGGAAATGTGTGAGGGCCCGAGCTGAGGTAGGTAGGCTTTGTTTTAGTTGAAATAAAATGTTTTTGTTATGTCATGGACCACCATTTTTCGGTTCACTGCTGTCCTGTTTTTCAGAATCTACTACTTCCTTCATCAATTTTGGTCTTGTTTCATAATCTTCTTTCACAACTTACTGTTTCTATGCCCTTTCTGCGTGAATTCCGAGTTTCCCTAACTGCATCCTAAATGGTGCCTTCCTTCTTCCTCTCTTTGGATCGCATTTGTTACTGCGGATAGGGAGGCTAAAACTAACGACTAATCTAATCTAGTCAGCTTCATTGAAAACGAATGTTAGTGTTAACTCTTGATTGGCCGTCCCTGATATGATACATAGAGTAATCACTGATGTACTACGGAGAGATGTTGTTTCTGTTTGTTGTGTGGTCGGAGTGTCATGATGTGCACGACATCTGTCAGTAATGCTTTGAGTCGAACCGTACCGATTCGCGAGCTGGTCAGTTGCGCAAAGCTGGAAGTTGATAAATGAGATAAATTTTTATTTTGTAGCAATTCGTTGATGGAAAAGTGCGCCCAACTAATTTCAGATGAGGGAGCGTTCTTGTCTAGCATGCAGCTGTTCTCACTGCTCTAACTTCTAACCAACAGCTGCAAGTTTTTAGAACAAAATGTTAATTTGTCCTCCGTAGCTGGGCAATTCTTGTCGCGCCGAGGAAAGATTCCTTCTTTGCATGTTGTTGCTACAGTAATGTCAAACGAGCCTAGCTGTGGCCTTCAAAACGTTCTGTTACTCCTAAATCTTTTCAGTTGCAAGTTCGGGTGGTAATTTTAATTTTATAAAATTAAAACATAAGGCTATTCATATTACTACTCCCTCAGAGCTGTGCATCAATTGTACATGTAGAAATCAGCGCTCGCGGAGGAAAGATGCTGAAGGTTAGGAAAACTTTCCTGAAATCGAAATAGCGCAGTTTTTTGCCTTGTTTTTTCGCGGTTTGGATGCGAAGAAAATCTGGCGTAGGAACAGCATCGTTCATAGATTCTCCTTACCTTTTTTTCCTATTAAATAGTGTTTTCCTCTTTTCTCTTCAAAACACACATTGAGCTGAGAGTTAGGTAGGCCTTCTTTTTGTTGAAACATAAGGTTTTTGTTATGTTAAGGACCACCTTTTTTCGGTTCACTGCTGTCCTGTTTTTCAGCACCTACTACTGTCTTCTTCAACTTTGGTCTTGTTTCATAATCTTCTTTCACAACTAACTGTTTCTATGCCTTTCTGCGTAGATTCCGCGTTTCCTTAACTCCATACTAAATGGTGCCTTCCTCCTTCCTCTCTTTGGATCGCAATTGTTGCTGGGTAGGGAGGCTAAAACGAACGACTAATCTCAAAACACACATTTTATATCTTTAATGAGGCTTTCCATCACTTCTAACATAATAATCTTACTTGTTCACATTACTACAGAGTTTCCTTACCATTTCATTTGCGTCTCTAAAGGACCACAAAAATTAAGAGCTGCGACATGTCACAAAAAGTAGTTCTCCAATTTTCTAAGCTTACATATCAACTGCCAATGTAAAATCTTTATTTTTCCTGGGACCTAGATTTTTGCAAATACTTGACGCTGGATATTTCGGTTAAGCACATTTCAGAATCGCAGCAGTTACTGCAGGACAAATGATGCCATTTGAGCCTCATTTATGGGTCGTTTATTTTCCGCCCGGTAAGGCGCACATGCTTTTATTTTGCCGAGTTAAGCTATTGCAGACACCTTGAAGAGGCCATCTTTTACCTTAGTGATGCCGAAGTGTGTTATGAGAATGAAAGATGCCGCAGTTATGCAACGCGATGCGACGCGCACTTAACTGTATAATGGGCAATTGCAAGGCTATCCAAAAAATCAACACTTTAAGACCACGTTTATTCTCCTCTACAAGAACCTCTCCAAAAATCCCCCTCAATATTTTGCAGATCTTCCGCTGGGTTTTTACGTCATTTAATTCTCTCGAATAGACAAGTTTAGGGAAGTCAGGTCTGGCTGTTGTTGACACATTCCTGTAGAACTTCTTAGAACTCCAGGTCCCTTGTTTGCCAGCTCGGAGCGGGCGCCGCGCGCTGGGCATGGTTAGTAGATGCGATATTCTGGCTCCTGCTCCCCGTTTTTGGCCTAAATTTTTGTGTAAGCTGAAATTAGAACCGTGCAAGGGAGCTGAGAGAAAATATGGTAACGAACTGGTATCTATTCTAAAAAATTATTCGTGGACAGAGCATATCTAATTCTTTGTTCGCGTTATGTTTTTTGGGTTCGATCTTTGTCTGAAAAAAAGCTTTCCTCTCAAAGGCATTCATTCAAAGGAGTATATGCCTCTGTGAAGCATTGACGACAAATATCTAAACATTTGATGACTTAATGAATATTTGACCTTCGTGTGACAATTTTTAACTATAATGCAGCTTTTATTTTTGCACTTGAATATCCTTAGAAATTAAAACACATGGGAGACTAGTAAGCAAGAGACTGAACAATTTGTGGTTAAGAACGTATATTTTCTGAAGGCTACTGTAGGCAACAAATTTCTTTAGTCATAAGACGACTTCATTGTTTAGGCTCATGCTTTGATAAGCAGGCTCTTGTTTTACACTAAGCCAGGATTTGCTGTGATTTGCTGCTGAAGTCGGGCATTCCTTTCTTTTGAGAGCCTGGCGAGTTAAAAGCCATTTCCGTCCTTGCGCTCCTTCCATCAGGATTCTGAAGGCTTGCGCTTGAAGCGATTCCAGGATTTTATCGAGAATACAATTGAATAAATTACGAGTCACAAGCTCTAGAGCAAGATTTCCTGACAAGTGCAGAAAACAGGGTGCCATATTTGAGAAATTTTGTACTGAATTACGCTCCCTTGTTGCCTCCATTATGGGTGGAATGGGAGACGTAAAATCCTTTGCACTGAAAAGTTAAACGCTACTTTTATAAGTAGGGATTTCCAAGCTTTAAATTCTCTTTAAATTGTGCTGTAGTTTTTGGTAATATTTTGAAGCAGGGAACAGGTACTGCATCGAAATAATTTCTTCCGGCTTTTTCCGTTCATTTTATAATTAAATATGGTTGCACCAAGTCTACTAAATTTGCAAACAAGCACATTTATACTACGAGTAAGAAATTAAGAAGAAAAGCTCGAAAGACTTATAGACAAATTTATTAGAGGCGTAAGTGCTTTTGATTTTTGCAGTGGTTTTGCAATCTTTGCAATTCACACTAAAGAGTTGAAATATACTTCTAAATACACATACTCTTCTCTCTCCATTTACAAATTAAAATTGCTCAAAAACTTTAAAAATTATTTAAGTCTGCACATAGTGATCTACAGCGTGTTTGATCTACACACTGTTTTTGAGAGATGAATAGAGTTGGTGCAGAAGGAAGTTGCCCTACATTGTACTCCAATATATGGGAATTAGCGCTCTCAGTGGAAAATGTGAGGTGCCAAGCAGAAAATCAGGTACGCCTATCATTAGTTGAAATGAAATAGCTTTTTTTTGCTACGAACCGTATTTTTTCAGTTTACTGCTGTTGTTGCCTTCAGCATTTATAACTTTTTTTTCCAAATCTTATCCTGTTTCATTACCTTGTTCCCTCACTTACTGTTTCCATGCACAGGGATCTCATGTGGGAACACACTTTGTGCATAAATTCCCTACCATATGATACCTTCTTCCTGCATCTCTTTAGAATACCTTCGTTGTGATTAGGGATGTTTACCTAATCTAAAGTGGTACCCCAGACTGTTCATGCTTCCTAGGCTTGCCTTCTTGAGCTTTCGAAATATTAAAGGTTAATAATTAGTCACTGTCCATGAATGACAATGCAACTGCCATAGCCAAAAAGCAGAGAAAAACAGTTTACGTCGCTAGTCTCAAAGTATTCAGAACCGTAACCGCATCCTAGATATTATGTCCTTATTTTCCGGCACTGTTTTGGTAGTATTCCATTTTGTTTTCAGAAATATTGGACTGAATAGTTCGTGTTTTGCGATAAGAAATGATATAAAAGTAGAAATGAAGATTTTAAACCTTGAGTAATTCCCTGACTCCATTGTCAGGACTAACAAAGAAATCAATATATAAATTCAGCTCGTAAAATGAAAAATTTCAAGTAAACGAACTAAAATTATTAAATTTGTAAAATGAACAAATGGGAATTTAGAAAATTGAAGAAGTATGACGACAAAAAATACCCATGAACCAAAACACTAGTACCATCATTCATGCATACGCCAAAACATTTCTAATTTCAAATACAGACGGACATGTCGCTTCTTAAAGTATCTAGTCGATTATCGAGAACCTTATTTCGAGCGAGCAATATTGACGGGAGCCATTTAGTATACAATAATTTACACGTATTGCCTGGATAAATGCTGAAAAGATTCTTTTCACACGAGTCTGCCAATCTTTGGGAGTAACAAGGATGCTCCTGATGCTCTTCAGGAGAGGTGGCCGCGCGTAAACACGCGTAGCATTCGCAGTGTCGTATAGGGTAGCTGGAATCTTCGACGTGAACTGCTTTTCCGAGGAAAATGCAACTACTGACGCGCTGCAAACGTGTTTTGCTCTAAAATATTAGTGGCAGTGCGTTCCTACGATTCACCGGCTCAACGTAATCGCATTCTACACACTGAAACATTCACCTCGCGCTCTACACGCTGACTTGCGCTCTACACGCTGACATGCGTTCTACACGCTGACTTGCACTCTACACACTGAACCGCACTCTACCCACTGACCCGCACTCTATACGCTAACCCGCACTCTACCCACTGACCCGCACTCTACACACTGACCCACACTCTGCACACTGACCCGCACTCTGCACACTGACCCGCACTCTGCACACTGACCCGCACTCTACACACTGACCCGCACTCTACACACTGACCCGCACTCTACACACTGACCCGCACTCTACCCACTGACCCGAACTCTACACACTGACCCGCACTCTGCACACTGACCCGCACTCTGCACACTGACCCGCACTCTGCACACTGACCCGCACTCTACTCACTGACCCGCACTCTACACACTGACCCGTACTCTGCACACTGACCCGTACTCTGCACACTGACCCGCACTCTACTCACTGACCCGCACTCTGCACACTGACCCGCACTCTGCACACTGACCCGCACTCTGCACACTGACCCGCACTCTGCACACTGACCCGCACTCTACTCACTGACCCGCACTCTGCACACTGACCCGCATTCTACACACTGACCCGCACATTGGCGACATCGTAAGGAGCCCGGCAGTTAACTGAGCTGGAATGAACGAAGCGCTCTGCCGTCTCCCTGCAACATCGGTGCGACAGACCTGCCCACCCAACATCCCGTGATTTACAGACTGTACGGTGGCCTCCACTGATGTTCTTTTCTTGGCGAGCCCTTTCTAACAGCATACAGCGATCGTCTTAGTAATAACAGGGAGGGTTTCGTTACATTGTCTATTCTCAGTAGTTGGGCTTTCAATAATAAGGCGCCTGTACTCAATAATGACGTTGAATATTACCGAGGGTGTTATACAGTTTTGGTACTGTATTGGTTGAGTGTGATTATTATTGTTATTATTTACAGAAGAAGCTGGCGGAATAAGTAGCGAGGACTTCCACTGTTAGGATTTTTTCCCTTACGAGAAACAAATGAAGCTTTCAGAAATGTGTACGCTTAGAATTACGAAAAATAAGCGTAAAGAATTATGCGTACAATTGCCGCCGTCAATTGAGGCTTACATCATTCTCGCTGAATGAAGAAAGCAAGACTTTTTTTATTTTTTGACCAATGCCTGCAACAATTCACTTCAGCTTGAAAAGTTTTGAGCAATTTTTACGATATGAGCTACAATCTGAGTTTTCGCATTGATCTGAGACCTAGCATCAATAAATAGCTCATATTAGAGAGGTACAACCTTTGCAATATATAGGTTTCTCACTTCAATTCAATTCACGAGAGTGTCATCCTCCGTTATAGGTTTGAATAAACTGTATTTTCTTACGAAGAATATCAATTTTTTGCATCAAAGTTCTCACTGTTTGGTGTAGTCTGCCGTCGCGCAATTCCGGAGAGTAAACATCAAGCAATCCGACGGCTGGACAAAAGAGGAATGCTTGTCAAACTCGGTCGCGCTTGGATGATAGATGAGCCCATCAATAATGCTCCCTTGCTTCATTGCTTTAAATTTACGACCAAACTACGTCGATTATGACCGGTCTCATTCGAGCTCTTGTAGCGCTCGAAACTTTTGTGAGCTTCTTACTACCGATGATGTTTGGTCTCTTCTGTGTCGTCCTCATGATACTGTTAGACTGACTAGTGTTAGTGGCGAAGTTTACGATAGATGTAGCACGCGTTGGCACGAGCGCTTCGAAACTCCGGAACACTGTAAGTCTTTCTGGAACTTACCCAAAATATTAAGCGTAAGTTTGTTGATTTTTATTTCGGCTCTTCTTTTCCATATACTAGAGTCTAGAGGGTCCAGTTAGCTATCTTATGGAGTCGAGAAAAAATTGGCGGCTGCCCTAAGCCTTGAGACACTGGACTTCTTCCTGACGAGCCGCAGAAACGCTCGCCAAGGTTGAGCTTTCTTGACGATCTCCTGATTATTTCAGAGATTGAAAGCTCACTTCTAACCCTTTGGGATTTTGTCGAAAAATATTCGGGCTCGAAGCAAATTTGCCCCGCTTGATATATGGTTTTGGACGCAGCCGGACCATTAGTTTCAATAGTTGTGGCCAATATTTCTGAACCTTAAACCGAAGCCCAAAAGCCTTTGAGCTTTCACTTCGTTTCTCGGTAAAGGAAAAAATTCTCAGACTTTGTCTTGCGAAAATCTTCAACATTGCTCAGGCCGCATGGATTTAGCCAACTTTTATCACATCCATCTCCAATGCATGCACGATCGAGGTCGAAATCGTGCCTGATAACGCTGTGCTAGGTGAACTAGTGTTCATTTCTTAGTAGATAAAATGGATATTTTCCGTGTACAGTTATGTTAAGTACCTAATTTTCGTCACACACCAAACTATAATAACATTGGAGGAAATAATGTTTTCAAATATGTTGCTCAAGAAACTCTCAGTTATAAAGCGTAAATATCTGGTATGGGCAACGAAAATTGAGATATCATATTGCCTATCATCATTATAAACTGCCAAGGAAGTGAACATGGTATTCGAAATTCAGGAGATTCTCCTTCATAAATTTTACGATGACTTCCTTAAATAGTTAGCATCACATCAGCTTAGCACAAAGCAAGCTGCGAAAGATTAACGTATCGTACACCAAATATGCCCAGGTTTTCGATGAAGGAATTTCCTCCGCATCAGCAGTCAGAGTCACGGCGCATGGCAACACGATATTATCAGTTAAGAATGTCTCGCCTCACCTATCTAATGTGTCAGATATCTTTCAGTTTTAAGGTCATTCGAAATATATTTAACAGTGAACTCCATATAGTTTAGCGAGTAGCTCAAGTTTCCTCCTGGTTGTTGGCAAAAAATGATATATCACGTAAGGATCTGTTTGCCTATTTTTATACAGTGACGAAAATTTACCAGCGATGGTTGATCTTCTTTACGGAGCTGATGCTGAAGCTAAGCTGGCCTCTACATTCACCGTTACCTATTTTTATATTTTTATTTTTTTCTCATATTTTCCTTTTACACCTCGGTAATTATATACATCTCGGATTAGCTAGTATTAGAATAATAATAAGACAATAATATTACATGAAGATTGGTCTATGTACACCTAATACTTTTCATAATCAAGCCTTTGTACTTTGCAGTGATTTTCTTTCTGCCACACCTCCTGAGCTTCTAGCGTTGTAAATAATTTCTCAAGGTTTGTTGTGCTTTCGGCTCCTAAGTTAAGTCTTCCTTGCTGAAAATTGTGCCATCCACGCGCAGCAAGCACCAAAATGTACTGCAACATAGTTTAGTGAGACGTTCTTGTCATAAGCCGGTAGGTTGACACTCACGCTTTCCAAACTTGAACGGAATATGAAGCTCGTTCCTGAAAGCCAGCGCCGCATCCTCACTATCACCGGCTCATCTCGAGTTTCGAGAGCTCACCCAATATCTGGCAATGCCCGATTGCGTGCGACGAGTGCTGCATCTTCTATTGATTGTTCTGTATCGACACGTTCGTTATTGATTTCTTAAGAGTATTTATGTCGATGAAAGAATTACCAGCCTCCTCCACACCAGACGCTAAGTGAAGCCCGCCGCTCTCTGCTGTAAGATAAATTCACTTGTGACGTACTTGTTACCTTCAAGCGTTCAGGTTGGCGGTCAAACTGGTAAAGCAGGGGAGTGGTGGTGGAGGTGGAGGTGGTGGAGGTGGGGGTGGAGGAGGAGGTGGAGGGGACGGCAGTGGTTGTGAAAGAGGTGCGCCTGATAAAATTGTAATGGAAACAGCAAACAACCGCCGTAACATGAGAGGTCCCCCTGAGAAGCGAGCCAGCGTCGTGCTCCCCACCATCACAGACGTCGAGGACCCCAACTCTGCCTTCTCACTGGGGTCTTGTCAGAAAATTGTGCAGGAAGAAGGACCCCCAGCTCGTCGTGCTTGGCAGATCGGCTACCAGCGTGAGTACTGCATGCATTTGTCTCAACACTTTGACTGCGACGTGAGCCACATTTTGTCACTGCGAGAGTTTTCGTTATGTTGTTGACCGCAAACTCAATTTAAAAAAATGTTTTATCAAAAATAAATGAAAATACGATCCAGTTAATGTTTGGTATTTTCAATATTGCTAGCTAAAATTGACTTAAAATTTGATTTGAATATTAAACTTCAGATTTGGCTGCCGCAGCCAAAGTGTTAAGTGTACTAAAATTTCTCTCGAAATTATGCAGAAAGGCGAGATCTAATGAAGAATAGCGTGATTTGAGATCATTTCTGTTCTTGTGTGAAGTTCTTGGCACTTGAATTGAGTTTTTAAACCCTGAATGGTACGATAGTATTTACCTGCCAATGAAAATGTTACAATTCGAATATGCTACGAAGAAAACCCGTCTCTTGAAGATGTCACGTAGTATTGTAGGCGAATTACATCACAACGTGTGTTGAATTTAGAGAATTTTCGACATTTCAAGGCTGTTGGTAAGTCGCAACGTGATGGTCTGCTTGAGTGAACAGGGAAATGTTCAGGTGTCGTCACCGACGAGCATCACGGTGCATTCCATTTCAGCTTTGCGAATGCGCCTTGAGTTCTTTGGAATTCATTTTTGAGCTATTGAAAGCATCCTATTTCTGTTTCATTTATTTGAGGGATTATATTGCGTGAGGCGCTTAGTTACAAAATAAATGCAGCAATTTTTTAACATTAGAATTTTTTAATTTAACATGATCCTATGCCAGAGTATAAAAATTAAAGTCGAAAAAATCTGCAAAGTTATTTCTTGAATCGTATTTCTCTTTTCTGCTTTTCAATTATTCAAAACCGTAGCTGCGTTAGGGTGCGGTATTTTTATTGGCGCGGTTGGAAATTTGACCAACTCTGCCGCAGTTTCCAAAGTCTGCTGTAAGTGCAGTCTTTATGAGATTGTCTGCGCTGTTTCTGTACCGAGGGAAATGGGTCCAGCGAATTATGCATGAAGGTGACCCCGACCAGCCGTGTTTCCGATATTCTCACGTTTTTCAGTACTCTTATCTTCAACTTTCGATTTTCAGGCTGGCGGTAGACGGTGCAGGAACTCTTGTGTCACCTATGGTTCACTTTCTTCAAAATGATAATAATTAATAATTATGACTTTTCTATAGTGGTATACTTGATTGGGGAGTTAAGTTTTAAATGTGAGGTTCAATCGCATGACCTCCATCACATTGATGTCGTCGAGATAATTGGATTCGTGGCTTCCGATTTAAATGCCTTCCTGAAACTGCATACAAGCAATATCAGTCATCCGGTTACATGAACACTTTGACTGCGATGTGAACCTCTGGCGGTCACTGACGAGATTCTGATAATGATGCTAACCGACCAGCCGTCATAAACTAAATTTTCATAAAACTTGATGAAAACTAAACGGAGTCACGATCTATTAAGTGCTCGTTGTTTTCATGATTAGTCTGTAAAACAAACTCTAATTTGAGTTGAATAGTGAACTTCAGTTTAACCCGCCGCAGTTGACGTGAAAACTTCTGCTCACTTTCTGAGAGGTTAATACAATTTACTTTTTGTCATTAAAAGGAAAACAGAATTGCACCTACGATGCTGAATGCGAAAAGTACCTACCACTTCTTAACGTATAATGATGCATATATGCTCCCAGGGGGACTATGTGAGGGCCTGAGCTAAAGGTTAGGTAGGCTTCCTTTTGTTGAAATATAATAGGTTTTTGTTTTGTTACGGACCATCTTTTTTCGGTTCACTGCTGTCTGTTTTTCAGCACCTACCACTTTCTTCTTCAACTTTTTCTTGTTTCATGAACTTCTTTCTTAGCTTCCTGTTTCTGTGTACCTTGTGCATAGATTCCGCGTTCCCTCAACTCCATACTGAATGGTGCCTCCTTTCCTCTCTTGGAACATCTTTGTCGTGCAATTAAGGGAGGCTAAAACTTTCTTATATAATAATAATAACAATAATAATAATAATAACAATGCATATGTTACATGATTCATATACTGTTATCTCACGAATTTAACTGTTAAGTACCATTATGAAGACATCACTTGATATTTTCTGGATTAACAAAGTAACTTT
Source organism: Morinoia aosen (assembly GCA_030386875.1). NCBI lineage: Eukaryota > Metazoa > Arthropoda > Malacostraca > Amphipoda > Talitridae > Morinoia > Morinoia aosen. Next base: position 15,459,752 of record CM059571.1, on the reverse strand, counting down.
GTACATCTTTACGTAATTTATTTGACTTTGTCGATCAATTGACTGCAAAATCAAACAGAAATGATGCGCTGCAGTTTTGAGGTAGCATTGTAAAATAGAATCCCGACAGTTGTTGACGTCAAGAACACCAAAGTGAAATATTTGCGAAGTGCTGTTATACTTGACCTGCTAAAACTGTTGCCTAAAGTGGCCAAGCAAAATGAGCCTGGCTATTTATGTTTTACCAAAGGTAAACATGCCCAGTCCCCGTGAGTCCAGGGGCTACTCTGCCATAGAATCTCTGCAATAGCTTAATGCTTCTTGTCATACGACTTGATGTTTCTTGCTGTACGTCTTACTGTTTCTTGCCATACGATGCTCGCTTTCTTGCCAAACGACTTACTGTTGCTTGCCGTACGACTTACTGTTTTCTACCTTAAGACGTACGATTTCCTACGATAAACACAGTTTCTTGTCATAAAACTAAGTATTCACCGTCATGAAACGTACTATTTCTGTTTTGATTTCAACCACCAGTACGGTGCGGGACACGACATTGTCAGGGCCGTGTCGAAGAATTACAGGCTCAAATTTACAAACGAATTTAAGACTTTGTTCACATCATAAGATCTGCGCGAAAATATCTCAATGTTGCTGCACTGTACAAAGTATCAGGCATGCATTGTAATTTCATGGGAAATTATGTAAAAAATGCGAAATTTTTATGCACGAAAAAAAACAATCGCTGCAGCATGCTTTATGTAGATCACAAATATCGCGCAATATGGGAAGAATAAGCGCTAATAAAACATGAACGAATATTTTTTACACAAACGTAGTCGGACTTCTTAATGCAGATCGTGATTTTACGATTCAATTTTCATTTCAGAGTCCCTGGGAAGTTTTAAGGACTTCTTAGAGTCAGCATCTGCATTTCCAGGCCATTTAGTTTCTAACTCAAATTGGAGAGAGCGCTAGAATGGCTAAGAATTTTAAAATTAATGTTCTCCTGGCTTGTAGAGTGTTATCATTACAGCTTATTACGAGCACCGTCCGAATAAAGAGATGGTATTTGGTGTGAGGGACATAACATCCTCACTAACAATATTCCTGAAATAACGCAAGGAAGTACAATGTTAATTTCATAAGGATGGATCTCTCGTTCATCTTGAGTAACACTCGGTTCTTTTAGGGCGATGTCCTCGTCATGTTGCGCCTGTATCCCATGAAGCAATTCAAATATTTTTAATAAGGTACTTTCTCCGTGCGATATATCAGTAAAATCTGTATTTCTACTGTGACAATGAAGAGTTTTGATTACAGCATCTTGATGGTCCGAACAAGTTTAGTAATGTATAGGTCATCTTATAAATAGGAGCGATGTGCGATGAGTAGAAAAAGATTAATTGGGTAAATGAAACGTTTGTGAGTTCAATTATTCTTTTAGGAAGCTGTCAGATAAAATTATTCTTTTTCCATTGTGTTCATATTGCAATACCATCATCCCATCGTTGAGGAGGAAAAGTTAAAGTAAAATGGTATGTATTTAAATCAGTGTCAATGGCTCAGCTATGCTACACTTTCACGTATATCGTAGGTGTGGCACATATTTATTGGGTTCTACATAGCTAGATAAGTAACTTGCAACGCTTTTCATCATGAAGCATATATCTAGAAAACACCATAGTCAATATCACCATAATTTTTTCGATGGAAGAATTGAAATAACGGTTAAGTAAACGAAACAAATCAGACACTTGAGGGAATATGTAAGATGCACGACAACCACTTCTAGGTTGGAATTTTCATAGCATTTTATTCACGTCAGTTTGTGCGAGAAGTGGCACTCTATATTAGTAGTAACCCGACTTCTTGCCAGATACAAGACAAAAATCTTTATATAATGATCAGAAGTAAAAAAGATCCTCTTTGAGCGTCACCGTTTCAAAAGCTTGTCATTTCACGTTGCCTCTCTGTACATGTTCCTTATATACAGAGTTGGCATGAAAAAGAAACACCCAAAAACCACAAAAAAATATATACTTATAAAAACTCCAGTCTATTTTTTTCAATTTAGCCACATATGAATGCACCAACTAGAAGGAAAGGCAAACTGCAGGTTTTATTGTTTTTCTTTCATTGACTTAATTTTCAAATTTAATATTTTGATTCTAATTTGAACCTTGATTATTTCCTATGGGTGGTCTAACACAATTTGAACTATCATGTGGAAGTCTATCTTGGCAGAGGTAGGTCTTAGTTGCATCATCGTACAGATCAGCTTTTGGCCTCAAGTTTTTGAACATTTTAGGGAGTATTTAAGTTTCCCTGCCCCAAACCTGTACCAAAAAATTATCACATACAATACCGACTTGCTGTTTGGTCTGACAGTATGTATCCAGGTTCCATCACAGAACAGAAATTGAGGACCTCTTAATTTTGCGTCTGTTACATTATAATTAATACTTGAACTAAAAAATTCTTCACACTTAAACATCTATTATTTCTTTCTCTCCTTAAGGAGTGCAAAGGAACTCAAAAGTCCTACTCCATTTTACTGAAGGTGGTGCAATTGATGATTTGGTGCTAATGCTGAAGAAAAGGATACTGTAGATGAGAAACTAGTGAGCCTAATTTGGTGCTAATGCTGAAGAAAAGGATACTGTAGATGAGAAACTAGTGAGCCTAAAAACCTAATGCAGATGCCGAGTCTGCAGTATCATGTTACATCTGATGACACTGAGAGCAAGACTGAAAGAGCCTGAAAATCGGAAATTTTTAAGTTACCAAATCATACTCCTGATAAGTTGGCAGCTACTGCTTTTGACTGGAGGAGCTTGAGGTATAATCACGCTGCACACACAATTCATTAATGTATGAATTAAAAAAAATGACTTATGAGTAGAATTAAGGATACCGCACTCCAATCAAAAGAACAAAAAGCAATACAGCCCAATAAAACCAAATAAAACACAATAAAATACAATAAAGTGTTTGTTTGTGTTTTGAAGTGTTTGTTTTTAAAAAAGTGTTTTTTCCAGCCCTGCTTATATTGCATCGTTTCTGGACAGTCTATTGTGCAGCAAATATTTCCATAACACGTTTTCATAGTAAGGGGATTAAAACTATTGTTTCTCTGGGAATTAGTGCTCATCAGGACAGATGTGAGGTTCTGAGTTGAAGGTTAGGTAGGCGTTTCTTTTTTGGAATAAAACAGACATTTTCTTATGTAACAGACCATCCATGTTAGGTTCACTGCTGTCCATTTTTCAGCACATTGCTTTTTTCTTCAAATTTTCTCTCGTATCGTTAACTTCTTTCAGCCTTACCGTTTTTATGCACAAGGTGCGAGGACACATCTTGTGCATAGGTTCCCATTATTCTATATTCAACGATTTCTTTTTCTCTTATGGAGGCTTAAACTAACTAATAAGTTATTTCTTCCATAAATTGTAGGTAGGTATTGATTAAACTTTTCATTCTGCCAATTTGGCAGAAAGTATGAGTATGAAATATCTTTTTATTTGTGAGTTGATGCACGAAGTAGAAATTTTTTACATAGATTGCTTTTGATTAAATTGTATTGATTAAACTTTTCATTCTGCCAATTTGGCAGAAAGTATGAGTATGAAATATCTTTTTATTTGTGAGTTGATGAACGAAGTAGAAATTTTTTACATAGATTGTTATTGATTAAATTGTTGCTCAGCATCGTGACTCTACCGGGAAAATCGAACTCAAACTATTGTCAAACTTCACCAGCACATTTTTTCTCTTCGCGCACTCTGGTGGGAAAAGAAGGGAGTAATAGAGTTTGGTTATGGGATAATAGATAAATTGTGCCAGCAATGAAAAATTGAAATAGTTGACTAATACAACTTCTATTTTGTGAATGAGCATTGGTACGTCCCGGGGTCATAGACTAAACCATTTCAACATTGATATAATGGGTAAAATTATACTTGCAGGTACGATGGTCTTCACAACTGCTATTTTCGGCAGTTTGGAACGTGTGGTGATGCATGCATTCCATTTGAAGTTGACATTTAGATCAATATAACTATAGAAACGTGTGACGAGTTGCGACCCCTCCATTGAAATGCTTCGCTACTGAAGTAATCCTGTATGCAAAAGGTCCAAGAGGCCAGTAAATTCACACTAAGCAGGTTTTGGAGCTGAAGTAATTCACGATCACTTTTGTTCCTTCCTTTTCGCGAGTCTCGGAGTTGGTACTGAGCCTGTATGCGAATTTATTATCAATGTTATAGTCGCTAACAAGTGCACTTTATATTCCGACATTGAAACATTCGACTGTGATCAGTATTCGACCTTAGTCAAACTTTGGTTAATAAACCTAAATCTTTTATGAACGCTCGAGTAGGAAACTTGCGCTTGGACCCAACTTTGATGGCAGTTCTTGAGAAAGTTGGGAGACTGCGACGACGGCGGCAAAACGGCGATAGGAATGGTTCCTGCTTAAATTCTTCTTAATCAGCATCGGGTCCTGTGACTCAAATTAGATGCTTATTCTAGCATCTAGGTTGCGAGACTCGAATTCAGAACAACCTTCCAATTTCATGCAAAGGAAATGAAACTTGAGCATCTTGACTCGGACAGATTCGCCCACGGACCATGAAATTAAATTCTGCCGTATTTTCAAGGTTCACTTCTTTCAATCAAATCAAATCATGCCAGAGCAATCGTGTCTCCAATCTCGAGTTGGACGAACTTGCCAGAGCTGCCGTGACGTGCTGCTCTAACGAAGGCTCTCTCCCAGGAGAGGGGGGGAGGCTGAGAAGGATTGCTGTTCAACGCCTTTTGGAAATCTGCAGATTCTCTCGTATGTGTTGGACATCTCGAGTTATACTGGCATGCCAATAAAAGTCATACCAGGTAAGTGGGGGAAGCGGAAGAGGATTGCTATTCAGCGCCTTTTGGAAATCTGTAGATTCCCTCGTATGTATTGGGTATCTCGAGTGACACCGGAAAAGACATCCTAATAAAAGACATACCAGGTGAGGGGGTCAGGCGGAAGAGGATTGCTGTTCAGCGCCATTTGGAAATCCGTAAGTCTTCTCGTATGTGTTGACCCCTCAGGGGGATACAACTATTGTATCTATGGGAATTAGCGCTCCCAGGGGGACTATGTGTGGTCCCTAGCTAAAGGTTAGGTAGGCTTTATTTTTGTTCAAATAGAATAGGTTTTTGTTTTGTTACGGACCATCTTTTTTCGGTTCACTGCTGTCCTGTTTTTCAGCACCTACTACTTTCTTCTTCAACTTTGATCTTGTTTCAGGAACTTCTTTCTCATCTTACTGTTTCTATGCCCTTTTTGCATAGATTCTGCGTTCCCTTAACTCCATACTGAATGGTGCCTTCTTCTTTCCTCTTTTTGAATCTCATTTGTTGAGGATAGGGAGGCTTAAACTAACTAATAATATAATCAATAGTATGTGTTGAATATCTTGAGTTATGCTTGAAAAGACAGGTTAATGTGTCTTTCCTCGTCAATGTACCATGAAGACCCCTCAGTGGATGCAACCATTGTATCAGTCTGAGTTAGCGCTCCTTTGAGGAAGATGTGAGGCTCCGAGCCAGGTTGAAATAGAACAGGCTTTTTGTTCTGTTACGGATTTGTTTTTCGGTTCACTGCTGTCCCATTCTTCAGTTCCTAATACTTTCTTCTTTAACTTTCAGCTTGTTTTGTGCGCATGAGATTTTGAGTGGGTACACACCTAGTGAATAAATTCCCAGTCGTTCTCTGAACTCCTAACTAAATAGGGTCTTCCTCCTGCTTCTCATTGGTACACCTTTGTAGTGATTAAAAAGGCCTCAAATAACTTATTAGCTGATGTATTGTGATATGGGCAACTAGCAAACTTCGGTAAGAACCTCCGCTGCACGTTTTAGAATCAGCAACGTACGTTGCGAAGGTGTTGTGTGCTTATATTGGTTCATAATTCTCTAATTAGTTATTTAGGCTAACCTAATTTCCCTATTCTAGTCTTCTCTTGCTCTCTCGTAAGGGAGGCCTCGTGCCGTGTACCCGAATCCTGTACGAGTGTCTCAATATTTTATTCTTAATTCTCATTCCAACATTTTGTTTCAACAAAAGGATTATCTTTTGCCAGCATAGTTAACAGTCTCAACCGAGACGCTGAATTTTATGCTTTTAAGATGCGTTTTAAATTTAAACTTCAGTGAGTTTTTCTGCTGTTGTCGCTCACCTGAGCGGAAATAGAAGTGGAACAGTAGCTTGTGGAGGGTCATGAACGTGAGGCCAATTCTGGCGGACCTGACGAACTCACAATTCCGGCCTCTCAATCAATCTCTACTCCACCGGTATTCTCTAGTGTTCATGAAACTTACTCAATAAAAACCATATGCTGGTTCTTCGAGTCCTAAAGTTCCTCTCCCTCTCAAGCACTTCTACTTGCTTCAAATCCCGTTTGTGCTCTTCAAATTACAACCAAAATTCTTTTCATACCTACGAGATCTTTTCTCCGTAGCGGGTTATGATTGATAAAAAAGTACCCCTTCTCGCCCATGCTGACGTGATGAAACACTGTGAAAATTCTGACATAAAATTGTCTTTTTGGAGAGAACTTCGAATAACTCAGTGTGGTATATGTTTGACCAGATATAAAGCAATACAGCTGTTTGCCCGAATGGACTTTGAAATAAATAAATATAAAAAGGGGGTCCGAGTTCATAAAATGCTTCTTTAATCGCGAAAAAATACGCTCCTAATTCCTCTGAAAACCGGCCATGCCTGCAAGCTCGACGTACACGAGTCTTCAGGGAATCGGAAACTGTATCGTGTTCTTCACATGCAGCTCACTGAGGGAAATTGTCAACCTATGAAAACATTCTGAAACGTATTTTTGTAACTTTTTTAAACTGTAGTTGTAGAAATGTTGCCGTATAAGAATTGGTTACACATGTTCTTAAAGATTTATTTTCGGGGAAAACAAATATTCATAATCATCTTTACACGATTATCTTTTTTGGTTCACTACTGTCTTGTTAATCAGTACCTACTACTTTCTTCTCCAACTTGTAACTCGTTTCCTAACCTTCCTTCATAACTTATTCTATGTGCACGGGATCCTGTACGGGAACACACCTTGTGCATAGATTCCCCATTCTCTTAACTCTATTTTAAATAGTGCCTACGTCATTCTTTTTTAACATCTTTGTAGGGGTAAGGGAGACTAAAGCTAACTTATAAGCAATTATTAATGGCTTTCGTATTTACATGTAATTTTGGTTCACTAAATGTACTCGTGGGGATGCCGGCATGGAGAAATTTAATGAGCTGACGCAACACAGTCGAGTTCCTCATCCAAGAGCTGCCTTACTGATGTGCTGCGTGTGGTGGTGGCAGTTATTTCGAATATGCTACAGACTTGAACGAAAAACTTTCACAGGATTTGGAGCTAGCTGAAAGTAGGTTGCTCGAGAGAGGAAATCAAATTCAGTGCTCCTTATCGTTGCGATACTTTTACATACCACCCGAGTTAAATTGGTTTATTTGCTCTGCGTGCTCCTTCTGTGGGATCTAACTATTGAATTAATTTGAATAAACGCTCCCGCGGGGAAATTCTTGGTCCTGGGTCAAAATCTGTTAGGCCTCACTTTAGCTGAAATTGAAACAAAAAATTTTTTACGCGGACATTCTTTTTACGGCTTACTACTGACCTTTCTCAAGCGCCTTTTTACGTTTTTTACATTGTATATTGTTCCAGAACGTAATTGTGTCGAAATATTCTTGTGTATAGATTTTCTATTCCATTTAGTCCATTCTAAATCCCTCTTAGCTATTTGGGGCAAATTAAATGCGTTAAGGAGGTTTCAGCGTATTTAAAATAAAATCTTATTCTGCTCCATTCTACACTAGCGCTTCAATAGCGTGTAACTGGTGGGGCTGATTAACACGCTCACACATATCACAATTAACAAACCATACGACCGACCCTGAAATACTTGATGGCAGAATTTTTCATTGTAAAAACTTTCTTTTCTTTAGAATAAGCTTTTATAATTAACGAGCATAGTAAAAGAACACCTTACCTTATCTTGCTCACTAGCTTCTTCTGGGTTATCTATAAATAATTGGAAAATACAGACCATGCCTCTGCTGCTGCAGTGTAAGAAACAATCCAGTGTGGGCTGCCAAGGCTTGGTCTGAGCATCCAGTTGTGTTGGCAAGGCACACTCATTATGCCACTTTTTCTGTCCTTTGAGCCTTCAGTGTCGACAGATAGGGCGTATTAAAGTTGTCTGAATTTCCTCTCTAAGCCCTGTTCCCTGAAACTATATTACTCGAAAAATTGCGCCATAACGAAATACCGCTGAAATTCACTAGTGAGAAGACTTTGTTTTTTTTTTCCGTTCCTCCCATCGTCATGGAGTTTTCGCAGCAGCCGTGAAAGTTTCTAAAATTCATCTTATCGGAATTCAAAAGTTGATTCTTACTTAGAAAGTTATGTTCTCATTCATGAGCATACGCAAGGCCCTGCGTAGGTGAACGAGTGCTCATCGAGCGCAGAATAACTTGTCTGTATATTGAACTGTCAGCAGTCGCAGCATTCAATTTTCACGACATTACTGAGGACGAGCGGCGCGTGGGGCTGCAATTGCGCCCAACTCAAGTCCTGTCATCAGTCAGGTCGGTGCGTAGCTGCAGGCGCGGACAAATTAATTTCTCGTTCGCCGTGTCCCTGCCACAAGAAAGAGATAACGACGTTTTCTGCGCTTCCGCTTCTATTAGTGCAACTCACGGCAGCGATTGGAAATTAATAGTAAATGCGCGTTTTTTTATTTCCCTACTTGATTGAAGGTAAACTTGGAAGGTTTTTCTTGGTTACCAGCAATCTTTTGGAGAAGACAATCTTCATCTTCTCGTAAATCACTCTAAATTTATATAATCATTGTGCAGTTGAAGCATCACGATTGGCATCTTTAGTACTGGCTGTCACTTCATGTCATGGTTGTTAATTTCTTCTTCCTCTTTTGTTGTGTTCAACAGCTTTTTGCCACAGTTTTCACATTTTATCTAGGCGTTGAACAACATTCTGGTGCCCCCTCCACAGTCATACTGCGCTCATCTCAACCATTCTGCCCTCAACACAACCACGCTGCCTTACCACCCTTTACAAACACCGTATATAGTCCCCCACACGACCACCTTGCCATCTCAGCAGCATTCCGTCATCGCACACCACCACCGCGTCAGCAGCTGCACAATCACAGGCAGGGCAGGAGTGCCATATAACACTCACCCCTGACGCTACCGTAGGTCATGCTTTGTGTGCGGTTTCCTTAGCTGTCAGTGTCGGCGAGGCGAGGCAGGCCGTAAGCTAATGGAGTTGATGCTGAATATCTCGCTTCTTCTGCCCCAGCGCGTCGCATTGCGCGACCTGCCAATAACATTCATACGTCGGTCGTGATCCGCGCCCTCGTTCCCGCTGTCCGTGGTCTCAACCGCCACTTTATTTTCTCGCGGTCTCGACCGTGTGCGAGTTTCTTGAGTTTTCTCGTAGCCATATTTCAGGGTTTTTGTTCAATATTTTGGGTTTTGTATACGTTTCAGATTTTAACACATGCATTAATTGCGGCATTACCCACCGTTGGGTCGTGCTTAAGTTTTTCCAGCTGCAAAGCGATCCATCGATGGGTCGTTTGAAAAATTTTTAGTAAACTTTTTAAATTAGTGGTATTTATTTTACCCAGTTAATGTTTGCTATTTATTTATCAAAATTTAACTGTTTTTGAATTTATATTTGAGTTAATCCGATGCATGTTTATCCCAAGTTCTTGCCTTTTTCGTTTGACAACAGTTGGTACTGGTGTAGTCACGGACTGTGCTGGGATCGCAATGTATACTGCCCTTTAATTCGTACAGCTGACTCGTGCTAAAGGGTATAGAAGTGTTCCCGTATTTTGCAAGTCTATGTTTTCATTACTATATGGAGCCTTCTTGAACAAAACTATGAACACAAATGACATAAATAACGTCCAAAAATGCTTGGTTTGAAACAATGCATCCTACATTTGACTCAACCTTGCACTTTTGACGACTTGAAAACAATTTTTTCCAATACCCTTTGTGTGTAATAAGCTCACTGGGAGTGATATTCATTGCTAGTAAATGAGAATGAGTAAAACCCAATCTCAAAAGCTCGACCAACTTTTCTATTAACTAAGAGCATGAGTTCAGTGAGCCAGATTAATTTTAGTTTGGATTAAGAGACAACTTTTCTTTTTCCTCGCATAGACAAAAATTCTTAATTAATGCTTAGCAACATGTGACTATCCAACATGAAGGCTCGCTTCGTAAGACACTATGCAACAATCAGGGAAAGCTACTTATTTATGTCTCTTTTCCCTGAATCGCTTTTCTTTATTTGTCATGAATCGCTTCAGTGAACGGAAGTAAATAATGTTCTCTGTTCTCTAGGAGGAGGGGTGAGCTGGGAGGAGGGATGTGCTGGGAGGAGGGATGTGCTGGGAGGAGGGATGTGCTGGGAGGAGGGATGTGCTGGGAGGAGGGATGTGCTGGCAGGATCGGGATGTGCTGGGAGGAGGGATGTGCTGGGAGGAGGGATGTGCTGGGAGGAGGGATGTGCTGGGAGGAGGGATGTGCTGCGAGGAGGGATGTGCTGGGAGGAGGGATGTGCTGGGAGGAGAGATGTGCTGGGAGGAGGGATGTGCTGGGAGGAGGGATGTGCTGGGAGGAGGGATGTGCTGGGAGGGATGTGGATTAAAACTTGAACGATGTTGTGTGAATTGGTTTTCAAAGGTTTTATCAGGGATTTTTTCCTTCGAAGCGCAAATGTTTCAGTGGAATAGCTGCGAAAATAAAATTTGTTGTATAATGCCTTCTTTCGCTGGAGTCTGGTACATTTAGATCCTATTGAAAGTTGAATGACTTCAAAATGGCGCACGTGGCTCAGGTTTTGAAAACTTATGTCTGTGGGATGGAAAATATTTCTTTGGTCGTAGCGAATACCTATAAATTTTATTTATCAATTTTTAAAGTACTTCTATATTTGCTAGAACAATAATTCAGAATCTTTACCTTGCGATGTACTTCAGAGTTCACATCTAGCGGCAGTAATAATATTGTTCGACGTACGAATGTGCAATGAAAATGACACTTTTTCTGGAGGACTTATTGTGTCATATTATTGTGCGTGGACAACGGACACCTCATATTCCTCGGGCTTTTGTAAATCAGTCATCATTCCTTATTTCACTTGAAACTCTGAATACTTATTTTCTCAATATTCGAAAACACTTTTTACAGAGCTGGACGAGACGTTAACTTGTATGCGCACGAGTCAGAGCCTGTAAGATATTTTGTCATCTTTCGCTTCGCAAAAATTTGGACCGCGAAAGCCAGCGTGCTAATACGCTCGAATAAAACATCTAAGCTCAGCATGGTTCATATATTCTAGATTCAAATTTATCCCTCATGTGTTAGAGTCCACAAAATATTCTCTCTGAGAGACTGTAAACATGAAGCTGGTTTCAAAATTGTTAATTTTATTACAGTAACTCTTCTCTCGCTACTGTAGTTCACAATTTGTTTTCTCGCTGTGAAGCGTTTCTTTTTGTTCAGGCTCGTGCCAGCGTCTGATGAACTGCCCTCACTTCGCCCCTTTCTTTTCCCTTCCACTTTTTGTGTACAGTTGTTCTTAATTCAATGTATTGATCTTGTGTAAATTGCCACCGTTCTTACTTACGTAGAATCAAGCGGACTTTTATTCGTTCGTGCTGTTTGTCCTGTACCTCACAATTTTTTTCCTTTCCAGAAGCTGTTTTGTCCAGTAAATACTTTTTCTTCAGATGAAGGTTAACTCAAATAAGACGTCATAATGTCAGCTATTTTAAAGCGTAGCGGCTGCCTACGGTACGTTGAAGAACATTTCCCTTTTATCATTTATTCTTCTTCCTCTAACGCGTATGTTTATATAATTCCCAGGGTTACGACGTATGAATGGCATTGTTTTCTTCCCCTCACCAGCCATCTGGATTTAACGAGCGTGGCTTTCTCCTGCACGTGGTCACTTGATCAGTCCGTGAACCGAATTTTATCAGCAATGGATGTCGACCGACGTCGGTTAACACAAAGGTTTGTGTCCAAATTGACTGCAATGGTCAAAATTAGGGTTGAGGTTGTCTCGTTTTCTTGCTTTTCTCGCCGATCTTCGAGAACAATTGACGCTGATCGCGGCCCTCATTGTTGATGACATGCGAAGAAAGTTTTCTCACGAAGTGATATTTGATTACACTCTTTGTCGATCTTACTTGTGTATCATTCGTCTTAATGTTTTATTTCTTTAAGGCACTTAATTGTATGCTTTAGGGTGTGCTAATGAGAGAGTTGGATAAACAGACGTGTAATTTGTGCAACACTTATAAAGTTGGTAAATTGACTTCATGGAAGTAGCAGAATTGTCATTTAAATAGTTCTGTTACGTTTATTTTGTCGCTCATTTTGAGAACAGGTCTGAAATGCTGTTGTCATTTGATTGAATTTTGAACAATGGCCTAATGGAAGCATAATACAAGGCATTAAATTTCGAGTTTGCAACAATGTCCAGTGGTAAATTTGTCCATGAATAAAGATGACGGGAATTGTATCCAGATTTATACACGTTTTTAATCATTGGTTTTTAGCCTCCTCCCACTGTGGCAGGGATTTTATTCCGGTGTCAGAGTATGTAGCGTTGTGAGGACCAAGGTTAGGGAAACGCTCGGAGATCTGCGAGGTTTACTTAGTAGATCGGGTGTATTAGAGGAAATGCGGCGTCAAACGCCCCGCAACTACATTTATACAAGGTAAAGCGCTGATTCAGCAAGCGCATTGCGGATACTCCGCATTGAGGGCATTGTGCTGAGAACACACATACGCATAGCGTCGAAAAATTCTTCAAAATTTAACCCTAAATTCTCATACTCGGCAAGTGTACAAACTGTGCTTGTAATGTGGGATTAATTTAACGGGTTTGTAAAAAACTTTATAATTTAAAATAAATATTTTTATTATATTATAAAAATAGTGTAAAAAATTAAAGTCATTATTTAGGCAATAAAGTTCACAACCTTTACTTGGGAAAAAGGTCTTTTTTCGAAATATAGCAAACGTAAATTATTTAGTGTGACTATTTTTCAACGCGTAATCTAGCTTAAAAATTTATCTAATCAACGTAGCCTATATTGTGAAGCTTAATTTTTCAGTATTTTCAGTACCAAAAATGTTTTCGGGTAGTGATATCATTCGAGAATTTGGTAATGTAATATCACCTCAATAGTATAGAGCAATTGCTGGCTTGTAGGGGTTTTCCAGCCCTACCGTCATTAATGAGTAATTTTTGGCTCATTCAAACTGCGTGGATGACGGAGATTCTGTTGAGTTGGGATCGAGCAATGATGGCAAAAGTGGTATTCTGCATCACAGAGCCGTGCATCCAATAATGCAAGTGGTGCATCACTGGAAGCTATCTGTCTTCCGGCTTCTGAGATTAAAAGCATAGCCTCAAAACTAGTGCTTGATCAGCCTCACAATGCACGTCTGAATGCTGGGAGTTAATCTATGCCATCCATCTTTTGCGTAAAGCCGCGATCGAGCGCTGCTGCGGTCTCTTTCTTTCGAGCTACGATTCCCTCCACAGGTTGATTGAGAAAATGACTGATTGCTTGGATTGATTTTCCAAGTTTTCTGTTGAGCGTGGCCTGCTTTTACGATTCGTGTTGAATCTTGAAGAATGTGACTGCGAAGGAGTAGCAGAAAAGTGTTACAGAAAAAGAGAATTCGTAGATTCTTGGTAAGTTGTATAAATTCATTGCACGGGTAAATTGAGATATAATCGTGGGTGAATATCCGAAATCGTTCTTGTTGGTGATGATGCGCGCAATAAAGACTGAGTTCGGTATTTCTTATAATTGTGAGAATGAGTTGGTCAAAAGTTGGAACAATGATTGAAAATAACTGATACGAAAAAAGATTATGAGAAGGCTGAATCTGGAGCTATTGAATGAAGGGGTTAAATGAAAAAAACATCTAATTATATTGCTCCTTTTTTTAAACCTGACACTGACATGTGCGCTGGTTTGATCAATGAAGCCCACCCGATTCACTTCCAGAAAAATGAAGTTCGTGTGAGGGCAAATCGCCAGATCATTTTAAATGGCTGTCGAAGCTGAGTGAGGCTACTGAAAACTGCAACGTTAAACACGTTGACCGCGGTGGGTTAAACTGATGTTCAATATTCAACTCACATCTAAAGTCAAGGGTAATGAGCAATTTTGAAATAGCGCACATTAACGGAATAGTGCCTCTATTTAGCTTTAATTAAGTATTCATGAAAATTGAGCTTGTCGCTACTGATCGGTCAGCAGTATTATAAAAATCACCTTGTGACCACTAGCAGGTCACGCGGTCAAAGTGTTAAGGAAGTATATTTGCTCTACAGGCACGTACTCAAGTTAAGCGGGCATTTTTGCGCAGCCGCTGTGCAACGCTAGCGCTGGCAGCCATACGAATGCGGTGCTGATTGACGACGGTCATTTCCAATTATCGTAATGATTTTCAAAGGTGTGAGCTTGATATTTTTGATTTAGAAAAATACACGCACATCTTTTTCATGGTTCGTCTATGAACAAGACTTCGAGCAGAATACGTTCAAAGCAAAATGCAATTGCATCTTTCCTGGAAAACCGCCAGGATTACTAACAACGACAGGAGATAACTCTAAATGGGCCTCGGAAATGTGTACAGTAAAGGGAAGCGCCATATAGCACACGCACCAACAATCCTGTTCATGCGATGAGACATTCTATTCACACCAAAAGGGTTGGGAAAGCTATTCGAACGACTGATGTGAGATCTTCGTATAATCATTAGGAAACAGTGAGACATCTCGGTATTTCGGCGTCTCTTTACACAAGGTAATTGAACGCGACTAAGTACATTCCAAAAGCAACGCAAACAATTACTTCCAGTAGCTCCCGAGAAAAAACGGTATGACTACTGTAAAATCATGTTGTCTAAGATCCCACGGCTCCGACGCTGTCTTCATCAGGTCTGATGAGATCTCCAGAGTGGAGCCTGTCATTAACTCGCAAAATGATAGACTTTGTGGGCATGAAGCTGGGGACATGACTGAAGGTTGTGGTGCTGATTTCTACCACATCAAACCAGCTGAAGTGAGGATATGGGTGGCAGTTGCTTGTGGTAAATCGATGTCTCCTTTGACGTATCTTCATTCCTCAGGGAATGACATTGATCACTCAACTTTACATTCGGAACGTAGGTGGAAAATTGTTATTCTGGACTTTCGAAAGGTTTAGAAGCAATCGCGTCTTCATTCAAGACTGGGCCTCACCACACATTGAACATATCCCAGCAGTAGACCCGCATCATTTCAGTAGGTTTTGGAACAAGAGCATGTAACTCCTATCCAGTTCACTTATCGATCAAATATCGGACGCTATGGGGATCCCACTACCAAGTGATGCCTCAGCTAATTCCAATCAAGTGCTGCTGCTCTGAAAGATGCTTGGCAGGCTTCATGATCTCCTTTGAATGAGGTAGTAGTTCGCAATTCATGCCACTCTGTCTAAAATCTTTTGATTGACCCAAAAGGAAGGGATGTTGAAACTTAATTGGGGCAATACTCCAGTCTCACCTTTTCGCCACAGCATCTGTGCTTTTGGCCTAAAAAACGGCTGAAATCAAGACAGTGCTCTGGGGTGGCTTGAATTGTAAATACTTTGGCGAAAATGATAACATGGGATGTGTGCGGAGTACAACCGAACTTGTTTAGCAAATTTAATTAGAGTGCTTTTTAATCTATGATATGGCATGTATTCAATGGGTACATGTTGATGGGCTACTCTGAGAAGCCTGAGTGGCTATTGACTGTTTTATCGTCAGTATCGAGAAGTCCTTCCGGGCTAATATTGCTATGGCCATTAGGAAATTTGTAGGCATCGATTAGTTGACCTCACCCTCTTCTTTGTTTCTGGAAAACAATTTCAAGCGGTTGAAGATGATGTTCGTGGCTGAGGTTACGGAATTCTTGAATTATTCACTTGGTTTTACGCAAAATTTTTCTTTATTAATTGTTCGTAAGTTTGGGGACACGAGCTGCTCTGCGTAGTGAAGATGTGGTCGAATTGTGCATTGCGTAGAAGTTGTGTGATATTTATTCATGTACAGTCAAAGTTTCTTGCTATGAAACCGAAAATTCTGCTCGCATTCTAAACGCTTTTATCTTCTTGTTTGAGTGAAATATTTGGTTACACTATTTTTTCATGCTCTACTGTATC
Organism: Morinoia aosen; assembly: GCA_030386875.1. Taxonomy (NCBI): domain Eukaryota; kingdom Metazoa; phylum Arthropoda; class Malacostraca; order Amphipoda; family Talitridae; genus Morinoia; species Morinoia aosen. Next base: position 15,443,432 of record CM059571.1, on the reverse strand, counting down.
AATTTGACTATCACTCACTGTGCGTAGGGTATGCTGATTATTACTTCGAATGTACATTAGTAGGCCTTCGTCAATGTATAAACTCATCAGCCAGGTGCTGATTCATTGAAGGAGCCGATTGAGGTTTGTTTGAATGTCTGCGAGTAGACTTGTTAGATCTGGTTAAGCATAGTGTACTTCATGGTTAGAGCTCGGACACCAAAAAATTTACATGGTTTTGATAGTGTGCTGGGGCCAAAATTGTTTATATGAATTGAAGACTTGTGAGTAATAAATTAAAGGCATATTGTTTTCAATGTAAGCAATTCGCACACCCCTATATGAAAATTAGCGCAGCAATAATAATGCAACAATACAGTAGTTATTTTCTGAATCACAACAGTTTTCTTGTAATGTGGCTACGCCTGCGACTGATGTTATTCCGTCAGTGAACTCCAATGATTGCAAACGAACCGCAGTGGGTGCCTGTGCAGTAAATTTCGTTACTAACTTCTTGTGTTTTCTGGATCCAAGTACTGCTGTAGCACTCGTGTAGTTTTCTCAACTTTAAAAATCCATTCGCTGTAATCAACCTTCGCTGTTTTCAGAACACTTGGCGCAATTTTATACTGCGAAAATGTTGTACTGGGAAGCTAACGAATTACAATCGAACTTGTTTGCCAAATTTAATAGCAACACTTTTTCAAATTTATGTTATGATACATATTCAATGAGCAAATTTCAATGGGGTACCCTGCAGAGCCTAAGTTGCTGTTGTCTGTCTTATCGTCTGCCTCAAAAAGCCCTCTGTGCTAAGAAGGGAAAAAGGCAAATACATCATAGAATAGCTCAGCAACAGGAAGTGAACCGACTCTAAATCAACCTCAAGCTAGCTCACTGAGTAAAGCTGCTGACAACCACTGAGGGTTCATGCTATTTTCGTCTGGCTCAATCAAGCAGGTTTACAATTCGGTGGGATACAGTTCAGCTTTCCCTGGATGTTTAATTTCATAACGACGAATAGTGATCGTCAAATTTAAAGAAAAAATTAACATTTTATCAGAATTGTTCTCAGCACACATCGAAGCATTTTCATGTACCAAAATTTATATTCTTACTATTTGTGCCACTCATGGAAAAGATTAAATTGCTAAAATTTACATAAGCTTGTGACTAGAATGTTTTACGTAGAAAAGCATGTGACTAGCAATTATTACTTAAACGTAGTCGAATGATTATGGTACTTTCAGCGCCGTATTTTTAATCAATACTTGCTGACCCAAAGTTTAGTTTATTCGTTACTATTCACCTCAAGATATGTTTTAGAGGTGACAATAACGAATAGTGTGGGTTTTTACTTTGTCCCAATTTTTACTAGTTTACTTTTACATCTCTCGAAATTGAACAATACTATGGGCTTCGCTCCTGAGCTCCGGCACCGCGCCCATTTCCAATTCAAATAAGTTTTATTTTCAAATTCCAGCACATTCCGCTGGTCTGTACTCCGGCCTAATCATATACTCGTGCCCGAGTTTCTTCTTTTAATAGCGAGTCTGAAGCTCGCTTGAGGCTTCAATCTAATTTTGGTCTTGCTGTCCAATTGCATTGCTTGAAGAAAGCAGAACTTTTCCTCAATTTTTAACGTCACCATGGAAACGGCAGTTTTGCTTAGTTTTGTTTTTCACTGTAAGTAGATTTTCCTTGTTATTAAGGGCTGTGGAAGTGTGTCCCGTACATGTCACAAGTTGTAATATTTCTCTACATCGTCGCTGACCTGATGTAATGGTTTGTCGTACCTCAGAAGACGCGAGTTTTTGAAGTCAGTAATTTTTTTCTGCGTTCCTTATTGATGTTACCATAACCTCATTTTGGAAATTAACTCCAATAATAGGGCTTCTATTAATTTACACTGTAAATACCTGACTTAGCATGACGTCAACTAATAACAATGTCGTTCCATTTTCTGATTTGAAATTTGTTAACTCTGGGTCTCCTTTTGATGCGTTTAAATTTATGCGAAACTCGGAATTGGCTCCTTTATTTCTTGAACGCTCTCGGGATTAAATGAGCTCATGTTAATCTTGGGCTAATGTCAATTTTCCCTTTTCTCTCGGCCAAGTGATTGCATGATCCCGGAAGCTTCAATTGATCTCGGGTGTCTGATCGGCAGAAAGGTTCCGCCACAAAGGAGACAGCATCCGGGCCGCGGTTGTGGTGGGTGGCGGTGGGGCAGGTCGCAGGGAGTGAGCCTGGCCACCCTTGCCCCTGTGATTGCGTTTGCTCGAGACGCTTCCCATCACCAATCTATTGACCAATCAAGAGCGGCTTTCGAAAGTTCTCATTTTATTTTGACAGTGGCGGCTCCTCCAGGGAATCCAATAAATGCTCCGGTAGCTCGATGCTGTAAAGAACCTGCGCCATCATCAATTCAACGTTCGTGCAGTCTTCTTTTCCACTCGTCTAACGACTCAAAACGGGAAAGTTTATTTTTCACTAGATGCGATAGTTTTACCTGAAAGATTTTAAGATCGCTTGTTGGAATTTAAGCGTATTTGAATTTTTGGAAACCTGTAGCGCACGTGGCTTCCATTCCGTAAATCCACTAAGCGCAAGCCAGTACTGGAACGCCAAATTTTCGCTTCAGCGGTAACCCTCATTTAGCAGAACGAAGGCAAGCGCTGCTCAATTATATGCTGGCTGTATTTTCTTTCTGTAAGCTGCCTTGATTTATTGGGTGCAGACTGATGTTTCTGCGCAGAAAGCAGGCTTAATATTTGGAGATTGTGTTCTCCGAAGCAGACCGGATCTCGTGCCTGGAAGTCTAGGGCTTGGGGCCGGTGGACGTTGGCTGCGCGGTGTCATATTACGGAACAGGGGAGAGTGAGTGAGTGAGCTCGGGGCTTCATTCTGCGAAGTGCAGCGGTCATGCTGAGGTTGATGGGTCGTGCAGTAAATGAAGGCCAACTCCTGCGAGTCCATTACTTGCTCCAGGTGAGGCGTGCTGTCGCAGCAAAAGCTATGAAATATTGCTCTCTGGATGCTGAACGCAGCGTACAAAAACGTCAAGTCAGGAATGCGAGCAAAAGGATCGCAATCACTCTAGATTTATGTACATACAAGAATAGAATATGCTTGCACAACAGAGGGAAAAAAGCGTGTGGTTACATCACAGAATAGCTCAGCAACAAGAGGTGAACATTGCAGGAGAGTCACAATCTTATGCATTGTATTAGTCTTTTTTTTGTCTCAGGTAAGTTCTTTACTGATTATTTTCAAAACGAACAGGATTTGATAAATAATTAACTAGGAAGCATCGAGTGAGAGTGTGCTAAATTTGCAGCGACAAAAATGATCATTCTGACCAGGTTGCCTGAGTACTAAACTCTGACACCCTGATGTTCTGTGACGCTGTCTTACGAAAACATTTTTCTATAAAAGTTGTCAATTCATTTTTCGTTACCCCATTTCATTGCTTGAAAACACAAGTTCTTCGTGAGAGTTTACTTTCTCAATAGCAATAATTCGTTCTCATTCCACTTTTTTATGTTTCAGTCGTAGCATAGAATTTATTATTGAGTTACAAATTTTAGGTTTTAAAAAACTTCCCATTTCCAGTCATTTCCTCGTCGTAGGATATTATTAATAACTTAATAACTTTTCGTTTAATTTTGTGCCGCTAGATACAGTTAATTTCATAGTCTAGTGTGCCTAGTCTAGGTGTACAAAGTCCCCGTTGAATTTTACTGTGAACAGTTCCATTATTGGACGAACACATTCATTAACCCCTGGCACAGCAGGGCTGAGCTCACTCATGTTCACTTAGTTTGTCTTTTTAAAAGATTCATGAATAGACGCGTCCAATATATCAAAACCATAATTTATTAAAGAAAAAGTTAGGCATCGATGCAGAACTCCACACACAAGTTTACACGTAAATTCGAAGCTTTTCTCAGCTGTCAACTACTCCAGAATTAAAAATTCTATCCACAAGCAATTGTATAATTTACTTGGAAAAGAAATGTGTTCAATAACATCGCCGGAGAAGGGGTTACGCCATAAATGTAGTCATTCTATAAAGTTAACCTCTACTCCATGTCATTCTGATTCTACCTCTCATTTTTGAACTATAATTATAAAAGTACATTTGAAACACGCACTGTGGAATTTTTTACAGCACATTAACGCGTGAAACTGAAACTCATCTTTGATAAACACTGCCATGAAAATTTCTGATGTGAAACTGCTGTCAAAAATTCACCATTGAATTTCAAACTTCTTTTATATTAGAATGTTTCGCTTAGGCATATTTATGCAATATATCGATGGTCAAAACAAGTAATAAAGGAGAAAGCTCACACGAGCTTTAATCAAAAGAAAATAATATAACCTGAGAAGTTCAATGCAATTTTTTATAAGTATCGATGTCCTTTTAAAATGGCATGTGTATTTACTGTTAGCCTCATGTTTGGGTGAATTGAGAAATCTCCGTTTAAACCCTATTATTGGAGGTTAGTTAAAACTACGCAAACATCTTTTCTTCTCATGAACTAATTTTGCACTCAATCCGGTCCAAGTTTTGTTACCTCTCTAATTCGGTTTAATGGTATTCAAATCATATTCAGTTCATTTCAACGATGCTGAAGTAGACATTCCAAACTCTGGCGAGCCTCTTTTTACATGGGAATAAAGGACGGATTTTGTCTTCGTTTGCTCGTGTCACCGCCCCTTCATGTCCGCGGAGTCGGTTCCAAAAATGACTTCGGTCGTTGCAGGCGTCACTTTCCCTAAAAGTTTAATTAGTCCGAGTTTTTTTTTACCGAGGGTTGAACCTTGGGGGTGTTCTTGGTTAAGCTCCGTCCAAAACTCGCCATTCTTTAAGCCCCGCACGTGCCTGATTAGGCTCTTTTCCGGAAGCAAATTGCCAGGTGCTCCAGTCTTGCATTTTGCCTCCGTTTGGTCGTAGGAATCTTGGTTATGTTCGGTCACGGGACGATTTCGGGATTTCGCCATCGGACTTTTTTCTGCATTGCTTTTGAGAACGAGTGCCGTCTGAGCATTAAGTGCCGTAGCTAGTGGAAGGCTTTACAGTAACTACGTTTGTGTATTTTTTGCATTGCTGTTTTGTTCAGAGTTTTTTTTTCGTTTTATGGTACATATCGTATGTAAGGCTTTAGAGAAAAAAATCTATTTGAAACTGTAGGGGTTCATGTCACATGTGGGCGTTCATGTCCCCTCTGGAGAGGACAACAATTACAACTACGGGAATTAGCACTCCAAGAGGGAATATTTGAGGTCCCGAGCTAAACGGTAGAAAGGCTTTCTTCTTGTTGAAATTAAATAGGTTCTTGTTCAGTTATGAATCACCTTTTTTCGGTTCACTGCTGTAAAATTTTCCCTCGCCTTTAAACTTGCCAACCTTCTAATTTGTTTCAGAACCTTCGTCCTCAACTTCCTGTTTCTTGCGCGGGAGATAATGAGTGGGAAAACAAATTATGCATAAATTCCGCCTTCCCCTAACTTCATGCTTACGTAGTAGTGCATTTATCTGTTTTCTCTTTAGAACACCTTTGTTGTGGTTATGGAGGCTGGAATTAACTTTTAGTACACAAATAAACAAAATACGTGAAGGTACACGTCACGGGCATACTAGGTTTTGAGTGTTCTCAGTTGCAGGGAATTTGCCATGAACACCAAAGTTGAATACGCGTTGTGACCAAACGCTGCACTGTAACTTGCCATGTTTCGGATGCGATAAGAAGAACTGAAATTTTCCATTTGTATGATCATCTTTCAGTAAGTGGGAAAATTCTAGCTTATCTTGTACTAAAATAGCTTGAACTCTAATATGTGTAGTGAAATAGGAAGTAGGTTGATCTATTCAAACGTGTTAAATGCTTAAAATTCACTCTCAAGGACGATACTCGACTGATGTTGAAATACCATGCAAGTAAAGAACGCCATCGTATAGTTGCACTACCATACGCGAAACCTTGTGGGCTGCCACGCGTTTACTATCGGAAAAAAAGTTCAAAGCTGCAAACGTCCCAATTTCATACCAACATTCGAAGGCTTTTCTGATTCAAAAGTATACATCAAAAGCTTGAGCCAAGCCTCTTGAAATCTGAAGCGTGTCTTGAAAGTCGCTTAATCAAAAGAAAATATTCGTAAATGCCAGGACCACGGCGGCCCACAAGTTCTGCGATTGAAAGCGCTCTGTAGTGAACTTGGTATTGAGAATTTGTTCCTGTCTGTACTTCACTGTTTGGCTGTCCGACTTTTGCATGGCTGTCTTTTTTAAATGATAAATATGGTTCTTATTGACCGTTGAACGCGATGGGCCTGAAGTACTGACATGATCACCGTAAATTTCATGTTGCTTGAAGTGAGAACATCACGTGAGTTCAGTGTAACAATCAAGAATTCTGCTAAATTGCATTTAATGGTCGAAAATAAAAAATCTCCAAAAGACCATTGAATTGGAAATTATACCTTTCTCTCAGTATTCAATAGTAAATTTCTCAGAACTTTATTTGAAATAACGTGAACATTTGTGGTAGATCCCGCGGGCTATTTGTACTTGAGCAGTATGAAGTATTTCTACTTACGTATTTAATTATAATAATAGTAAATTATGTTTGTATTATTCATCATAAAGCTTCTGACTCTTCTCAGATTGAGTTTGCTTCGTACATATCTTCAGTTGTAAGTTCTAACGTTACCTATGTTTGCCTCTGGATTGACTGTTCTGTGACGTGTTTTGAAATCAACAGCTTAGAATGCAATCGAGGCAGTTGATTTAAAGTCCTAACAGTTTTGCATGTATAATCGTAAACGATTTTCATTTTCAAAATGGGCTTATTGATTTCTGCACAATCATTTGTTTTTCACCTTCTAAGCCAAAAAATTCCAGGAATTTTTATATAGCAAAAAAACATTTAGTGACCACTAAAGCATTACTTCATCCCCGCTGGCAGGCGTACTCTGAGGACATTAGTTGTCAAGTAAAATTTGTAGCGGAGCGTACGTTTGCTAGGTCCACAACAACAAAACGCGGCCTCGAAAGAAAAAAACGGTATCATTTTCTGATCTCGTAAAATCGAATATGATGCGATTTATTTTGCGCGATGCCTGCCGCTGTGACGGCGAGCATCACTCGCTGCCTGCTGCGCGCTGCCATGGCTTCATCATTACAGCTGCCAATCAGGTGAGTCAAGGTTTTTCTCGTGAAAAATTTTTTCTGTAGATTGCGTTTTCGTTGGTTAATTGTGTTCTGTGGTTTTCATGAGTTACTTTGCCGCCTTCTTTGAGTCGGGAAGCTGCTTCTGTAGTGAGAGTATTTAGTGGTTAATCAGTGTTCAGCGATTAGCAGATTACAGCAAACCGGTCTATGGAAATTAGCGCTCCCAAGATAAACATGTGAAGTCCTAAACTGAGGGCTTGGTAGGACGTTTTTTCGTTGTTATGGAAGTTTGGTTTTATCTTACTATATTTTTTCATCTTTTCGGATCATCTTTTTTCGGTTCACTGCAATCCTTTTTTCCAAAATTCGTTTCATCTTTCATATTTTTTCATAAAAAATTTTACACTTTATTTTTTTGTGCTAGGTTGGGGGACACACCATTTGCGGAGATTTTTCACTCTCGTAATTCTATACTTAATAATGCGTTCCTCGTTCCTCTCTTGAAAACAGCTTTGCTGTGGTTACGGGTACATCAGGTATCTTTTAATTCAATATTGTAACAAAATCAACTCCAGTGATAGTGTGACGTCTGTTTTAGGGTGGAAAATCTTCTCGCTGGACTGGCAATTCATTCTATATCTATGGCGCAAAATGGAAGCTAATATTAATAAATACTTTCTTTTCGATTTCCTAAAAACTGAAGCATTTAAAGCATTTCCAACATCGGACAGAAAATGGGCTTATTAGGCATGACGGGATCTTTTGAATTGAACAGGAAAATGTATATTTCGTTGCATAGTACTGCCCTGGAACTGCAGTAGAGGGTACAGCGTTATTTTCACGCAACTGCCTTCCATGATAAAAATAAAGTACTGCTTAACAGCGTTTGATTCGATCCACTGAATAATATAGAAGTTTATTTACTTCCATATTGATGCTAAGCAGACGTAGATATCAACTAAGAATAGACTTACGCCTAGTCCTAGCACCAACATCGTCGCCACAAAAGTGAAAAGAACATTCGAAGATTAAAAAAAACTCAGCGGTGACTGGTTCAGTTTTAAGTTGAACGAATCGTCCCTATTGTTCTTGAAAAATGCAAAGCCCACAAAATGTAAATTGAAGTTCTCTACCTAGCACTCCGAGTTAGCAAGGCCTTTTAAGAGAAATTAAATTTAGGTAATTTGAGTTACTAGCCGCCAGCAATGATAGACCTCTACCGAATGGTGGGTCTAACACATTATAATGTGCGCGAAGGCTGCAGAGCAGCAGCCGTATTTTGGATGCGCTTCGTTGCGAAAAGCGTAGGTTTTATATCTAGGTGCATACGTCTACTTGGCAACGCCATGTGCTACAAGATCGTAGCGTAACCGAGTCGACTTGACAGAGCTCACGCTACTAGTTGTATCTCCTCTATGAGAAAAAACGTTCTGAAAATTGGGACAGAAAAATGAAAATTTTACACGTGAATTTTCGCTCATCTAGTGGAACTTCCACGAGACGGTCGCTGCTTTAAGAAAATGCGAGAATAATATTTTGAAGGGTTATTAACGAGTAGTTTGTGCTACCTCAAGTTTACAGCTTTAAATACGCGCGGTAATAAAGTTGAAAATTCACTCTAATCCCTCAGTTTGTAGAAATTAGTTTAAGTTCATAGATTGTTTATAGTTTATGAAAAACTCTACTTTATTGGAAGGATTTCTTTCATGGCCCGCTCATGCAGTACAAGACCAGAAACACTCAACATCTTGTTTCATATATATAGAAAATTTGTTGCCATGTTGAAACTAATCTAATTTGTTTACGCGAAATGGTCTTTTTCTTGACGGATGGAAGGCAGAATCAGTTTTCATTGTAGAGTTAGAAGAAACTTTCATCGGTTTTCAACTCTCAACTTTCTTTTTCTAGCTCAGCAGCACGAGCCTGATACAGGGCTTAAATCTACCGTAGAACACTAACGCGGGTAAATCCTCATTGTTGACCTTAGTCAAAAATTCCAGTACCTTAAAAAAAATTCAAATAAACCCTATAGTATTAAATCATTGGTTGAATAAATTTGTTTAACAAGAAATAAACTCCGATGAGTTTTTTTTTTGTAGTTTTGCACATACAATAAAAAGGGTCTATAGATAAAGTTTAATGATCTTCTGGAACTAGAGTAATGATTCCCCAGGGTTTTTCCCCTCAGGGGGATACAACTATTGTATCTATGGGAATTAGCGCTCCCAGGGGGAATATGTGTGGGCCTGAGCTAAAGGTTAGGTAGGCTTCCTTTTGTTGTAATAAAATAGGTTTTTGTTTTGTTACGGACCATCTTTTTTCGGTCCACTGCTGTCCTGTTTTTCAGCACCTACTACTTTCTTCTTCAACTTTTTTCTTGTTTCATGAACTTCTTTCCTTGCTTACTGTTTCTGTGCTCCTTGTGCATAGATTCCGCGTTCCCTCAACTCCATACTAAATGGTGCCTTCCTCTTTCCTCTCTTGGAACATCTTTGTCGTGCAATTAAGGGAGGCTAAAACTTTCTTATATAATAATAATAATCCCCAGGGTTTGTGATGTGGCAACGCCTGCCAGGTGGTCGTGTTCTGGGATTAAAGCTACCATCAATTTGCACCCTACCTCTCCAAGTGTGACGCATTCCCCTATGACGATGCGATTTCACTGTAATTGTGCTCTTCAGGAAGATACAGCAAATGCATCCATGGGAATTGGCGCTCCCAGGCAGAACACTAGAGGTCTCGAGCTAAGAGCTCGGCCGGCCTTTTGTTGAAATAAAATAGTGTTTTTATTTATTACAAACCTTCTTTTATTCAGTTCATTGCTGTCCTGTTTTCCAGTACACCCTAATTTATTCTTCAACTGTTATCCTGTTTCGTATGTTAACTTGTTTCCTAATTTGCTATTTCTATGCGCAGGAAGTTTCGTGCAGAAACGCACATTGGACATAAATTCCACGCTCTTTCAATAATTCCATTTCAAATGGTGTCTTCCCTCTTCCTCTCTTTGGAACACCGTTGTATTTAAGGAGGCCTAAAGTAGCTCAAAATCTAATAACTGAAAATAAACGCTCTTTTGTGATCAAGAAGAATTTCGTCCTATGTATTTGAACATTAATGTTTGAACATTAACGTGAGGTTCGTATGAACCACGATGTTTGTGTTGTCAGCATAAAAGTGTCGTTGAGTCTTCAATGTTAAGATCTCACCACAAGACCATGGTCCTAATCTACCACTTCAGCATGGAATTCTTTTTAATAAAAGATGCCTGAGGTAAAAAATGTATAAATTATAAATGAGTGTAAAAAATTGCTACAGGAGCATTATTTATCTCATCAACTGTTAGTAATATTTTCGTATATTTTCCGTCTTCTTAGCTTTTTCTCAAATCGATTAGATGTATGAATAATAATACAATTACAGAGATCATCCTATCGAATATATCAACTCTACTGTTAGATTTGCGTGCAGTTGTTTAACTTGAAGTAATAAAACACAACACACCTGCTTCAGTTAGCCGAAGTTCAATTTAGTTTTGCAATGCCTTGTCAGTGCTACGAAGCCTTGTTTTATAAAGCTTCCAAGAAATGCTGCTGATGGAAGACAATAGCTTCGTCTTTGGTTTATTTTGCGGCTTGTTTTCAATTCATTTTATTGAGATCATGCCGGGGTACGCGCATGTGGGACACCAACATTATAGTTCACCTGTACGACTGGAGGCTACCTTGCAAACCGGCAGGTCTTTGAAACGAAATTCCAGTCCAAGATTCTTTCGTGAATTGTGGTTTTGTCTCGTGGCGTAACTTCTGCTTTTGACATCGCGAAGAGTTCAGAACTGCAAAATGAAAATAAAATATTCCATCAAATACTATAGTGCTACGTTCATGTTTTCAAACAATCGTGCGGATGAAAAATTGTATTTATTGCTTCCGTAACGAAGTGTCAAGCAATTTTTTACATTAGAATAGTTCACGGTATTGTCGCATGCAGTGGATATTTTTAGGAAAGGTGACTATACTATATTTCTTGAAAATTTCTGCTTGCTAGTGAAGAAAGAGTGGCGAGGCCATCAGTACAAGATTAGATTAGATGTTTGTTTAAGCCTTATTGACTATAACGTTACAAAGAGAGGAAGGAGGAAGGCAACATTTAGTATGGAGTTAAGGGAATGCAGAATTTATGCACAAGGTGCATGAAAATAGTAAGTTGTGAAAGAAGTTCAGGAAACAAGATAAAAGTTGAAGGCGAAAGTAGTAGGTGCTGAAAAACAGGACAGCAGTGAACCGAAGAAAGATGGTCCGTAACAAAACGGAAAACCTCTTCTATTTCAACAAAAGGAAGGCCTACCAAACCTTTAGCTCGGGACCTCACATATTCCCACTGGGAGCGCTAATTCCCATAGATATAATAGTTGCATCTCCTATAGGAGCGTAACAGTAAAAATAAGCCTGTAAGTCGTACTTAGGTATATACGGAAAAACTCGCATCATGTATGTTACCGAAGAAAGCAATCAAGGAACACAATTATTATCTTTAATTTTGGTAAAGACTGCTTCTAGTAAAGCAAGAAAAAGAGGCTTTAATTGGGTAAGTTTAGGTATGTGAAACATGTTATGAGTCCAATCATCACGCGGTATGTACATCAAAATACCGCTGCCATTACCATTCACAAAACGATAATGTTCGAGGGAGACAGAGGAGGACGCTATAATTGCCTCCGGCCGAACCCGCCGAGATAGAGTCCCAACGAAGGACCGTGACCAATTTGAACGAAAGCTTACTCCTCAAAGAGATCAGATGCTAACGCCGAAGGAAATGCTCCGTTTTAATAATCGCTTCAGTCATTATTTGGTCCTATTTCTTACGAAACTTATGTTAGATGTTCATGCAACTCATTCAACACTTTGACTGCGGTAGATAAAGCTGAAGTTTAATAAACAGCTCTAGTTTAAAGTCAATTGTGGTAAGCTATGTTGAAAATAGCAAACATGAACTGGATTGTGCTTTCATTTAGTTGTGATTAAGTATTTATGAAAATGAATTTGTGACTATATACTGGTCGGTCAGCAGCATATTGTAAATCCCCTCTGTGTAAAACCAGTGGGTCGCGTCACAGTCAAAGTGTTAAGCGTGTATCAATGTTTCCATTGAGGATAGGACCGCAATGAGTAACTATGGTACGACGCCGCTCTCTAAGAGTATCGTTCGGATCGGCCTCGTAATGGCGTCGTTACAGAGAGCGCGCCTCCCTCGGAAATGTGGACGAGGCATTCAATATTAGGTCGCCAGTCACGAGAGAGTGTTGCCATCGCTTCGCTTTTCCCTCGGGTACAGTAAGAGAGATCCATGACTCTAAGCCACCTTTTTATTATCAAAATGTAGAGCAATTACTTCCACATTCCGAGTGCAGTCACTAAAGAACCCAGCCACCAAATAACACTAAAATAACCTAAACGTGATCATTCTAATGAGTATGTTGTGAAGTGTTCCCTAAGGAGTAAACATTTCACATTTTTCAACATTATATTCGTCATACGACGCCTACGAGCCCGCTAAGTATTACTATTTACCTGTGTTCGTGTTGCGTGACCTCGTTCATGCCTCTGATTCTCGCGGAGGCTTACCTTTGTTGAGCCAAAGAATTTTGATCAACCCACCTTCCAGTCAGTAATTTCATACTGAGGTTCAGGTTTTCTTACTTACGTTTATGAAATAAACATGCAAGCTGTCACTTCTATTATTTTAGATTGAAATAAAAAGGTTTCTACTACCTTGAAATCTTACAAGCGTGGAACATACGATGAATTCTGATACAAAATAATTTTAATTTAAACAATTTATGATCAGTAAGTGCTGTTGGCATTCAGTCGCAAATTTTTCGGGGAATGATTCTCCGCTAATGATGCATTGAAATACGCCATTTTGTGATTGATTAATGAAACTTTGAAGCCAAAAAAAACTTGATTATGACTGTGTCATAGGAATATTTTAAATACTCGTATTTACTTACGTCCTAATACCAAGGCCCTCAGGGGGATACAACTATTTTATCCGTGGGAATTAGCGCTCCCAGGGGGAAAATGTGAGGTCCTGAGCTTAGAGTTTGGTAGGCCTTCTTTTTGTAGAAATGAAATGTTTTTTGTTTTTGGTTTGTTAAGAACCACCGTTTTTCGCTTCACTGTTCTGTTTTTCAGCACCTCTGACTTTCTTCTTTAACTTTTACCTTGTTTCATAATCTTCCTTCATATCTTTCCCTTTCTATGCGCACGGGATCCTATGTGGGAACACCCTTTGTGAATAGATTCCACGTTCCCTTAACTCCATACTAAATGGTGCCTTCATCCTTCCTCTCTTTGAATATCTTTGTTGTGGTAAAGGGAGGCTAAAACTAATTTATAATCAATCCCAATACCAAGGTGATGATTATCTCGAAAAGACATTATATGCAGGTATAGGATGCATGAAACGAACGCAGCGAAATGAGGAGGTGCGCATTCTTGTAATAATTTCACTAAAACAATCTGGCGAGAACCTCGTATTCATGGAAAAAGACAATGCTAAAAAACGCCCACTCTTAATTAATAATGAGTAACGTTAAACTCAAATATTCTAAAAAATTAGAACAAATCAATTGAATTTACTATCCGAAAAGACGCATGTAAATCTTGTTTGTTTTCGTTCAACAATTTCATTGAAAAGAATTGCATGGTGAAGGTTATCGAGCAAGGAAGTTAAAAGAACATCATTACCAACGTTATTTTCAGTATATTTATAACGAGAAAACAAGAGAAAATTTAGTCCACTGAAATATAGGCCGAATGTTTGACCCAGAAGAGCGTCAAGCAAGAAAATTTAGATGAGAACGAAAGCAGTCCTCACTCTCGGGAAAGAACTGCTTCCCAAATTTTATCGGATTTATATCAGGGAAACGTGAACGCCATAATTTTCAAGCACCTCAGCTCGTGAAATTTTGCTGACACCGCCCTGGAAAATGTGGGAGGTGCCTGAGGAGTTCCAACTTCTAGAAGTCTGTCACCGGTTTTTGCGCCTCAAATGAACTCAAGGAATATCTTTGTCAGACGATATGAACAGACGAATTTTTGACTGCATATATTGGCTATCAATGAGGATCTGAATCAAAGTAGTAGTGCATTCACACGATATCGTGAAATCTGAAAGCGAAGTCTAAATGTTTTTGCAGCCTAGAGCTTCGACTCGTTCTATTGAAACTTACAATTTTATCTCAAATCCCACGACGGTCATTCTAGAAGTCGTGGACCTCCTCAATTCTCATTCGATCGCAACACGGGTGGTTACTCGCCACCAAAGAAACGTTTCAGCGAGGTTTCTTTTTTCATTTCAGTTTTTTCATGTGCCCCGCCAGACTGAAGTTGGATTTTTTACTCTTTCAACAGTTATATCTGCAGTTTTATTCGAGTGCTTCTGGCGATCTGCCGCTAATGTGGTATACCGACAATAGTTTTCTCACACTCTTTCGTTTCGGCTTTTCTTAGCCTTTCTGAACGAAGAGTTTTGAGGCTTACGTTTGAAACAGTGTAGTCTTCATGCCATTAGAGCAGTTACGACCTGTCTCTTCTTACAGCTTTACGACGTTGTAAACCATTGTTCTGCCACATTTTTCATCCACGTTCTGGGAATCTAGCTCCGGTTTTGCTAATCTTGTGGATTTTTTAGAGCCATTCAAAAAATAGGCACAACATTTTCATTGTAAAGTTGTACTAAATTAAAATTTACCCTCATAACTTTACTACCGAAATTACGAGAAAAGTTTCTTATGTAGACGTAAATCAAGTTAAACGTTATAAATTTTCAATTCGTGTCTCTATCGGACACAAACTTATAAAAGTTACTTGTACTTGAAAAAAAATTGCTACTTATCCAAACGATTACTCACTGAGTGCCACTTCCCCCAACTACCTGTAATAATTCTACTGTCTTCTGAGTTGACAGGAGACCCTCAAAAGAAAGCATCAAAGATCCGTTAACTTGAAGCAATTAAGCTCGTATTTTTCGCAACCGTCATCTGGGGACTAATTTTGAGCCCGAGACGCAATTTCTTCTGGTGCCGTAAAGTGGCAGTTTGTTTCCGTCCGGTTGTCACCTCCAGACGCCACCGAAATTTTAATCTGATGTCATATTTTTCCCCTCGGTAACTTGAGTGATGAGGGTTCCCAAGCACTTATCATGCGATTCTGACAGGTAAAAAGAACATTCAGTGATAAAAGTTAAGTCGTGCGCGTTATGATTGAGAAATGCTTTATTCGGTTACAACTTTCAAACCTGGAGTAATTAAATGTTTTTATTGATTATAAAAATTTAAAAAAATTCTGAAATGAAAATAGTTTCATAAGAAAATATTGTGAATGATACGCAGAGTTTGCTGCAGGAAGACAATTGCAGTAATGATCGATCCCGAACATGTTAGTGCCCGAATGTACTTAACATCACAATTGCATACGAGGGCAGATGATTTGTTATCTAGGTAGGGACCTGCGTTGCATCCTGAGAATTTTACGAATCTGAAGTTGAAAAATTTATGGCCAAGGAATGCGTTGTGGTCTCTCTTCCGACCAGTGACGTCAAACGAAACTCGTTCGCATTGTTGCGACGCGACTACAATTTATAATGCCATTTATCCAGGCTGCGGCTGCCAACACTTAGTCGGACAAATTTATTCCTCTCAATATTAGGGCTCTGCTTAAAGCTTAAAATCATCGTTTTAGAGGAGCTCTTGGTCTGTGGTGGTGTATTTTTGTCCAATTGAAGTTGAGTCTTATTATTAAGTTGAACAATTTTGTATGAACAAAAATGATGGTGGATCAAACCTTGACAGGACTGCATTTTAGAAAAAAAAAATTTCTATTAAAGTGACGATTCGGTTAATAAATTTAATATGCGAAAGTAAAATAACAGCATTCGAAGAAAAATGGGTAAAATCAGTGACAGAAAAGTCACATAGCACATATACACTCTTTGTGAAGATAGACAATTGCTTTACTATAGCAATCAATCGGAAGATGAGTGTGTGTAAAGGCCTCGTGCAGCTTTCTTAGTCGCTCACTCAGAGGCCACTAATATTCCCTAAAATGGCGGCGATAACCATTTTCTAATAAAATAAGATGAACGGAACGTAGCCATTCCGCACAAAATTGGAAATAAACGTACTACTTAGTGAAGGCCTGGCTGCACAATATTGAATTTGATGTTATATTTTGAGCGGCTCAGCAGCATCGCGTCTTGATTTTCCTCTCCTTGACTGCCCGGGGACCGTCGTTTTGCAGACGGGCAGCGGAGGCGAGTCTACAATGGGCGAAACTTCCTAATCCTCCAGACCGTGATGTTTTTTCGCAGAATTTTGACACCTACTTGAATGGTATTCAGTAAACTTTCGGATTTAGGCACTAATTCGAATCTCTCTCAATATATTTTGCAAATTCGATGCATTAGCGCTTGTAAAATTTTTGGAATATGAAGTCTAATCACGATATATACATTAATAGACCAACGAGAGGAACGTTTAACAAATGCGCGGAAGTGCGATGACAGTTGCTTAATTGCGGACACTAAATCGCTCCTTTGCTGCTCACGTGATGTGTGTTCTCCAGCCCACGTTAGCCACTCGCGAAGTCTCACAACATGGTGCGTCCTCTGACGTTTACACTAGCACCAGTGCAAAATACTCATTATATCAGTGTGTAAAATACAGTCAATGCTGATTCAGTATATATCAGAAATTTCACTTCAATAGCCTGAATGGATTGCATATTCATATAAAAATTACATTGGAAAGGTTTGGCGATGATTAGAAAAATGTCAGAACAGCACTGAAGCGAATTTGGGTAACATGACGCCCCTGGACTAACTTTTCCGACGAAACTTTTACGTTTGACAGCTCCGTCAGCAGAGGGAAAACTCGCTGTAGCGTCTGACTAACAGAAATACATGACTTATTTTATTTATTAATATACTAGCGACTAGCGTGGTGGATTGTTGTCCGAATTTCAGAATAGGTTTCCTGTACAAATTGAAAGTCTGAAACAACTGGCCCTTTATCGACCAACATCCCTGCTCAAGGGTATATGGAAATCACTCACATTGCTCTTATATTCTAAATATTTCGATAAAAAGCTAACATTTACTGGGCTTCATATCTTACACTTCAGGAGAAATCACCGTAATATTTCATACAAGAGCCAACAAATTTGATAGTTATGGGGCTAAAGAGAAACACGAGCCAGAGCACGGTTTACTGGACTTCATATATTACAATATATGAGAAATCACCGTAATATTTCGTTCAAAAGCCAAAAAATTAGATCTTTTTAGGGAAAGAAACTAACAAGTGCTCGGTAGCTCGGCCGTACGGCAGCGTGTGGCAGCTCAGACATGAGTACGCCGCTTGTGGTGCCCTGCTGCTGCTGCTGCCGTTGCGCATTATGTCGCCTGACTGTTATGATGGCGCCGTGAATTAATTATCTCCTTCTTCTATGGGCGCCCTTCATGTTCCGGCCACGCGTGACCAAGGTTGTACTTTTCTTTTGTTTCCTTCCAGCCCGACCGAAACCTGGAACGGTGGCCATTTTTTGAGCTGGGTTTTAAGGCGTGGTTCCAAGATCTCGCAAATATTCTTGTAACGACAAGAGTAGGACATCCAGCGTTCAAAAAGTAAACTAACATGAATTTTTGTGTACGAAATATCATTCAACTCTCATACTACTTTTGTTAGGTGATTAATAATTTATTTAACGGTTTCACCTACATTCGAATCACTAATTTATTTTTCTCATGTCGTTCGTAGAATTGAAAAATACTTCAAAACATCTAGTTGAATTCATCAAATTCGTCTCATAATTAAATTCATTGAAATAATAAACATACGAGGCCAATACAGTCTAACATTAAGCAAACAAATAATCACCCCAAAACCATTCGATGCCAATTTTGTGTTAATTTATTGAGATTTAGCCTGGTTTTGAGCGACGCTATTCATTGAAATAAAGTGATGTCTCACACGATGCAACTTTTGGTGTGCGGCGCAGCTCTGCCACCGGCGGCCATGTGCGCCTGTCCCTCAGCGCAAGTTCTCCTCACGTTCTTCTCAATTGATTCCGTACATAAGGGATAAATTAAAGTTCATTCATTTATTGCGTGGCTCGGCAGCAATCTTTGATCACAGAAACAAAAATTTTTCGAAATTTTTGGTGATGCTTCGCTGTCATTTGTTACGATAAGGGCAAGAATCAACGTAAAGAGAAACATCTTGATTGGCTAGCGTTAATTGCGAGGCTTACGAATTTCATCATTAGTTCTGGAAACGTAAACAGACGATAATTGATATTTAGCAGACAGACATCACAAGCAACTACTATTGCATCCTCTATAATGATCAAAGCTTGTATTTAGGAACATAACAGATATTAAAAACGTCAGCAAACAAAAATTTGTATACTTTTACACAAGCATCCGTCAGACTCGCACAAGCATGCAGTACTGTTGAAAGGTGTGGCTGAGCCAATTGCGCTTTGATATTTATTTAACAGAGGCTCAATACAGTGATGTTCTTTGTGATGTCTGTCTGTTCAAAATTAAATTTCGTCTCTTCACCTTTTCTGACCTAATGAGAATTATAAATCACAAAACGTTTAGTAGAAATTCTGATTCTCTTTACGTTGTTTCATTCTTACTTTGAAAATTAAATTTACGAGAAATCTTCCAATTAGTGACAACGTACGTTAAAATTTACGAATTGCTTAATTTTTTCAATAATTCCATTGCTAGAAATTAAATTCGCTTAACATTTCATGTTAGGGAATTTTATTTCAAACCTTAAAATTTCCTAGTCCTTAAAGCGTGCTTTTAAAACAAAATGTAGATCAGTGCTAAAAATAACTGAACATGCACGCTTACCAAGTGCACGAAGAGCACTGTGTGCATTTGTGTTATTTACTCCAAACTTACCCTTCTTTGACTCTAATTAAAAAGTTAGCCGCAATGGGTTAAATTAAAGTTCAATATTAAACTCAAATACGACGTCAATCTACTCTAAATCAAAGCAGAAAACGGCAAACGTTAACTGGACCGTGCTTTATTTAGCTCTGATTAAGTATGTATAAGAAGTGAGTTTGAGACTACTGGTAAGTGAGGAGCATTATGAAAACTCCTTCCGTGCACACCGGCGGCTCATATTGCAACCAATGCGTTAAAATCTCGATTATTCTTCAAGTGAAGTTCCCAAAATTATTTTCCGATCTCTCTAACATACGTATTATAGTTTAGGTTACCTGCGCTCCTAAGTGGAAACCCAATCCATCCCCCACAGAATCTGAACACTTGATACCTTCCTTTTACTGAAAAACAATACAATAAGGATTTTTTTATTTTGTTTACGTTTTTTTGTTTGCTGCTGTTCTTTTTTTAAACAGCTAATACTTTCTTCAACCTTTATCTTGTTTCATGAGATTCTTTCCCATCATCTTGTTTCTTTGCATCTTGTGCATAGATTCGTCATTCCCTTTAACTCCACATAAATGGTGCCTTCCTCCTTCTTCTCTTTGGAACGCCTTTGTTGCGGTTAGGGAGGCTTACGCTAACATCTAATCTTTTTTCATAATAAACCTTTTCGTCTCCTCGAGAATCGAGATGTCAAACGCCTTCTTTTGCCAGCGTAGCGAGCTGTGCCCACCGAGATACCAACTTGTGCGCCCTCGTGCCGCCGCACGAAGTGACCAAGTTTCTCTGTAATTATCGCACAATAATCATTGAGCATAGATAGAAATGAACTCGCCATATAATAATAATGATGATAATTTTCACCCTTACCATAGTTAAGAGTGTTTTCATGCGTTTCATGCCCCTCGACTGAAGCGAAATTTTATTTTCTTCCCATTTTCAGTCAACAGTTTTACATCTTTTAATATTTTGCACTACCGTATTTTGCTCATACTACTGTGAAGGTGCTCAAAGTTGCACCCAAAATACAGTTCGTCTTAAAATTTCAATATATTATGTAAATAAGTTGTGACTATGGCGTCCCAAGTCGCGGCGAAGTTCACATTATCACTTCTCTCATCGCATCCTGCACTCTCGCTCTAATTCTGGGCGTTCTAATTTAGCAGGAATTCCTTAACTTATACCTGAATTTATGTGACGTTTGCAGTCGTGTCATCTCACTGTTTTGTCCAACAGGAGTGCGAGTTTCCGCCCTGAAACTTTTGGGTTCGGGCTGCTTCCCAAATTAAATGTGCTTCTTTGTTCAAAGAAGCCTCCTCCCCTAGAATACGTTTTACATGTTATTGGTAGAGCTTTTCCGTTTGTGTTCGTTAAATGCTGTTGCGTTTTTTGTGACTCACTCCTTGCTTTCCGACGATTGATTTTATTCAATTAATTCAAAACATTAAAGGAAAGAGTATAGGATTCCAATCATACATCGTGTAGGTATTTATTTTTATCACTGTAACTATAGTAGATTAATTTTTGATATTGTCATGAGCTGTTGTTCTGTTTTAAAACACGTTTTTTTCAAAAATACCTATTGATATGAAAATTTTTTCCCTAATTTTATTTGCAGCAGTCTATCACAAGACATCTCTCTAAAATTTGGTCGGAAAATTCAGTCACTGTAATCTGAGGGAACAGAGAAGCCGCTCCTGGTAACTCCAATTAGGAAAATGCCGAAAAGGAGAACCTAAGACACTGGCCGACCAGCCCTGGGTCCTGCTATAGGAGGGAATCTCTCTCTCCCTGTGATTGGCTACCAATTCCTCAAATGTACTGAATTCGTAAATTGAACATATAAAAACGTGTGAAAAATCCACAACGATAAACTAATATAACAATAAAGAAACGGTTTTTATAGCTTTCCACGAAACTGACGCTCTGATTTATAATAATTTTATCGTGATCGGGAAATTTGCCTCTCAATTTAATTATGTGCTTTAATTTCAAATTAATTTGGCTGAATTTTATATTTGATATAAGTATTTTAAATCGCTTTATAAGTTAACACGGAGAACCCATGAACACAATCCTTGCGTTTATAATTATTTTCCATGGGCTCCATTTTTGTTAAATTTGGAAAATATTCAACTTTGACTGAAATTTCATATTGTGTTCAATTCTAATTTTTGTTCAAGTTAGATAAATTGTAAATAGAAAACTTCTCGGTGTGTCCAGCAAAATTTATAATTATTTTAATTAATGAAGAATAAATAAGTCGTTTTTAGGAGCTCTGAGCTACGAAATTTATATATGCGGATACTTCAGTTATTGTCGTGGAGAAAAAAGATGCACTTGTGCTTAAAATTTTTTTCGACTGTGAGTCTTCAGGTGAGGTACGTAGATGAATATTATTGTGTAGGGTGTCAGTCGAATATATCAATGGCTTTATATTTATTTTTAAGGTGTACGAGTAAACAAATAAATAATTTAAAATTTTGTATAAATTAAATATCGAATGCATTCGTGAAAACAAGAAACTCTTATGAGTAGAAAATATATCCCAATTCATCTAGTCGTCTAAGGAAAGACAAATCAACTCAAATACTCATGTAATCTGAGTTACACTAAACATATTTTGGAGAGATGTAAATTTAGTTGGCATATTTCTGGGTCTATAGTACCCTCTCAGCTCTGTGCCTGCTAATTCCAATTTTCTTTTCTTAATATTCCATACATCCTATCATCGTAGGTTTGCCTGCCAATATTGCGTGCGCCACAATTCTGCGTCTGCTACACACTCACAAGTCTTTGACTTCCAATGCTGCGCGTTCGTACAATTCTGCGACTGTTATACCCCCGTGGGTGCATGCCAGGCAGTGCCGAGCGCTCCCAAGCGAGTTGAGGGATGTGCGAGAAATATTCATTTCCTGGTCTCGATAGCCTATATCGTCTCAGCCAAAACTATTTCCGCTCTCATCTTCCTCGTATGAATCGTGTTCAGCGCCCGCTTGCATCCCTCGCTTAGCCATCGGCTATACGAAACTCGGACTTTTCCTTGTTTATATATTTTTTCGCGGTATTTCGCCTTGAGGGCGATCGTTTAAAATTTTTCTCAATATCCTAGGGGATGCAACAATTGTATCTACGGGAATTAGCGCTTCCAGGGGAAAAAGTGAGGTCCTGAGCTGAGAATTAGGTAGGCCTTCTTTTTGTTTAAATAAAATGCTTATTATTTGTTAAGGGCCGTCTTTTTTCGTTTCACTACTGTCCTGTTTTTCAGCAACTCTGACTTTCTTTTTCAAATTTTATCTTGTTTCACAACCTTCATGATCATACTGTTTTTATGCGCACGGGATCCCTTGCGGGCACATCCTTTATGCGTAGATTCCACGTTTCCTTAATTGCAAACTAAATGGTGCCTTCATCCTTCCTCTCTTTAAATACCTTAGTTGTGGAAAGGGAGGCTAAAACTAATTTATAACCAATCAATTTTTCTCAATTTCTTGACTCGCACGGTTAGTTAATCATTTCAACGGGGGAATAACCCCCACTTCTCAGAAAACTAGTGACACGGTACGACTGGGAATCTGTTCAAATGTATCATTTCAGTAAACATGTTGTTTCATGGTTATCTAACTACAGCAGTGTCCCAATAAATTACGTGTATTTTCACCGCTTCTACTTTTTTTCGCTAAAAGTTTTCATTCCAGTGTGAAAAAATTTTGGTTTTTGCTGGATAGATATGTTTTTTTTCTCATCTCCCGAGTTTAATTCAACTACTATCAATAAAGTTCAGTTCGTCTGTTGAGCGTTTGAATTGGTGCATTTTCTTGTACTATATTTCGGTACTTCTTCGACTCAGTTCCGCCTTATGAAATAGTTAGGCGGACAACTGGATCGAAATTTTAACTTTACTTGGAGTTCCATACCAAATTGAAGAGCTTCGAATTTATCTTTGCCTAACCTGAATTTAATTTAGTCAATCTTGTCGTCGTGCTCATCTGAAAATTTATATTTTATTCGCTAGAAATAAATAGTGGTGAAATTATTCATTCACCTGCAAACGTTCAGCACTAATAGCTTTTAATTGTAATTTAGTTTCTTTGATTCCGAACAGTTTTTAAGCGTTAAAGTACGTGAACAAAATTGAAAATTCGGTTTACGGAAAGGAAATTTTCTGAAAAAACACCACAGATAAAATTTGAACACTTAGCCAAAATATTAAAAAACAAGTGAAGACAAAATATTCTTAATTGAGGCAAGGACGCAAAATACAAATAGCCAATCTCATGACTTTTCATTTTGGTGCCTCAATTCACCCGCTTTTTAATCAAATTCAAGCATGTTTGACGAGACATAGTTCTATTCCTCAATGCACCGATGTTCCAGTAGTTGCAGTTATGTATGTCTCATTTAAGAACTTACACTTTTGTCGTAGACTTCCCTAGTGGAGACACGTCTGGTTCACTCGTAGACCATGGCAACAAATTAGTTATATTTTCCTGAAGTGATGCTGTCAGAGTTTTAGACCCAAGCTTATTGTCATTGTCGTACTGCAATTGAAACCTAAGACAGAGCCAAAGATTTCGAGCTGAGAAAATAAATTTATGATGTAATTTCCTATTCATTTTTTATCAAATTCAAAAAATTATAAATAGTTGAAAGTTTCAAGGTTATCCCTTTATTTTTGCATGATATGCTGCTAGTTTCATTTCCTTCAATTAATCTGATAAATTTGGTAGTTGTACAAATGATAGGGAACACAACAATTGTATCTCAAGGAATTAATGCTTCCAGGGGTTTGATGAGGTTAGGTAGGGCTTCCTTCTGTTAAAATACGATAGGTTCTCCCTAAGTTGCAGACCATCTTTTTTATTCACCTCCGGGGGCAACACCTCGCGGGGCAACACCTCCTGCAAAGATCCCCGTTCCTTTAATATAAAATAAATGTGCCTTCGAGTATCCTCTCTTGAGAATACCTTCGTTGTGGTTAAAGGAGAATAAAATAAACCAGTAGTCTAATCTGTGCGAGTGATTTTGTTTTAATTTGTATTCTTGCTCCACTGTCATTTTAAATTTTGCGTGAGGTTGCATTGGCACTATTTTTCTCCGAATGGCTGACATTTAATGGACTGTAGGACTGCCATAATGCACACTCATGCACGAAGCCGGACCCTGCTTGATGGCTGCAATGCTGCAAGCTCGGCAGGCAGTTTTTATGGAGCCATCGAGGCAGAACTGTATTGCAGGTGTGCTTGGCTGCTGCTGTCGTTAATCCCATTTATGGTTTTTGGACCTAAGGGGCCTATAATAATAGCTCAGTTATAGTGCGCTGTTCTGTAGTAATATAAATAAGTGCCTGGACATTCGTGTGGTGTGGGGCACCCCACGGAAACATTCCTTTACGCGTCTTAAGGGCGGCTACGGCGTGCGTGTGTCTTGATGTGCCCTCTGTGGTGGTGGTTGTGCGAGAGGACGTGACCTGTGCTCGTGTGGCGAGGACATCGCTGTCTAGTTTCAATTTCAAATTGTTAAATTTGAATATTGCCACTGAAATTGGTGAGTGAATAGCATGTGAACCTATGAAACGATGCTCAAATATTGGCTCCTGAGCGTCAACAATTCGACAAGCTTGATGTTTTGCTCTACTCGAGTTTCACTTGAGTCAATTCTTCGAAGTCAGTTTCGGGACAAGATTTTCAGTTTACCCAGCGATGTGGGCGACTTTGATTGTATTGGGTACGGATGTGTTTGTGACAATACAATGGATGAAATTTTCTGGAGTCGTTTTGAAAGGAACATTTCTAGCTCCATCCCAAGTTAATATAACCTCCAGTCTCCAATCAGGCTTCCTTCGAGGGTAAAACTAATTCATTTACCGTGTCGCACTATGTTGACTCCATGGAAACAATTACTAAACGAAAGTTAGCTCGGTAGCACCACTCTTTCTTTTTCTTATAACCTAGCTATTAGAGAAATCTATTTTGTCAGTAGATGTGCTGGTAAACGTCTTCCATTGCGGAAGTATTATGCCTTTAGCCCCTAAACGTCATTTTTCCATATTGAGCGTTGTTCAATTTCATTCATCTGCTATTGTTTGATCTGTTAAATGCGTTTTCAAACGTTTCTGTTACTGCGGCGGTGTGAATTGTTTGAATTTCATTCGCTAATGCATTTTAAGTAGAATTCAACAATACGTTAAGTGTTAACCCTGAATTTTGACAACGTTCAAAAATTACACTCCATGTCAGCGAAGCATGAAGCTGCGTAACGTTTCGCTGCCCGAAAACTAGAAGTTGTATGCGGAGAGCGAGACAAAGGCTAATTAGTGCGTCTTCTCGTAAAGAAGTTGAAGATTAATCAAATCTCCTGAGAAGACTTCTGCTTTCTTGGTGGCCTCATTTGCATCCGCTGATAAGCTCTACACGTGGTATTCTGCTTCTGAAATATTCAGTAACTCGTGTTGTTCAATCTCCTCAGAGTGATACGACTATTGTATCAATTTATCTAAGAGAATTAGTGCTCCCATGGGGAAAGTGTGATGGCCCGAGCTGAGAGTTAGGTAGGCATTCTTTTCGTTGAAATACAATGTTTTTTGTTATGGACCACCTCTTTCGGTTCACTGCTGTCCAGTTTTTGAGCACCTACTACTTTCTTCTTCAAATTTTATCCTGTTTCATGAACTTCTTTCTTAACTTTCTGTTGCTATGCCCCTTCTGCGTAGATTCAACGTTCTCTTATCTCGATACTTAATGGTGCCTTCCACCTTCCTCTCTTTGGATCGCCTTTGTGGCGGATTGAGAGTCTTACACTAACCAATAATCTAATAGTCTTATCATGTTGTTCATCCTGTGTTGTGTCATTCTGGCGCACCCTGTTAGTCTGTCCGCGTATTTTAAAACTTCGTTGTCCTCTTATGATCGTACTAATAAAACTAAAACCAAATAAATTTTACCCAGATTCAAAATTTTGTTAATAAATGACTAATTCTATAACTTCGAGAACTATTCATTTAAGCCGGCCAGTGTTTACTGTCATAGTTTGCATGCAATATTTTACGGATATATTTAATTGGGCTTCATTTTCAATTCGTTGTTCTTTTGTATTTAAAATTTGTAATTTCAACACCTCTCCTTAATTATGGCTTCACTATTTCTGCGGCTTCTTTAAATGTCTGGAGATGAGTTAAAGTTTTGTGTTGAATGCCCTTCATACTCTAGCGGTGAAAAGGAAAAGCCTGGGGTTGGTTCTTCGAATTATTATCCGCCTCCCACGACAGACAAAAAGCACTTCACTTGGCAACTTTTTTAAAGGGCTCTTCATGTCGCTGATGTAGCGGCCCGGCCGAGATTTGTAGCCGCGCTGCCGGGGACGGCTTGCGCTCAGACTTACGATGAGCAATGTTCGAAATACGTTGGTTTTAGTTCTCAATTGAGTTTGTTTCTGATACCGAAGTAAGTTAACGCAATTTTGGTATGGGTTCGTCGTTAAACAAATGAAACTTCGTAGGGTTTTAGTAATTTGAAAGAGCTGTTTTTTCATGATTTTTTCAAATAGCTATACAGTGGGAGAGAAAAATAAAAATTAAATTTTCATTTCAAAGGCAGTTTTTGAGACCAGAGATGATCGTCTGAAGTGAATTGAGCTGAAAAAATTTCTACAGGTGTAAACTTCGTAGCGATAAATTTTGTGTTCATGTCCATTGTTTTCTTTTTAATGGAGGAGGAACTTCGAAGTAACCTTTAGGAAAGTGTCGGTGCTATTCCATCTCTTTTTAGAATCGTGACTTTGTCGCGTATGATCCTTGTATTAACTCAGATACTTCTCTTCATAGCGAGTCCAAGCTCAATCGAAGAGCTTGGGACCAACGATAATGCAGCAAGAGTGTTAGCTCAGACGCGGAAAAATGTGATCCTCGTGTTTCTCGACAGAAACCGTTCAAAACATGCAATTGGACACCGATCATTCTTTACCAAATCTATATACTTTACAATCACTTTTATCATCAACCTAAGTTCTTTAATAAGCAAGTGCAGTGTAACTGTCGCATCACAGTTTTGCAATTGTTTGAGTGAATGGTTCATTTTCCTTTCTTCGTCGTGAACGGTCTGCGAAATCAACCCCGGTGATGTGAATGCTCGGAACCTTATAGTTCCTACCACAATTTTATTGTTTTAAGTCTCTGCAACAAAAGTCTTGTCTCTAAAATGAATACTGAGGTAAAGTTCATGCCCCAAAGTGACGTACAAGTGCAGCAAGACAAGTTTCTACCGTGTTGTCTGATCGAAGTGACTACACCCTGCTCTTTTTATACAATAATTTATTCTTGGCTCTGACCTTACAGAATACTCCGAAAAGTAAATTTGTGAAAATAGATTGACTGTATATCACATTGTTGAAAAATTACGCCCGTTGAATCAGTTATAGCATGCAAGTTGCATGACAAGACTATAGTTACATGCATTTGAGAGCACATTTGTTTGGGCTAGGGAGGTTTAAACTAACATATATGCTAATAACTAATAACATCAGTTTTTTTAATAGCATGCGAAGAATATAGCAGTCTGTTGACTCCAAACAGCCATCTTTATTGCGAATGAGTGATGGATGGTGTGAGTTAACCTCGGAACTTAAAAAATGCAACTTGACTTCTAGTAATTCCACAGATACAGGACCGGGTTTATCCTCCTACTCTCTCCCTCTCTCTCCCTCTCTCTCTCACTCTCTCTCTAAGTAATTTCTGAGTTTGTTGAAGTTTAGAACTGTGAGCAAACTAAGCCCACTGGAGTTGTAACTGTTTCCATTACGAGGCTAGAAAATCCGCTAATTTCTCGTGAAACTCAAACATAGAGACAAATTAAGAACACGGTTGATGGTTCGATTACTTCGACGCGGTGGACGCGCCTCGCTAAGCCGATTACCGCGCTCTGATATTTCAGCGGCTTTTTCGTGCTTTTCGCTGGAATCCAAGTCGACGTCGAGATGGAATTTATCGTTGCGTTCGAATGATCCTAAAAAGTCATCATAAATCTTTTCGGTCGGTGAGTTCTCGATATTTTAGGCGGCGAAAATTTGTCAAAAATTGTGAAAGTCAGACACGAACTTCGTTTGAAAGGATTTAAAAAAATGTTAGTGTGTCGCTTCACTTTAAACTACCTCAGTTTTCACTACTATGGGAAAATAACTGGCTAATATTCTTACCCAAATAATAAACTAAATTGCCAAGCATCCTAACTTTTCAAATGATCCATGTGGGCCATTGTTTGCATTGAGTGCGCTGTATTAGAAGCGTAATAAAACGTTTGGTCAAATTATTCTTTCTCGTGAACAGTTTCTTGAACTATTAAAGGACAATCACAATTGAAAATGCTTATTAGAGTGAAAACCGAAACCCACAGGTTTATAGGACGATAATTTTGCCTCCATCCTAAAATTTAAATTTTAAGGCTCTGATTTTTGACCAATGTTTTGACTAATATTTGTGTTTCACCTGACGTCGATCTAATTCGCACCAGGTTATTTTTATCTATTTTTACCTGATGATAAAAATTTCAGTTTCAAATCTTGATAAACATTGCTCTTCATTACGATTTCTCTGACAGTTTTAATTCGAATTTTATTTCGTACGGTAGGGAAATTCTACATGAACTGAACCTGCGTAACACAGAGCCTCCTCTCGAATAACGTAATATTTTCCCATTACTCCACGCTCGCGAGTTCGAAAATTACATTTGGAATAATTTAGGATTCGACTTTCTCCGTTGCTTTTTGGTTGAAGAGTTCAAACATTTGTCATTTCACAAGTTCCATCGAGAGTTGATGACATCAGTGTTCGAAATTTCTGCAGTACGTTTCGCTGCTGCGCTTCTTCGTTAAAATTTCTGGTGGCATTCTTTGTGCATTATCTTACTTCCTCCGATGTGAGAAAATATCGAAGCCCGCTGAAAAATTATCGGTTGTTTACATTAACGTCTAGGTAAGCAGCCGGTGATGGTAGAAGTAATATTATTCCACGGAGAGAAAAGGTCCGAGCTAAAATATAAGTGAAGCTGCTCTCTCCTTTAGCGATGCATAAGACGGGTTCAAAGCACTGTGATAAAATATTATTATTGATTCGTTATTTCTCGTTCTACTCACTTATAAATTTGTTAATTGGTCAGAGCAGAAGGTCACTGCAGTGTATAATACTGTCAACTTGATGCTGCTCCACTAAATTGACATTGCATATTCAGATACGGTGAGAGTCAGATAATTTCTAGTAGCTTGGAACATGGCGTGAAGTGAGCAGAAAATTTCTCATTATGTGCTTGGAATGTGGTGTGTGTACTCATATAATCAGCGCACTGTCACCAACCGATTGACTCATTTTCGAGACTGAAGGACCCTTCATCAACACTTAGTAATGCTGTGTTAAAAAAAATTTATTCACGTCAATTCCCATCATTACTCTCAAACTTGAAGCGTGATTTTTGCTTGGCTTTCTCTTCCCTTATTCCCCTCAGGGGGATACAACTATTGTATCTATGGGAATTAGCGCTCCCAGGGGAAAAATGTGGGGGCCCGAGCTGAGAGTTAGGTAGGCCTTCTTTTTGTTGAAATAAAATGTTTTTTGTTATGTTAAGGACCACCTTTTTTCGGTTCACTACTGTCCTGTTTTTCAGCACCTCTGACTTTCTTCTTCAACTTTTATCTTATTTCATGAACTTCTTTCCCATCTTACTTTTTCTATGCCCTTTCTGCATAGATTCCTCATTTTCTTATCTCCATACTAAATGGTGCCTTCCTCCTTCCTCTGTTCGATACGCACTATTTTTTTGCAGGGCTTAAACTAACTTATAATCTAATCTATTAGGGCTTACCTTAATTGCAGGTCTCCTGTTCAGAGTTTTATAGACAATAGTTGCTATTAAATGTTTTCCATTTTCGATACTCTCACTCCTGCTTAATTTTGAGCTGAGGAGTGGCTTTTATCCCGCATTTGTAATTAAATCTCTTGGAACTGAGCTCGAGCGTTTGATCAAACCAGCCTCACACTCTCGCCTCAGCCCACAGCGAGATCACCTCTCCAGCGCTCCATAACTTGCGTCTCGCTTCGCAGTTAACTTTCAAGTATAATTAGGAAAACTTAATAGACTTCATTTTCGGAATGAAATGGTCTAGTCTATTTACTTGAACATTTTTGCATTCGTTATTACTCATCGTGCAGAGAAATGACGCGTGTCGAGCAGCTTTGGTATCCTTGGGAAGTTTTTATCAGTGAGGTATTGTTCAGAATTATTCGTTGCTCCAGTTTAATTGGATGTGGTTTCTGCTTCCAGGATTTATTTCTGCGGACGAACCAACACTCTGAATAAATCTTTAAGAGCCGGCAATATTCAACTTTCGGCATCTCCAAGAGGATACAACTATTGTATCTGTGAGAATCAGCCCTCATATGGGAAAATATGAGATCCCGAGCTTAAGGAAGGAAAGTTTATTCTTTTATTAAAATAAAATTGGTTTTACGATTCGTTACGGAAAATTTTCTTTCTTCTTCTTCCACTTTGATCGTGCTTCAAAAATTTGTTACCTAACATGCTGTTTCTATGAGCAAAGAATCTTGCGTGGATCATACCTTGGGCATAGATTCCCTGTTCTCTTAACTCTATACTAGATAGAGTTTTCCTTCTTCCTCTCCCTGGAATATCTCTGCTGAGGTTAGGGAAGTCTGAATTAACTGATATAATCCATCAAATCTAATCTTCGATTGTAGATTTTGACCCCTCAGGGGGATACAATTATTGTATCTATGGGAACTAGCGCTCCCAGGGGGACAATGTGAGGGCCTGAGCTGAGAGTTAGGTAGGCCTTCTTTTTGTTGAAATAAAATGTTTTTGTTATGTTAAGGACCACCTTTTTTCGGTTCACTGCTGTCCTGTTTTTCAGCACCTACTACTGTCTTCTTCAACTTTGGTCTTGTTTCATAATCTTCTTTCACAACTAACTGTTTCTATGCCTTTCTGCGTAGATTCCGCGTTTCCTTAACTCCATACTAAATGGTGCCTTCCTCCTTCCTCTCTTTGGATCGCAATTGTTGCTGGGTAGGGAGGCTAAAACTAACGACTAATCTAATCTGTAGATTTTGATAACTTTCCTCTCGCTCGTCTTGTTTCTTTATATCCACCGAAGTGTTATCGCAATGTACTGCAGACAACGTCAAGAAGTGTCAAACTGCTGCCACTCATTCTTGCAAATTTCTTCATCAAAAGAGAGTGGTAGATGCATCGAGTTGTTTTGCGTTTCTTTTCCTATACCCCGAGCTAGACAGGTAGGATTCATGAGCTCTAACAAAGAAAAGAGGAATTTTAAATGTACGCTTTTGCGTCTATTTGCACAAGGGCAGCATACATTAGAACAGGGGTCTCCAAACTTTTCAATACATAGGCCACATTTTATATTTCTCACATTCATGAGGGCTAAAGGAATGAAATATAAAAAAATTAAAATCAGTGCCGACGATTACCGGTCGTACGATAATTATTTTTTCCAGCCCACGACTCAGGGATTTGTTTGGCGGGCCGGATAAAGTTATGCGACGGGCCTGATGTGGCCAGCGGGCCATAGTTAGGAGACCCCTGTATTAGAAAATTATCATTTCTTGCACATCTCCCTCGCTGCCCCACGCAGAGATATAGAGTAAAATTTGCTAAACATTTTAGCCCACTTTAAGCTAACAATCATTTTCTCCGAATAAACGCTCAAATTAAAATCCACCAACTAACTGCTGGATTTTCTATGAATATGAGATCATTTGCAGCGAACAAATTAGCTTAATGTAAATTCGCTCCCATCTAACCAGATGAAACTTCTGGCACTGAGCGTTTTTCGAGGGTACTTCCAGATAATAAGTTAGCCGCGTAGCACCCACTTTTATTGCCTCTGAAGAGTTCTCAATATAATTTGGTGCCAACATTGCGATATTATTTTCTGACGAGACTGCTGCAAAAACTTGAAATTGTAACAAAGGAATATAGAGAGGCTTCATAAACATACTTGAAAAGTTGCAGATTGGAAATCATTTCTCCGAATTGGAGTTCAATAACTATTAAGAAATGTCGTAACGAAAGTTACAGGTTTTGAGGTGATGGTTGTTCGTTCATACGAGCCTTTTGCGGTAGTTCCTCTGCAACACTTCCAACCGCTCTCGCCTCATAGCAGAGTGATCTTGCAGTGTTTCATTTCTCTATTCATGTCCGTGAGTGTTTTTAGGAGTTGTTTTAACAAACTTTTCTGCATTAATGTTTTTTTTGCGCGCTGCGCGAGTTCTTTGGCTCTGAGTTCACGTCTCTGTGTTAGAATGTCTTTAAATTTAGTTTAACCCAAAAATTCGAACTTGTATCCTTCGTCAATACCAATTCGTAGTCTCTATGGAAGATAACAATGAATTTGAAGGATTTTATTGAGTTTGAATCCCTAATTATTTCATCGGCAAAAAAATCTGGCGTATCTGACGCTCTAAAAAATATTGAAAATTAAAAAATTAGGATAAAAATTTTCGCCGAATTCATTCGAGCACAATAATGAAAAAGGATCTTTTTTCCAATGAAGTTGAGGCATATCATTTTCGTCTTTGGTTCTCGAAGAATGATCATCTGATCACTGTTGATTTTGTAAATTATAAATGATCGTTTATTTTCTTACCGTTAGTCACCTACCTTATGAATAATGCCTGGACATAATGACGGTTACTCCTGAAATTTTTTCTCACCTAAGATTATTCCAAGTCCTCGACTCGTTCTACATTTCAATTACAAGAGCACAGCTAGCCTCGTGAATTATTAATCTGAAGTCTATATTTATTCTTCTAAGCTGCGCATTTCCCTGTTCTATTGTTCCCATGGAATGAAACTTCGCGTGAAGTTTTACATCGTGCTCGTTTCCGTGCGAGTCGCCGGCCTGCGCGCAATAATCGCGCAGTTGCCGCTCCAAATGTCTGCTGCCGCTCTTTCATTTCTCACAAACTAGAGTTTAATCAACATTTTCGTCCTAACTTAGTCGCTATTGAATTCCTTTCAAGCCACAAATTTCTGTTTAGCCTTTAGGTGCAGGCAGGAAGGCAGGCAAGGGAAGGAGAGGGAAGCGAGCACCAGTTATGCTAAAACGGAGACGGTCGGTCTGACCGTGTATTCTGGCTGGCGATTTACGCCCGAATATTCTCGCGCTGCTCCGGCTGTTCATAAGCCGGGTCGCATGAGGCATAGATGAGTGCCTCCAAGGGTGCTTCGAATTGCTCAGCTGTGTCACTTGTTAACCATTCCCCATTGGAGTGAAGCTTCCCTCAAGCTCCGGTTCTGCTCCTCAGGTGCTGTAGATATTCTGAGGACGAGTTTTTTTGATGCAGAGTTTAAGAGCAGCCCATGAATGCAGTTTTTGTCAAGTTGTAGTGCTGCAATAATTATTGTTCGATTGTTGTAAGGCATGAAGAACTACGGTGACAGCAAACAGGATTTTGGTCGCTGCCTGATCTAGGAACCTTGCTAAATATTAGCTTGTAGTGACCGGAAAGACAGATTTTGAGCACTTCCTGTTTTCTATGTATCTGTTCACGGGACTCAGTCCGAGCTCCAACTCGCATTTTTTCGAAGCGGGCTACGTTACTTTGCATTTGTTTCTTTGCACAGAGATTTTCACGAAGTTATCGTGACGATGTTAAGTGAATTGTGAGATATGCGCGCCCGGCTCCAGTTGGTCTACGGTAGTATTTTCCACTGGTAATCTGAAACTTCTTCCAACGTTAAATATTTACGCGAACTATTATGTGCGTTGAATGCGAGTACAGACTCCTGTGTACATTAAGTGTGTACGTCGACTATAATTTTCATTTTGTGCAATTCAATGTTCACATTGATTTTTCCGTTAGTTTTGATGAATTTTCATCCAAGCCCTAGGGTATGTAGGCCTTTCTTTTGCTGAATTAGGATTTTTTCACTCAATATCTTTTTACCGTTTAGTGGTGTCCATTTTCACAACACTTATTACTCTCATCTTCGATTTCATTCTTTTCATAAACTTTACAGAGCGAGTAGATACATTTTAGGCATAGATTCTAATTTTAATCATCCCTCAAGTAACTGGCAAAATGCTCACATTTCTCAACGTTCCATATTGCTCTGTTTGAGAGATTCAGGGACCAAGTCTCAGGAAATCATCTTAGTAAAAAGTGATATGAAGATTGTTCTAAAGTGTCTAATTTTTGACATCTTTCTATTATGTAGTCTTATGCAAATCATTTAGAATAATGTTCAGGATCTTAACTGAACGCGGACCCAAATATTCCAACTTTTTAAGGACGAATTCACTCGCATCAAACGCGAGGTCTCGTTTGAAGGTTGCGAGGCAGAGAAACTCATTTTCACAGATGCGTCGTCGCACTCAAGCCTTTAGCAAATTGGCAAAGAAAAATTAGCGATAGCTCGCTGTTCTCATGTTACCTGGGTTTCTTTGTCAGCAAAAGAGGCTTCTCTGCGAGACCGGAATTTTTTGACAACGAAATATGGGTATTTTGCCCGATGGATGAAAGAGTCCACCTGAGCTTTGAACATGCAGGGATAGCAAGCTGAAAATTTGTCTTCTGTCTCGCGGCGTGCTCCAGTATTGATGAGAAATGCAAGGCTAAAATGAGTCGAGGATTGAAAGTCTTCAGTACTGACATTCGTCACTAGTACCAATAAGCAAAAACACCTTTAGTTGTTTCAAAGCATTTCTGGTGATGGATATTCATCCAGTTGAGATATTTATCATGAACTATTTTTCACGGAAATATTTAAGGAGTCAAGCATTCAAAATTACATTTCAATATTAACGGAAACTACTACGTACTACGCCTTCTTTCTGTTTTTTATTACTTTAGCACTGGCAACAAATAGCCGCGAATGTACAACTGTTGATTGCAGTTTCTCTTTAAATTCCGAGTGATTAGCATTGGCTTCCATGTTCATTCTATTCCAAAATTTGAACCTTCGTAATTGAAAAGCTTTTAATTTAGCTTGTAAGCAATTTTTCTCTTTGGCCCTTTGATTGTTCGTTCACTGATGGTCTTTCGCATGACTTCAATGTTCACTGTAGTTATCGATGCTCATCACTGCCAAGTGAGGAAAAGTAGTCAGAAAACGAGGTATGTTTTATTCTGAGCTGAAAGAGCGAGACTGTGTAGCTCATGTGAATAGGATTTACGAAAGTTTTTCGGTGCTCTAAATTGACCCCTTAGGGGGATACAACTATTGTATCACTGGGAATTAGCACTCCCAAGGGGACAATGTGAGGCCCCGAGGTAAAGGTTAGGTTGGCTTTCTTTTTGTTAAAGTAACATAGGTTATTGTTTTGTTTCGGACCGTCTTTTTTCGGTTCACACCTGTCCTGTTTTTTTCAGCACCTAAACTTCTTTCTTCTTCAACTTTGATCTTGTTTCATGAACTTCTTTCTCATCTTACTGTTTCTATGCCCTTTCTGCATAGATTCCACGTTCCCTTAACTCCATACTAAATGGTGCCTTCTTCCTTCCTCTCTTTGGATCTCATTTGTTGATGATAGGGAGGCTTAAACTAACTAATAATCTAATAATTTGCTCTAAATTGAATAACACATCGAATGCACAATGCGTTAAAACATTACGCTGAGGAGCATTTTTATGCCAAAGTTTACTTACAGTCATACGTGCGTATCAACTAGGGCAGATAATTTTGAAGTTAAGGAAAAAATTTTACTGAGTGGATCGTAGACAACTAGTGCGCTCTCATTCCAAAAGTTTATCCTCGTGCATAAAATTCAGGCTAGTAGTATACTATTTCAAATGGGTGCACCATCATTTTCCAATTGACGTGAAGGCCGAACACGTGAGCGACTCGGAACCGACTGGCTCAGAAGCGATGTGGCTTAATTGGCGCTGCTGAATTGGGTCGTCTCGTGAGGTGAAGACCCTCTGATTGAGAAATCCAGGCAGGAGTCTTGAGCTCAATGGCTTGCCTGAACTTGGCTGCTGCAGCACTGGCACTCAGCTCTAAATCTCATCTGGGCGAATAATGGCTTCTAGCACGGACAGTAGATAACTCTCATAAATTTTTGCCTGTTAAACGGATCTTACGTACGAGCAGACTGTATATTAAACCGAGAATCTATTCCTCGACAAGATAAGGGTCGTTACGTTGAGCTATCTACATATGTGAATTCATAGGTGCATTCACTCTGCAGTTCTGGTGGCCAATCATTCGAAGAGACGGCCATTAGTCTTCTTTATTGGCGTTTAAAGACGTATTCCGGAGTGCCATCTGTTAAAGTGATTCATCGCACTCATGGTCCGGCTGGAAGAGATTACTGCTCTTTTTGGTGGCGTATGATGTACGGCTTTCAGTATCGCAATTTTACCAAAACCATGTGCTTTGGTTTTTCTTACCATATGCCTGATATAAATTTGAACCTTTTCAGCCTCTTCAAATTTGATACCGTTCCTGCGGCCGGTCATTGTCTTGACTTTATTCAAACTAGTTCCTTACCAAAGCTTGGCAATAATTACGTTAATCGAATGTTCAATTACGCTCTCCAGGTTTGCGATCGGCTCGAATGATTACTCAATTATGTGCAGTCACTCTTTCCTGTCACTCAGGATATCGGATGAATTCAAAGAGACAGTCACGTGGTAAAAACGTATCTGTCATAAAATTCCCACTGATAAGCTAACGTTATTCTGTAAACGTTCTTATAGAGAAACAAAACATTGTCAAACCTAACTGTACGCGTTGGTTTCGAGAACTCACACCACAGCTGCGAAATGTCGAGAAATATGGTCTATGCTGTAAAATTATTTGCGAATGCATTACTTATTCGAGGTTTAAAAATTGCTGACGCTCATGTTTTCCGTATAATGACCAGATAAAATGGAGGCAGATCTCTCGACCGTACATTTTGCCTTTGTGTATAATTAATTTTTATCAAACGGCTCCGAGATAAACATGTGGAATGGGAAATTTATTAACGTGGATGTTGCTGAGCGGAAGAGAAAAGGTAAAAATGTAAATTGTCGCACATGGCAACAGCTCTGCTGCGTACCCTTGGTTTTGAAATTCTCTCGGCAAGTTTTGCACACCACGTCAAAAGTCGGGAGGCTTACAGCTGAATGGAAGGAATGATCCAGTTGGAGAACACTGGACAATTATATCTTAAAAAACTCGGTTGATAGGGTTTTTGTAAAACGAAATCGCATGATGGTATCACAGAGTCTATCTTGAAGGGAATGACATTCTTTGAATATAATATACAGGGTGTTTCAGAACAAGAGGTACAAAATTGTGCACCAAGTAAAAAAAGACCAAATAAACACTTTTTCTTTAAAGTTTTCGGAAAATAATTCTGGTATTTGAGATAGTAGGTGTTTAATGTTTTAAAAGAAAAAATTTAGTTTAGCATTTTAGTATTTAGTATTGCCAATTACTGGCAATATTTAGTTTGAATTTAAGTTACAAACACTTCTCTTCTATGAGAGCTTACACTTATAGAATTTAGTTTAAGAGATATTTGATAAAAAAGTTTTAGCAAGAAGGTTTTAGAATGTTCCAGATCGTACTACAATGTTACTTCTTGTATTTCATGTTGGCACTGTTCAGTTTCAAAGAAACCACGACGCCGGTAACATGAACCGTTTAACAAATGCTGAAATGACAGATATGCACCTTGCTTATGGTGCTGCTAATGGCAATGCGAGACATGCTATTACTCGCAAAGTAAATATTGCGAGTAATTATTTAATTAAATGTCAGCCTTTAAAACAACAAGCAGCTAATATCTCAAAAACCCAAATTTTTTTCGGATCATTTCGTAGAAGAAAAGTGTTCATTAGGCCACTTTCTACATGGTGTGCAATTTCGTACCTCTTGTTCTGAAACACCCTGTATACATCAAAACAACCT
This sequence comes from Morinoia aosen, assembly GCA_030386875.1. Classification (NCBI taxonomy): domain Eukaryota; kingdom Metazoa; phylum Arthropoda; class Malacostraca; order Amphipoda; family Talitridae; genus Morinoia; species Morinoia aosen. The sequence goes on along the minus strand of CM059571.1, from coordinate 15,405,380 downwards.
GCCTAAATGGTGAATAAATCTGATCAACATGCGAACTACTTGGTAACCACATTGGTCACTGAGGCGATCTACTTTTATGCGGGTGACCCACCGCAGGTCACAAATTACATTTTTAATAGTATTTACCCTAGACCAGATAATGCCACTTGTTAAAAATTATCAACCTATTTAAAAGTTGAATATTGAAATTTAATTTGATCGGAATTTAATATCATATTTCAGTCCAGCCTGCTGCAGTGAACGTTCTAAGAAAGCTCGAAACTTCAGAGCAGCGGTGCTAATCGGGAAATTTTCCACAAAATGACAGCACACAGAATAAAGAACATGATGAAATTGCTAGAAAATATAATGTACATATAATTTAATCGACTGTTGACATGTTTCCGTAAATGTGCGCGAACGTTTTTTCACTTGAGCTTTTTGTGGAAAACACGTCACTGATTTGTAGAAAATGCGTTAGGAATTAACTTTGGTTCAGAGCAGCGTTTATTTTATTCTCTATTGAGAAAGTATTATTTTCGCATTGTGAAGACTCCTTAGGACATAAAAGGTCTCTGCTTACCGAAGTCTCTTCAATTGTTAGCTGGGATAAGCGTTGATGGAAATTGATTGAAGCTTGCCCTCTTCTCAGAGCTTCAAATTACATGTAGGAAAAAGTTATTATGCGTTTGTTGCTCTTGATTCCTTAAAATACGACGCGTTCTTTATAATAAGCTATATTGAGTAGGTACTGCATTATTGACTCTGTTTGGTAAGGATATTAGTTTTTCTAAGCACGTTCATTCGTAAGATTAGAAAGATAGAGCGTATTTTACTAAGAATAACTTTAATTTGTCTCGAAGAGTAAAAATTTCTCACTCTAAATACACCAGAAAATAATTTGTGTGACGCTGTGAGTGCTATTGTGCTCCGCCGATGATAATTATAACTCAAACATCAAGTGCATGTAGCACCGAAATCCTACTTGTTACCCTCAGGGGGATGTAACTATAATAGCAATAAGAATTAGCGTTCCCATGGGGGAAATGAGAGAGCATGAGTGCTTGGGAGGCATTGTTTTGAAATAGAGTTTTGTTTTGCTACGGACCATCTTTTTCGGTTCGGTGCTGTCTGGTTTTTCAACACCTTCAACTTTTTAAACTTTTATATTGTTTCATGAACTTTTTTCGCAGCTTTCTGCTTCTATACGCAAGAGGTCACGTGTGGTAACCCACCTTGTGCATAAATTCCGTGTTCAATTAACGCCGTAGTAAATGGTACGTTCATCCGTTCTCTCTTTGAACACCCTTGTTGGGGCTAGGGAGGCATAAACTAACTTATCATCTAATTTACGAACTGTTTATTAACTCCTATTCTCATCAGTGAATAAGATCGTTATAAAAACGTTTAATTTAAATATCAAATTAGCTCCTGCGGAAGCCAATTCTCGATCTATTCATAGGAAAATCTAACTTTTTTGGCAGGCAGACTTAATCAATCTTTTGCCCATTATTACTATTATATGCGACGTTTCACCACCAAAGACTCTGCAGAGGTGTTTCATCGGTACGTGTAGTCGATATTATCAATCATATGCTACAATTTGAAGTATCATTGCGGATGATATTATTACGATTCTCGATGAAGAGCTTCTCGTTTGATATTTGAAATAAGACTTACGTTTGTGATACTTGATGAGACGCTGACCTTGAGCTGAACTAAAGGGATTTATCATTCCGATTTTGAGCGGCAATTTGTAACGTCAGCTGAGAATAGCAAGACAAAACGCGCATTTGATTGAATTTGTATGGCATCAGTACTTTATAAAATACAAGCTCTCTACTCGGAAAAAAACAGATTGAGAATTTTAACTTTTTATGCCTTGCTATGGTCAACCTTTCAGCTTGATAATTGTTACTGTCATGACACCTCAGTACAAAAGTTAAAATACTTTCAAATTTAAGATCGCATTGACTGTTAGCCGTCCCGTAACTGGTCTCTAATAATCACGGATGTTATTTGTAAAGCAGGAATAGGATGTAGTCAATCCTCGAGTTACACATCATCTTAAAGTGAACCTTATTTTCTATGATAAAAAATGTACCCTAGCTAAACTCGGTAATTCATATCTTGTACCAAGCACTGTGTTAGCCGAACAATTGGAGCTAATTTCTGCGGATAATGTGAGCACTGCACAGAGTGATGCATTGCTCGCATATTGACTGGACTGGACTCACCATCAATAAGGCGCTGCCGCGTGCGTTGCTGGAGCATTAGAAGGGGACAGTAATTAGCCCAGCATCTGGAGGTCCGGAGACACAGAAGGAGTCCGACTCTCAGGTGGCGACCGCACTAATTATGCTAGGGGACTCCCGCAGCATTCATGACGTGGTCAATATCGGAGCGGGAATTCAGTTTTCCACAGTAGCGTTCGATGTTATTGGAAGCGAAAAACTCCGCGCATATTTCTTTGCGCTCGGATTTAATCCACCATCGATGCCATTGTGGTGCGCCGCTCTGACTTAATGAGAAAACACTGGCTAAAAATATTCACAATACAGTTGACATTCATCGAAACCAGTTTCATATAGAAAATATCACATCGTGACATCGTGATAGTGAAATTTTATTCATATGCTTTCACACGGAAAAATTGGATTTGATTGCATATCAAAGAAATTGTAAACATTAAATCCTTTCTGAGATGAGAAGAAAAGTGCCAAACTGAAATGGGATTTTCATCCTCATTTATTCTTTACTAATTAAGTGGTCTCATTCACTTAGGGTATGTTCAGAGCGCCACGAGAAGTCATTTCTGAGAGGGTAGAAATCAGCAAAATAATTTCTATAAGGCTGGTGTTATTTTTTTGTTCTTGTTCAATATTGTGCCACTAAGAGAAATCCTACAAACGAAAGTGCTTCAGTGTCATTGAACTTCTTAAAGCTAATCAGATTAAGATTAATTCTCGAATCGCGCACCCGTATTCGAAATCAAGTCTTTTACAGAAGGCTTGCCAGAGCAGAAAATGCTTGGGACGATTATTTTTTTTACCTCGCTTTCCAGGTCATCTGAAGCTTCAAATTTACTTCTTAACTCTACACGATGACGAGTGAAAAAAAATAAAGATGGTAAGGATGTAGGCGCAAAAAACCCTGACACATGATCGTCCTTTACTAATAATCTGAAGAGAATAACTTCAGTTGTGAGTAAAACTGGAATCATATTCTGTCAGAAAAAAAATGTAGCAAAAGCTCTTACTAAATAGGTTTTTAGGCTCAAAATCGTTCCTTGGTGTCGACAAGATAGTTGTTTTTAGCGTGGTACTCATTGCAGCGAAGGAGGTGACCAGGAAACACGATTTGAATAATTGTGCGAGTGCTCTGCTGCTCGCGTGATATCATTACATGCTTTGTGTGGCGTACAGCACGCTGCGTAGTGCTATTATAAAGAAGCCTCGCTGTCAGTAGGAGTGCATTCCCTCTTTCAAGCTTCTGCGTTATTGAAAGATAATTTTCATTACTGACCTCAGATGTTCTTCATACTCTGATTTCTCGGTTCTTATCGTAGAAGTAATTAGGTGTCTCAGACTACAGAATGAACTCGTCTTGTACATTTTTGCGTATCCACGACGCAGAAAACTGAGCAATTAAAATTTAGCATATGTTAGGGACCCAATACGGGATTTTACTTGAAATTGTTTACTGGTCATATTTATTCAAAACCCAAACTGGAGCCACACGGACACTCCAAACCCCTAGTCGTAATAAATCACTGAATAGAAATCTATTCGCGCAGCGACTTATCATTACACGCTCTGCCTCAATTTGTGAGCCAACGTTCATTCGGTTGCGAGCTCGATCTCACAAGCAATTAAAGGGACAAATTTCGCTGATGGCACGAGTTTGAAACTTCGATTACGATGAACTTCGTCTGTAATGAAGTGAGCGGCTTTGCTCCTCTTTATGCCGTTGAGGAGTACACAGCGCGATCTACTCTGCACTTGTTAGAAAACGCTCAGTACAAAGCGCCGCCTCAATTTCGACTCTAATTTACTGGGATGCTTCGTCAATTTTTTGCAGCCTCCTTCAGCTGCTGCCAAAAAATTCTTGCCCATTCTTACGTAGATTGCTGCTCTGATTCTCATAAAACACAATCCCAGATTCTGATTGAGCGCGTGACCGGGCGTGCAGCAGGTGCGGCGCTGGAGTGTCGCTTAGACCCAGGCAATTTTTCTTAGTATGAATGACACTCTCGAGGCAAACACGTCAAATGATATATTTTTGTTGAGAAAGGGCTTTCATTTTCCCAATATTTTATTCGTTTGGCACTTCTTTAACTTTTTTTAAATTTTCGCGCATTCTCCATGCTTCTACAACCATGTTGGAGGACTCCTATTATATTTTGAGAAATCTTATAGAAGAACGTTTTCTTGATACTTTTATAACAACCTAACCTTAATGTTGAGGCGTTGACATCTGCTGATTGGGAAGCTGTAAAGCAACCTGGCCTTGCGTGTCCTACAGTACTTAACCCTTTTACGCCCACATTTTTATACTCATATTACCCTTATCACAACCACTATCACTAAACGGACACTGGCATTAGGTAGTCACTGTTATCAAGATGTGGAAGGAACTGCCACTCGGCAGTGCAGTTCAAAGGACACATTAGTGAACAAATTGAATAAGAAATACAATATATTATTGTTATTTTTGAAAGAGGACCGTACAGTCCACTTGGGCGTTAAAGGGTTAAGGGAGCACTCGTGTTGAGAGCAGCGCGGCTCGGATAAGGCTTCGAATTTGCCGAAAATAAATAATTGGATCAGTGGACTTGTCTACCAGGTACAAATACTATTCCTAAGAACTATAGACACTTTGAGATCTAACAAGAGTGTAAACAAACTACGGACACTGGTCGAAATCTAACTCTAACTCTAGTGCGAACAACTACTGACACGTCGTGAAGTAACGCGAGTGGGAAAAGCTACGGAAACGTTGCGATCAAAATCTAGGGCAAAGAACTAGATGCCAGTCATTAGCGAGAGGACCGTGACAGAGTGGTGTCCTCTAATGTAATGTGACTATCATCTCTAACGACGCAAGCCCTCCTGGACTAGATGGAAGTCAGTATGCATTTTCGTTACGTTATTCTGTTTCAGATTATTTGTTCTGTAAGCCAAATGTTCTCGAAGGTGCCACCAACACTGAGTTTAAGCGTAGAATGAAAACAATTCAAAAACGGTTGTGAAAACGAACTTAAAACCTTTTAAACAGTAGCCTCTCGAAATGATGGACAGTAATTTTCTTTTGGCCACAATCTGTTGTTTTTCCTAAACTCGTACAGCACTCTTTCTGCCCAGTAATATTGCGTGCTTGATTATGTAAACAAAGAAAAACTCTATCTTTAGCGTGATTTTTTTTTAGATTCAAGTGGAGCGTTTTCTCAGCTTGTGCGTGCAACAAAGTAACAAGTCTTGCTCGTTTCTTGCGAGGCAGCTCAGATGTGGGCAGCGGCTTGCTTCAACTTACTGCTACGTTACCCACTGCTGGTCACAAACTCAATTTTCATGAATACTTCACGAAAGCTATATAAAAGCATGCTCCATCTAATGTTTACCATTTTTGGTTAAACCCTGGATTATCTTCCAATTTGAGTTGAGTAACGAAGTTTAGTTTAGCCAAGAAACGAGTCAAATTACGCTGCTGCAGCCAGCGTGGAGTGAGATCTTCGCTGGACCGAGCGCTGCCTCCTGCAGACGAGGCGCGCACGAGGCACTCGCCTCCGCTTAACGACCTCGTCCTAAACTATAAAACTCGAAGAAAAACTGCTCTGTAGGAATTATCGCGAGTATGCTTCTTTCCTCAGAACTAAATTATGGCGTTAATAAGGCGCTATGAACTCCGAAGCACCGCGGAGAATGGTTGAAGAACTTTATAAACTCTTCGTGGGGTGCTTATAAGTGTTCCGCGTTTTTAGGAGCATCTCGAGGCATACGATAACATTACCGCATCTTTTTCTCTTGCTGCAGTTTTCTCTTTCATCGTCTGTAAGCGCTCATTCAAGCTCAATATTACTTCGAGGGTCCGCAAAAAGTACAAATAATTTGTGCCCAGCACCTAAATGTATGAATAGAAAATAATTTAGGACTCTATTAAGAAGGCAATACTGCTCTGTGAGTGATTCATTGCCTCTAAAATTGAGACCAGCAGTCAAAGCTCATAAAAAGTGTCGTCGATTTTCTGAGCGAAGTACCCAGTTTAATCTTCTTGCCCTTTTGTAGTCCTTCTCTGAAGATTCTAGCAGCAAATTAGGGCAGGGAATGACAAATATAAATCGCTGCTGAATTTCTTGGAATTGAAATCTGCTACTGGAGACCGGGCTTCCAGCTCCGTAGATTGATGCATTTGCCCGAGTTTCAAAACTCATCTTCAAAGTCGGCGAATTACTTGGAGTTCCCTTTCGAGGCAATGTTGGGGCTGGGGTAGTGGCAGTGCTGCTGCTTGTTTTGATGATGGTGGCAGTAATAACGATCGTGGTTGTTTTAATGTTGGTAGTATAGCTTTAGCAGTTATTATGATGGTGGTGAAAGTTGTAGCATTGGTGGTAATAGTGGTACTGATAGTGGTTGTTCTAATTTTTGTGATGAAAGTAGCATTGGTGGTTGTTTTGATGGTGGTGGTGGTAGTGGTAGCGTTGGTGGAGGTTTTAATGGTGGAGATAATGGTAGCATCAGTGATTGTTTTGGTAGTAGTAGTAGTACCGTTGGGGGTGGTTCTAATGTTGGTGGAAGTAGCAGCATTGGTGGTTATTTTGATGGTAATGGTAGCGTTAGGGGTTGTTTTAATGCTGACGTTGGCAGCGTTGATATTTTTCGATGGTGGTGGTAATGGCAATGCTGGTGCATGTTTTGATGGTGGTGGTAATAGCAATGCTGGTACATGTTTTAATGGTAGTGGTAATGGCAATGCTGGTACATGTTTTAATGGAGGTGGTAATGGCAATGCTGGTACATGTTTTGATGGTGGTGGTAATGGCAATGCTGAAACATGTTTTGATGGTGGTTGAGTCGCGTTGCTGTTTTAGACTCGTGATCGTAACACAATTCATCAAATGTCAAAACTCCTACAACCCCGATCGATGCCACGCCAAAATCCGAACATTTTACAAGCATCTATTGTTGTATTTGTCGTTGAGAATCGCTTGAAGTTTTCTCTGGAGCACAGAAAAGGATTAATGGGAGTCTTCGTAAAAGCTTTTCCGAAAGTTCGGCAAAGCCCTCACCCTTGCTGTGAGAGCTTCAACAACTCCATTGTTCTAAGTCGTTATAAATCCTCACCATTTCAGAGTAGGTAGGATCTCTTTTTGAGATTTTAAATAATTTCTGTTTTCCTTTTTTACTCTCTGAGCTATGTTATGTTGTCATTGAATGATTCATTGCTCGTTTAACTACCGATGGACGTGTGTGAAATTATGTTTCTGTTCACAATCGTTAGCAAAACTCATTTTCTGGAGAGCATACGAAAGGGCTCGACTCCCCTTGCTGATATGCAAGTATTAGCTCAAGAAAAAAAACCAAAATTTTTTAATATTTTCAGTATTGTTTCGTGTTTGAGAGTTAGAAACAGACAAGTTATGATCACGAACGGAAAGCAAACAAAACTTGTTTTGCGGTGTAATTTGTCTTCTGTTCCCAGTGGTTTAGCCTCTACTCTTTCAAGAACGAGCTCACTCTGAAAAAATCTATCGTCTTCATTACTTTAAACTGTAGACTTGAGGGAATCCGCCAAACCTGATACAGATCCCACACTACAGTCATTGATATTGTCCAGCAAAAAAGGGAACCATGTGAGGGCCCGAGCAAAAAGTTAGCTAGGCTTCCTTTTTGTTGTAATAAAATAGGTTTTTGTTTTGTTACGGACCATCTTTTTTCGGTTCACTGCTGTCCTGCTTTTCAGCACCTACTACTTTCTTCTTCAACTTTTTTCTTGTTTCATGAACTTCTTTCCTAGCTTACTGTTTCTGTGCACCTTGTGCATAGATTCCGCGTTCCCTCAACTCCATACTAAATGGTGCCTTCCTCTTCCCTCTCTTAGAACATCTTTGTCGTTGTTAAGGGAGGCTAAAACTTTCTTATATAATAATAATGTCCAGCAAAAAAGCCATCTTGACCTTCGCCTCTTTTCCTTCGTCAAAATGTTTTTTGCACTATTTGTTACGTCTTGAAAATCACATCAACTGCATGTTTATGTACAATTTTCGAATAAGAAACTAAAGAGCGGAGGAATCGTAACCTCGGCTATAAAAAGGCGCTTGGGAATTCTGTCTTTAGTGTTTCTTTTATTTTTTCAATGCTCATATCATCCTCGCATTTTCATTGCAGTTTCTTCTTCTTTATTTATAACTTGCAGTCAATGTACATTCTCCTTCGGGGACCGAACTCACTCTATGCATGGATTCCCCGTTTTCAAGTCTTTACTAAATGGCTCCTTTCCTTCGCTATCATGAGATTGCATTTTATTTGGCTAGGGAGTCTAAAACTAACTAAAAATAATGAAATCAGAGGAAACGTTCGAGAGAAAAAACATTCATAATCACGATACGCGAGCCTGAATTACCAATTCATAACTAATTTTCAAATAATTTGTTTAAAAATGATATCACTTGGTTCATCTACGTGCCCAACAGGGTAGGGGAAGGATATCTGTTGAGAGCACGACCCTCAGTGGTAATTTTCTCTCGCGCTGGACGCTCGCCCCCAATGTTCCTCCATAATTCCGGCTTCTTTGTCAACTTTCTGAAAGATAATTATGACAGATGTACGTGACTTTTATCCAGGTTGAAGTCGATTTGTCCCTTTGCTTGACGGTCATCTACATTTTATGAGGTATGGAGCTATGTTCCCCCTGTCCAGAGTGATCGAATGCAGAAATACGTCGTTCTATTTGAAACAAAACTTTTCCACTGGCGTCAAAAAGGAAGTTTCAGGATCCAGGACCGTGCACCGGACCTCCCCCTTGTCAGATTCGGTGGCAGATGTCCGCAAATTGAAAGGGTGAATGGAGGTAAGTAATATCACTCTGCCGACTCCGGGAGTCTCTATACGTCGAACTTGTTACTATAGACTGCTCACAGAAATCAACAGTGGCGTCGTGTTCTTTTTCTTTGTGATCTATTAACTGCCTTACCCTTATTTACCAAGAAAAAACATAATTTTTCTTGAAGCCCAATTTTTTTGTATGTATTCCATTATATATTCATCAAATGGTTCGTTTAATTTACGCCAGGAGAAGCAAAACACGAATCTGCATACACAAATAATGTTCTCAGTTTCGAAAACCTCTCATGGTGATTACGCATATCAGGGAACGAACAGACAGCCCGTGATTAAATTTTTTTTACAGTCGGACATCGCTGTACTCCTAAATTGTGTCAGAGCACCGGAGGGAAGTAATCATACATGAATAGGAAGTTAATACGGTAACCGCAGGTGGTAAAAATGAAGTTCAATGTCCGACTCAAACTACTCTCAGTTCTTGAATTCTATATTGAACTTCAGTAGTCAATGTACCAACACGTAACTTTCAATATACCCAAAACAATTTGCCGTGATTTAATTAAGTATTGGTAACAATTAAGTTTATGAACAATTAAGTTTGTAGCTTCATCATGGAATCACTCGCAGTGACCAATGTTGGGTCATGCCCTAGTCAATGTTTTTGGCTATAATATCATTACTGTTTTTAGTATTCACTTCCCCTGCTGTTGAAGCTTGATCAATTTAATAATTCAAGTGCCAGTAAACCTAAAAGTTCAACGTTTTTTCAATTCTACTGATGAAATAAACAAATGTTGTAAATTTTGTTTGCGTGTGCTTTCGTTTTCAGTTCTTAACACATCCTTATCTACTTTTTTAAGGAATGGATATATGTTTGAAAGCATTTTTTATAGATATAGAAAAACTCAGAAAATAATTGTCTTTTGATATTTCTGGTTAGCAATTTATACTTTCTCCGCGGGTAATTAAGCTCAGTTCGTATGTAACTCGGAAAACTAGTAGCCTCACGCCAGCCTCTGTAAGCATGGGAACGAGCGTAGTCAGGCTTGTCCAGTTTTAATTAAGGTCTCTGAGCTGCCTGTATAATTCACAGCCAGGGAATTTCATTCAGTAAGCTACACAGTTAGTCTTTTACGAACACGTTCAACTATATTCTTCTCGATATTCGGCAATTTTTGGGTAGCCAAATAAGTTGAACTGTTATTTTAAGGTTAACTAGTAATTACAAGTGTGTCTGAAAGTTAACATGGAAATCACAACTTAAGGTCAAATGTCTTCTAAACACGTTTCCTGCGATGGGTCAAATTGAAGTTCTATATTCAATTCAAATTTAAAGTTAATTGTAGTAAGCAATTTTGAAAATAACATACAATAACTGGATCGCGCTTTCATTCAGCTTTCACTGAGAATTTATAAAATTTTATCAAGTGGCTGCACGTCGGTCAGCAGCATTATGAAAATAACCTCAGTGACCACCGGTGGGTCCCTTTACAGGAAGCGTGTTATGGCCTAATACCGAGCAACTCGATATTAGAGCTGGGTGCATATTGTGTGACAGCAGTGTGTTAGAACGACAATTTAGAAGTTCCCTCTCATTGCTCAGCACTTCGCAGCAGCACCTCGAAACAAACTTCACTTCTGAGTGTTTATTAAATACTCGATGGTCCGCTGATAATATGAAGCGGTCCAATGGAATGGGATGTAAATTGAAATTCAATTTACATTACCGACAAATTGTTCTTCCTATACTTCACTTATGAGCGGGTGTGCTCGTGACCACGTGAGTTGAAATGGTGCGTTGTTTACGTGCCAAAAAATTTGTCTAATAGTTGTAAACAGCTTAAGAACTTAATCGAAAATAGTTTAACCATTTTTTTTATTTTTACGCAATTAAACACTCATTTTCAAAATCGGTTCTAAACGGACAATCGACTATGAGAGCTTTGTTGGAAAACTCCCATTTAATATTCATTATTTGGATATTTTTTCAAACCCCTTCCCTCCACGAGCTTGGCATACACGCTTGTAGGTTTATTTTAACGTATTGACTTACCTTTCCTGACACCTAGGCCAAAATTAAGCGACACAGTTCTTTTATGCTGCTCGTCGTGAGCCGGAGACCTCTCGGTAACTGGCAGCATCTCGTTCTGGCCGACTGCGTCCTACGAAAGATGGCGTATTCAGTGCGTTATGCACGAGCGCTCTGATTAATTAATTCATTAAAAATCTTTTGACGCTATGACCTCTACTTTGAAACGCGCCAATTTTTCCAGTGGCTTGAATTTCAGCAAAATTGATTTGCTCCCTCTCTCATAATTATTTAGTTAGTGCCAATCCTCGTGTCAAGTTTGATCCGAGCCAAACTTTAATAGAGTAACCAGGTGTGAGTCTCGAAATTTAATAATTTTAATCGTCATGAAGTCACTGTGTAACTTTCCAACAAATTTGGCAAATCTGAAACGAATTTTAAGATATGTTCAACTCATTCGTCTGGTTAATTTCTGTGGAAAGGTTAATTAAATAATGCGTTTATTTTCCTAATGCGAATAAAGGGTGAAAGTGTTGAAACGTCCCCATTCGCTGCTGCGTGGTGATTAGACATCATCTAAAAATTTCCCACAGAGATTCAACTACCGCACTCCGTTAACGCATCTTACTGAGTTATATTTTACTCGCCCAGAAGGCAGAATTTCCAAACGATTCAAGTTTTGGAACATTTCAAGTTTTCAAGAACTTCAAAGTTGTCTTGGCTGTGTGCACGTACGTAGCGTACCCAAGTGTATTGAGAGGAACTTACTCGTCGCTACAACGACGCGAACGGTTCTAAGCCCGTGCGACGAAGGCGTACAGGCGGAGTGTGTAGCGCAGAGTGTAGAGTTGCAGTCCGGTCACGCAGGAGTTGGGCCGAACACGGCAGCTCTGAGTGCTGGTCGTGTCCGAGCTCCGGCTTTTTAGTAAATTTCACGCCTGTCTCTCTCGCTGAACGGGGCCGAGATTGTCCTAAAGCTCTGGAACTTCACTGAAGTTTGCACAGAGTCCACTATTTTGCTTTGTTCCGGGAAACCGGGCTGCAAAAGTTGCGCACTTTCAAATGGTCGTCTGAATGTGTACGCCTAGCCAGCAGGAAACGATTGAACCAACTGATGCGGTAGGTTTCATCAATCATTTTAATTGAGTCCATATTGCAGAGGAAATCTTTGTTGCTTGTTTGTTATCCAGATATTTCGTAGAGGTCATGCTGATGATTAATGATGATTTCATAGTTTTCGTGTCGTCTTTTCAGTTTAATGTTTTGTAATTTGTTAAAAATAATTGGCTATTGAATGTAATGTATTTCATCATTGTCTAACCGAGCTACTATTTATGTGCATGCTAATTTAGTGGTAAACTGCTAAAAAATATCTCATATTAAAGATACGAAGTATATTCTACGCAGCTTGTATCATTTCTACCGGGATTTCAAGTTTTGGTATACCAGCATTTGGATCTCGCTGTTTGAGTCCTACTTCACCTCTGAAATAGATGCAAGAAATTTCCGGACATATTTTTCCCGAACAAGATGGAAAACACGCGGTATAGTTCCTAGCCTCAACTTATTGTCCCCTCACAACTCGTGCCGAACACAATACAGCTCTTTATTTACCGTTCATTTATTCTCAAATGATACTCATCTATTGTCGCTGCGAAGCGTAAGCTCGTTAGGCGTTGCAGGGATCGTCTCCGCCAAATAAAAGCAGTGACGGACGCGCTGCCCCCAGGAGTCTTGACTTCGCCAGATTGGTTCCAGAGCCTTTACTTGCGCGTGAAATTTTGGCACCGCGCTGGTCACGCCGAGATGGCCGGGCCCGATGGTCTTCACGGTTGACCCGAGGGGAGCTTTCGTGGCACGCAGATAATCACGATATGATTTATGCGCTTCTTTTTATGCCCTTCAAGACCTTCGCCCTATGATTTTCAAATGCACGAAAAAGTTCATGTGAGGTCCAACACTAATTCCAAATATTTTTTCCCGCCACTACTTATGAAGGATATCTGTGCCAGCGAAAGGCTGAGACATGGCAAAGTATAAATTTAGCCTTTTGAAACAACTGCTGTAGCATTCGTAGATCGAATTTTAGTCTATGCTTCCATAGGCTAGAGTAAATTCTATACGCTCGCTCTGCGACGTCGCTAGCAAGAGATACCAGTCACAGGAGCAATGAGTCAACTGCTGAAAACAACAGTGTGTCCCTATTAGCAATCGAGACACACGCTTTGTAGTTGACGCTGTTAGCCGGCAACGGCAGCATTAAAAAGCGTGCAATTTGACTGTCACAAAAACGGTAATTAATGCAGGGATAACTGCAAATACCATCTCGACTCTATGTACCTCTCAGTGCAGAAAATACTCCACCCGACGGGAACGCGTGGTGATCTCCTGTTGTTCCTGTTTTTGTATTAAAGTGCAACAATAATGAATGATGCTCTGTTTTTACAGCATTCTTTCAAAAATGAGAGTTGTGAATGAAAGAAAAACCTGTCATAAAACGCCTGGCTGAAATCAATATTCCCAAAAGCAAAAACCGTACTCACTTCCAAAACCCAGTCAATTGCATGAAAAATGTCAACATGAACAGTCTACACTGTCGTTTGTATACAAAAAAGATTAAGCGATGTATCAAAATGAAATGAACAGTTATTGACTACCTAACTTTCTGTAGTTTGGTTATTGCAGCACTTGTTCAATGATTGTGAAGGCATTTGGATGAAAGTGGGATGTTGAGAGTACTACCGATAAGAAGTATTATATTACGCGCTCAATAGCTGCACGAATTGTAAAAGTACATGTGGAACGACAACATGCATAAAATATTTGCAGGAAAAAACTGCAGGTTACTACCTTCAAAAATTCCAATAAATAGAAATTCATTAGGCTAAATTTCCAGCACTTTGGTAACCTGCAGTGTTCAGCAAGAGTCCCGTGAACTTTTTAGTCTTGTTGTCATGTCAATCATGTTAATTAACACGTGTCCGGTTGTCATGCTAGCCCTGTTTTCATGTTGCCATGTAATAACGTGTCCTGTTTTCATGTAAGACCGTTCATCACGTGTCCGGTTGTCAAGTTAGCACGAACGTCATTTGTCCAGTAGCGAGGGATTCCACTGTAGAAGAATGGGTTGCAAAAACACATGTTTGTTCCCAGGGGAACCATGTGTGGGCCCGAGCTTAAGGTTAGGTAGGCTTCCTTTTTGTTGTAATAAAATAGGTTTTTGTTTTGTTACGGACCACCTTTTTTCGGTTCACTGTTGTCCTGTTTTTCAGTACCTACTACTTTTTTCTTCAACTTTTTTCTTGTTTCATGAACTTCTTTCCTTGCTTACTGTTTGTGCATAGATTCCACGTTCCCTCAACTCCATACTAAATGGTGCCTTCCTTTTTCCTCTCTTGGAACATCTTTGTCGTGGTTAAGGGAGGCTAAAACTTTCTTATATAATAATAATAATTATAATAAAACACATGTTTGTCGTCTCTCTGTTACAGAAGTGGTAGTTTAAGTTCTTTTTAACACACTAATTACGTATTATCACCACCATCACATCAGTCCGTTTGCTTTGAATATTAGGAATGGGTCATATTTGCACAGAAATTCAAACCAACCTTTTCGTATGGTAATAACCACGCGATATCTGAAGGAGACCGTCTGGGTAGAAATCGGGATATGTGTTGATTTTCTGTTTTTATATGCATCTTATAGAGGATTTTTTTGCGCTTCCATTGGTACTTTCCGCTTACGTCTACTCCGAATAGTGCGCCCACCAGAGGGGGGGAAAGCGATGGGGGTGGCGTGACCTTGACCCCTCCCCCTCCTTATTATTAAGGGTCAATTGAGCGTGTTTCTCTGCGGCAATGGCAATATAGTTCGTTCATGGACTACTCAAAGTGCTTTCATTATTCGAACGAAACATTCTAACGCAGAATAAATATTTTTCATAAAATTTTGACAATTTCAGAATTTAGCTGTTCTGCCGTATCTATGATACCGCAGCTTTCATTCATACCTCGATGACAGCTGCAGTATCATAGCTACAGCTATGGCGAGCACACCAATCCAAAGGGTTTGAAAAGAGCTATAAAACAAAGGAGTTGACCTGAAAAAAACGTACTTTGGTCGAAAAAAATGAAAAAATAAAAAAGTGGTTGTTTTGAAGAATTACACGTATTGTCTTTTGTTGTATATTTTTTCCCAGAGTTACAGATCTACAGCAATGTAAATTATATCAATCGGAAGGGCTTAAAAAGAGCTACAAACGTTCAAGAGTTCATTGTAAAAAATTTTGTAGTTCAAAAGATAAAAAGAAAAAATTTTTTTTCGTGTTAATACGCGTTTTTCTGGAAACTTGATAATTGGTTTCTCAATTGTATCTTCTTCCACAGTTTTAGAGCTACACGAATGGTTTCTATACCATTCTATAGGCCTTAGCAAGGTGTATCCATAAGGAATACTAATTTTCGATACATCTATTATTTTGAAAATTACACGACGTGAAAATAATGAAAAAAGGTCTTTTTTTAATTCCCAAAA
The DNA here is from genome assembly GCA_030386875.1 of Morinoia aosen. NCBI lineage: Eukaryota > Metazoa > Arthropoda > Malacostraca > Amphipoda > Talitridae > Morinoia > Morinoia aosen. Next base: position 15,389,780 of record CM059571.1, on the reverse strand, counting down.
TTCACAAAAAGAAGTTATCGAAATTTCCTATTCCTTATGGTTATATAGACATATAAGCAATCTAAAAACGTAGTACTGGTTCTGTAACTTCAAAATTGTAGAAGAAGATAGATTTTAAAAAAAACCTATTTTATCATATTTTTCGAAAAAAAAATCCAGTGCAGAGACAAAAATTTTGTCGAAATAACAAATGATCTTTGCATCATTTGACACCTATTGTGAAAATTTCAGAGACATCCATCCATAAATAACGGACTTTTTTTACCCAAACGGTCTCCTTTTAAACCTTACAGCAGCGAGAATGTTTGGAAATATTGCACAGCTAAACCAGCTAAGTTATCGTCACCGATTAGTTATAGTGACCAATTTCATTTCGTCAATGGCTTACACTAATCTGTATGGTTTAATGTATGTTGCCATTGCGCTTTGGTTTATATGGAAACTGTGTAAAAATGGCACGCTCCATAACTCTGCGCGCGTTGCAGGAACTTGCAGCCGATGTTTGGATTCTGGACGAGCGCATCAGTCGTCTGCAAACACCGCGTAGGCGTTCATTTTGGGTTGATATTTTACTCAAACGTCGGTAACTCTGCGTGAGAAAGTTCAGTCAAAACCTGTCTATTGTGAAGTTCGTTTTGCATATAAATTGGAGTTAGAGGTAGAGTTTACTCGGCTGCTCAAGGCTTTGTTTTCTTTCAAAATGAATGATGCTTACAAAAACAAAACTCTGCCGTAATAATATAGCGATGATAAAACTGCAGCCTCTCTGAGCGGAGTGCGCTTTACTGATATTCGACGAATGCTCGGAAATGCTTTATTCGTTCGCAGGTGAAGTATTAAAGTTTACTGACATTTAAAACTAGGCGAGTGTTCGCAATTATAACTGAATTACAAAAGGCTCAATATGGCATTGGTGTTTTTTGCATTTTAGCTTGACTATTGTGGTAACGGACAGAAGTTACATCGTTTTAATGGACGTTACTGCGTCGAGAGGTAAATTTAGTTTTACTTCGCGTTCATAAAATTCCTGATGAACTGGTTGGGATTTAAATAAGGTGCAAATTAAGGGGCGTTGAAATTCTTGGTAATTTGGCAAACTAAACTCTGTTTAAATTGTCCTTCTGTGAGATGGTGATAATGACCTCATAAGTTTACGCTGAAGTGCGTTTGAGGTAACGTACTGAATTTGAAAAAGTTCCACGTAACAGTTTCGTCTTGCTCATGAAGGCACAAGTACTGGATTACTTGAGCGAAACTTAACATTACTTGTTATGTACTCTATTACTCGTTATTATCTATATTTGATCAGCGTGATTCTGATAACTCACAAACTGCATTCTTCTATTTTATTTGGTGTTCCGCTGTATGCCATTTTTACCACGCCATCTTTTTATCCATTTCGTAAGACCTTCCGTTCATCTATCAACGGTGGAATTACGTTGACATTTCAGTCGAGGTTAACTTCAAGTGCTGGTGAAGTTAACACCTTACTTGCGCGACACGACCCATCGATGGGTGTTGCTGAAGTTCTTCCAGTTGCGAAAAATTTTAGCAATCTTTTAAAATCAATTAGATTTAATGGACACAGTTTAAGTTTGGTATTTATAAAATTGGTAAGAATGACTTTAAATTTGAGTTGAATATTGAAATCCAGTTTCACCCATCACATTAACGTGGTAACGTAACCCCAGCTGCACAAACCCGGCCTCTTCATCAGGGCAATAAACTTAGTTTCCAGTCCTCCGCCTCTTCGTTACCTAGCAGAAGAGTCGCATACTTCGTCACGTACCACCAGAGTCGCATACTTCGTCACGTACCACCAGAGTCGCATATACTTCGTCACGTACCACCAGAGTCGCATACTTCGTCACGTACCACCAGAGTCGCATACTTCGTCACGTACCACCAGAGTCACATACTTCGTCACGTACCACAAGAATCATGCACTTTGTCACCTACCACAAGAATTACACGCATCGTCAAGTACCACAAGAATCACACACTTCGTCACGTACCACAAGAATCACACACGTCGTCACACACCACAACAATCTCGCCCTTCAGCTCACCCCAAAACTCCGTGCTGCTAGCGTACCGACACCGTCATGTGCACACAGCGGACCCGGAAGACAAGACGCGGCTGCAGCTCGAGATCATCGTACTTCACATCACGAAACTGCCGTCTGTTTACCAGCTCCCCATTGCTCCGCGCTGGTCCACTTGATTACATCGACGCTTTTCACTCACAACTTTCCGGTGAATGCTTTCCCACCGTCAGGGGATTTACGCGGATAAAATTTTGAAACTGCTTTTCTTGGAGCGCTCTGAAAGCCTCTTTGTACATAGGCTCTAGTTAGTACAGTCAATGCTTACAAAAGAGTGCGTTTCATTGTTTTACGCTTAAATTGAAGTAATAGGCATTACTCGGTTTATGTTACATTCAGCATCGTTTTTCCTATAATCTAAGACTTTTTGTACCAGTTTATGAACTTGTACTTTGTGAACTAGGAATGATGGTTTTTTCTATATCATGAGTTCCTTATACTGTTACTGGGTGAACTTTGCGTACAGAAGCCTCTTGTTAATTTTGCAGACAGGAATTTGGTGAACCCTGCATGTGGTGATTTTGTGTCAAATCAACTACGCTTGTAGGAGTTTTTTGACAACTCGGCATACAGTTGTTTTTCGTGAACTCTGCGCATGTGAATTGTGTGCCAACGCTGTATACAGGAGTTTTGTATCGACCTAACGTATAGGAGTTTTGTGTCAACTGTGCACAATAGAGTTTGAGTTAAATCAGCAAAATGGAGTTTTGTGCCATTCACCATACAGAATCCCTCAGTGGGATACAACTATGAACTATGTATGAATTGGTGCTTCTAGGAGGAAAATGTGAGGTGCTGAGTTGGGAGTTAGGTGGGCCTTCTTTTTCTTGAAACAGAATAGATTTTTGTTTTGTTACGGATCGTCTTCTTTCGATTCACTGCAGTCCTTTTTTTCAGCACCTATCGCTTTCTTCTTCATCTTTTGTGTTCTTTCATAAACGTACTTCTTAACTTACTGCTTCTCTGCACAGGGGATTTTGTGTGGGAACATACCTTGTACATAAATAATCTGTCCTCTAAATTCCAAACTTGAATGGTGCCATCATCCTCCCTCGCTTTGTAACACTTTTTTTGGTAAATAAAGCTTAAATTAGCTAATAATTGAATAGTCTGCGCACATAGTTTTGCGTTGATTCTGCCCATCGGAGTTTTGCTTCGACTATGAAATTAGGAGTTTTGTGCCAGCATACCCCTCAGTGGGATACAACTATTGTATCTAGGGGAATTAGAGCTCCCGGAAGGATTATGTGAAGTCCCGAGCTGAAGGTTAGGCTGGCCTTCTATTTGCTGAAATAATGTTCAAGTTATGTTACGGACCACCTTTTTTCGGATCACTGCTGTCCTGTTTTTCAGCACCTACCGCTTTATTTATTAACTTTTATCTTGTTATATGAACTTTTTTCTTAGCTTACTGTTTTTATGCACCTTGTGCGTAGATTTTGCGTTTTCTTAACTCCAAACAAAATGGTTCTTTCATCTATCCACTCTTTGAACATCTTTGTTGTGGTAAAGGGAGGGTAAAACCATTTTAAAATCAATCGATCAATTTGCATTCGCACAGTTCTGAAATCTTTGCTAGAGGATATTAACTTTCGTGCTCTCTCAGCTGCTAGAACACACGTTTTTCATCGTCAAACAAACGTTTCAAAGAAGTACATATACTACAAAACTCATGAAGCATGCTAAGTGCTCGTCCGATCATCCTAAATAGGCTCCGAGGCTTTCGGCAGTCATTTTACCCTGCAGCTGACATTAAATTTTGTTGTCCAATGGGGCTGTCAGACGAGGAGCTGTTTAGATATATCGGGATGCAAACGCTTTCGAATTTCTTGAAATCAAGACGACTTTCGCTCAATGAAGTGCAGTGTTTGTTAAATGAATAAGTTTCACTTTTACGGAGTATAGACTCCACCGGTCTCGTAGCATAATTCAGTACTGGGTTGGAAAATCCAGGAAATAGGGGCAGTGGAATTGTGTCGCTTTGGTAACTCACTACTTGCAATTATTGTATTTTTGTGTGACTCGAGCATTAAATGCGCCCGCTGAATTAGTCAACACCCAAATTAATCTGATATAGTCAACACACACCTAGCGACCCGGAATGATACATTTAGTGCTTTTTTCGTTCGGCTATTCAACTGGCAGGTGTCCCTTCTAATGTGTGAGGAGACGTTCAACTCTGCAACTTTCACCCATTTGTGAAGCTCTCGATTTCTTTCATCTGCTTCATAAAAAACTCATGAGTAACCACTTCTGCTTCAACTATTTGATTGATTGAACGATGATCATCAAATTCCCTGAGTTACACCTTTCTCATGGGCAATAATTTCTAGCTGTTTACAACACGAAACTGTTAAAAAATATGCTGTTACTGAAGCACTTATGTGATTTGTGCGTAAGAGACACTATGTTGTTATTACCCCTCAACCACCTATGTATAGGAAAAATTTCCCGAACGATGTTTAATGGTAATACATCTACATTGGGATAGTGTAATGAATCGAGAATCGTTTCCACAATAATTTACTAAGTACCACGGAAATCAAATGAAGGTTCATTTTTCAATGTGCCCTCTTTTGGCTTTGATAACCCTCTGAAGTTTTCCTCTAAAACTTTAGACAGAGACACGCAGTTTCTCTTGCTGTATTTGTCCCATGCCTGCTTCAGGGTCGAGCTATACAAGGACGCCTGCTTCTGGGACGATCCTTTGCATTGCCAATATTCTCAAATCTGGTCACGGTATCATAAACCGTAGATTTAGCGATCTTTACCTTCTAAGCGGTTGACTTAAATACTCCAGCGCGATGATCTACAACGGTTTGGCGTTCACTCATTTTCAGAACACTACAGAATATTTTACCTACCAACTCTGTCAAGACATTAGCGAATAGTTAAGTGCAATTTTTTGTTAGAGACAAATTTCACTAGTATCTGCTTCAAACTGAAAAAATTGAAGGACATTTTCCCCGTTCAGTATACGAATAACACAAGCGCTTCGAGGAAGGAATGCGCGTGGCCCACATCTCTCCCCATTGTGTCTTGAAAAGGTCCAACATTGACTCGTGAGAGAACTGGCCTCGTCAAAGCAAAACATCAGTGCAATCTGCTCCACAATCCTTCAGTAGATTTCCCACGTCATGAATATTTAATACGAAGAACGCCGGCGTCCCAGCTCGCGCGCTCGTCGTAGGTACCCCGACACTGCCCAGCCCTGTACGCCATCCATCCGTCTTCTGTGTGTCTCGGCTTCATCTAAATGTCACATCGTTACGTAGAATGTGCCTCCATTTTGTGCTACTTTGAATCATTTGGAATTTTATTGATTTTACAGTAATAAGACGTGTATACTTCACACAAATAATTAAATAGGATGGTGAATATTGCAATGACGACAGAGTTAATCATTACAAATAAGTTACATATGCTAACATTACAGGTCTCGAATTTAAATGGTTTGAATAATCTGCTTCAGATAAATGTAGGTGACAGGACAGTGTAAAATTGAATATGTTTTTCAGATGAAAATTTTAACAACAATGATGGAGAGAAATCCTCGAATGAGTGAAGGGTCACAGTTGCACACATATATATCCGCGCAAAAAAAATCATGAAGGCACCTTGTGAAACCTGTGCCCTCGTAAAAAGCCGCACCTACACTGGGAATACGACTCAAAAGGTGCCACACTTTAGGAAGGTCACCTGTGTCCTATTGTTTGTTTTTTAATCTCGTTAAAATGTAGAACGTTCGTTATTCAGGTTTTGTGTTAATGCATCTGATTCATTATTTCTGTTAATCATGTACGAATACGGAAAAAAAAATTCTGCGGTCATCACTGTTATTTGGCTTTATCTAAAGTTGAGCCTTCTACTCACCCATGTATTATAAAATAACGGGTGGAGAAAGCGATGTGTTCGAGCGGATTTATTTATTTTCTTTAAGGGGACTTAATTCTGACGTCCGTTTTTACAAAGCACAAATCCATGTAGCTCTATCTTTAATAATGGTGTGAACTACAAAAGACCAAATTTACGTTGGTTAAATCACGTTGCTTTTTCCAGAATAATTTAGCCGTTCCGTCCTGGAGATTATTTAAATAAAATAAAAGCATTTGTTTGGCTCGCATGATCATGCAGGTTATGAGACCGCTGGGGCTCAGCCAACATCGAGTATCTGCTCACGTATGGGGCTGTTGAATTGGTGCATATGAAAACCACGGTTGCTTCTAACGTCCGCACTACGTTGCGATGTCGGGGTGTAAGTGTGCCAGGACGCGTGAACACATCTGTATAGTCAATAAAATCTTCACGATGCTTTGCTATTGTAAATGAAGGGGCAGTTCTCTCTAGCCTTTTGTTCGACCTTGTCACAAAATCAAGATAAATGAACTTAAACGTTCGTTATATTAAGACTTACAAAAATTGTAAGCGTGTCTGTAGAGTTTTGGAACAAATTTTCCAAACAATTTACGTTTTGAGGGTTCAGTTGGGTGTGAAAGCTATTCCATCGACTTGGCTACGCTACTGTGAGTTTTTTTGGAAAAATCCTCTAGTGAGAGCATTTATAATAAAATTAAAATATTGAGCACGTGGCATACATGGCTGTTGAATAATCCGGCCTTGAATCATTTAATGTTAGTTATGATCTTTACAAAAGAGAGGAAATTTAGAAGCTTCTATAAGCTCTTTTGAATGGGTTCTCAGCAGCTTGCGTGGGAAGAAACCGTCACTGTCGCATGACGTGCGTGACTCTGAAGCGAAAATCTTGTCGGTGTTCTTCAACAATATGGTAATTTTCTGAACGGAAATCTATCGCTTGAAAAACTTTTGTCTCTCAAAAATTACGCCAGCGACTACATTTTAGCTATTATGAGTGAACTTATTATTGTTGGAATGTAATAAGGAGCTCGAGTAATACTTAAAAAAATACTGCGTACAATAATGAAAAGAAATCTTGCGCACTGTACCTCGAAATTTTAACAAACACAAACGAAAGACTCCAAATTCAAGTGAAGGTTTTACTTTTTAATATTTTTCATGCTTTAGGAAACCAAACTTTACAATGAATCTTTCAGTTTCTTTTCAAAAGCACTCGCTGAAGCTGTTGAAAAAATGTGGCACGAAACGAGCTTGGAAAATAATTTTTTACACGCCGATCAGTTAACGGCGTGCGTTTTTTGGCGGCACCTCAGCAGCAGACGCCGCATTTGCATGAGGCGGCGACAATAGCCGCGCTGGCACCAGCCAAAAAATGTGGCCTTTAAATCACGCCCCCGTCCTGCAGCCAAATCGCACAACATATCTTCTGAACATATTGTCACTGTTATGAAATATATTGGTGACAAAATATCCGCTGTGTGATGCTCGCTGTCCATCCATTTTTACGGTGTGCTCTTTTAATTGGAAAGATGTGTTACGAAGAGTGATGACCCACCGCTGAATTGAATATAAAGGATAATACGTTGTAGTTTGTCAAGGTAACTTCGGAGTATGAAGATTTTCTTCAAAACTGTTATTTAGAACGGACTCCATTAAAAATTGTGAAGGTCAACTGTGGGACGTATTCACATCGGAATCCAAATGAATTTAATTTTGCCTCTGAAGTTAAGGGTACATCTCAACTTTGAATGTATTGACGCCACAGAGACTCAGAAACACAAATCTTCCTTCCTACTGTACGACACACGTTTCTAGCGCCTGCAGCCTCTATGGTATTCCAACACACGCAACGTGAGATCGCCTGGCAAGACGCATAAACTTCGCATTCTTGCTCTGCTGTCCGAGTTGAAACGTCCCTGATTTCGGCTGCTGAGAACTTATGGGAGAGAAAAATTCGCTCGAAACTTTGAGTAAAGAAATGTACAATAATTCACCCGAGTTTGAGTTTCAATATTATCACTGACGAGTAGAACCTCGACATCTCTCGGTTCTTTAGTCAAAACTTTTGATTGAATCACGCCTGTCAGAATACATCTTAGTTGTAATACGTAAAATTAGCAATGAATTCCTCTGAAGAACTTGGGTAGAGCGCAGTTTCACAAAGTTTAAACAATTTTTTACATTCAAAACATTAACATGAGTTCGAATTAATAGATTTATAACTTTTGAGTCACAACTTACTGCATGTCTCCCAGCTTCACTGGCACAATAACCCATAATTTTGAATCAGTTTCCACATTTGGCCGCGAGATTACAACTCGCTGCATGATTGAGCATGAAACGAGAAAATGTGTAGCAGGGGACTGAACAAAAACCTGGCTCTGAAAAAGGAGTTAAAGGTGAATGATAAGGAATAGACTCAATTATAAGGCGATAGAAAATAGGGTATTTCGATTCATTTCGCAAGTGGAGAAAACGCTGCAGTGAACAAATATTGTAGCTCATAACTTGCATACATTTATTTTTTGTGTTGGTTATTTACATGAAAACAGTGAAATTGATGTTCATTTAGGTCAAACAGAATATGCTGAAATGAACAAATATTGTTGTTTATTATTCGCATTAATTGTTTTCTGTCATGTTGCATTATATATTTATACCAATGTCTACCAGCCCTCGGAAGTCGAAAGCCCATTCACGCTCATTTCTTACAAGCAGGCAAAAAAAATTAAAAATTAATTCATATTTAATACATGCTATTTGAATCAGAACTTATGCTCTAATCGTGTTTTTAAGTGTTCTGATCTGAGAGTGACTGGAAACAATGAACTTGTGGTTTTCGTTTCCGCAACTCATGTTCCCTAAAATTAAACAGGAGAGCTGGAAAACTTACCTTTTTTCCCTGTGCCTTACATTTTAGCAATTACAGAATATTTTCCCCAGAAAAATTAAACTTTGCTCATCGATAACAAATCTTCCAAGGTAAAAACTGAGCATATTGTCGCGAAGCACTTTTTTGACCTTAAAAACTTAGGAACCGAGCACTAATGAACCTGACCGTTGAGCTGTGGGTTGCCATTCCAGATGTTCGCTACGACTTCTGCTCAGAAAAATTCTGTAATGTCGTTATACATTAGCATGATACCAGAAGAGGGGGGAACTGCGAGGGCTTTCTTTCTATTGCATCGCGACTTCTATTGTAAATTACTAGTCGAATTTCCTTCAGGTAAATTCAACTATTACGTCTATGGAAATTACGGCTCTCCGGAAGAAGATGTGAGGTTTCGAGCTCAACGTTAGGTTGGCCTTTCTTTTGTTGAAATAAAATATTTATTGTTGCGAAAATATTTTCTTGTCGGTTATTGTCTTTTTTCAGCATCTTTTACTCTCTCCTTCAATTTTTATCTCTTTTCATGATCTCCAATCAATATTCCTGTTTCTACGCTCAAGGCGTCGAAGTACACCTTGTGAATAAGTTCCCAGTTCCCTCGTTACTCGCTAAATGGGGCCATCCTCCACCCTTTCTAGGAATCACTTTTGCTGTGATTAGGGAGGCCTGTACGAATTTTTAATTTAACTTATAATCTACTTCACTAATTGGGAAGAATAATTTTTGACTTTCTAGCTAAACACATACCAGAGACTTCATTCCTAACTGAACACGTACAGACGTTGAATACTGTCTGCGTTATTTGTTTGGAGGAAGATTAGAAAAATTTGAAAAACAGCTAGTTCTCTAAGTTACCGCACTGCCTTTTTCATTAAAGAATAACTAATTTAGCCTTTTTTTCAGTAAATTCTTATTGTTATTTTTATTCTTTTACAGAAGACATGGTTTAATACAGTGGCCGTATTCACACATAAAAAAGAAGATAGAAAGCTCGCACGCTCCCTTCCAAAAACGCACGCAGACTCATAATTGAAGTCGTTTCAATTCAATTCTCCATAATTAGAGCGGACGTGTTCTCTTATAATAATTAGAGGAGAGAATCTCGCCGTGACGCAGATTGCGCACGTCCGCGTCGAGGGCTCGTGAGGGCCTGACCCTCTGCCCTCGAGCCGCGATCTACTTCAGGATTTTTGCACGAAATATTAGCGCTTATTAGCGTCTAAATTATTTAACCTTGAGAGGATAAAGGATCTCTTATTATTTTGAGGTGATGCAAACTGGGCTTCTGCCCGTCGTATAATACGCTGAAGTGTTTCCTCGTACCGGCCGGAATTATTCCAGAATTTCCCTTGGTCTTCAAAGAAGAACGGTCTTGCAAAATAGAATGAGGTTCATACTGCGGGAGTAGAAGTTTTCTTTAGATTATTGGTAATAAAAATCTACTGCATATTTTTTCTCGTGGATGGAAATATTACCCTTGCACCAGCGAGTTCCACTAGCATCTTTTTGCTACGATTCCAAGTCTACTGAAGTTAACTAAAGATCGCCGACTCCCAAAATAGGCGACTGAAGTTAGCTCTGACACAAGACCAGAGCCGTTGAAGTTGTGATGAGAGGCGTTTCATAAAATGTCCTCAAATATGAGTTTGTGTGAGTTTTGAGTGCGGTACTTCATCTTGCAAGCAATTTTGCCCTTTGTGCTCGTTATTTTAGACAGGAGTCAATTTGCAGAGAGAAAATTCTCCTACAGGATGAATTTATGTCCATCATTTGTGCTATAGCACACTTCCCGAGTGGAGGGACAACTTTTATGCGTTTATTGATGGGTTCTTTCCAGTTAGGTCATTTTGTTAAATCATCATTGCATTTTAATTTGTTTCTCTACAATGACCTAGGAATTGTGTGCTATTTCAGTTCACAAACACGTATATACAAAATTATGTTTTGAAACTTCATAGAATTTATAATAATCTGTTCATTACGCGACTGCTCATATCCTGTAAATTTGCTATTATATTCCAAGTGTTTGGCTTCACATTCACGGTGGCCTAACTCCGCTGAGCCCTGGTACGTACGTTTGCGAGCTGCAATTTTGACGTCTTTGTGAAACTCAATTTCAGAATTCCATTTTACCTTCATTCGAAGACTTTGAAAGCTCGATTTGCTTGTACATACAATCTTCTCGACGATATTCCGGGCGTCATGCAAGAGATAAATATCCTTAACAGGTCATGTTTTCCCGTGGCAAACGAAGAGTTTCAACAATTCTGCGCAAATTCCTTGATCTTAGAAATTAGAATTCTACTTGCTCTAGTACGGCTATTGCGCTACACCCAGCTATCTTCTCCCCTGATGCTGTCTGTTCATGTTACGGATGCAATTCGCTAATAGACGTCATCTTCGTCACACACGGTGTTAGAAAAAATATTTAAACAAACTTTAACATAAGATTTCTGAAGGTAAGTGGTCATTACTTGCGCTTTGGAGGGCTGCCCGAAAATGTTTAACCTAAAAGTTACAAAGAATTGCGATCTAAGTGGTTTGTTGACCAGAGGTACCAAGATAATGAAGAAATTGATGTTAAAAAAATCGAATTTAAAACAGTTATCGGGAAGTTCTATGCCAAAGTGTTGAGCGGTAATATCTTTATTTTGTGAACCCAATAAAATTTGTTTGTTGGAAAGAATAATGTCTTGGCTGATTAATTTAATAAATTTATATAACTTAGACAGAGTGAATACCATCTTGGCCCCCTGGTCTCCTGACATGACGCCCATCAGCTTCTACCCGCGAGGACACCTAAATAGTTCAGCGCATGAAACTCTAGCTCCACAGAAAGAAGAATTTATCGGCGGGATAACTGAAGCCTTCAGCAAGTGTTGAAATTCTGGTGCCTTCGCACGGGGTCTGTTGTCATTTGCTTGCATCGCAGCAAGTGGGAGGAATTTCGCACCTCCATTGTGACAACTAACCTGACTTTAAACTCTGTACTCATAAAATGAACTCATTTCGAATTTCATTTCCCGTTCATCTGAAGGCTCGTTTTCACTTCTTAACTCTCAAACTAAGCATTTAGTATATTTTTCCCTTGAGTAAATTATGCTTATTAACCTGCAGGAACCTTAGGTGGAAATACGTTCGCAGAATTCTGAAGTACCTTGCATATCATCCTTTTCTTGAACTATTCAAAATAGTAAATAAAAAAATCGTTTGTAAAATGCATTAATAATAAGCCTAAAACAAGAATACTAGTCATTCTATCTCCGTATCTCAGGTGAACGTAAGCAGGCACCGATTGCTTGGAATTTTTCCCCATGTTCGATGTCAATGAAAGAAAATTCGGCGTTTCTTTTCAGTGTTTTACCTCTACCAACAAAGACTTTCGTTTCTTAGTGTTCACCGTCAGTCCATGAAAAAGTCACACAACGCCAGTACACATCACAGAGCCTAAGCTTCATGTCGGCGACTGTCTCGCACTCGACGTTCTTCTACGAACAAATCTCAGTGATCTTAAATTTTATTCAAGAACTTCAAGGCCTTGGCGGTGAGCTAATGCCTACTTTACGTTCAAAATCGACATTTTTCTGTGAGTTTACTCGTATATTGCTGTTAATAAATGGCTATTTTAATAGTGATAAACGCACATATTTCAGAGTGACTTTTCCTTTGCAATTATCTACTTGTTCTACTTTACAGAGAATGACGTCAACTATACTGTTTCAGGTTTAGAAGTGATTTTCCTTATCCTAATAAAATTTTACTAATATACTTAGGATATTAGGCGCATCATTTTGGCAGAGTAACTTTTCGCTTACTGTATCAAAATAATTTTTTTGAATCGAATTTCAAATTAAATATTGGAGAAACATATTTTCTCATTGATCTTGAACATTGGTGGCATCGTTACTTACGACTTTCTCCCCAAAATTCTTCTGTTCTTGAATTCGTTCGTCTGTATCTAAAGCTTGAACCAATTGCCTCCACGCGTCCGTCAACTCTTGCGTGTGATGTAACTTCTATTTTAGCGTACTTATATTAGAGAAATGAAGTCTCGGAAGAACTTGAGTGCGTCGTGCTGTCGTATCGAGTGCCGTCGTCGCTGCAATATGGGGGCCGCGGCGCGAGCGACGGTTTGTAAACAAGCATCGCTCGCTGCTCATTGCGGAGATCGCCCTCTGACGCCCTGCCATTATCGAGCAATAAATAATAGTCAATACTGACAAGGAGATCATCCCAACAGTTCCCCGTGCCAGGTCGCAGTAACTCTTCCCCACAGCGACACTTCGAGGTTCATCCTCGGGTCGTTTCACAAGTTAATAGCTTATCGGGGTATTTGGTGCTGCCACTTCTTCCTTCAACTGGATATCGACTCGCCGCGGTTGGTTTTATATGTAGGTGGAACGTAGTTCACGATACATGCAGACCTCGGCATACAGTGCAGGAATGCTCGTAGTGATCTTCATTAGAAGATTGCTTTGCTCTTTTTTCTTATTTCCAGTTTCATGGAGGATGCGTTATTTTGCAGGTAAATATAGTCAATCTTTTCGGTCCAAGTGTTACTTTCAAGTTCGAGATGAAAATGTTTTTGACGTGCCATACCACACGGTCATAGAGCCATTTGAGTAGCGTAGCTCCATCGTGCTTGTAGTTTTCCGCGAATGTATATCACCAGGACTAGAATGACGAAATATCACAGGAAAAAAGTCCAAATCATTTGATTTTCTGCGATACACGACTCAAACCAATGGGCTATGAACCCCAAAATTATCAAGATTTATTGGTGCAAGGAAAGCTACAAACATTATATTCCTACCCCTTAAAAAGCTACCTCTAACTCACTTCTTCCTGCATATTCACTCGAGTTTGCTAGTATTTCTTGCTTCCAATTTTTCATGCGACGCTGCTCTTGAAACGAAAAGTTCCACGAAATTCCACACTGCAAAAATGTTTTCAACTTGTTTGGCCAATTTCGCTCCGTATGCGCTGGCAGGAGAATCTGATCAGTTGTATCGAAAAATAGGTTGAAAATATTCTCAATATTTTGCACCGGTTGAAGTGATCTGTAACCATTCATAGCAACGATGTTAAGCTATCACAAGGAGTGCTGTGTTAAGACCTGCCTCACGCAGACGCCTCTGCCATTGGTCTAGATTAAAACGTTCAATTTTAAAGCTGCACCGAATACGAATTCATCCGACTGGAATGAACTCAATAAGACACTCTATATTCGAAGGATACTTATTTTTCCTGCAATTTTGGCCGCAATGCGCGCGGTATTGGAAAGACAAGCCTGAAATAACCGGGCCTAAGCGCACTTCCCTGTAATTGGAAAATGGACCACCCCGTGCCATTTTTAATTACATCGACTTGACGAGGCTCCGCTGCCCGTGCCATAATGGCTTTTCCGTTTGCTCACACAGCCGTGAGCGTGTAAAAGATTTGTGATATTTTGGCCAGAATGAAGCTTCCTGCTTGCATTTGTGAGCAGCTGAAAATCTTGTTCAGTTTTTGCTGTTTTCGTCTGATGTGAGAAATCATGTAACTTGAAGCGTGAATACGCGTCTATGTTTGAGACCAGAGAGTCTCTCATGCTTTGTCGGTTTATTTTTCAGGCTTGAAGTAAAACGCTGCTCTTAAATTATTTACTGCTCGGTGCCCTCAGTATTTTATCTTACATTCTCAGACGAAATTGAAATTGGTTTCCTTCGCAAAGCGAGCATCTAGCGGAGATAGAGATGAGTTAGGGCCCAGAGTTGACGAAATCTTTTCTCTTCAGCGCCCTTTGGGACTTGAGTTTTTCAGAGATGACGTTTCCTACCCACAGTAGGCTAAAGCATAATGCTGCCTGTTATGGGTTTAGTTTTGAGCATTGCAATGGGTACTGTTTTTTCATCTGCCAGCTTGACACGTTGACTACGATTGTGCGGCTGCTACGGTCAGTTTGGTTGGGCTAGAAGAAGTCGTTTTGAGAAACCGGCTTTTCTGCTCTAATATATTTTTGCCCTTTTTAAAAGGTATAAAGAACACAATTGAGCCATAATATATACGTTACCTTTTACTCAAAAATTTAGTTCGGAAAAGGTAGCAAAATAGTTGAAATGTTATTTGCATATTCCGGCAAGTAAATGAGCAATTTACCAAGTGGTACATATATGTACCACTTCGGAGTCAAAGCCCCTCAAGGGGATACAACTATTGTATCTGTGGGAATTAGCGCTCCCAGGGGGACTATGTGAGGGCCCGAGCTAAAGGTTAGGTAGGCTTCCTTTTTGTTGTAATAAAATAGGTTTTTGTTTTGTTATGGACCATCTTTTTTCGGTTCACTGCTGTCCTGTTTTTCAGCACCTACTACAACTTTTTTCTTGTTTCATGAGTATCTTTCCTAGCTTACTGTTTCTGTGCACCTTGTGCATAGATTCCCCCTCAGGGGGATACAATTATTGTATCTATGGGAACTAGCGCTCCCAGGGGGACAATGTGAGGGCCCGAGCTAAAGGTTAGGTAGGCTTTCTTTTGTTAAAATAGAATAGGTTTTGTTGTGTTACGGACCATCTTTTTTTCGGTTCACTGCTGTCCTGTTTTTCACCGCCTACCACTTTCTTCTTCAACTTTTTCTTGTTTCATGAACTTCTTTCTTAGCTTTCTGTTTCTGTGCCCTTTCTGCATAGATTCCACGTTCCCTTAACTCCATACTAAATGGTGCCTTCTTCCTTCCTCTCTTTACATCTCATTGTTGAGGATAGGGAGGCTTAAACTAACTAATAAACTAAACTGTGCATAGATTCCACGTTCCCTCAACTCCATACTAAATGGTGCCTTCCTTTTCCTCTCTTGGAACATCTTTGCCGTGGTTATGGGAGGCTAAAACTTTCTTATATAAAAATAATATTAATAATAATAATAATAATAATCGGAGTCAAAGACTTGAATGAGGGGTCAACAAACAGTGCGATCAAGCTGGCGAACCAACGGCCGAGTGGAAAATTTTAAGATTGTCTAAATTTCTCCTCTTGGAAATATCTGTCATTTAGTTTTATGCTGTCAACATGTTTATTTGTAGCGCAAAAAATTTCCCGATGAACTAGGGAGAAAATTCAGTGGCAGTGTTTCGAGGTTTAAGTCAAGAATGAATGACCGATCAGTGTTATGCTTGGCTAAATTTAAACTTTATCTGAGCTATTTCGGTGCCCTTTTAAATCCGTGAAAACCGCAACATAATGCAAAATTTCGTTTACATCTTCGGCATTAACACCTTAGCTCGTAGAAAATGAGTTACAAATTGAGGAATGTATCCCTCAGGGGGTTTGATCTCTTACGTTGTATCTACAATATTTGATTGACTTGCACATTAAAACGCATTTCTAATCTAACGAACTGTAAAGAGTCTTGCCAGAATCAAAACAAGTCATCAAAGCGATCGTAAGATCTTAGCGTCACATATCTCTAGACAAACCACGTTATAAGTGTAATTCGCAACAAACATTTCATGCAGCCATGCTGACGTATCTCAAAACTCCGTGTGGGTCTAATTTGTACATTTCCCCTCGCTTGACCAGCTCAGTCCCTCGGTAATGCCTTCAGCACACAGCCCGCACCAGCCTCTCGATTGCAGCTTCTTTAACGTGCCCTCCCCAAATAAGCTCGATGAAAGTTCCTCTCTGCGCTGGTTTGTTTGCTCTCACGGCAATAAATTACATCCAAATTCTTGGCTGACGTGCGTACGAAGTATGGATGAGTTATGAGATGTCGGATTTATTCTTAAGCCCATGAAGCTGACCCTGTGGCTCCGGTCTATGCATACCGCCGTCTTTTGAATGAAAATTTTGATGGATTCCGCCGCGGCTGCTCTGAACGTCCTATCTTCTGGGGTTTTTGAGACATTTTGTGTAGCTTCATCGGCCCAAGGAAAACTTGGCCAGTCTCTATTATCTGAAGCAACTTGAACGTAAAAGATGATCAGTTGAAGATTTTGTGACGTCAAAACATTTGATTTGTTATCATGAACATTATCTTTCGTTGAAATAAGCTCCGAATTTTTTGTGAATTATTGAACCACTAGTAGCTTTGCTTTGACTTCAAACAAGGAAACTATTTTTGCATCACATCTTCGCACAAGTTTAGAAAGTTAACCAGCTTTTTTTGTTGTTGTGTGAGACTTCAAGTATGTAAGATTCATATTCATGACACCATTCCCCGGATCAAAACCCACTTAGTATACCGGGGCATTACGTAGTTTAGAACTTCTGCTTGTGTTATCAAAGCAATAAGAGAGATTTCGGGGAAATTCGAGGCCAGTTTTCCTGAGTATCTCGAGTGAGTTGAGAGCAGACGCGGTATCGCGAAGTTTTGGTTTAAATCTCCAACAGCGTACTTATATTTTTCTTTCAAGTCTGAGAAGTTACAACAAGGAAATTTTCTAATGTCTGTTGATTTTCGCGATGAAGTTAACTGACTATCCATGGGATTGCTTGTAAATTTTTGTACTGAATAGGAGCAGACGTACCAAACAGCGTCAAATTTTTTAACGTAGTAAAGCGTACAATAATTTCGAAGCTTTCATGAGCTTGTCATCCTCTGTAAGATTTTTCACGTCATAGCTTTATTTAAAGGCCTCGAAAAATAGAACATTGTATTTGTGATACAAAATATCAAATAGAATTATCCCTGTCATAAGATAAAAGAGTTCCAAACTGAGCTTTCGTGTCCAGGCTTGACGTGAATAAAGGAAAAATCTGACATCTTTAACGTACCTGTTCTCTGCAGCTCTGGCTGGGCCATAGCCCTCGAGGCTCGTGTTGTAAATGTAAAGTATCTGCTGATGTATGGCCCGAGTCTGAAGTAAACTGACAATAAAATGCTCTCTCGACAGCCATCGCCATCACACTGCGAGTATGGTAGCCGTAAGCCAGCCATTTATGTGCGCTAGGAGTTACGTCAAATTATCGTGTGTTTTGGTAAATTTTACTGAGCCTAAATACGGTGTGGTGGAGGAATATTTCTTCCATTTAAATATGCTGAGAAATGACTTCTCATTGGCTCCCTGAGAGCTGCATCATTTATTCCCTAGGTCAGGGATTTCAGATGATGTCTTGGGGCTTCTGTCTCGAACTTTTCGTTCTTAAAGTTTTCTCCTTAATTACTTACAAGAATTAATCGTCTTGTTCATGTGGAGATGTTCATTGCCTAAGTGATCGTCTTGCTCAGTTTTTGTTGCGCAGATTTTGAAGCTTTTAAAGTTAGGAAAAGAAATTGTTTTGCTCCACGGCTTTCACTTTGATTGATGTTGTGAAGCGTAATGGGATGAAAAGATTTTTCATCTTTATTATTCTTCATCATCATAGCTTCTTCAAAGAATATTGAAACAACAGTTCTTGTGCAAATAAATAGAGAAATCTAAGTGAAAGTTCACCTACGTTAGCCGAGGTTACAACCAAGTAATTAGAATTTAAATAGTATTTATGCATGTACCACATCTAAGTCATTTTCAGAAACTCTTGCATCACTCAAAACGTGTTTGCTCTCTTTTTTCATTCAGAGCAAAATTACACTCGAGCTTCGACGAAGATCTCACTTGTTACCACGTGGTGGATACGTTCACTTTTGAATTTTTTGCTGAGTAGGCTTTCCAAAAAACAATGTCTTTTAAAGATATTCTTCTTTTTACCGTGCTTTCTATATACGTTTTAGAGAGAAAAATGTGGGATCCAGAAAGATAAAGAGCCACAAGTTTTCAGTGCTCACCGCACAGTTTGGTCTGCAGTCTGCAGAATATGACGACCTCGGGAAGATTCTCAGGGCAGTAACCTCTCTGGCATATCCAAAGCTACTATCAAGTGAACTCGTGAAAAATTTATGCGTCTTGGTGATAAAATTTGAAGTCCTAACGACATCTGCGGTATTTTTTGCGTACTTTTCTTGTTCCCTATCAGAAGGTGAATAAATACCTTTTGCAGCGGCTTAGAGGCATGATTAATACCATTGTAAATGGTCCTCAGGGAGTCTTGTTAATTTCTTCTTGCTGGCTTGTTTTTTATTCGCGAGACATCAGAGACGGAGAAATTCCCCTCGGATGAACAGCCGCAGATAACATTACGAACATGAAGCTTGTGCAGATGCATGGAGTGCCTGTATGGATGTAACCTGAAGAAAGCGAAGCAATGGAATTATCTGACTTAATAAATATGAGATAATCTATGTATAAATACGTTTCTTTTATGAATTGAAGACTAGTCTTCCACCTTATAAGTGCACGGCTATTTCTTTTCGGACGGGGAAACAAAATCTTTGCATCGGAGAGAACTGATTGAATTCAACGCTTGTTGTAATGCGTAAAAATTGAGAAAATTTACCACATAGGATTTTATTTTGTCATATATCAAATCATGAGATTTACATATTCAATTTCATTTGCCATTGAATGCCATTCGACAAAACAAAGAATATTTCAATAATGAAATAAGACCTTTCTCGATCAACCATTGAAAGAGCTCACTTCTTATACGGTTCAAATGGAAGCACAGAACCCGCACATAACAGCTTAGCTCTATTCGTAGCACTTTGATTGAAAGCTTTGCACTGCTCTATCGCAATTGCGAAGTAGCTCTCTGGCGGGACCAGTGCCTCGAGCTCTGGCGGCAGAGATGGCGGTCTTCGTAGTGGCCGAGCAAAACACTTGCGCCATTCTCGCCTCTTACGCAGCCTTGAGCTGTCCATTTGTGAGCAAAACTGCATCCAAAGCAGAATACCCTTTAGAAAACCATGCCAATAGAGCACCGTATTTTATGGAGGAAATGGGGTTCTTACGCCCGCGTCAGTATTTCCGTTTGGCTCGAGATGGCGCTGTGTCAGCGTTCGTACGTTCGTATTGGATTGCGTTGACGTTACTTTCGGTGGAATAAATTTCTCGTTGTAGCAACGCAAGCCCCCATCTTGCTCTTTATTGGAAGATCGCAGTTCGGTCGCCGAGGCTACACTGTATAAACGAAGTATCTTAAAGAGCTTCGCTCAAGAAATGTTTTGTAGAAATTCGATGCTGTTCAGCCTGTCGGCCCTGATTTCTTGCGATGCATGCGGCAACATGTGCGCCATGACGGGGCTTACGAAATGTATTCTAGTCAAGGTTCGGGTGACGTTGTGACATTTATGTGGGTGGCTTTAAGCATAAAAATTGATATTCACGCCAGAAATTACCGTCTGTAGAGGGTCACTCACAGCGGGAAAACTAAAAATTGGACTCCCTAAAAGCTCAGTGATTCCAGCATTCTTTATTCCTGTGTGAATGAACTTGATTGACTCTATTGTGCAATTCGTTTCTTCATCACAAAAGCTTTAAGAACGAAAAAATAATATTGAATTGGTGCACTCGAATATGCGAGTGGTATTCGGTGTTTGGCAGACCGTATAATAGACCGAAGGAAAAATATGACGATTTAACAGGCAGTAAAAAGCAGCAATGAAGTGACGATCTCCTGTGTTTTGGAGAGTAGCATTTTCATCTCTGTACTTCATTACTATCAATGTTGATGCGCCTGTGCTCATTGACATCAATGTTTTTAACAAAAGTTCGTTCACTTCTAAACTTACCCTCAACAAATTTTTGTATTGTATTTTTGTGTACTCAGTAAACTTTCCATACATGCGTGTGTAATTACATCGTATTTTCATATCATGTACTCCATATTACTAGCTTTTTTGAACAACTTCTGGCTGGACAACTTGTGAAGTTGCTTTACTAGTGCTCGTAAACGTAAACTGTATACTATGGGGGGTAAACTATGCAGAGTGCTGGCATGGTGCTGGTAAAAATATCATTATCTAACAGAAAAGACTGCAATGAGGCTTTTTTACTTCATAACTTTGCAGCCTCCTAAGTTGTACACAGGTCTAGTTTTTTTGATGAATTGTTGTCTTACTGCATTCTTTTGCCTTTCACGTGTACATGTAGTAATTAGTGGGAAAATATTAAGTTCATCTGTCTCAGCTCTAAAAAATGGATATTAGTGAGGAGCATCTGAGACACTTCATGCTCTATGAATTCAAAAAAGAAAACTCAGCTGCAGAAGCTACAAGGAATATTGGAACTGTCTATGGGATGAATGTTTTGAATGATCGAAAATGTCAACGGTGGTTCGCAAAATTTTCTTCTGGAGACTTTAGCCTGTCAGATCGGCCACGTTCAGGAAGGCCAAAATCAATTGATGAAAACGCCATTAAAGACGCTGCGGAGGCCAATTCAAAGTTAACCAGCAGAGAATTGGGTCAACAATTCAACACAACCCAAACCACAACCATTTCATGCTTTCACAAGTTAGGGAAAATTTCAAAACTTGGACACTGTGTGTAGGGTGTAGTGCTGCCGCATGATAACGCAAGACCTCACACAGCAACAGTCACTCAGGAAAATGTCGTGAGTTTCAATTGGGAAGTTTTGCCTCATCCGCCCTATTCACCTGATTTTGCTCCATCCGACTACCATCCTTTCCGATCGTTGCAGAATCACTTTTAAGCAATGAAATTTATGAAAATGACGGCCTACTAAAAAATTACTTTGTTTTCCCTCAAAAATCAGAGAATTATTCTTGAAGAAGGTATCAAAAAGCTAGTTGATCGGTGGAAAGAAGTCATAGAAAAGGAGGAAAATTAATGTAAAGATCAAAAATGCCGCAATGTGAATGTTGCAAATGAAATAAATGTGTTGTACAAAAACATTACTTTTTTTCGGACCTGATATATGATTGTATAATTTATAATTAAAAATTTCTTTATGATCTTTTATGCATTCACAAAGTGAAAATAATAAATGAATTTTTTTTTATTTTTTCCAATTATATTTCACCAATAAAAGCATCGTAATGACCTAACTCTATTTAGAAAAAATTTCCCCTTTGTTATTGCAAAATTGGCATTGCTTACAATTTGTCCCTTATCTGAATGTTTAAATAAATCTTTTTCTGTGCCCCAAACGTCACACTCTCAGTAGCTGGTAACAAATGTTAACTTGATAAGTTCGTCAATAATTTCAACTCTTTCTCCATTCTTGAAGTTGTAAGAATGCATAAGCCTTAATTTATATCAAATGCACCCAAACAAATAGATACAATGGTTACACTCAGACCATCTATATTACTGGATGCCGTGGATGGATGTATTCAAACCTTCTATGGCTCTAAGTCATGGCACGTGGTACTGAGGATTCTGTGGTAGAAGCTCTATTTTTTAAGTTAAACTGATTATACCCAACAGGTATACGGCATTCTATAACTGCAATGCACTCATTAATAATTACCAACAAAGTCTTCAATGAGAAGACAGTCACTCTACCAGCCCGATTATGACAACTTAGGGAGGTCAAAAGGTAATTGGAAAAGTCTTGTTTCTGGAGGTAGTCTCTCATAAACTGAATCGGATACCAAATGAATGATTGATTCTCAAATCTACTTGAACTCTGAAATATAGCTATTTCCCCTCGTTACTCTTGGATCCCGGAGAGCAATAGAATATCGTGACACTTCGGTCTGCGTTTGTCGGTGCCTACATACAGTCCTTCCTTTTTCCTGCATGTTCGGGTCTCCCTTGTACCCTCAGTCATGCAATGAAGTTTTTATTGAGAGCGTTTGCATTTTGCATCGAATGCCTCCATGGACTCGATTGTGAATAGTTGTCCCGAGTACATTCTTCTTTTGGACAAGAGACGCCATGCAGCTGCAAGAATGCCCATCGATCAGATTTTTTGAGCTTCTGAATGAGTTCTTTTATCGTGATTGTATTGGTTCGTCTCTCGTGAGCCCTCCTGCCTTCAGTCTTGTTTTATGCGATCTCGGCGCAGCTACACAACATTCGGTATCATATTAAAACTTTATCACTGGATTGGTGATTTGGCAACGTCAGCAACGTTACACCGCTCTTCCGAATCCTGTCATTGCGTTGCACGTACTGTGAGGATCTTCTCCCCTCAGGGGATGCAGCTAATGTATCTATGAGAATTAAGGCTCCCAGGGGGAAAATGAGAGATCCCGAGCTGAGAGGTAGGAATGTTTTTTTCGTTTTATTGAGAGCCATTTTTTTTTGGTTCACTGCTATCTTGTTTTTCAACACTACTAACTTTCTGCTTCAAATTTTATATTGTTTCGTAGCCTTCCTTCTCAACTTGCTGTTTCTATGCGCACGGGATCCTGTGCGGGAAACACCTTGAGCATATATTCCGCATTCCCTTAACTCCGCACTTACCGGTAGCTTCATCGTTCTTTTCTTTGAAATTCCCTGACTGTGGTTAGGGAAGCTTGAACTTTTATATAATCAGAGAGGATCTCCATCGTCTTGATTCGAGATCAATCCAAAAGAACGTTCTAGGTTCGATAATTAGCAATACGATTAATGAATTAAACAATCCATAGTTCCCTGTGCATTGGACTCTTTATTATTGTTGTTTGCGCTCAAGGATGGTCAACGAATAAGATGATCTCAGTTCTCAGATTTGCCCGTCGCAGCTGTGCTCAAGATCTTTGATTTACTTCTCCAGACTTTTTGCAATTAAGTTTAACATTATTTTCAACGCACATCTAGGTTTCTTCATAATGATACTCTATGCCTTACCGCTACCAAGTTCAATATTTCGATCTAGAAACAGCGTTTCATTGAGAAGATGAAAGTAAAGAATGCAAAAAAACTAGTGACTCAGCCGAACTGGCGTAAATAACGTGTTCAAAGATTACAAATTTTGTTTCTAAATTAGCGTAAGACTTCAGTTGTGCATGGAAGAACGAGCTCTACGTGTGGATCCTCGATCCGAGCTTTATCGGCTGCAGGGAAGAACTCGTGTTAGAAAAATAATCCTCAAGCTCTTAAATATTCATGGAAACTGACTAGAAGAGGAAGCCTTAAACAAAAGCAGTAACAGCAGCCTCAGATCGAAGGCGAAGATGAAAATTTCAGCTGATTCTATACGTATCGAATTAGACTCCATGATGGTCCGCTAACTTCAGCGTTCGAACGTCGCGGAAGATAACAAGTTAACATTTGATGAGAAAACTGCGAGGTAAGTTTGACCTCTAGATCGAGTTCAACATTCATGATGAAAATGGCCTGTAGAAAGCGAGCGTGAAGAATTAAAACTTGCTTTTTCACATTCTAGCAAAGATTTTGCGTTAAATTATTCGCTCTACTCGCCTGCGTTTGTCTTCATACACATTTCCGATATGAATCAACATCGAAGACGTTTTGCGTTACCATTTCTCAAAAAACTAATACTATTGCCAGTGATGGGCGAGTTATTTCTGCAAGCTGATGCTAGACTTTACTGCTTTTCTAAGAAGAAATCTCTTCATTTTTTGTGCAACAAAGTTTACCGAGAGTTTACGCTCTGAGCGGAATATCATAGGCCTGTCCTAGACCATCCCGCCAGCCAAACAACATTTTGCTGAGCGCGCAGTCTGCGCCAATAAAAATATGTAAGGAAATCGAGATTGTTCGTTTTGAGCGCATAGAATTTCATCGAATGCATGGTTTACTTCAGTTATACGTCGGTGACCGCAGCCGAGCTAAATTGCTGAGTATTGAAACATAGTTTAGTATGAGGTAGTTCAAAAAACTAGATTGTTACCATAATTAACCGCCAATTTGTTTCTGATATCGCGCCCATGTATGCTGAAAGTTAACGATGAGTAAAAGAAATTCGAATCCTATAAGTGCAAAACATGGAAGGGAAAGTACATGAAAACTTTGAAAAGACTGAACGTAGGGGAAAATTGTGGACGATATTGAAGAACGTTAGGTAACGCAACTCTTGATACTGTTCAGTATTAGAAACTACAGTAAGTTTGCCTAATGACCTCATAGTGTGAGGCACCTAACACCAATGAATGATGAGTACTGATCCGTAGAGATGCCAGTGGCAGTGCGGGACGATATATAAGGGTGTTTCAAAAATACACGGCATAATTTCAGGTATGTATTTCCCACATGTAGACAATCAAAATAGTTCATTACAACATATGTCCGGAAATGCTTCATTTCCGAGTTATGGTCTCACAACATTGAAATTCACCGGAACGTTTTTCTTTCCGCAGGTCGTTGCCGTCAAAGGACACATTAAGAGGGCACTCTGACAGATCATTCCTAGGCGAAGGTTAAATTCAGTGTTGTGTTTGGCGTTCGACTGTGTGTCATGTACACAAATCAGGAGCTGGCAGAGATGCACTTGATCTACGGTAAGGCAGACGGCAATGCTGCGCTGGCTCGTCGTTTGTACCAGGAGAGGTACCCACAGCGACAATGTCCAGATCGGAAGACATTTGTAAGTCTCCATCAGCGTCTGTGCGAGTATGGAAAATTTGACTCTCCTGGATTGGGAAGGGGACGACCAAGATCTACAACTCCAGAAGAACAGGAGGAGATTCTGGAGATTGTGAACAGAACTCCTTCTATCAGCACACGAAGGTTAGCGTTGCAAGTGAATGTTCCCCATACGACTGTCTGGAGACTGCTGAAAGAGTATCAATTGTATCCTTACCATTTGCAACGTGTACAGGCGCTGTCACCAGCAGATTACCCTGCACGAGTTAGGTACTGTCAGTGGTTCTTGCAGCAATGTGCTGTAAATCCGAACTTTCCTGCCTTAGTATTATTTACAGATGAAGCACAGTTCACACGAGATGGCATAACAAATCTCCACAATCAGCATGTATGGGCGTATGAAAACCCAAATGCAACTGTTGTATCTCATCACCAGGTGCGGTTCTCCCTCAACATGTGGGCCGGTATCATTGGTGATCGGTTAGTTGGACCCCATGTACTTGTAAACAGACTTACGGGGCAGGCGTACACAAACTTCCTGGAAAACATCATACCTGATGTTTATGACGACACTCCACTGATCGATCGTCAGCACGCTCACTTCTTGCATGACGGCGCTCCTGCACACTTCAGTCGTACGGCTCGCCGGTACTTGGATCGAAGATTTCCTGATCGATGGATAGGTAGAGGTGGCCCAATTGCTTGGCCTCCACGCTCACCTGATCTGAACCCTCTCGATTTCTACTTGTGGGGCCATTTAAAATCATTGGTTTATTCGTCTCCGGTGCCTGATTTGGAATCCCTTCGGAATCGAATTGTGGCACGCTCTGAGGACATACGCAACATTCCTGGAGTGTGGGATCGTGTTCGCAGGTCAATGAGACATCGATGTGAGGTCTGTATTCAAGCAGGAGGTGGTCATTTTGAACATCTTCTGTAATGGCAACGACCTGCGGAAAGAAAAACGTTCCGGTGAATTTCAATGTTGTGAAGGCCATAACTCGGAAATGAAGCATTTCCGGACATATGTTGTAATGAACTATTTTGATTGTCTACATGTGGGAAATACATACCTGAAATTATGCCGTGTATTTTTGAAACACCCGTATAGCATTGATGCGATGTAGCTGTGCTACCTGGTGTGAGTGGGTTGGATATCTCGTATCTGCTTTTAGTATAATAGTAGGTGTGAGCTGAAGTGACGAGTGACTTATCCTGCTGGCAAGTGTGCAGTTAATTAAGGCACTGAAAAAAATTATTGAGAGCCGAAGATAGGATATGGGCTTCTGTGATTTAATTTTTGATTAAGGTCACTAGATGAGAAAAAGAGCTTCGATACTGTTCCAGCTACAAGAAGATGTGCGGTCCCGAGCTGAAAGTTCGGTTGACCTTCAGTTTGGTGAAAAAGAAAAGGGTTTTTTATACAAGAAAAATTAATCCCATCCCTCGTATAACAAGACATCTTTTTTCGGTTCACTGCTGTTCTTTTTCCAGTACATACTTATTTCTCCAATTTGAATGCTGATTTACAAACATCTCGGATCTTGCTGTTTCTATGCTTTATGTTTGGTGACACTTCTTGCGCAAATACAGGGTGGTTGCTAAAAATATGTACAAAAGCTGTATATTCGGATTCATTATATTCGGAAGAAAATTAAAAAAATTATCGATTTTATTTTTTAGCACCTCGAATCATTGGAGAATTTTCTCACGAATCTAACGATATCATTGGCTCTTGCGCACATCCATTAATTCCGCTACTATAGTCGAAGAAAGGTTCGAAATAACAGAAGAAAATAAGAGAAAGTTTTCGAAAAACGGTTGTCCTGAAATTTTTTTTTACATTTGAAGGGAATCTTCTCTCTAAGTTTTAAGGTACAGAAATGGCAACTATGTCAATTGACTGGGCTTAGAGAAAGCAGCACATGAGCTTAAAAAATATTGTTACATCATTTTACATTTTTGCTAATAATTTTAGAAAAATCCGTCGAAAAAGACGGACTTTTATTTTCACCCTAACGGTCCCCTTAAAATTGCTATAACCTTTTTTTACAGACAGGATAGTGAAATAAAACTGGTATTAATGGTAATAGGAAGAGTTAATTTTTCATTTTCACTTAAACTTTGCTGGACTTACGATTGGATTAGATTTCTCAGTCTTTCAACATTTTCCTCAATGCGTTCAGAAACTTTTCTTCCAGATCTTCCTTCATTAATGTTTCTCACAATGAACTGGGACTGCAACTTTTGGAAGTTCCTCAGAATCGTTATTTAGTTAGTTTTGAATCGGTATTCCAAGGAGAATTTCCTACGAGTCCCGACGATGGATCCAATTTTCCTCATTAATTTTCTTCGATGATTACTTTGCGTTGTTGAAGACTCAGGTGTGCCATGTTTGCTGATTACAATAGTCTTCTCTCCAGCACCCTTGAGGGTTGGATATGCTTATTTGGAGGGTATACCAGATACGGAAGAAAAAATTGAATTCTGTCCTTCCGAGTGTTCTATGGTATAGTCTCCAATTTCATGTTTTTAAAAAGTATTTGAAATTTTAGAAAGTATATATTTTGAGCAACGACCCTGTATTCCCCGTCATTCGAGACCAAATGGAGCTTTCATTTTTGCCCTCTTGGGAACCTCTTTGCTGTAATTAGAGGAGTTTAAATAACTCCGAATCCAATCTGGATAGGTTATGAAAACTAATGCTACGAATTTATTACTTGCATATTTCATATATGAAAAAGGTGAAGAGTTAGGAACTTCGCTGTGGGGATAGTAAAGTCGTTCAGGGCCGAAAGGTGAGTGTCCATCCTCAAAATCTGCCTGGTGTCCATCACGCGTTACAAAATTTAGTTGAAGCATGGCAGTAAGGGTGCACCTTGTCACCCGTAAAGTGGCTGCATGAAGCGCTGCTCCGCTCTCGAGTTGATCTGTTTGTCGCCTTTTTCTGAGCTCTGCGCTCAAGAGCTTGACGCTCATTTGAATGTAGCAGTTTCTTGTACTCTTCTCTTCAGCTTGGAGAGAATACAGCGGTTGATTTTTTTCGAACATGTTTGGTGGCTTAAAGAATGTCGAATGTACCGTGTACGTGTGGCGCATGCAGGCCCTTGTGAATCATTACATCATTAAGTAACAAAATTTGTGATTTGATATGTAAATTTCATTTAAAATATCCAATCACTACTGACATATAGCAGAAGGGTAGCAGTTTCGAGAAAGGCGTAAGCATACAAGTACTACTAAGAAAAGGTTTCTTAACTCACTTGCGTTATATGATTATCGACAATTGAAAAACTTCACTTCTCTCATGCATTAACTTGACACATGACAGCGGGAAGAAATTTGCTAGGCAGTCTGGAACTCCTTCACGAGTCTCAGTTCTGGCCTCACACAAGCCTAATTATTAACCGCTAACCTCTATATTCACGCGGGGTGATGACTGGAAGATAAATCTGCTGTCAGTTGAATTTCATGTTTTTTATTTCATCGTGAAATATCTTTTACCTGTTTTTGCGAGTGAGGAGTTGAAAAATCAACACTTCTTGATTTTCCTAAAAAATTTATTTTCGCTACATTTGCTCTAGGTCATTAGTAGACGTATCACTACCGTTGTATTGAGTTCAAGTGCATAAATCAGATGGTATCGAGACCTTCTCGCTCTTTTTCAGTGCCCAATATCGCCCTTAGCTGATCAATGGCTGCTCGTCTTCGATGTACTAACTTTGGAAGGATCAAAGCAATTTGTCTTGAAGCGTATCTCAAACTGCCGCAGCTACTTCTATCTCTTCACTCGCCAGCAAGTTTGAGGCAATTTTTCAGTTTGAGAAGGACGCCGCCTAGCCGTCGGAAAATACTGCCATGCTTTATTTCTTTAATTTTATGCTTGGTCGTATCGACTCTAGTTGCTGAAAAATGTTCCATGAAAGTTGAGATGAGAGTTGTCTTAGGAAGACTAAATGCCCTCGGATTGTGGAGTACGTATAATAAACTAGAGTCCAAAATGTCTATCCTTGCTGATGGACGTCCAGTATCGCTTTCCCCTGAAAGTTTAGAACCATTTAGGCTGGAGTTGCCTAGCAGGCGGAGGCTTGCTTCAGCTCTGAATATTGGAGTTCCCGAACTGCGCCTTGTCTGTCTCCGCTTGTCGCAAATCTGATGCAGATTCAGTGGTATTTGATGAGTTAATTCTCCCATTGAGCTTAACCGCCTATTATTTCCTAGGTCATTTTGTGATTTTCCAGTGGTGTGCAACTTTGCGCTCTTTCTTAGATATTTTTATGGGCATTCTGTGTCAGCCTCTGATATTTTATCCTTTTTCGTTTTAAGGTACATAACTTTCGTTATCTGTTCTCTATTTGAGCGTTCACTTGCGGTTGTGTCCGGTGGACGTTTGAGGTAAATCTCAGGTTAAAAATTTTCAAGTGATGTAATACAGTATAACATTTTCTTCAAATTCTGTGCGCTACGCATGTAACATAATGAATACAGATTGGTTTCGCTTGAGTGTTCGTCGCCGGATGGGGAAATTTCAGGAATGTCCGTCACTTGTTTTTGCAAAAGTATAAATTACCATCAAGACTTAACTCGGCTATGAAAGTTACGTCGCATAACGTGATCTGGTTTTCATTTCAAGTCAACACGCCACAGAATTTGTTGTAACTAGAAGAATAACTCGCCTTAGGTTGCTAGAAACTCGGTCTCAATCGTAAATTACATGAACTCTTGAAATAGTTATTCATTAGTATTAAAACGTATTTAATTGAAGAACAAAAATCAATGCTAGGTTTAATTCTTTTTAAGAAAGGAAGTAATTTCAAATAAACAAATAACAACAGAAAGGACACTCGCCACGTTTTAGCCTCAATGACATGTTCCTGCAACCTTCACCGCACGAGCATTGAATAACTTAGCATAAAGACGGATATGATAGCACTTTATATTCTGCGGGACAATTGCCGTATTGAATAAAATTTCATTCGATAGAATTTTGTTTTATTTTATCTTCAAAGGCTATATTGGATCAAAATATCTGACAGATTTAATGACAATAATAATAGAGGAATAAGGCACTTGTAGAATATTTACCGGCAGATACCAATCATTTTCTTACTGACGTTGGTGTAACACTCGAGCAAATTTGCTAATGCAGCAGTTTGTTACGATTTTCACGTATCGACTTCAGTTTAACAATCTATGCTCAGTTGGGTGAGTTAATTCTTGGTAGATTCGTCTTCAGTAATTCTCCGAAAAACGCGCAACGGGATTCAATAGGGTTCGATGATTCACGATGCTGTACCTAGAAGTTAATCGTCGTTTCACGAGCTTGTGTTGATCTTACTTATTTTCATGCTGCCATATCTTTTCGCGTGGAGATGCATACTAGGAGTTCATTAAGATCATCATGACCTAATGAGAGTCCTCCCGTGGGTCTGCTAATTGGTAGGTCCCACGTAGTCTGAGGGAACCATAATCTTACTATATTGCTTGGTCAGAGATGATATTATTTGTTACAGTTTCTAGTCTCAACCTTACGTACTGACTAAATTTTTCTGTTTTCTTATAAAGTGCGTCATCAACGTAACATACGGGAAATTTTCATCAGTATTCCTTAATTCATTGCTCGTTCTTTTGCAATTCACCACGAGATGCTCACAGGTTTGTGCACTTGAATTTGCAATTCATATACTACCAGATAGAAGGGGCTGAAGAACTTAACTCGACAAGTGTAATTTGCTGCGAATTTAAATTGTGCATAGTTTGGCATGTCAATGTGGGTAAGCACTCACCATGCGACCATCAACACAAGTGAGGACACTATCAATGGTGTAAGTACACAGTTAATACAATTTAATATGTCCTTTTACGAGTACGAGTACACTAGCCTGCTCTCGCGAATGTTCGTACTCTTGCACGTTTTCAAACAAATAATGCTGCATTAACGATAATTTATTCCGGAGGGGAGGGGGGTAATTACCTCGAGTCCTTCAACTCGTGTTTATATATGTGGTGCCTGTTGACTTCTGTCGGAATATTGGTCATTGACGACAAGAAGTTCGTTCATTTAGCAACTCCGAATACAGTACAAAGCCACTTTTACGGCTCTCATTTTTGCTCAGTCTAATTTCAAGCGTAACGGCTCCTTGCTCTCGGGATTGGCTGGCAGTTTTTAGGAAGCCGCTTTGCGACCTGCGACGTCACGCAAGGCTGGCTAAAGAGATGAAGTTCCGTCACGAGTCTGTCAAAAGATTTTTGTCATTTTCCTTGATTGCGTTGGGGCGGCTGAGGGCTGGACGTGCGTCTGCCAAGATTTGTCAGACTTTTGTTCGAATGATGTTAGAGATTACTGCACAGCTTACAAGTTTCCGAGGAGGAAAAACAGCTGCTAAACCTTCGTCGTACATCGCCTCGAAGAAATCTTCGTGTTCAAAAGTGCAATCTTTTGTCAGCCCTTTCAAGAAAACTATTGTTTCTTTCATTTTTGTTGCAATAAATGGTTAATACGAAGACTGAAACGAATGTGAAAGGGTCATTATCTCGACTGTTTTCTTTCCCGTTAACTTTGTTGCAAGTTACTTTCCGATGAATTTTTATACGTCCAATCCCCTCAAGGGGATGTAACTATTGTATCTATGGGAATTAGCGCTCCCAGGGAGACAATGTGAGAGCCCGAGCTGAGAGTTAGATAGGCCTTCTTTTCGTTGAAATAAAATGCTTTTGTTATGTTGAGAACCATCTTTTTTCGGTTCACTGCTGTCCAGTTTTTTCAACACCTGCTACTTTCTTTTTCAACTTTCAACTTTGATCTTGTTTCATGAACTTCTTTCTTATCTGTTTCTATGCCCTTTCTGCATAGATTCCACGTTCCCTTAACTCCATACTAAATGGTGCCTTCTTCCTTCCTCTCTTTGGATCTCATTTGTTGAGGATAGGGAGGCTTTAACTAACTAATAATCTAATCTTATCTTTCTACGTCCAGTATTAGAAGTAAGAATTCAGAATTTATTTTTTATATCATTGTCCAATTGAGTGAGAACTTCATGGTCTTAATAGCGCAAGATCCTATATTATTTTAGTTTGCACATCATAAAATGTAACTTTTTATTTTTTGTTTTCCTGTGTCACGTTCTCATGTATGCTTATAGAAAATTAACCCCCAAAACGGATTCAACTATTTTTAATAAATACATGTAAGTTTCGCTTTTCTGCATTTTTCTAATTTTCTCTTTCTGAGGAGAGATGAACTTTTTTTGTGATTAATCTATTTACAGAAAACTTTTCATATTTTTCTCTAAAATGTGAAATAAATTGTTTATCTGTGACCCACAATCAATTAGTGTTATTCAAATTTTATCGATACAATAATTGCTGCGCACATTCCTGTCGATAAATTTCTGTAGATGGAAGTGAAGAAAATGGGATTTTGTTGTGGACCTCGACACATGCGAATGGTGCACTGAACATTGTCAGGCTTTTTTTCATTGCTCGTATTTAATTATAAACAATATTTCAAGGGGATACTCCATTTCAGGCAGAATGATTTTATCATTTGGCTCTCTATAGTAGACTTTTTAAAATAAGGAATATTTGTACGAACTATTCCTTAGATGGAATGGATTCTGAAAAGAGTTTGTTTACGATAACTCCCGGTGATTCATTCTAGTTATCAGGCTGGAATAGAAATAATAAATCCATGGAGTGACCCAAGTGAGAGACTAAATATTCGTTAAAGTTCATTTGCTAGATGCTTTTCTTTATCCGCTTCATCTCATCGGTATTAATAGAAACTATTTTGCCCAAAACTGCCATGCTCCAGAGTAATATCAGGCCATTAACACAAGCAGCAGCAGCAGCCGCAGCAGCAGCGTGGTAGAGGCGTTGTCCTGAATGCCAAGTCGGGCCCACAGACCCTGCTGCGGAATGCTTGGAGTGCGGCAGCGGTGGTCAGGCCTGTGTGTTTTTAATTAACCATTTTCCTACACTTCTTGAAAGAATGAGTCTGATTAACTGATTAATAAATTAGTGGGGTTCAAAGTCAAGCTCACAATTAAACAGCAGAGCTTTCAATCCTCAATGTCAATGGGCAATGTAGGCGATAGTGGAAGCGCACCGATGCTTTCGTTTAGCATGTTTTATGCATACTTTAGCGAGGAAACTTTGATTTTCTCATTCTTTGTCTGGATCGAATGTCTTGCAAAACGAATTCAAAATATACTCAGAAAACAATAACGTTACTTTCGATGAAACAATTTTTTTTTCACTGGGATTTTATAAAAGTCTTATAACTCAACCGACCAGACAAGTGTTGTGTTCCGTGGCGTAATGCAACGGCGCAGTAATTCAGAATCAGTATACGTTAGCGCAAAAATAAGCTATTTCGCACCTCCATAGTGAGGCTTTATGCTAAAGCTTCGCTCTCAACAGCGTTTAATTTATCATGAGGAGGAGCAGTCTACGCGCCGAATCATTAGGCACCGAGCCTGCTTCTATGTTTTGGCTGCATCCTCTCATGGGGCTTAGCCTTTCGGGCCTTTTATTTATGAGATTCTCATGTTAATTTCATTAGCAAGTTTCAAGACTCGAAGTCGTAGAAAGAACTTTAACGGTAAAGAATTGTCTTGACGTTTCTTGAACATTCTTGAGCTAATAGGGGGATAAAAAGGATGACAGTAATTTAATGAATTGCAAGTAAATCACTTTATTTCATTCCGTAAAGAGATGCTCCTGTTCAGTTTCTATAAGATATTAATGCGCTGAGGTTCTGAGATATTTTTTCTTTCCTCCACAGTGCACCAAGTGACGTTTTTTTCCGGATTGAATGCCGGAGAAATGATTGAAATTCCCGTAGGAGTGTCCTCAGGGGACATAAGATGGGCAATAGGTCTTGGTTAGTTGGGCTAGTCTATCCTACGTTGTAGAGATGGCGCCCCAAGGAGGGATACTGCATGTAAGTTATATCAGCTATAGATTGGCCTTCGGGGCCACAATCTTTTGATCCCGCTTTGCTCCTTTACGTATTCATACCTTCTTCGCATACCTTTATATCTCTTCTTTGTCTTTTCTTCCTATTCCTTCCTAACTTGTATCAATACGCTGAGTATCCTGTGTCGTAACTGATGTGAGTAGATTTCCTGGGTTCTCCAGTCCATCCTAAATTGACCATTCTCATCGCTCACTTCAGATTGCCTTTGTTGTGGTAAAGGAGTCTCAAACTTACTAATATACAAAAAGGGATAATATTTTCTATATGAGTTTACTTTAAAAATAATTTCCTCGACTTATTACTGATCTATTTTTGTATCCTTACCCACTGAAAAATTTTTTCACTTTAATTCACTTGATACAGTTATTTGCTGTTGAATCATGTCGATCAAACCTATTTCATTTGAATAGGACAGGAATTTTCTACGCATTCAATATTGATGTCGTACACCGTCATCGAAAGTCCGGTGAAAAAATCCTGCGAGACAAAGTTTCAAAATCGACGGCCTGTTCAGACTCGTAAATATCAGCTTTCTTTACCTTTTCATTTTCGGGCTCTGAGAGAAAACTAGAAACGCGAGTAACTTGGAGGATGATTCTTCAGGAATTAAATCGTCTTAAGTGGACTCGAAACTCTTAAGTCTGATGTATAGGAGTCTAAATAATGGCATTCGCTATACGATAGAGAGTACCGCGATTCCGAGCGCAGGCACTGCACTGCCCGAGTTTATTGCTCCGGTTGTCATCGACTTTTTCTTTACTGCCTCCAAACTTCAGTTAAATTACCATCGCTGGAGTTTTCCCAATTTCCTGCATTGGTGTCTTCCAAACGAAGTGCGTTTGTTCTTTACAAATTCCATTGCACGCATTAGGCGTTATTTTGTCATAGTAGACATATCACATGCTATAATTTGACTTACCAACTTGATACGATAATATATTTATTTATTGGAATGCGAACGTTCCTTAATCAATTGATTAAATGACTTCGCTAGTAAGGGCACAACTTCAAACTCTCAGGGTATGTCATTTAACCATTTTGATTGTATCAACTTTAATGTCACGAGCTCACTGCTTAATTTCTGAAGAACTAAGTTTTTTCGACAAATTTCTCCGAGGTGAGCGAGCTGTTTATAAATTCGTTAAGATGTTTTTGTGTATCAAGTGTGTCGATGTTTTTTGCCAGGATCTGCCGACATGAAAAGTGCAGGGTGGCAGGGAGTATAATGGCATTCACTCTCTGATTGTCAGTCATACTCTTTATATGTGGTTGCCAGTTGTGTTCATTATGTTTTGTTGCCAGTTTTGCTCATTGTGTTTGGTTGCCAGTTGTGCTCATGATGTTTGGTTGCCAGTTGCGCTCATTATGTTTGGTTGTCAGTTGCGCTCATTATGTTTGGTTGCCAGTTGCGCTCATTATGTTTGGTTGCCAGGTGCGCTCATTATGTTTGGTTGCCAGGTGCGCTCATTATGTTTGGTTGCCAGTTGCGCTCATTATGTTTGGTTGCCAGTTGCACTCATTATGTTTGGTTGCCAGTTGCGCTCGTTATGTTTGGTTGTCAGTTGCGCTCGTTATGTTTGGTTGCCAGTTGCGCTCGTTATGTTTGGTTGCCAGTTGCGCTCGTTATGTTTGGTTGCCAGTTGCGCTCGTTATGTTTGGTTGCCAGTTGCGCTCGTTATGTTTGGTTGTCAGTTGCGCTCGTTATGTTTGGTTGCCAGTTGCGCTCGTTATGTTTGGTTGCCAGTTGCGCTCGTTATGTTTGGTTGCCAGTTGCGCTCATTATGTTTGGTTGCCAGTTGCGCTCATTATGTTTGGGAACCAGTCGCACGAGTACGCATAAAATAATGAGTACGCGTAGTTGGGGAGGATGAAGTGGAAATTAATGTAATAATTTATTCTGTCATCATAAAAAGATCTTATTTATTCAAGCGCTTGCATCAATGAACACTGTTCAGACGAGTTGTAGAATCTATTTCTGAGGAGACTGATGTCACCGCACATTACGAGTGTTGTAACGTATGATTATTGACTCGGGAGAGTCGGGTAAGATAGAATAAAACATCATCTTGAAGTTAATTCCAAAATATGAGAAGTGAAAGTTTTTTGAGCAATTTATTTTAATGAAGATGAATGAAGAAAAACTAATTTATTTTAATCTTCACATACGAGACGAAATGCGCTTCTCACTGCATATTTTCTTGCTGCAGATTGCGATCGAGCGACAAGAGAGATGTGCAATTGCGCCGCTGGGCAAGCCTCAATTCAGCGGCGTCATATCGGTCTCCAGTAATTCTGGAAGGAGATTTTTACGCTCGTGACGGAGAGGGTGGTATGAAACAAAACCTTAATTTAGCTCTAGGGATCTCGACCGTGGAAGAGAAATATTTTTTCGCTTCCTATGGCTTCTATGAAGGAAACATTGAAATTTTGAAGGCTTTCGAGTGTTCTACCAGGAGAGTTGTAGCGAAGATACCACCCTGCGTATTGGTCGAGTTTTTCATTTCTCCAAGTTTAAAGTTGTGTCTTATTCCAGATTATCTTCATGTTACGTGAATTTGGACTTGAATAAAGTGCATTAACGTATCATGGTGAAAGCTGTGTGCACACACGTGTTCTTTTACTCCTCTTCTGCATTTAAAAGCGAAAGCAATGACTCAAAACGACTACGCCTGCTAACCACCGGGTAATTTGGTAAAATTGATTAGTTTAAAACGTTGACTGCGTTTTCGCGGCTGCTACTATCGGTCTGGTTAGGTTGAAAGGAGCAGAATTGAAAATCTTTACAAGCGAGAAAAGTATATTTGCATGATAACATTTCAAGTCATACGCCCGAGTGTAATTCGAATAAAGTTAGGGAAATAGTTGAATGTTATTTATAGACACTGGCACGTAAATGAGCACTTCAGCTGATGGTATACATATGTACCAATACGCAGTCAACGTCCAGCATGAACTCGATAGTGCTCATTAGTGCAGCATGAACTCGATAGTACTCATTAGTGCAGCATGAACTCGATAGTACTCATTAGTGCAGCATGAACTCGATAGTACTCATTAGTGCAGCATCGCAGTATGAATCGATAGTACTCATAACTAAATAATACATTGAAATGCTAGAGCATCGTCTTGCTGTTGAGGAGGGAAAGCTATAAGCCTTGCAGGAAAGTCATCTTAACCCGTCTCCACATGGTCGACCTACCAAGAGGTTTGAAGAAAATGGCTCAACTGTGCAACTTACTGAAAATTCATTAATCATGTTAGAAGTTTCATTGGGGGTTCATTGTAAAGAGAGAGAGTTGCTCTTTCTGTCAGTGGGGAAAAAATGCTGCTTCCCAAATGAAAATCTACGAAATTTGAGTTTTTATTTCGGTAAAATACAAAAAACAGAAATCAGAAAATCACCGGCTATTTTTTATTTATTGCACTTTTATGTTTTTTTATGATGCATTTTCATAGATTCTGAGTTGCTGAATCTTGTGGTATGTGAATTTTTTTTCAGGTCCAATAGTTCCGGAGTTATGTGCACTATACGTAAACTCAGTTTTTATTTTTTAGTTCATTTTGTGTATAGGCTATCAAGCAGTTTCATTGTTTGTAAAGAGTTCGATATGCATAGAGCTTTTCCTCCCGAATACAATGGTGGTATTTTTTTTTTTTGCCTAGGAGTAAATCTGTGGATTTGGACTCCCATTTTTGGAACAAAAAACATAGGAAAATAAAAATGATGGCGACCTTCTTAGAGGCAGAGTGTGTGCTGGTATGCCTCAGCTACACTGCTGGCCTTCTAAGAGGTTGTGCAGTGCCGGTAGCTACACTCCAGACTGAGCAGAAGAATTCATACAGATTTGAGCTTGTTACCTCTCCTTCCCTGTTCCCCCCCACCTAATTTTACCTTACACCAATGAATAGCACTCAACGAGACGCTTAAGACCATATATGGCAACCCTAGGTTTGCTGATGTGAAACATGCACTAGCTTTGCCGACCTTTTAAGAGTCCAGGACGTGGCGACGGGTTAAAGAGAGTCGTGCACGCTTCCTGTAGTCAGGCGCTCCCTGAACACAGTGTGTCAGTTCGAATAACTAAGTACGGCTTTCTCAGTGCGGCTAATAGCTAAGTGCCGCACGAATACCTAAGTGCCGCACGAATACCTAAGTGCCGCACGAATACCCAAGTGCCGCACGAATACCCAAGTGCCGCACGAATAACCAAGTGCCGCACGAATAACCAAGTGCCGCACGAATAACCAAGTGCCACACGAATAACCAAGTTCCGCACGAATAACCAAGTGCCGCACGAATAACTAAATGCCACACGAATAACTAAGTGCGAACTCTCGTACTGATAACCTCTGAGATGGTGCATCTACCTGTGGTGAACTATTTTGTCCATAGATTCATACTCTCTCGCCAGTTGCATTTTGTGGTTAAAATTGAGCGTCAGCCATCACTTTTCAGCGCTTGTAACTCTTGCTGAATGACAATGAATGATTTACATTAAAATAGCTATTTTTATTCTCTATTTCACGTTTTGATTTGAAACGAGGCTTCTCATCTGATGCAGAGATATCATAGCCCAAGGTCAGACAAGAGGTTTCAAAACTTCTCATGGCTGAAGATTTTTCGTTATAAATCTCACTTGCACTTGAGCTCGAATATTATTCAAGCCAGAGTCCCCTAATTGTGCTCATTTTTTGTTCTATCTGATAACGTTGGCTATTTATCACTTTCCAGGAGTTTTATTAAGAGAAAGCTGTTTTTTTAATGAACGTCAATGTTATATGAAAATCAAAAGGCTTACGAGTTCAAAAAATAAGAAGGACTGCATCCCTGGTATGTAAATTTAGTTGTGTACAGTCTACGTCTGGCTACGTCGGCATGACGACGCTGCCTTTTTACGTCAGGATCGCCCAGCACCGTGGAGTTAGCTTTCGTACCGGGAGACCTTTAGCTCAACCTCTTCATTCATCAATCGGCCTTCATACCGATCAGTGTAGCAGCCGTATTTCCAAGGATAATTTTTCTATTTTATGCTCTTCACCTAACGAGCTAGATTTGCGCATTTTAGAATCTCTTCACATTGCAAAAGAGAAGCCGCTTTTAAATAATGCTAATAGTTCATATCCTTTAGAAATTTTTGTATAGATTTTTTTCTTACTGATCACTTTTGTCACTTATGTCACTTTGGTCTAGAACTAGCCAATTTTGGTTTTTATTTTTCAGACTTACTGAAGATGGAGCTGGTCTCCGAAACGTTTAAAATTGACTAATTCAGATATTTTAAATTTAGCTCCGTTAAATTCTATTAAAAATGATACCTATCCGTGGTGTATTCTTCATCTTTAAATATTTAATCAAAAAATAAGAATATTAGGTGGCTGTGAGAAAGATACCCTCTCGAAAATCAGAGTTCGACAAGATAATTGGAAGGACTAATTTAGCTTAATTTAAGGTACGCAGCAACACTAATAATGATTTTTCCTCGTAAGTTACGCGCAAATCACTCTGAACTCCGCAACGGATGATTGGAATGATTCCTACGCAGGAGTCTCATAATGGAAATAGAACTAATTCCCTCGATCCAATTGGCCTGAACATCCCAAGGAAGAAAGTA
Source organism: Morinoia aosen (assembly GCA_030386875.1). NCBI lineage: Eukaryota > Metazoa > Arthropoda > Malacostraca > Amphipoda > Talitridae > Morinoia > Morinoia aosen. The sequence goes on along the minus strand of CM059571.1, from coordinate 15,350,027 downwards.
GCTGGAACGATCCCTGTACACGCAAGTGAGAGTTACACAAGGGTCTATAAATAATTCCCATGAGACTATTATTCTGAAAATCTCAGCCGGGATGATTGCAAAGTTTCCATTAATAAAAGTTCTCCAGGGACACAAGAAATTATTCTTAGGCGTAAATTACCTACCCATCAGTCTGACATCCATTAAGAAGTATGTGGGATGATTTCTACTCGCCAATCAGCCAGAGTACCGCAAGGAAGCTGAGGGAATGTGGAGGCAACAACTTAGACCGCATGGATCGGAATCAATTACACGGGAGCACCCGGTGCGTAGCTGCGGATTGTTTGTCTGTGTCGTTCAGGTGGACAGCTTGCATTGTACCGCTGTTGCTCAAGGCTGCTTTACGACCGGCTATGGCGGTCGTTGCTTTGCAATCACTTTACAAACAAGCTCGGATCTTCTTGTTTGAATCGCCTCCGTTGTGCTCGCTCCAGTTCAAAATTGGAATTCTACGTGTGCGGCACCTGCTTGTTTCGGTTCGTGGAAATATTGCCATGAATACATAGCTGCTGTGATTCTTATGACGGCTTACCTACCGAAGTATGACCTCATGAGAAATGTTTGAGGAATAATTCTGTGTGTTTATGCATTTAATTGTTAGAAATTAACCGTTTTCTTTCTCCTCAGAGGGATACAAATGTTGGGTCTTGAGGAATTAGAGCTGCCAAGGGGAAGATGGGTCGGCTTTCTTTTTGTTGAAATAAAATATTTTTTTACGGATCATCTTGGTGGGTCTTTGCTGTCCTGCTTTCCAACACGTGATAATTTCTCCTTCAACTTTTATCTAGTTTCATAAACTTCCTTCCTGACTTATTTTTCCGATATACATCAGGGTACGCTCCTCCGATTCGCTTTTCCTGGCATCTTCGGAGTGAGCACACTTTGTGCTTCGTTTTCTTTATTCCATGCTAAATGGTACCTTCCTCTTTCCTCTCTTTAGAATACCTTTGATGGGATTTAGGAGGCTTAAACTAACTTGTGCAATATAATCTAACTATTTTCCTTTTCTTTTTGAAGAGTTTGACCTTCAGCTGCGTGACTTGATATTTTTTTACGATTATTTCATAATTATTTCACCAATGTTCATTCTTTCGAGATAAATCCGAGTTTTTTCGTGCTTTCATGAAAACATTTCCCTCCAACGGGCTGAAAAACCTAGACTATTACGTGGCTACTGTATTTTGTTAGCACTAACTTGTATGTAAATGCGTATGCTCTCGGTTAAAATTAAATAATTCGCGTAGTTCAAAAGGATGGCTGTAAAATATGTAGTTCACTTGTCGGTAATTTCGTGCGTCAGCCGTGTATTACATTGAATTTCGCTTATTATCAGATGCCCCAATGCTTCATTTGCCATGCAAGTGTGCCTTTCATGGGCGCATAACTGCTTTATGTTTGAGAAGTAATGCGCCTAGGGGAAGATGTGAGGTTAGGTAGACCTCTTTTCTGTTGCAATTCAATTAGTTTTCTGGGTTTGTTGCGGACCGTCCTTTTCGGCTCATTGCTGTTTTTTTTTCCAGGACCTATAACTTTGTTCTTCAATTTTAATGTTATTTCAATATTTTTTTAATATTGCTATTCCTATGAGCAGGGTTTAGCCACAAACACCTTGTGTGTAGATTCCCAGTTTGCTTAATTTACTATCAAAAGGTGCCTTCTTCCTTCCTCTGTTGGGGACAGGTTTAAACTAACTAGAAAGGTTTAAACTAAGAAGAGGGAGAGGCTTAAACAAACTTGTAATCTAATCCAACTTTACCTCGCACCAAGCACCTTACAAAATTATGAACACTTTGACCGCAATTGGGTAAAATGAAATTCAATGTTCAACTCAAATTTATTGGCAATGGTAGTACGCAATTCTGAAAATAGCAAACATTACCTGGATCATGTCACAAGTCGCTCAGCAGCATTATGAAAATCCCTTCTTTGGCCACTGGTAGCGCACGTTTCGGTTAAAGTGTTAATGCACTGATGCATTTTATTAATGCATTACATTGCACTAACCTTCCTTTGAGAAATAAAAAATCCATTCCCTTAAGGGATTCCTGAATTTATCCGTTGTCCTAATGTAGAGAAACCATTATTTCTTGAGCATCATCAATTTTACTCTCGACATTTGAGCACAACAGTTGATTTCAATTCCAAACTAGGACGAAACGAACTGAATTCGCGTAAACTAGCCACAAATCTCCAACACTTACCATGCAGATGGACACGTTGCTAAGCGCTCAGAATGACATCATCCATCCTTTCATGACGCGATCCACCAGCCAACGCATCAGTTGGGAATCATTTATCGTCCGGCTTGGTGTTTATGTGACGCGAGCCCACTCGTAAGTTTGGACAAATTTCGCTATCCGCTTTACAGCAAACCAGCGGATAGCGCAGCCTGTATTCCGGCAGGGCGGCTCCAAGCCCCAACAATCGCTTTAGTCGATATTTAGCTGAGCTGCCTATGCTGGGTGCGAGGCAGACGGATTCAAATTTGTTTTGAGATTGATAGCAAGAGATCCTGGCAACCGGAAAACTCTTGCTGAAAAATACGTTAAGCTGCTAAATGTTTCACTGTTCGATAGCGGTACTGTAAAGCAATGCATAATTCAGGAGCAGCGGCTGGAATTGATTCGTTCTGCAGATTTGCATGGAGATTAACGATGACTGAATTAATCGATGTATAAAAATTACGCGTGTTTGGCCATATAGAAAGTTAAAGAGGATCAATATCATAAAGGATTAAAAAAAACTTTTCACCTGGAAAAATATACCATATGCTATTGGGTTCCTATTTTTTTCGAGCATCGATCAAAAAGTGACTACGACGACGACTATTCGATGAAAGTTTCAATGACGACAATAAAAGTATAACTAAACCATAACGACTGTAAAAGTATAATTGAATTTTCAAATCAATATTGTAATTCAAAATGAAATGTTTAACCAAAATAAAAGTTTCATGCGATCAACCGTTCATTTTCTCAGATATATTACACATTCTGTGCTGGTGAGCAGGTATTTTTTCACCTAAGCAATTAACTTAACACCTTATTCATGCTAGTGGAAGTCGAATTTTTAACTACCTAAACGCTTTTCCACTGGTCTTAAAGTGTGACATATATCTTCATCCCTATCAATTTCAAATGTTAATGTGTGCGATCTCACCACAAATTCTTGCTAATATACTGCAAATTGGGTCAAGTGTACGGCTACATGTTTCATAGACGGCATTTTCGGTGCTAGTGAACGGCCTTCCTCGTTGCATTTGGGCTCTCTCCCTTTCCTGAGAACAGAAATGCAGATAAGAATTGCAGTTGATGTTCCCCAATTCCAGGAATGTCGTCGGAAGAGTCTCCTCCAGTTACGGAGACCGGAATTACGGCGAGTTTTTATATCGGAATCACCTCGTAAGCCCCAGCTATCGCTAAACTCATTGCACCCACGTATCAGCGGGAATTCATTTTTCCAATCCTAAATATTGTACAGTTTTGTTGCCATTTTTGCGTCAAGGCTCACACGAGACTTGCCGTTTATGGAATGCTCTTTATAACGAAAGTTTTCACCCAAATATCCTATATATTTGAGTTCTTCCGTTCCTTGTTTTCGGCTAAAACCCTTAGTGGACTTCCAGTGCTTTTGGTCGTTGAGGCGATCATTAAAGAATCTATACCCGCCGTTCTCAATAGAATTGCCAAGGTAATAGCTTCTGTCTAGCCTTTTCAAGTCGTCTCCAGAACGCTGAAAAGACCGAGGTTTTTCTCTTCTCCTCCAACTAAAATACCCTTTTATTTCCTGCAAAATGAGGTAACTTTTAAACCTTTACCATGTTGTTATTGATCTTTACCAACAAACGGATGCTCGTTATGATGCCTAAACTCGCATATAAAGAGCTCAAATGCGGCAGCTCTACAAATGTGAAGTACGCCCACCCCCCATACTGCGAGTGAAGCACCCGTGTGAAATATTGTATTTCAGATAGATTTCTTCTATCTTCCTTAATTTTTTCCTTCATACTCTCAGCATTGCAGTGCTTCTTCGAATTATTCTCTCAGACGGAAGACCAGTATAAATTTTTCTTCCGTTCACTTTTCAAACTTTTTGCTGCATTCAAGACGTTAAAATTTGCAAGTATGTTCCTAGGAAAAGGGTAAACTGATGGTTTTGACATCTCAAATCGTCTGTATAATAACACTACATCAGCTCGCCTGATGAATTTTAGCGACTAACCGCACTGTCAGCAACGCTTCTTCCAATTGGGGCTGACGTAGGAAATACTGAGTTGTCACTTAAGTTAGCTGTACGAGGTTTAGCTGGGGGTAAATGAAAGGTCTCGTTCTTCATTTTTGTACTTCTACTACATGATGTAAGGAAGCAGTGGCGCAGCCGAAAATTTCGGGGATGGGGGGGGGGGGGGGGGGGAGACATTAGTTATCAGCAATCTTTTTATTCTTTTACATAAAACGGCGACTGAAACTGGCCCCCAGCTCAACATTTCGGGGGGGGGGGGGGCATGGTCCCGTGCCTCCCTGGCTGCGCTACTGTAAGAAAGGCTGACTTTCCGCAAAACCCACTACCTGCCTCAATATTCAGCGTCAATTTTTATTATAATATACGTCCTTTTAATTAAAAGGGCTTTCACTCTCGAAAATTTTTAAGTACATATACTAGAGGAATTCTCCGCAGAAAATTGGTGTGATAGGTTTTGCACTTTCAATTATTTACCAAGGGTGGCGGAATGAGCTTCTTAAACGAGAACGAGAATGACGATGCGCAATGATAGCATAACCGAATTGCTTCTACATTCCGAGTAACCGAGTCCGTCACGAAGCGCGCTCAGCAACTCTGAGGAGTGCAGACAGTGCCTCCATATTTTATGTCATGGAGGGATTGACGGAAACCAAACGAACTTGTACTGCGCACAATAGTGGCACACGCGAACATCACGGTATTCTCATTTTTTGTACTATTTTATTCATTTATTCGTTGCGCCTTCATTTCTGCATGGCTTTGATGCCTCATAGGTGACTGCCGTCGCGAACCGCGTTGGAAGTTTGAGTTGAAGCCTAGAGTCGAGGATTCGAAGCAGAGGTCGATCGAGTGTGGAGTTGATTAAGAGAGTTGGTGATGTTTGTCGCACTCGTCTGCTTGCGTTAATGCGACATTCTCTGATGGAAGACTGGCTCATTTCACGCAGAAACATAATTAATATTGCCAACTATGAGATTGTAACATGCTGTAAGATAAAGCATTAATATGAACACGTACTACAATGACCAGTATAAATTAAAATTTGTAAATTATTAAGGGTTCTCAGCTGGGCTCTTTCCATATGACTGAAATTTCCAAACCTATAATGTCTGATGGTTCTTGGAAATCCTCTTCCTAGACAGAGTCTGCTATGCGGGTCGCATCTCTGAGGCATAATGCGTTCTGTGGAATTTGCCGATTATGCTCGCAGCAACACACTTGAATACTCAATCCCTTTGCACAACAACGCACTGTTGCAATTTGATATCCACTAATCAAATAATAATAATAGTAGTAATAATAATTACGATAATTATAATAATAATATGGTTGAATCCTGAATTTGGCCGCCCTATTTATTATCTTTCATGTTCAAAAGCACCAGCTGTTGAAATGTTGAAGGAAAGAACCGTGGAATTTTATACAATTACTCACACAAAAGGCCCATCAAACCAATACATTTTAGACTATGCGGTACGCAATGGTTGCATTTATTGCATAGATAAATACACACTTATCCTAAAGCGTTATTTTAAATGCTCATTCAGTTTAGTTTATTCCAACATAAGTTTTCAATTCGAACGCTAGATGCGGAGCCCAGAATTCGTTGAAACTCGCAAGGGTTTCAGATTTTGCGAACGATTTTGCCAAGATTGTTACTTATCTCCTTTTTCTATAGTGCGCAGTAATCTACCTAATACCCTCAACACATTGTGTTGCTACCGGATATTAACACTACTGTTTTTTGTCACATGGGTGAATTTATTCAAAATAAAGTTATGTAAAACTCCAACATCACTGCTGTTCGCTAAGATTGAAGCTAATATTTTTTTACTTTATCACATACAGAGGCACTCTGCCGCCACCGTTTGCGACAATTCCGCTGAAAATTCTCTTATATTTTACAACCAACGTCGTACGTTCATCCTAGTTACTCCTATTGAAGGGTACCTGCCATTATTTCAGCCAATGGTGATGTTCTTTCCCGTAAATTTTACCATGAGGCTGACGAGCTTAAAAGATAATTTTTGTACAAGCCCCTTACATCTGATATTATTCTCCTCTTCTTCCCAATATAAATGAAAACGTTATTTTAATTCCATGTTTGTTTCTTACTCAATGTATGAGACATATTAACAGTCCAGCCCGATAGCTCAAGTTATTAAAGTATACATCACTTCTGCCCTTGCTTGATCGTCGGTCCCATGCCTGTAAGGGCTGTGTGAAAGCTAATGTGAGGGTGCCCGCAACACAGTTTTCTTAACGCATCTCTTCAAGAATAAAACGTTTCGTATTCTGTCTTGTCACATGTAGTCTACAGTGTTCAACTTTATTTTCCGGAAAATTTTCTTGCTCAAGTTCATCATATGGATTGATGGTTACTCATGTCGATGTTTTGTTGTTTGCGACAACATAACAATAATTTCTTTAGAAACTGTGGTCACGTATTGCGTTTATTTGTGTCTTCATTTAAAAACATTCCTACACATTCGTCCCATTGGTAACTGAAGTTAACAACTGGAGTTGGTTGCTGGAGTTGGTGACTGGAGTTGGTGGCTGGAGTTGGTGACTGGAGTTGGTGGCTGGAGTTGGTGGCTGGAGTTGGTGGCTGGAGTTGGTGGCTGGAGTTGGTGACTGGAGTTGGTGACTGGAGTTGGTGGCTGGAGTTGGTGGCTGGAGTTGGTGGCTGCAGTTGGTGGCTGGAGTTGGTGGCTGGAGTTGGTGGCTGGAGTTGGTGGCTGGAATTGGTGACTGGAGTTGGTAACTGGAGTAGGCCCCTGGAGTAGGCGCCTGGAGTAGGCGCCTGGAGTAGGCGCCTGGAGTAGGGGCCTAGAGTAGGAGCTTTGAGTAAGCGACTGACTATCACTCCAGCCACTAATGAAATAACAATTCTCTATCGAAAATTCGACTTCCGATATTCTAACTAAAAACGTAAAGCTATTCTGGTAATTAATCGGCTTCTGGATTTTGTTCAGAGCTGTGCCTTGAATATCGGAACTAATCTTCAAAGTGGTTTCTTGCGGAATGTTGTGGCAAATTGCCGTTCTTTTATTAAGTATCGAATTCTTCATCTTCCATGCAGCCGCGGGACTGAGAGTAAGAGGTCGCACGTATCGATGTCTTGGGCGCGCTGCGGTGAGTGACGGAACAGTCTTTGCTGAGACGCCTGCCACTTGGTGTGAATGTTTTAATTTTTTGAATGTTTTAATTTTTTGGTGTTTAAAGTAGTGGTTGGGTCACAGTCTTCTTATTCCAGTTTGCTACTAAGTCATTACCATCTAACATGCTGCTGATGTACTGCCGAGTTGCAGTAAGCGTGATAGGGTGTTTGTGTGGAAAACATTTCTAGCTTCAAACTAAGTAAAGAGTATTTGCAGCATGGTGTGTGAAATGTGGCTTTCGCAGAATGATAAGAAGTCTTTCCTGCATCAGATAATGGCTGGAGATGACAAGTTGGTCTATTGCAAGAACCCAAAACGTGAAAAGTCAAGGGTTGACCCAAGAAAACCATCCACATTGGCCACAAAACAATCGTTCCAGAAGGAAGACATTGCCGAGCCTTTGATGGGATCAGAAGGATTTGGTGTTCCATACAGTTCTGAAATCAAAAGAAGCAGTGAGTGTTTTTTGCTTTCGTCAACAACTGATCAATTTAAACTAGAAATTGATTGAAACGTGTTGTAGATACGGTACATGACCATGCCTCGTCACATACGCAGTCAACAACTGACCAATTGAAACCGTGAATAATTAATTGTAATGATTTCAGACAGGGCTCCATGATAATGCCTCATCACACGCGCAGTAAGGCAACGCTTCATCAACTGCAGCGTAAGACGTCAGAAACATCATTTCTGCGCCTCTGATGGGATCTCTAACCCTATTTGGTCCTTGTTCACAAGTTGTGCTCACAAGATTTGGCCCCTTCGGACTCCCACCAGTTTTGTTCGATGTCCCACGTACTTCCCCAGTAACACAGCAACAATTTTGAAGCCTTACTGCCTGGATTACTTCAAATTGTGAACGATATTTCCAGGAAGGCATCCACAACTTGAGAGACAGATCGTGGAAAATGTATGGCTTTAAAACGGAGTAAGCTTCAAGTTAAGAATTGGTTACTTTTCTCCCACGGTACGATATTTTTTTAATATATAAAATCAAGAAATATTACGTAACACACCTGGTAAACAGGGTGTGCCTGAGTCGTAGATGTACTTGCGCAAACGTAACATCGAAGTGCATGTTGTTACGGGAGTGATATTTGTTTACTATGAACGAAATGTATCATACGGAATAGGTGCAGTTATTAGATGTTGAATCAGAGAATTTCTTCTAACCAATTTCAAACGAAGCAATTTTCAGGAATCGTTTATGTCGATTTTTTTTTATCTTTCTCCATGCAGAGAAATTAGCGCCCTCAGAAAAAAAAACATGTGAGGTCCTTAGCTGAAAGTTAAAGTAGGATTCCTCCGGTTGATATTGAGTAGATTTATGTTTCGCAAAAAAATCACTTTTCGGTTGAATGCTATCTCTATTGTGAGAGCCTCAGCTTAATAATGTTCTTTTCGTCAGGACGAATTACTTTCTTCGTTAACTTTGATCTTATTTTAAAAACTTTTTTCTATCCTATTACTGCGCACAGGGCGCGTATACTAACTTGTGCATGCATTCCTAAGTCTTCAGTTCCATGGTAGATGGCGCCTGTCTCCTAGCACTCTTGGGAATATCTTTGTTGTGGTTAAGGAGGCTTAAACTAACATACATTCTAATCATCTCTTGAAAAACAAAAGATTGAATTTTGTGAGCTATAGAACACTCAAATTACAAAGCTTTGGCTGAATACAAAAACTCAAGAATCCGTGCATTGGAAGGAATAAAGTTTGCTTAATTAAAAGCTTTCAAATAATATCAAATGAGCTCGAGAATTATGGACAATTTGAACGGTAGTCATCTGAGTGTTCTACCGACTGATGCGTATAGCCCTGTATTATTTTGGTCAATACAAATGAATGAGCAATCGAAATTAAAAACTAGTGACGCTTGTTGATCAATAAATGTTACAAATTAAGCGAAAGATAATAATGACCAATGATGTGAATAACGAAGGCAAGTACAGTAAAGGGAAATTGGCCATAACGAAAAGTTGTAAGATTCAAATCTGATCATATATAACTGATTGGTTGCCCGCTTGAACAGTCCCTTGCCTTTAATCCGTTAGTTTGTCAAAGGAATCGAGAAGACTGTTTAAAGTTGGGCCAATTCTGCAAGTTCTGTGACCGCAGGCGCTTGCCAACGCAGTAGTGACATGTTAACCCCTCAGGACCTATTAAGAAAACGACTGGCACTGCTCTGAACGCGATCGGTGGGAAAGGGTATGAGCCATTAATGTGTTCACCTGAAGTATGTGAAAATCAAGAGATCGTCATCCTACGCCTTGACTCGTTGACCGCAGTGGGTTAAAGTGAACTTAAACATTCAACTTGAATTTAAAGTCAATTCTAATGAGCATTTTTGAAAATAGCAAACATTGAATGGATTGTGCCTTTATTTAATTTTGTCTAAGTGCTTATGAAAATTGAGTTTGTGACTGCTGATCGGTCAGCAGCATTATGAAAATCTCATCCGTAACCACCGGCGGCTCACGTTGTGGTCATGTGTTTCCCTTCTACGTAGATCCTGGGAAAACTTGAAATTTTGCATTAACAACGCGATTTCAGCTTATATTTGTATTGTTTATGGGAGCGCAAACCACTTTTAGGTTAATTGGTATGTATGCCGTGCTCTCTATCCATTCGCGACCGGATATTTTTTCTCGCTACAATTGTTGTTATTGTTTTGGGCCTCCGCGCGTATATGTTTTATGGATCAGCAAAGAGAGATGGAAAAACGCATGGATTGAGGTTTGAGTAGATTGTTCAATAGGATAGATAGATAGATTGTTCAATAGGTACTTTATCATGCCGCGTATTGCCAAAACTACGTTGCATCGTATCAACCCAGCAGTTAGAGTTGAACTGCGGGCTCAGATTGGATGTTCCACTGGCAAACTATGTTCTCAGAGTTGAAATTTTGAAACATGACCTGAAGAAATCGCTGTGTTTGATGAAATGCATGAGGTTTTCGTTGAAGATTTCACTCCCTGTACTTTGGGCCAGGGTTAACCACCCAGGTTTCTGGGGGTTTGCTCCTTGACGTTCGTTGCTCAAAACCCTCATTTATTTTGCTCTCTATGAGTGTGATGAAATGCTTTGTTATCTAGTTTTGTGCTACTTGTATCATTAAACGCCGACGATCACAAGCTCTCTCTCGCAGAATTTCTGCCTCCGAACATTAAGCTCTGCCACAAAGAGAATACACAACTTTCCAGCTCTGTAAAGAGCTAGTTTCTGCGTAAGAGTTCTCGATGCCATGCTCGCTTCAATTTTCCATCTTTCTGAAATGACACCCGACTGGCTGTGGTGGTTAAGCTCTTGGCGGTGCCTTGAAAAAAATCCTTAACTTTGCAACACGACGCAAGCGCCAAAATTTGCAGAGAAGCGCTGAGGAGGTCCCCGCGACCTCCACCAAATGACCGCACTACTCGTTAACAAATGAGAAAACGCGGCCTCTTTGCAGTTGGCCGCACCACTCTTTAACTGATGGCTGCACTAAGGGACTCCGATTAGCAATAACGACAGCTCGATTTGTTAGCTTTTCCCTCGTTTTTTAAATATCCTCGAAACATTGTCATGTGAAAAAAACTCCAACGCTCAACGAAAAAAATTAAACTTGGAGGAAACTGCGTCTTGTAAGACGTGACAGCTTTTTGTTTGCCTCTGCAAAAAAAATCTTTGTGGATGGTTGTGGGAAAAAACATCGGTGTTTTGAGAACGGACGCCATGTTGGTAAGAAGATTAATTTCCCGACACGATGTGTGGGTGATGCGCAGCATGGCACATCTTTTGTTCGCGGACTCCGAAGCTCTCCAGCCAACTGGTCCGGAATTTGTGAGGGAAACACGAGGTTCTCGTCTCCCAGACGCCCAACAGGGTAGAGTTGCAGCATCACTGTAAGAATTACCGAGCGGCAACTCAACGCAACAACACGCTGCGCTTTTTTCTGCCATACCAAAATGGGTCGCTAGGAGTTTTTATTTTTGTAAGGCGACCCTTCTCTCCGTGATAACAGGCTGTACTGCTTTAGGTTGTTTTTCGTCGCATGTTTGTTTCCGTGATGACTAACAATTTGGTATTGTGCCTGGAAGGAGGCAAAGTTTTTGCTTAGCTTTAGAGGTCATTTCTGCATTGGGAGTTTCTCTTCTCAGAAAACAAGATTGCCTATTTATCAAGAGCGGTATCTTATGACGGAATATTTTCCATACTTTCGCCGTCAGAACTTGAGGACATATCAGCACAAAGTTCAGACACTGAACAGCCCACTTCGGAAGAAAAATATTCTTCCATACGGAGAGGAAGCCTACGCGTCACAACTTTTTTTTCATGATGATAAACATGCGCATATTTTATACCGCAATCAAAACAAGCTAATCTGCCTTTCTTGTGCACGTAAGTTTCTTCCTGGGAATGAATAGGATGCACGAGTATCTTTTGGAGAGGGAAAAGCTGGCTGACAGGATCCGTACTCGTCAGCTTACTCCAGGAGACAACTATCCATTGCTTGATGAAATGCAGGGTGTCTGTAATAGGAATACTTTACATTGACGGCGGAAGACTGCGCAAAATATGAAAACGTCGATTTTCCACTCTAAAATCATCAGGGCATGTCGCGGCTAAAAGTTTATTAATCAGAACACCCCTCAGGGGGATACAACTATTGTGTCTATGGAAATTAGCGCTCCCAGGGGGACTATGTAAGGGCCCGAGCTAAAGGTTAGGTAGGCTTTCATTTTGTTAAAATAGAATAGGTTTTTGTTTTGTTACGGACCATCTTTTTTCGGTTCACTTCTGTCCTATTTTTCAGCACCTACTACTTTCTTCTTCAACTTTTTCTTGTTTCATGATCTTCTTTCTTAGCTTTCTGTTTCTGTGCCCTCTCTGCATAGATTCCGCGTTTCCTTAACTCCATACTAAGTGGTGCCTTCTTCCTTCCTCTCTTTGGATAGCCTTTGTTGCTGATAGGGAGGCTTGAACTAACTGATAATCTAATCTATTAATCAGAACAATGTCTTTCATGATACTTGGTATGAGTGGTATAATTTATTTAAGTTCAGCTCATCAATCGGCCTTATGATTACTTTTCAATTAATGTTTGGGTTTAAGTTCAATTTCTTCTTTAAAAATTCTTTTACTCATTTGTATTTCATCGTTCCAGCTACGGTAGTTTCCACGAAGCGGAAGCCAGTCTGGCATACGTTGGGAGAACGCATTTATGACGGCCTGCGGCTGCGAATAAGTTAGACTTCGAATTTCTTTAGAGTGGAGATTAGTTTCCTGGCGTCCTGACAAGCGGATCAAATAATGCGGAGCTTTCGATCGTCTCTGATATTTTCGTTGGCTCACGTTGAGAGTAAGTTTTGAGCAGTACGTAGGATTGGAGTCGTGAGGTTTTTGATTGGGCGGAAACTTTTATTATTTATGCTGGTGTATTCGTTTCCGGAATCCGTTGCAACTTACCATAGCTGATGTATTTATAAACAATCCTCAAATGATGGAAAATTTAAGTTATGTGTTTCCAAATTTACGGATTTCAGTTTTTGTAACATCAAATTCCACACCAGACACCTACCGTTCACATTTTTTTTAGACTACTTGATACTTAATAGTCATGGGATGCGGCATTTTTTCCTGATTGTTTTGTTTATAAATTGTTTTCTTTTACATTTTTAGTTAGTTATATGTATATGACTTGTACATTAGTTTAAAAACATTTACTTCTCAGCGTTAAAGCGAAATTATTTGTCTAATTTTAATCAGCTTCGTACTTACTATAGCTTTCATTTTTCTGTTAAGTTCATTCAGGACCTGAATAATTTCATTTTTTATTAATACTTTTTAACACTAATTTCAGCCATCTACGTTTTTGAATTTCTAATTTTGCATGTAGTTTTGGTTGAATTCGACCCTTAAGCCCAATACACCCGGGCTACCAACTCTGCACAGACGTACGTTCGCACAACAGAAGTTGCTGCTATGCCCAGCTAAAGTTAGCGGCAGCGGCCATTTTAAGAAACAGTTACGACCAATTTTTGTTGGGCGAATCGCCCACTTTACTTCATGTTGCGTCGTCTATGAAGGTAAGGGAAATTTAGTTTCTAAAACACAATATCATTCTATCATGGTTTTTAACCTGCAGTTTGGAGCCGTAATAGTTTGAGAAATGTTTCGTAGTTAAATCATTACTGATGCTCGGTATCATATGGATCATACGTACATTTCGATATTATTAAACTGATGTGCAGTATCATTTGTAATCAGAAGCTACTGTTTCTTGCTCCGCTTAAAATGTCTATGAAAGATTTCCGTAGAAATAAATTTAAAACACATGAATGTACTTTTTCAGTCTATTCTGTTTCTTGTCCTCTTAATTAGAAATGAATTAGTATAAATAAATTGAACGAGCAAAAAAATAATGAGACTTTGCACGTGACGCAAACGCAAGATTAACATTTCTGCATAGCGCTGAGGAGTGGTTTTGTTCACATGAATCAGCTGTTCTTGTAGAAGTTGTAGTTGCAGTAACTTTTGCACTGCTATGTGCGCATTATTGAAACAGAAAAACTTGTAAGTTCAGGCGATGTTGTTCGTTCGACATGAAGATAAATGCTGCTCGAGTACATTGGCCTTTACAAGATTCAATAAAACGTAATCTTTCAAAACTAAATAACCCATTGAAGAATCATTTTGAAAAAATTGGATGCAATCTGGAAGTCCCTTAATATTATAGAAGTTTTATTTGCAGTGAACCGAATAACACACACTTAGTGGCTAGCTGCTTGCTTGCTGTCTTGGCCTGTTCGTCCCTGCTTCCACTCTGTAAACTGGATATCTTATATAACGGTTCTTATTGACTTCAATTTTTTGTAACAATTTTTATTTTACTTTAAATTCAAGTCAATGTTGTCATGAGTAATAGAAAAATTGAATAAGAAATTATATGCACTTTTTATTTCAAAACGTTTTGACAAATGAATAGCAACTTTAACTTTGAAAAACATCACTTTTGACGGCAGAGTCACCTTAATCTTTGAAGATACTCCCATCGTTTTCTCGAGTGCAGCTATAATTCCACTTCGTTTTGGGTTCATCAAAAAGAGGTAAAAAAAATCTTGTATACATCCAGGCTTTCAGATCCACTCTGAAAATATGAAACAAGCACTTAGTGAAGTTACTCGTAGAGCGGATGTTCAGGTTCCTTTTTTGTTAAAACATTTCCAAATTTAAACTGACCTCTATTTTTCAAATAAAAGTATAATTTAACATATATTTGAACGTCTTTTAATAAAATAGTTTGAGCTGTTCAGTAACTTCTGTCAAATGGCTCACCAATGATCTGTAATTTTGGCATAATTATGAATTCAAAATGTTTAAAATTCAAATTATCAGCTTCGAAATTTGTTCACGTAAATTACAATTGAAAGTTTTGGTGAAAATTTACGACGCAATCGTAACGATTTTCTTTTATGTCAGTTTGTGTAAAGAATATCATAATTGGTTATTGGCCTATTCTTAAAAAAAAATGGATCCCTTCTAGAATCATTGTGGTCAACTATAGCACGAAAATATTTCACTCCTGGTTTTTTCACTGCTTTCCAAGTTGCATCCCATAAATCACAAAAAACGTTATTGCATTCACTTTATTCAGTCGCGTGTCTGACTATATGCTCATTTTGTACACGAAATTTCACCAAATTTTTCCGGGTAAAATTTTATTTCGAATCGTAGTTCTACTATTGTTTCGAAACACAAGGGGTTGTAAAAATTTTAATACGTTCACTGCAATGGATTAAATTGAAGTTCAATATTCAACTCTCATTTAAAGTTAAGAGTTGCTGGTCATTTTATGAATACCAAACATTAACTGAGTAAATTAAATACCATCAATTTTGAAAGATTGTGAAAAATTTTCTAACAACCCATCGATGGGTCGTATTGCAAGGAACGAGTTAAGCAAGAAATTTTAATGATATAGTGAATATTTTCACCCAATGATAACGAACAATGTAGACAGTAAAAAGATTATCGGGTTAATTAAATCACAGCCTTATGGGCAATAACAACGTGCATTGCTTTATTTTAGCCTAATGTTGCGGACTTAGTGCTTCGTTTGAGTCCTTCTAAATGTTTCTTCCATTTGAGCCGACTTGCAGCACGATGCCGGTCTACAAGCTAATGATCGCTGGAGCGCTTATACAGCGCGCACTGTCCCAGGAATATTCATTGCCAATATTTTTGGGCGGTCATTATTGCCCTGAACCCCGTTTTTTTGGCGCTGAGTAGCGCTGAGCTGGAACGGTGGCCATTACGCTCAGTTTTATTGGCGCTGTAAATCTAGGAGCTTGCAAAACACTAGCTGCTTTTTCTTTATTAAGTCGAGATGATGGCAGCCAAGGAAGAGATTTCAAGGCAACCGCATCTTCT
Organism: Morinoia aosen; assembly: GCA_030386875.1. Lineage (NCBI taxonomy): Eukaryota > Metazoa > Arthropoda > Malacostraca > Amphipoda > Talitridae > Morinoia > Morinoia aosen. The sequence continues at coordinate 15,334,170 of CM059571.1, read as the reverse complement.
CGAAATTTACCCTCGGGTTGGACCTAGACAAGTTCAGTTTAAAATTGCGGGGAGTTTTCTCGAGTCGGGCAAATCAAGAAGTCCTTCAAAATTCAACAAAAATGATCGCGTCTGAAATTTAAAAGAGTCTACACCGCTTCCCAGAAGGCGGGGGCTGTGTCCATGATGGGGACTTGATGTTGGTTACTTGGGGCTCTTGTCTGTCTTCTTCTGATTTTTCCCGCATCTAGTCGCGAAATATTTTGCTCCTTAAGTACTTTCACGTATAGTTTTCTTTCAAGTTGTGCATTGTTCGGTAAATACTCTGCAAAGAGCAACTTGATAACTCTTGGTGTTCTTCGCAACATTAGCTTGGGCACTTTTCACTCATGCTCGTTAATCTGAGAAATTGTGTCTGTAATTTATCCCTTGCAAAAGATCCCGCTGCTTTTATCCCTTGCAAAAGAAATCAAATCCGACTTAGCAAAATATTATGAGGATGAGATTCTTTCCCTCGTGTACCAATGCTTGTATCCAAACTGATTCTGCAGCCATGGAGTGACCTTATTTGCTTAAAAAATTATTTGTTTGAATTTAAAATATCATCGAATTACGCATGCATGAGGCAACGCTTCCTCAAGTCGTCATTTATATCTTCGTTTCATAACGCTTCAAATATAACCGTAGCTAAAAAGTGGATAAGTCGTACCCTTGTCTTTCCATGAGTAATTGCGCTTTTAGGAGGACATGAATACGTCTAAAATTTGCCTAATTCAAAGAAATAATTTTGAGCTTAAGTCATAGTGCGTTAAGAATGAGCGCAGATAAGACATAAATAAGCATTTTACAGCTTCCAACTTGATGGAAGATTAATACATACAGTTCTTCATTTCACGTTTTTCATTCTTCAATTTGTCAGTCTGGGTTTGTGCTTATAAATTTTGATGCCTTCATGCTTCAAGTGTTTTTGTTAGGGAATAAGTGTCACGTTTGTCATAGTTTAATTGAGTAAATCTAGGATATCTACCTCAAAAAACTGACTCGTAGACTGAGCAGCTATAGACGCTCCCATATTGTAGTCAGCAGGCAGGCCGCGCTTCCCAAATAGGTCTTGCAGCGCCTTGCAACCAGTCCTCAATTTGTAATCGTCGTCTCTAATCATCAAGTTTTCATACGTCAGACTCTTTCTGCTCCCGTCACGAATTCCCGGAAAAAGGTTCTATGGGTCACAAGCATGGAACTTTTTCTACGTCAAATCGATGATATTTGGTGTGGATTAGACACGCTCGTATTTAGTTTATTATCATGCCTAATGTTCAAACCTAGTTAAATAAGCTTTTCATTTCTCTATATCTCATTTCTCTATATCTCATTTCTCATTCTCGTAATCACGTTACACCTCTCCTAAATAAGCTCGGCTGGACTCCTATTCAAGGTGAGTTTCACGTGCACAAAGCCTAATACGTATTCTTCTTTTTATATCTTTCTCAGAACAATCCTGGATTAGTGCAATTTCGTCCCCCCACCGACACCAACCTAAAGCCGAATTGGAATCATAATGTCATAATCACAGCAAGGCTCAACTTCCGTTCAGATGACATTGGGCAGAAAGCTCTGTCAATACCAGGCGCCTTACTGTGGAACAAACCTCCCTAGAGCATCAAAATCCATATAACATCAAAGAGAATTCAAACCGAAATAGCTCGTTATCTTGCGTCTACACAATAGTTGTAAGGGGCAATACGTACTGGAAAAGTAGTTACGAATTTTTATTGCTAATTATCCTATTTCATTTCATTATACCAAATACACCACATTTTTGTTGTATACGCGTATGCAATGTGATTGCTTGTATGCGAATATTTACGTACATGTATGTGTGTATAGATATATATAGATATATATGTATACGAACTGCAGTTCGTATACATATATATCTATATACATTCTTGTCCTAAAATATTCTTGTTAGTCTAGTGTGATAATTTGTCGTTTCTTACACTCGTGAGTATATTATGACATCACTAATTTTGGTAGTTTGACTTTTCATGTTGTCCCAGCTATGTTGCAAATGTTATGGTTAGCATTGTACAACGATCCTTCTCATGTCTTCGACTCCGGTGAACTCTTTTGTACCATTATTATTAGCGTAGGAAATACCATAAATTTGTGTTATGGTCTAATATTTTATTCTCTCCGAGCTCGTTATTTGGCACACTAGTTGATACGTAAAAGTGGAAAATGGTTTCGAATGTCGACTTCATAGTCTAAGACACATAATAATTTAAATCTGCCCATTTTACTTCTAATTAACATCAATCCCTCATATCACTAGTTCCTATTTATATATATATGTTCGTGTGCTCATATTGCAACATAAGTGCGTACTACCGAGAGTGATTTCAACAATGCATCACTAGGATTATGTTTTCTAAGTCACTGATATCTATTTGCATTGTCAAAATCAGATTAACGCAACGAAGGAAAAGCATTTTTTCATGCTTTTCTCTCAATCATTTGTTGTTTCGACAATTGACATGGTTATTACGATACTCAAATGTATCAGCTAAGGATCATAATGTTAAGATATTTTAAAAACCAATGTTGAACATTCCATATACCAGCTTTATTGGAAATAAACTGTTTTTATTTCTTTTTTCTTTTACTTTCTTTCTGGCTTCAATTTCCTATGTGTTATTATTTAGTCTGTTGCTTTGAGCTAAAACTTTTAAGAAGAGAACCAATATTATCATTTGCATTCATCATCGATCCTCGTCTGAGTTTTTCTGCGAGCAACATATTTTACGGAACAAAGTCAACAAAACTTCCACTTCGGAAAATAGTTTAGAAAAAATAACTCGCGCATCCGCTGAAACATTTTGCGACTGCAGTTTTGCAGCATTTTCCTTTAGAACAATGTTCACCATTTGACACTAGAGTCGTCAAAGAAATATCCAAGTAGTTTTGTTTCGAGTCGCATCGCTATATGGTTAGGAGGGCGAAATTTTGCACCGAAAATCTTTTTGTTTTGTTCTTACCACCATGAAAGCGACGACTGAAAATGATCTTCTGATGGGGCATTTCTAAACTAATGAAAAGTACTGGTGACAGCCAGCAGCGTCCTCCACGAATTGATCTCCCTCTTTGTATTGTTTGTAGCTTAAACTCTCTCTATGAGGTTAGGGTAGGAACAGAATTACTGCTTTGAGCGCTGATTTGAACAGACCCTGAATGGAACTGCGATTCATTCGCGTTCGTGTCTCTGAAATCAATCTTGTGGTGCGAATAATTTTGACACATAAAACCGAGCTTATACGGTTGAAGAGGCACAGGCTGACTAAAGAGTTTTTGAGAGCTGTTTATGATTGATGTAAATAAGCAACATAATATTCCAAATTATGATTACACAATGGGATTTGCAATGACCGATCACGTTCAAAGTAATTTTTATTAATTGAATGATTACTTTAGTTTTATTGTTCGTACTCGAAGTTGTCTGGATATTTGTATTCCGTGATAAATTCTTCTTTTTAATGAAAACCATTTAATAAATGAAAGAACCTCAAAAGAACCTTGCTATTTTTCAAGCAATGTTTTCGTCTTCAAGTTAACAAAATCTACACACCAATGACTGTGTTACCTGCTTTTGAGTAAGAGTTACTTCTAAGTAATTATTACTGCACCATACCATATCGATCTGTTGATAAAACAAGGCTCAAAACTCACTTCAGTAAATATTTAATTGAAAATTTAAAAAAAAGTGCGAGTGAGACTAACGTGCAATGAACGCAATTATAATTCATTTATGGGGATCAAGTTTTGCTTTAAGCTCTTTGTCGCGAAGCAAGGCAGCCTCATAACTCCGTAAGCAAAGTTACCGCTTTAAATTCTTTTAGTAAATTATTTCCAAAACTTGCATTACTCGCTTAACTTGTGTTATACTCGAGCGCATCTCAATTCCTCGCTAGAACGTAACACACGAAGAACAATAAGTCCATATTGACGGATGCTCGACGATACTGTTTACTCTTCACTGAATGCAGACACTGGCAGGCGGAGCTGCGACTTGAACGCAGAGGCTCTGACTGGAACGGCAAGGCTCTGAATAGAACGGCAAGGCTCTGACTGGAACGGCAAGGCTCTGACTGGAACGGCAAGGCTCTGTCTGGAACGGCAAGGCTCTGACTGGAACGGCAAGGCTCTGACTGGAACGGCAAGGCTCTGACTGGGGCGGCAAGGCTCTGTCTGGAACGGCAAGGCTCTGACTGGAACGGCAAGGCTCTGACTGGAACGGCAAGGCTCTGACTGGGGCGGCAAGGCTCTGACTGGGGCGGCAAGGCCCTGACTGGAACGGCAAGGCTCTGACTGGAACGGCAAGGCTCTGACTGGAACGGCAAGGCTCTGACTGGAACGGCAAGGCTCTGACTGGAACGGCAAGGCTCTGACTGGGGCGGCAAGGCTCTGATTAGAACGGCAAGGCTCTGACTGGAACGGCAATGCTCTGACTGGAACGGCAATGCTCTGACTGGAACGGCAATGCTCTGACTGGAATTGCAATGCTCTGACTGGAATTGCAAGGCTCTGACTGGAATTGCAAGGCTCTGACTGGAACGCCAAGGCTCACCGTTCCAGGCTCTGATTGGAACAGTGAGAACAAAACTTGAAGCTAAAATAGGGAAGATGATTTCTGCAAGCAGAAAGTCAGTACACGAAAAAAATATTAAGACGTGAGTGCATATGTAGTGAGTATAAGTATGAAAAGTTAAATGTAAACAATGTCAATGAAATACCAGGTGTAACTCAAACACGAACTAAAATAATGAGGAGAAGACACCGATCAAAAAACAAGCAGGTCTGAAATTTAGTGCGAATGAGAAGGGTTTAACTTGAAATTGTACGATGAGAAGACCTAAATGAGGACATATAGAAGATAAAGAACCAAAACCGCCCAAAATCCGCAGTAATAAGAATGAAAATCACAGCAGCGCTCTGGAAGTATCGTAAACACTTGTTTTCAGGTGAGGCCTTAATATGCAGTGGCGAAATAATACTATTCATTCTGAGTGGATAGGTTTCACTTAAAGGTAAAAAAGGACAAGAAAACTTCGTTTGAAGCTAAGGCGAAAGCACGGATACATCTGAAAGCTTTGCGGGCAAGCATATATGGACTAGAATCATAGCTTCAATTTCTCGAAAATAAAAAAGTTAAAACAACTTGACAGTAAACTGCTTGAATTGTAGTCAAAGGATATATTTCAAATGTTTCGTTAATTATATGATTATCATGCATTTTGCTTACTTGATTTCGGTGAATCTAGCTGATGCAGACATTTTATTATTGATATTTCGTAACATATATCAAACAATTTCATAGCTATGATTATTCTAAATAAGTATAGATCTGTAATTTTTGATCTATTTTTATCTTCCTTATAAATTTATCTAATATCGTTGTTTAATTTTTCAAAATCCTATATTTATGTGCAAAAGTTGAAACATCATTGAGTATTCGACTGCCCAGTGACCTCACAATGCTGCATGGAGATGTGATACGCTTTCTCTCGTAAATTTATTCAATATCGGGGGTTCATTCTCCAACATCTTATATTTATGTAAGTATAAGAAGCATTGCACGCCTGACTGCCCAGTGACCTCACAATGCTGCGTGCAATACGTTTGCGTCGTTCCAGCCGCCTCTCTGCGTCAGAGTGATGTCATCTCTTGATTGCAAGGATTCGAATGTAGACGTCCCTAAAGCTATCATCTGGAAGCGAGTTATTTATACCTGTAAATGACTACCCTCAGTCTATCCCCTCACCGATGAGCCTGTCTATTCCACCCATGGCCCTGGAAAAAAGCTTATGTCCGTGTGAGTATCGTGTTTACATGAAGTTCCCAGCCTGGGATTCTGCTCCGAATGGAGTGTTTATTTCAGCCCGGGATTACCGTAGTGAGCCTCGCTGTGCTGTGGCGAATTTCTGTATCTTTGCTACGGCTTCAAAATGACACAGCATTCTTTATAAGTCGTGTTTGCTGTAAGCTATAAACTATCTGTGGTGCACTGACTACTTTGAGGTCAGAAATATTATCCGCAGACTTACTGAATGTGAGTATTTGACTTGCGTTCTTTTCAATATTGAAAAAGAGACGGGGAACACTAGTGAATTAAGGAGAATTGAAAATTTTCGTCCAATGCGTTAAACCAGCTTGTAGACTTTATTTTCTATGAAATGTCTCTTGATCCCATCCACTCATAGTGATCAGAAGGAGCTCCACGAAAAAGCGGGAATAAGAGTCCCCAAAATGTTTACTTTCTAAGCGAGAGAACTGAAAACTTTATGTCCTGCAGTCTCGTTCTAGAAATGATCACCCAATTTGACAGCAGAGTTAGTGTTTCGTTGTCTCTGCTCGCGTTCGTAATTTGCTAAATGAACATTTATTTACAGGTACTAGGAAGTAGGGCGTCTGCGGGAGGAAAGAATACGCTGAAGAGAGACAGATTTTTATTATCTCAAAGGTCAAATCTTATCTCGTGAATAAATGTGCCAGGACTCTCTGATCTCTTCTCCCATGAGCCGCGCATAGTGTCTGTCTTCGTCTGTGTTTATTGCACACCTGACTTTCTCCGGACGCACCGAGCCTCTTCATTTGCGAGTTAGCCATAGTTGCTGGAGGAGTATGTGGTGGACCAGTAAGTTAGTCCTTACCTACTTATATATCTTTATTCTTATAGTCAAAGCGTGCAGAGGCACATCGTGAACAGGCGTGTCTAGTATCCGAGCGACCTTATACTCGCATTGTTTTGCATCGTTGATTATGACTTCTCACTTTGCATTTTGGATGTTTTTCTTGCAGGGAACACAAATACTGTTTTCATGGGAATCAGTGCTCCCAAAGGAAGATGTGAGGTCCTGAGCCAAAGGTTAGGTAGACTTTACTTTTGATCAAATTGATTAGGTTGTTTTGCTCTGTAACGGATGATCTTTTTCGGCTCACCCCTGTTTTTTCAGCACCGGCTACATTCTTAGTAAATTTTTATCTTCATGCATAAATTTATTTCTATCTTACTGTTTCTTCTCGCAGGGTTTGGAGAAACACCGGTTGGATAGATTCCCCAATCTTTTCATCCCAAACAAAATGGCCCCTCCCTCCTTCCTACCTTGGAAACACCTTTGTTTTCGTTAAAGGACGCTTTAACTAACATTTAATTCAATCTAACCTATATATTTTTAATGCAGACTTTCTTCTGCCTTACAGAAGATTTGCAGTTTACCGGTACTGTAGATATGGAGGATAACTTTTAATTACCGGAAATAAAATAATCATATTGTAGAATAATTTTTATTTCTTGGTAGAAGGTGGATGAATAGTAAAAAGTAGCAGTGGATGATGCATGGGAATATGATGACAAAGAGGCTGAGGGTAAAAGCGATGACTGACCGAGCATGTTGGTTTAAAGTCCGCTCTGAATGCCGCTTGGCTCGTCCCAGACTGCTCATGTTAAACGCGTTATGACGAGTGCTCTCGCGCTCATTTCCTTATCCCGCGCGTGTCATGTTGCGCTGAGGTAATTTATTTTTATTTTTTAAGGGCGCAAAACATGTGAGATAAAGCCAAACTCCGTCGTTATAAGGGCTGTGCGGAAAATTGGCTTGACTGAGCTGCCTCTTGCGAACTGCACTTCTGAGAATTGCAGCTGCCGGCCTCAGTAATTTACTCCGGCTTTAAACCACTACTCCGTGGGCCCGCTGGCTTATAACTATTACCTTTTTCTTTTTCTGGAGCAGAACAAGTGCCATCGAAATGCTGGTATTGAAATTCAGTTGGCAAAATTCAGCTCTCGTTTCCGCTTACGTTGTCATCCTCAGTCGAAGACGATCTGCGTCTGTGGCGAGCACAGCAAGTGAGCGCCTGCAGAAGGTGCTGCCCGAGTTGCGCAGTCCGCTGTGTAACTCTAATGATAAAACGGGCCGAAAGTTTGAAGTTACAGTCCAGCTGCGAAGCTGGGCCCGGTTCTCCCTGGGACTAAATTCAAACTGCCGTGCCAAATGAAGCAGAGACAGTTACTTTGAACAGAAATGGAGCTAGAAGGTTAGTTCAGTCAAAACTCTGAAATGTTTTCAACGGGAATGGAGTTGAGCATACAAAGAAAACGGGAATGAGGTTGGTAAATCCGGCGATAGAGTGGGGAGAAATAATCGTTTTGAATTTTAAAAAATCCTGCTGATAAAATCTACAAACTGTCCAGTAACAGCGTCCTTCATTTTTTAGATTAACATTAAATTTTATGGACAACCAACCTAGATCAATGGCGAGGAAAATATACAGCTCTTTTTCATCACTTTCGATAAATTTTAATCCGCTTGCTTGCCAATTTTTCCAGCACGCGTCAATACACGAAGCAGACGAATTGAACGTCTCTCGTGGTTGTTGGTTGAACTTTGAGAGCATCCAAGATCGTCCTATTTCTTTTGCCGACTGTTCAAGCTTTCCAAGTTTCTCCCGTCGAATCGCTTGGGAAGCTGAGTTCTCGTTATGGTTAATAAATGAACTGAATAACACAAGATGCGAGTTGATTTCAATGTTTTATTGTGCTTTAGGATTTATGAACATAAATATTTAGTTCAGGAAAAATACGATATCCAGTTTGCGTTGTCTCGAATACTCAATGTACAGCACAAGTATGCTGGCTGGCTGTGACAAGATAGAATAGGCGGCACGTTATTTTTTGTTACGTGTTACATTCTACAAAAATGTAACGACAAGGTCTGCATAACGCTGAACATGTGTAAAATATTCTGCTGTCTAGGCACTTTTTGCTGTGCGTTGATAAAGAATTGAAGTAAGATACTGGAATTTTTGATGGAAAAAAATTCGCTTCTTTGAATGCACACTTCTTCCGTCTGAAGCAAAACACCATCGCATGCACGTGAAGAAAAATAACAGAAAATTATTTGTCATTTAGTGACATTGGATACAGAGTTGCAGCCTTGCTTGTCCAACCTTCGGCGTCTCTATGAGGTCCAACTATTCTGGCGACAAGTTTTCTACTTTTTGAACTCACAGACACATTCATTTCTGACTCGGTTACTGCACGTCCCACATTTTCGGCTCGCAGCATTGTTAGCAAAGTTCCTGTTCTCCGTCATACTTTTTCACGACGTAAACTTTTTGTGGGGCCGGCACACTTGGCTGAGGGTGCAAAGGTGAGCCAACGTTTACTATAGGAGCAGCGAGTCGTATTTCATGCCTCCCTCGGAGCGGCACATCGTTGCTCCATATCCTGGTCACCAGAAGGTGACCGTTAAGGTTCACTCAGGGCCAGCTTTATGAGATACACAACGGCCTAACGCAGCCGCACGGCGTCCAAACTTTGCCCATGTTTAATATTTTCAAAGTTTAAAACTTTAAAATGGATACTGGCCGCTGCTCTGCTTCTTGATCGCTGCAGCGTGCAGGGCACGTCTCGAGCTGGCCTCCCGCTGCCCCGCTTCAGGCCTCCAAATATTTCCAATATAACTTTTTCGAGGCTCTATTTGGAAGGGAGCTGTGGTATTTCCTGGAAAATTTTTATGATTTTGAAGTTCTCCTCGTGACAGTGTGCGAACTTTTTTGAACAAATTCATTACATGCCTTCAGTTTTTCGTAGGGTTGAGGTTCGGTTCGCTGAACACAGAATTGGATTTTTCAGGTTGTGTAAATGCAAGAAAGTGGGTCACAAAATTGAGTTTTCCAATCTTTCCTTGTCGGTCTCTTCCGGCATTACCATTATGTTTTGGGCTAAATTCATTTTTGAGCTTTTCTCTGCTCTCCATCCATTTTAATTTAAACTTCTAGGTCTGCTGGAATATGAAACAGGATAACATAAGTCTCTCGGAAGCCCAGATGTAGAGTTCATTTAGATTTAAATTACTTCTTTATCGTTGAAAACAATACCAGTCTGACAGCTCTCTTTAACCCAAATGTGTGCAGAAAAACGCCGGAGTAGCAACGAAATTCCAATAAGGCAAGTGGATATTCTGCAGCCCAGTATTGAACATTGATCGACGACTGGTACATTCCTGCCTGAGAGATACCCAACTCAGTTCAGTTAACGTCCTTTGAGAAACATCTACCAACAACGCATGAAACTCACTTTTCTGCGCTGTTTGTGCAAGCAGTTTATTAGAGTTGTGCGTCGATGACATCTCAAACACTGTACTCCTCTGAATTAACGTAGACACTATAAAAGTACTTATAATGTCACACATAAACGATTGTTACTGCCACGTCAAATTGCACGAATTGCATCGTATCGTAAAGAGTTATATTTTAATAAATCTCCTACGTTTATACGATATGGTAACTTACATGCCGCATTGCACTGTGCATGCTATATCCCTTATAGCCCACACCTGATCTTACCGTGAAAGCTGTATCATGCCGTAACTTCTGGATCAAATCGTACGTTGAGTCGTTCATTCTATTTCAAGTCGTTTCTTTTGTACCGCACCGTGCACATTGTACTACCCAGTTTAACTTTTTCGCCGCCCGCATGCATATTTTTTGTCGCCTTAGCGATTTAATCGCTGAAATCGCTTAGGCGGCAAAAAAATTGCATACAGGAGGCGAAAAAGTTAGACTGGGTATAGTGTGCATACACTCAGTACCGCGTTGAACATGCCATACTAACCGCGCTTGCGTACAGTGAATGACGTATTACGAATGCCTCGCACGTTGTTCCGTACCGTGTGTACGCTGTATTGTGCAGTACCGTGCGTATGCTGTATTGTGCCGTACCGTGTGTACGCTGTATTGTGCAGTACCGTGTGTACGCTGTATTGTGCAGTACCGTGTGTACGCTGTATTGTGCAGTACCATGTGTACACTGTATTGTGCCGTACCGTGTGTACGCTGTATTGTGCCGTACCGTGTGTACGCTGTATTGTGTCGTACCGTGTGTACGCTGTATTATGCCGTACTGTGTGTACGTTGTATTGGGCCGTACATGCCGTTCCGTACCGTGTGTACGCTGTATTGGGCCGTACATGCCGTTCCGTACCGTGTGTACGCTGTATTGGGCCGTACATGCCGTTCCGTACAGTGTGTACGCTGTATTGGGCCGTACATGCCGTTCCGTGCCGTTGTACGCTGTATTGTGCCGGACATGCCGTTCCGTGCCCTGTGTACGCTGTATTAAGCCGTACATGCCGTTCGGTACCGTGTGTACGCTGTATTGGGCCGTACATGCCGTTCCGTACCGTGTGTACGCTGTATTAGGCCGTACATGCCGTTCCGTACCGTGTGTACGCTGTATTGGGCCGTACATGCCGTTCCGTACCGTGTGTACGCTGTATTGTGTCGTACATGCCGTTCCGTACCGTGTGTACGCTGTATTGAATGTACGCTGTCGTACTGTGTACAGCGTATTGGGCCGTAGATGCCGTTCCGTACCGTGTGTACGATGTATTGAATGTACGCTGTCGTACTGTGTACAGCGTATTGGGCCGTACATGCCGTTCCGTACCGTGTGTACGCTGTATTGAATGTACGCTGTCGTACTGTGTACAGCGTATTGGGCCGTACGTGCCGTTCCGTACCGTGTGTACGCTGTATTGGGCCGTATATGCCACCAAAACTGGCACACACTGCGCTACTGTACTGGACTTAATCCTGTCGAATTCCTGGAGATAAATTCCTGAGCAAAAATATTTCAGCATTTGCTAGACTCCCTTTATTGCTTGATATGTGACTCGGAGTTATTTTCCCAAAAAGACTTTTTCTAATTTCTTATTTTTGCTCACAAGCAATGTATCCTTACAAATTATTATTTTATTTTTTTTTTGCTCGTACGACATTTTAGGAGTATTGATCATTTCATCTCTGCGACCTAAGCGCTGTTTTAAAATTTCGGGATATTTTGCTGAAGACCTTTATGAAATTACTGATTTTATCGCTCGTTTACGTATAGGAATATCCTCTCTGAGTAGATTTCGTTCCCATTAAAATTCTTGAAGCTTATTACTTAAAATTACAGACTGACAATACAAATTTCCGCAGTGCTGGCTCTCATATTTTTCTCGCACATTCGATATTTGCACGCAATCCGAATGTCATACCTTCACGACAATGTGTATGTGAAGGAAGCAATTCTGCGAAGCTGGTGAGTTCTTATACTGCTTTGGACGTGTAAACGCACTCACCTTCCTTCCCAAAAATCTGACGAACGTTCAGCGCTGTTGAACATGGAGGCTTCACTCTATACACTTTAAAGCGACTAGACAGAATGTCGTTTTAAAAATGGCATTATTATATTATTTTTCTTGTCAAATTTGCACGCCACTTTGTTATTTGAATTTCAATGACGAGTGACAGTCCTTCCTCGTTATGATTTCGGTTGCAACCTGATGCCAGCGGCAGTCCGATGACGGCGCTCCTAATAACGGAGATATGAGGAAAAGTTCAGAGGGCAACGCAATAAGTTTAGTGACGGTAGCATTGTGCTGCACTCAGAAGTTTGAAACCGAGATATCATAAGATTATAAGTTTGTTTCAGGCCTTCCGGGACCGCAACAACGACTGTAAAAAATTCTAAAAACTGGATGGAGGAAGGCACCATTTAGTACCGAATTGAGGCAACAAAGAATCTACGCACTGGGTGTGTAACCACACCGAATCCTCTGCGCATACAAACAGCGAGTTAGAAAGGAAGTCAATGAAACGAACGATTGGAAAGTTGAAAAAGAACGTAATTTTTGTTGAAAAACAGGACAGCAGTGAACTGAGAAATATAGCCAGTAACAAAACAAAAAACTATTTTGTTTCAACAAGAAGGAAAAAAACCTGGTTAACCTTCAGTTCGAGACCTCACATGTCCTCTCTGGGAGCGCTAATTTCCAGAGATTCAATAGTTGTACCTCTTAAGGGACCGAGAGATCGTAATAAGTTCTGAAATCAAGGCACTGTACCCAAGCAAAGGCAAGCACTTATAGTCGCAGGAACTCTTATATTTCAAATTGAACTCCCATGAAAGACTCAATGCCCTTTTGGCGTCTGAAACTACCTCGACTTGACTCTTTTTTTTTTTCGAGGAAACAAACACGCAGGATTCAGTGACCGGGAGGCCTAATCTCTCATACGTCGTCCAGATTAAATTCTTCATTAGGTTTCATGAGCCTGAGTTTTCTCAGCGGTGACAGACGACGCTTTCTGCCGGACGGTGACAAATGGAAAAAAATCCTGGAATGCAGGACGGCGTTTCATCTGCCTCACACGATGGCCTTTTTCCAAGATTGCCATCGCTCGCTCTCCGTCAACTAATATATTTTGGCTAACTGATGTCTTTTTAGTACAAAGTGAAAGTTTTGTGAGAACGTGCATGTTTTACATTGACTCCAAGTTTTACATTAACTGCAAAGCGAGTGATTTTTTTTTTTGGCAATGGTTGAAATCTCTTAAACTTTTCTGTCGGAGAACGTGTGCGTCTCAGCGGGTTGCGCGGTTTTGTCTTGAGCAGAATACAGCGGAGCTCTGCTAGAAAGTGAAATTTTGTGCGTAAATTTTTACTTATACGTGAGGTTGAGAAACAATTAATTGCACCCTACAAGGATGAGAAAACTAATGTTTCTATGGGAATCAGCGTTCTCAGAGTAAAAAACGTGAGGTCCCAAGCTGTGAGTCAGGTAGGACACTTTTTGCTGAAACAACAATTTTTTCTTACGTTACGGGCCATCTTTTTTCAGTTCACTGCTAGCCTTTCAGCCCTCTGACTTTCTTATTCAACTTTAATCTTGTTTATAAACTTCCTTTTCAACTTACTGATTTTATGCGCAGGGGTTCTTGAATGAAAACACATCTTGCGCATTGATTCCATGTTTCTCCATACTAAATGGAACCTTCATCCTTCCTCTGTTTGGAACACCTTGGCTGTGGATAGGGAAGCTGAAACTAACTTGTAATCTAATCTGATACAATTTAGTTTAAAAAAAAATGAAATTCTCAATTGTTTTCCTTAACGGGCATTGATTACGAGTATTCAAGTGTCTCACTAGTAAAATAATCACCTTATTGAAAATACACATTTTCTTTCTTTAAATAAATGAGACGACTTACTGTGTAATTGGTTGAGCAAATAATTGAATTCTTCGCTCGATAATTTTCCGTCGGCCTCTACAGAATTTTGCTCTAGGCTAGACAGACCAAGAATTCAATCTTTCGTACCGACTGTGCGATTTTCCGTTTTAATGCATTCATTGCTATCTGTCATTTGCCATCTTCTCTTCTTCGTTTTTAACTTGCTTTTTCATTGCTTTTTCATCTCGTGAAAGAATACACCTTGTGCATTACATATGTTCCTCGTTTTATAAAGTCCATACTAAACGGTTCCTTCACTTCGCTCGCTTGAGATCGCCTTTGTCGTGGCTAGGGAATTATAAAGTAACTTGTTTTTACTCGTGGCTTTTGATCCGAGGACAAAATATACTACTTGTCCTCCCGTTTTCAATGCGCTGTGATTTGTTAGTTTCTTTTCAAAGGCTAGATTTGGTTACCTTTAGTACGTGTCAATATTTTTTGTTTGAAGTGTTCATATCATAGTAATGAAGGGGCTTACTTTTACTCCTACTTCACCAAATTGCACTGCTGTCTCTGGAGCATCGTGTGGATGTTCTTCGTGGGCGAGATGTATTCCGAAAGTCATCTCGTACAAACATGCTAACATTTTGTTTCTCCGCCAGCGTACTTAGAGAACGTTGAGGTCCTCGTATACTCAATGCTACCCGCTGCTGAGACAACGATTCACGGAGCATTAATCTGTTTTTGACACTTTGAGTACAGCAGGTAACAATGAAGTTTAATATTCAACTCATATTTAAAGTTAGTTGTAGTAAGCAATGTTCAGAATAGCAAACACTAATTGGATTGTGCCTTTATTTAGCTACGATTAAGTATTTATAAAAATTGAGTTAGTGACTACTGTCCGTGCACAGTATTATGAAAATTCTCTCAGCGAGTACCGGTGGATCACGTCGCACTCGAAGTGTTGAGTAAGCATAAGCCCTAATTCTCCTTTTCGCTCGTGGAACAGTCGGCCATACCACGCAACGACATTCAAAGTTGAATTATTAATATGTCACAGCGTCGTAATGATTGTCTTTTTATTTTCCCTCGTCTTCCGGGTACGCCTCTCGACCATCCTTGAAGTTGTTTTTCGGCGGCAGCTGCGGCGAAACACAAGGATGATTTGATTAATTTTTCCTGGATTCGCTCCTGTAGGTACATGGCTTGCTGGTGTATTGTTTCTCGCTTGTCGTACAAGGTTTTTAGTAGAGTTATTTATACAACTTTAGTGGCAACATTACCACTGTAACTGTTGGCAAAAGTTTTGAGTTGGGCAGCTGTTTGGAAATTATAAAAGCATAAACTCGACATTTGAATTCAAAACAAAGTGTATTTAATTGAACACGTTTCTCTGATGCTCATTATGTCACGCTCTTTTTCAAAACCTGTCGCTAACCATTTTTCGTAGTTATTTCTTTTACTTACTCCCTGAGCTTTGTTTCTCCAGCTATGTCATCCAAGCCCCAGCAAAAAACCCACGAATTTTCCCCGCTGACCTTATCATCCTCCACAAACTTCATGAGCCTCTTTTTGTAGGATTACGTGTCATTCTAAGAGTCTCCGGCACCCTTTTCTGCATATTCAAATTTGTTAGGCGACTCTAAATCTCCGAATGCTTGTGAGGATTTTCTGTCTTGCCTCAGCCAGTTACTTTTGAAACGAAGCAAAACTGTCGCAACTTCCTTCGAGCAAAATACATTCATGTGCATCGCCGCAAAGTTCCTCCGAACAAACCGATCCGAGGCAATTTGCAAGAGCACTGCGAGGCCGCGCCGCTGCGGGCTACAGGAACGGACAATTTTCTGGCCCGTGCGCCCCTGAGAATGAATAATTTATTGTAAGCATGAATTAAATTGGTAGGAGGATGGATTCTTAGGCTTCTCTATATGTTTCTGTCCAGTCGAAGCAGTCCGCGTATGCAAAGTAGAAATATGCACACTGTAAAAATGAGTTGACAGATTTGTTTGGTTGCCAGCGAGGTTTGTTTTTCTGCACGATTGCAAATATTGTTGTATGCTGGGAAATTTTCATGCTCATCGTAATGAGATAAAAAGATAAGATCGTAAGAGGAAAAGATGTTAAAAAAGGTGCGGATGGTAAAGCCGGGCATTATTTTCACTTTTCTGACTTTTCTACGCAGGTTAACAAAGTTTAAAAATTTTCAACATTATAATCCTTCCATCGGGGCCATTTTAGAATTCAAGATCTTTACTTTTGGGAATCTTTCACTATTCTACAAAATGCTAGTCTGCGTCTTTAAAGATAGAAGCCCCACGAATGCAGAGCATCAGGTTCATGGGATATGAACTACTCGCACTTTTAGGCACAATAATTTGAGGAGTTGAGTTGCCGTGAAGAATGAGGTTTTCTCCGGGGAGTTTTGATGAAGCGCCGAGTTTCCGATGGCAGCTCTTCTAATTTTGTGACGATCGAGTTGCCTCAACTTCCTCAAGTTTTCTTGTCTTGCGATGGTTTTTCCAGCAAACCTTGTGAGCAAAAGTTGAATTTTTTTTGGGCGTTACGCAATCTTGACTCAATTTTCTGCAGTCGCCTACGTTTTCGAAATGAAACACCGTAGAAAAAGTCGGTTACTCTGCACCTATTTCAAAACATTTGCTCGTTTTACTTGCGGGCATGCTCTTCTTCAAATAGAATTATGACAAACTAATCTCTTTGCGAGTTTATTTCTTTATTATAATAATAATAATGTTTGAGAAAGCGCTGCAACGTTTTCGTGCAAGGAAGCGCGACCAATGAAAGAAGAAATCGAAACCATGATTTTTAATATTTCCATGTAGTTCTGAATCTATTTATGTGGATGGGAACATAAAGTCTAACAATTCAAAGTTGTCCTCCTTGTTAAATTCAATTGTATGCGCAGACTGCGCTGTGGCTCAAAACTAACCACGCTCTTCCAGTCTCTGATCACCCTGAAAAAATTGACATGCGTCTCTCCATCAGTAATATCTTAGTAATGATATACTTTCAATTAACTGTGTTAGAAGTCCCAACCAAAATTTTATAATATACCTGAGTTTTAGTTTGAAATATGGCAAGATATGAGTGTCATTTTTTTTCATTAGCGTATTTTCAATTCATGAAGAAACGCACTTACAATTGGCAGATTTTCTCACATTCTGAAACTAGCCAATGGGATTTTAACTTATCATTTTTTCTATTTAATATATAATAATATCATTTTCCATTTTGAGAGAGAAGTAAACTTCTGGTACCTATTTTAAATTTTAGACCATAGGAAATTTATTATCCAAAAAACTTAGTGCTTATAAATTAGTTGAGCCTTTGAATCCGTTGCTCTTTTTTGTTAGTATCGCAGTCCAAATTAAGGCCGGCTCTCGTTGCGTCGTGTTCCTGCTTAATTGTAGTTTTAAAACCAATTACGACTCGCTAGGGTTGCAATCATCTGGCTGGGCGGAACTTCTGTGAGTTCAGGTTGTGGCACAAATGACGAACGGATGTTCATGGAACTAATAATATAGTTGTATCGCAAATCGGAACAACTTGCGAAGCAGTCTGGTGCTCAGGGAGGGAAGTTCTCTAGCGAAATACAGAGCTGTACTGCAAGGAGGAACCGCTTTGCAACCGCCGCAATTACGAAGCCCAAAGCTGCAAAACTCTAAGGGAGGACTAGCGGTGTGCAAAGATAACACAACAAAAATCGCCAACGTGGGCGCTTGCCTTTCCCCAGAGGAACTGTCGCATCTCAAGGGAAGATTCGGAAAAAAGAACGGCTTAGCAAAGCCGCGTAAAAAGAGTTAAGCTCGATGAGAAGAGCTTAGATAGCACTTTTGTTATTCGAGGCAACCAAAAGCTGATGCCAATCATAGAACAATATGATCAATGGAGCTGTAACGTTCAACGTCAACAAAACAAAAACAAAACGTCAACAAAACTCATGGAACTACAAAAGGAATTATGGATAACTCGCTAAAGTTTTTCCCTCACTCTGTGGACGAATGCACTTGAATAGGCACCTGAAAATAAAGATGGAAATAATAATAATAATAATGAGGCCTTACGTAGGAGCTCAGGAAGTCAAGTACAAGTATTCATTTAATTAGAAATGAAGGAGCCCAGAAGAAGCTTCCCAATTCAAGCGAAATTTAAGCGATATTTGAGAAGCGAGAGTTCATCATTTATTCAATCAATTCATTCATTTATTTAATCGATTCATTTATTTATTCCATCAATTCATTCATTTATTTAACCAGTTCATTCATTTATTCAAACCTTTCATTTATTTGATCAATTCTTCCATTTATTCAATCAATTCTTTTATTTATTTAATCCATTCATTTATAGATTTCAGAAACCTATAGCTGAAGCCCCACTTAAATTACCCGGAAATGCCTAATATTAAAAAATTAAAAATGACCGGGGCCGTTTTTGTTGTATTGGCATCAATCCAATTGTAACCTGAACGTCTTAAAAGACGGTACACATTTAAATGCAAATTAGAAATTACAAGCAAATGACGCAAGTACACGAAATAAAAACAGTTTGAAGGTCAATTGTGTATGTTGGCGAGTTTCTGTGGTCTTCGGTAGAGCGTCATTAGGCAACAGTTCAAGTACGAGAAAAGAAATAGAAAAGTAAACCTCGCTCATTCATAGCTATACCACTCTAATTTCTGGCTCGAATCAGTACTGTTTGGATATGAAACTCAATAATTTTGCCTTCATAAAACCACAACTGAAGTGAAAGAAAAAGCGAAGAAAAGAAAACCCCATGCATCTTCATCTATGAACACTGCAAGCGTACAGGGTTGGAATTTCCAATATTGCTCTTTCAATTCGCTGAACGGCATTCCCTTCAGACAAGAGTTAATATGTTGGCTTGAGGAAAATATGGTATAAGTGAATAATCTGAGTTCGATCCTGTGAGTAGAAATAAAAAGGATCTTATGACTTTTTACTTCATTGAAGAAGCATTAATAATTTTTTAGTCATATCAAAATTTAACGTTTCATTGCCGACGAGTTATTTTGAAAATATGTCCACCATTCTTTTGCAGACAACGCTGAACTTCGGGTCCCATGCTTTGCATCGCTCTCTTGATTAATACTGGATTTTCTTTAAATGAGTCAACTTTAAATGTTTTTCGTGTGCCTAGCTCATGATAATCTGCCGGAGGACTTGTTTGGAATTTATTCTCGATGTATCGTCTATGAAACAAATCGTTGAGGGTCGGATCCATTGATCTCACTATGACCCACCGCGATACCTGATAAGTTTTCAAAAATGCCTGAGCTTGGCAACAATTTAGTTTACCGCCAACAGCGATAGTTAAGAAAGTGTTTTCACGTTTATTTTAAATTCTGTTGGATCGAATGTCGCTTATCTTTTATGCTAAATTATGCTGGCCAAAATTTCGCTAGCTGAATCCAAAAGTGCCAAACTAGTATTCAGTTCTGAATGTTTGAATTGAGGTTCACGTGGTTTAAGTTGGGTTTGTTTCTGTGAGGCACACATAATTCAGTGGAAAAGTGAAAATCAAACTCAAAATGATATATTTGGAACATGTTATTTGAGATGACTTCAAGTTCAAAAATTAAATTCACTCACAAACGAGGAGCTATTTATACTAGTTTTTGGAAGAATATTTTCATGAACTGGAGTTGTCAAGGCTTTAAAATGGACTACATAACTTAGAAGACTATAATGGTTTAAATTTTACAGAAATGTAATACCGTGAGACAGTTATTGCCACTTAGAGAGATGAGTATAAGTGAGAATTAGCTTTCTCAAGGGGAGAATACGAGATCCCGAGCTGAAGGTTATGTTGGTCTTATTCTGTGGAAATTGAATAAATTTTTTGTTGTGCTACGCACCATATTTTTCAGTTCACTGCTTTCGTTTTCTTTAGCACCTAATACTTTTTTACTGAACTTTTATCTCGGTTCAAAACTTTCTTCCTAACTTACTGTTTCTGTGCGCATGCTGTTGAGACACCTTGTGCATAGGGTTCCTCGTTTGCAAGTCTATACTAAATGGTCTCTCCTCTTCACTCTCTTGAGATCACCTGTGTTGGGGTTAGGGAGTCGCACACTAATACAATAACACTAAAATGGCTAATAATAATAGTTATTTATTCCTACGTCTAGTTTTGTAAAGATTTCGTTTGAGAAAACAATGCCACTAATGCGAGAAGCGCTGCAGATGCAGCAGCCAAAAGGGTTGGACTCTGCCCGTATCGTAAATCGTTAATCGACTGCTAATGATGCCTGCTTCTCTGAGTTTGAATTCATGAAAGACCTTTTCGTAAAATCGACGATGCAAATGATCAGATTTTGACGTCTCCTTCTTTCAGTGATGATAGAAATTTTATTTAGAATTGTCTTTCTCCGTGACGCGTTTAGCATATTCAAGCGAAAAGGCTCTGTCTATTGCTCATAGTTGAGTAATATCGTTCCACGAAAATAAATCCGTTGATATTTACCCGATGTTTGATGCACGATGTTTGGAGTTAAATAAATAGACTGAACTTCATACACTGATGAAGTGATATTAGTTCAATGGATTATTAGGTCGTTGTTCTCGATATTTGACCTAGCTAATGCACACAATTATCATTTACATTTGTTTCATTTTATTTGCTTTATAGATACCTAGATTTCATTTGGAGCACCTGGTTCATTTATTATCATTCGAGAGCTTAATTTTTTTCCAAGAACAAGATGTGAGGTCCCGACTTGAAGGTTAGGTTTTTTTTTCGTTTAAGTAAAATAAATTTTAATTTTGTGTTAGTGCCTATTTTTTTATTCACTGCTGTCCTTTTTATCGACACTTATTACTTTCTTTTTCAATTTTCATCTTGTTTTATGGACTTCTTTCAGTGTTGCTGCTTCTATACACATGTGTGGGGACACACCTTCAGATAATATTCCCCGTTTCTTTAATTTTGTATTATATATACATAGAAGGTGCCTTCCTCCCACTTCACAGCAGAACATCGCTGGAGGGGTTAGGAAGACGTAAAATAAATTATGAAATTCATTGAATTCAGAGCTCAAAACTAGGTGACCCCGTGAGTATGATACACTGATTAATCCTACAGATCAGATTAGCATGTTGCGTATGAAGCTCAGTCAATAATAATTTATATTGCGGGTGACATTCCTGTAACACTTAAAGCTCGATTTTGGCTGTACAGCCGCTGCTTTCCACTCCAGAAGAGAAATCCTTGAACCAAAAACTTGGACTGCTAGACAAGCCCGCACTCAATACCCGCGCGGACTTGCTCCCAGCGCCTAAAATAACTCCTCATTTACAAGGTTAGTTCCTGTCTTCCACTCGCCGACTCCGGCCTGTGTACTCACGCGTCCTTTGTTCGCATTTTTGACGCCCGCTCCGGCCCTGTTTGTTCAGCTTCAATATTTCGCCATTCTTACTCTACATTTTTGATTGCTAAATTTGCTCTGAGGCGCGGAAACTTTCGGTCGCTTCTTCAAGTGTTTGAACTGTGCATCTGCAGACACTGGCCGTGTTGGTTTTGGAGTGTAAATCTTCAATGTTATTGCTTGTTGAAAAATTATTTTATTGCAATAGTCCTTTACAAACAATTCATGTTCTTGGGTTCTCGTTTGATGTATAAATTTCGCAGCACTTGTACCGTCCATACAATTTCCTTTCCAAATTTAAAGTCCATGTTCAGGAAACTGAGACTATATTTCAAAATATTAAATTATTTTCAAGGAAATGACCTACACGTATCGTATAAACCTAAAATCAATTCCAGACGAAGTAAGTCGTTATTTTCTAAAAAAAGATTTCTGCTCACACGCTCTGCTGCACAATTGCTTATAATCGAGTAGGTCTTCGAAATGACAAACGCTGGCTCAAGTCTTAAATTTTTTATTCATTTTGCTCAACTTAACTCTTTCATGGAAATTAGTGGAGGCACATTTAAATTGTTTTGAGAATAATGTGGACAAATTCCTCTCCTCGGGTTTGATTTCTGATAAATGTCGTCCATTTTATCCACCGCACATTTCCAAGCGTCCAAATTAATTATAAATTCATAAGATTTTATTTGAGCATTTTGTTCGGTCTTATTGATTTGCTCTTGAATTGTTTTTAATTAGCGATAGTGTTCGGCTTATTAATTCTCACTTTTTCTTGATGTATTGCCATGGTGGTCAACTTAAGATATCATTTAATTAGGAATAAGCTTTTGAAAGAATCCTTTTTTCTCTGACGGCGTCATTGCAAAAGCCTGCAGTAAGAAAACAGATAAAAATACTGTATAACATCCTTGAACAAATCGGGAACATCAACAGCAACTCGTTCATCAATGTTGCAAAAAAAATTATAAAAACGTTTGATATATACCGTCACGTAAATAAACGATGTTTACCAGATATGTGTTTTTTAATTATTCTAACTTCCACAGAGATGAGAGTATTGGGATATTCTAACATGCACAGCATTTTCCTTCTTCCCCAGTGACTTGAGTTTTAAAGATTTCTTCGTACAGCTTCCTTCCTAGGATGCAGTCCATAAAACTGCGTTTCAATTTCCTGTATGCTTCACATCCCAACGCTGTTCTTTGCAGATAAATGAACGTTTTCAATTTCTGCAACTTACTAACCTTCCCAGAAATCGAAATCCGACGCTGTGAAATTAGTTGTTTCGCACAGAACTGAGTAATTAAACATCAAGACTGCCAGTTCTTGCACCGCTTTTTATCTGCGTCCTGGCCGAACGAATCGAAAAAGTTTGTCAACATCTGTAATCCAAACACACAACTTACAGCAGACCACCCTCGTCGCTCGATGCTAGCGGTGTGTAACTCAGAAGGCACTACACTTCCGGGCAAAAAAAAGGAGGGTCGATAATTCTTCTGTCAACAGGATCATTGCAGCTAGCGCTCGTTTTTCAAAGCGAACTCGCACGCTTTCTGATATGCTTTCTTTCGCTGCAGTTTTCTTGTGCATTGTGCTCTCGAAAAATACGAGGCTCGGGGATGTTTTAAGGCCGTGAAAAGTAGAGCATGTGGTCCTGCTGACGTCCAAGGATGAGTCCCACGCACCAATCTTCATTTGCAGTAACACGTTCGGGTCTCCATTGATTTGGTCGGCACTCACTTGGATTTACGGGCGACACGCGACGGCCGTTGAACTGCCAGCGAGACAGCCTTGGTCTCGAGTTTGTCGGGCTTTGCTCCCAAGATTCGGCCTATTTGTCTCCTCTGAGTTCCCATGATCGCTTAGCTGGTCTCTTCCATCCTACCATACATCTATGCGATCCAATAAAGGTGTGTGGCGTCGCAGGCGACTTTGTTATCAGGAGTTCTAGTTTGTCTTCATTCAAAGTCGTTTGAATGCTGGTTGTACTATTTGATCCAGAAATATTTCCTTCTGACCATTTAAATTTTGGCCACCTAAGTACTTTTACCTGACCCCGAAACGCGTTTAATTTTTTATTTTATTTTTATTTAATTTTTTTTGCCAATGAAGTACTTTTACCTGACCCCCAAACGCATCCTGTCAGCACTAAAAATGTGCTATCTTTGTCTCTGCGTTACTAGCTTACGATACGCGTACATCATGAATGTCGTACAGACTTTGTACGAACTACTTACAACTCCAGATCCGAAGTAAGTATAATCCGTTAACACAGTGGGGTTAACACGAAATTGTGTTAATTTATTCACGTTTCAATTTTGTCATATAAGAACCCTAAACGTGTCAAGAAAAACTGCATAATAACGAACTGATTCCTTGGTTTGAACATCAACGGATTATATCACACTTTAGGTTAATGAGCAAATTTGAATATTAAAAGAGTGTCTTGGAAAGTTTCATGTAGTCACATTTTACTATTCCTTGGAAACGAATTCTGTTTCAGTAAATAATATTTAATATCCTAGAGTAAATCATCGACTGCAGTGTTTCATTTGTATGTTTCGTCTAAATGAACACACACAGACACAAAACGAGATATTGGGATGCATCCAGAGGTGTATGGTGGAATTACCTTGCAATGGTTGCGTATTTTTTCCAGCAATTCTTCATTTTATCATCCTTTTTATGCACGTAATAAAAAGGCTAATCAAATTCTTTTGTCTCCAAAAACACAGATTTACGTCGCAGCATATTTTTGTTCCAAAATAAAAAAATAACATTTGCGCTACAAGCGACAAAAGCCCCGACACAGCACCCGGGCAGCGCGTGAAGCTCGTCCGAAATTCTGCGTGAATTTTAAATCTGGAAGAATAAACAGGGCGGGTCGTGGCGCCCGTAAGCCCGGGCAGTAACCCTATTTTAAGCAATTTATAAAGGAATTGCCTTAGAAATGTTACTGTATGAGTCAAATTGCAACCATGTCGCCACAGGACGATAGCAGAAATGATGTTCACCCTGTTTGTAGAAATGATGACCTGGGGAGTATCGGATACGCCGAAGAAACGCCGTTGTCGCGTCCTCAATGGTGAAGTTCCGTAAATACAGTAATAATATTAATAATAATATAAAGAGACTGTTGGTGATATAAAGGGAAGCTTTAAGAATAAAAAGATCGAATTATAAATAATACAAGACTTGGTAATTGCTTTTGAAATGACCTTCAAACACAACACGACTCGCTTATTTATTCTAGGTTAGAGCTCTCAAAGTTGAACTTAATTAGTGCTTTTATAGCTCGCAACAATTCAGGATGAATTCTGCTCATTTGTACCATAAGTCATGATTTATTTCCCGTTTCTAATACTTTCCTACTTGCAAAGTAAACCATTTGAATTGAACATATGAATAACCAGTTTTGCCTTAATGAGGTGCTACATGGAGAAACTTGAGACCCAGTTGCCTGGCGTTGTCCTCGCTGCTGTTTGTTAAGCTACACTAAGTGCCTAATTAGGCGGTCGCTTTGTACCCTGACTTGTTTGATGCAAATCATGGCGAATTAGATGCGCTGTTCCAGGGAGGCATTCCGTGCACGTCTGGGAAATTCTGGAAAATGTCCTTCAAAACTGCTTCTGCACCTCTGGGATCTCAATAATTATTCTGAGACTCTCGAAATTGGGCGACAAGATTTTCCAAGTGTCCTTATGCTGTGCGAGGAAGACCGCGTAGCATAGAAATATTTCCGGGTATACGTTACACCTCCGAAGTGGAGAGAATGTCTTCCTTAGTGAGCGTTACATTTTGGAACAATCTAAAATGAACCTGATTTTTGAGCGTAACATTGTGGAATTGTACGAAATGTTCTTGGGTTTTGTTGGCGTAAAGCTCTCGGATGGTTGGAAATGTTCTGGGTTTCCTGTGAGTGTAACATTTTAGGAACTATGGGTATGAAATATTCTTGGCTCCTTGGGAGCTTAACTTTGGAGGATGGCTGGAAATGTTCTTAGCTTCTCGTGACCGAATCATTGTCAAATCTTATACTCGCTCAAGAATACCAAAGCGACTGGACATGATGGCATAAGCCTCCAACATATAAAAGACAGCTTCCCTGTCACAGCACCCCTCATTCGTTTGATAATAAATACATCTATAGCCACAAACAAGTTTCCCGACCAATGGAAATTATCCATTATTAAGCCATTACATAAATCTGGTGATATCGACATAGCGTCAAACTACAGAAAAAATCAGTCTCCTGCCTGTTATGTCCAAAATATTAGAAAAAGTAATAACAAACCAGCTCTCGTCTTACATAGACGAGTCACATCTACTGCATCGCAATCAATATGCTTACAGAAGGAATACCAGTACTCAGGACGCCCTGTTAAACATAACAGAAAAAATTTACAATGATATTGACCAAAAAAAATTAACTCTCTTACTATTTCTTGATCTCTCCAAAGCTTTCGACAGTGTTGAGCATAAGAAACTTCTACAAAAAATTTCAAACCTCAGAATTGACACTCAATGGTTTGAAAGCTACCTACTAAACCGCTCTCATGCAGTGTGCTTGAATAACTAAATGTCATCATTCATCCCAAACAATTTTGGCGTTCCTCAAGGTTCAATCATCGGCCCGCTCTTATTTTCAATTTTCATCAATGATTTCCCCACCATGCCGGCAAACACAAAAATCTCAATGTATGCTGATGACGTACAAATTGCCATGACAAGCTCAACAGCAGATTTAAAAGAAACACAAGCCAACGCTGAAAACCTTCTGAGAAACCTTAAATTGTGGTATGACCACAATGGCCTCAAACTTAACGCAAGTAAAACGCAATGGAATATTTTTGGATCACAGAATGCGACTAAAAATTTACCACCATTCAAGCTAACATTTGGAGACGATACAATTGAACCAGTAGAGACGGTAAAAAATCTGGGTGTTTGGTTTGACAAAAATATGACTTTCAATTCACACGTCGAAACAATGTGCAACAAAATAAACGGAACCTTAATGTTCTTTCATCGCATTAAGAACACACTTGACGAAAAATCTAGGTTGTTAGTGATTCAGTCTTTAGTTTTATCGCGCCTGGACTACTGCAGTCTTGTATGGGGAAATTTACCTCAATATCGTCAGGAAGAGTTGCAAAAATGTCTAAACTTCGCCGCCAAAGTGGTGTGCAAAGGAAATTTCAATAAATACGATCATGTCACCCCTCTTTTAAGAAAACTCGACTGGATCCCAATACCGAACAGATTCATGATCCAAAAAGCTCGACGAGTGTTCTCCTCTCTGTACCTCCCCCAAAGTAATGCAGAGGTGGTAAAATTTTTTCCATCTAATATCCCAAACAAAAAACCAAATCGGAGGAATGATGTTTTAGTCAGTTACCGTTCATCTAACGTGGGACAAAAAGCTCTCTCAGTTTCTGGAGCTTTTTTGTGGAACAAGCTTCCCCAGCATATCAAAAACTCTAAAACTGTAAAAGAATTTAGAGTAAATGTGTCACGTCATTTTGCATCTCTATAGACCTGCAGCATTTCGGTGTGAATTTCCCATTTACCAGAAATTTTAATTTTCCTGAAATTTCTGTTAGAAAATTAGAAACTATTTCATTTTACGTTTGCTAAGCCATTCGTGCATTCATCTTAACTATTTCTGTCGACAATAATGAGCACCCCAGCCGTGAGTTCAATACAGCAGAATGAACGTTTTTTCCATAATTAGGAGTATTTCCTCATCTTTATTTTGTTATTTTTTCTTCTCTGTGTTAATATTTAACATCCGTGTGGAAAACATACTCTGAAATACATTTTGTGTGTACACCAATATACAGGTTTATAAATGTGAGGATTGTGCAAAGTTTATAATGAATTAAATTTTGGCTAACGTTGTCTCGTTATTTCAAAATCATTCTCGAAGATGTTTTCAATCGATTTCGGCTGAGCTGGGGGAGAGGTTAATTTAAGCATTTTCATTTAGTCTTTTAATATTTTTCCGTGCGTTCAGTGCACACCAGCACTAAACTTTAAAATCGAAAAAAACTGTTAATTTCTGTTATAAAAATTATCACTTTGGACCATTGCTTAATCTACCTATATGTGCCAAATTTTGTAAATATTCTCCACTCAAATGTGATATCCGGCCACAATGTTACTCCATTTTATCCCATGTACACATGTCTGTATAATGCTGAAGAGTTGTGTTGTTTCTTGACTGTAACCTGAGTTTTCTTAAAAATTTCTATGAAGAAACTAAAAACCAGTTCATTTTACGTTTTCCGAAGTCTTCTTTTCCTTTTAGTTATTTTTTTTCCGAATAATTTCTTAGGATTACAATGAGCTCAACTGTCATTATCGGTGTAATAGATGGTAGGTTGTTTCTATCCTCTTATTTTATATTTGTATTTTTTTCTTATATTTCATTCTCAATAAGTACATATATTAATATGTGTGTGTACGTATATAGGTATATATATATCTACATAAATAGATATACATGTTTCTATTTCATTTCTTTACACAAAAACCATCCAGTTAATAAATTTTATTGCACTAGCGAAATGATTCAAAAATAGATCTCCCACTTACACCAGAGGACGTCTCTGTGAATCGGATTAATGACAAATACAATTAATGAAATTAATCGTAATTTGAGCGTATGAATCGTGGTAAAATTATCTTTCTGTCCGTATGTTGTACAAGCAAATTTTGATGTTGAGTATATGTTTGTTTGCGCATTTCTGCCAAAATTTTGTAGATATTTGTCAATCATGAGTGGTAACTGGCCTATCACTGTATCTCCATTTTATCCCATGTACCCATGTCCGCATGATGTTGCAGAGAATATCGAGAAGATATGATATATGATATATATTGAAGATATATGTTTTTTTTTCGTTGTTGTTCTTCAGCGGTAACTTGAGTTTTCTTAAAATTTCCTTTAGGAAATTAAAAAACCATTCCATTTATACGTTTTTCGAAGTCCTTTTCTATTCCTTATCTTTCCTCAGGTTATTTCTTACGATTCATCAGAGCTTGGGCTGTCATTTTAAATATTGAAAGAGTAAGATTATTTTTCATGTCTATTAGCATTTTTCTTATATTCGTTTTCAATACGTATATATATGAATATGTGTGTTGGTGTGTGCGTGAGTATGTACGTGTGCGCACGCAAACATAAATGTTTATGTATCAGTGTAAACATGCACACGTTTCGCACACATATATGCGCACATGTACATATATCGGTTTCTATTTCTACTTTTTGCATAAAAAGCAAAACCTCAAGACACATTACATTTTACCTAAAGCTCTGCGATCAGTTAACACTGCACCAAATTTCAGAAATAAACAAATTGATTGCGCTTGCTTTATGATTTATAAATCGATCTATCACGACCCCGAAGGGCATTTCTGTGAACAGAAGAAATTAAAAAGTATAAACAGACAAAGGAAATAAAACACTCGTGCAAAAATTATCTCTATATTTGTATGCCGAACAAGCCATGCATTTCAATTTTGAGTGTAAGTTTGTTTACGCATTCCTAGATGTGCGTGCTGTGTTGCGCGATGTTCTTTACAAATTATTTCGAGACTATCTTTTTCTCACTTTCCGAATTTCTTGCGTTGTGCTGGGCTGCTGCTGATCCTGGCAGTTCAGGTGCGGCCAGTGCTGCCTCTCTCGCCTCCTAGTGACTAAGTGTGGTGATTGTGGCCTGCTGTCGGCTACCCTCCCATGGGAAGGATAAGCCCGGTATATGTATGTATGTATGTATCTTTTTCTCAATACTTGATTGTCATTTACGGTGTTGTTTCAATCTAGTACGGTGTAGCGTTTTTTTGTATTTTTCCTACTTCGATGATCTTATAAATAATTCGAAAAATACTAAAGAATTCTTCGAAACTGCCAAGTTCTTAGTTGAAATTATCGAATTAGGAAAAAGGCAAGAAGCGCTGTGCCGGAATCTCTTGGAATATAAAATATCCAAGAGATAATATTTCTCATTTCTCATTCAACTACCCTTGACAGAGTTAAACTATTAGCACGACCCGTATGGTTTGTCTATTAGTACGCCTCGTATATTTTTTCTATTAATATGCCTCGTATGGTCTATCTATCTGTACACCTATGATAGTATTGTCTAATATTACATCTCGTATAGTTTGTCTATTATTATGCCTCGTACGGCTTATCTATTTGTACACCTCGTATGGTTTGTCAATTAGTATTCCTCGTATGGAACTTTGTTAGACTATTAGCACACCACGTGTGGTTTGTCTATTATAGTACGCCTCGTATATTATGTCTATTAATATGCCTCGTATGGTCTATCTATTTGTACACCTCTGATAGTTTATCTATTAGCACACCTTATATAGTTTGTCGATTATTATGCCTCGTATGGCTCATTTATTTTTACACCTCGGATGGTTTGTCAATTAATACTCCTCGTATGGATCTTTTGTTTTAGGACGTCTTATATTAAGGAACTTTTAAAAGCCAATATGTTGGCATATGTATCTCATGTGACAACTTGGAAATAAACGGTTTTTGTTTTTTTTTTTTTTTGTCCATTGGTTGAAATTGTGAGCGTACCTTTTTGGAATAGAGGGAAATGTTCTTGACTTCTGGTGCATTGGTTGGAATTGTTCTTAGCTTCGCGTGAGCGGAGCTTTGTGGGATGGGATGGTTGAAAATATTCACGACTTCTGACGTCCGTATCAATGTGCATTGGTTTTAATTGTGAGCTAAAAGTTATAGAATGGTTGGATTTGTTCTTGGCTTCTCGTGAGCGTAACTTTGTGGGATGGTTGGAAACGTTTTTGGTTGCTCGCGACCAAATCAATGAGCATTAGATCGAATAGTATACGGATTGAAATTGCGAGCGTAAATTAGTGGAATGGTCGGAAATGAGTTTGGTTTCTTGTGACCGTATCACTGTGTATCGGTTAGATTTTTGTTTGTTGTTGTTGTTGGGGGGGGGGGGGGGGGGGGGTCTTCTTCTGAGCTCACCACTGAAGGACTCACGGAAATATTGTTTACTCGTGAGTAAATTATTCGTACCAATTAGAAATATTCATGACTTCTGAGTGCAGTATGTTTACACGTAATTTTAGTAAAGTAAGTCACGATAGTAGGAATTACTGCCTAATGGGAGTACAATAAAGTGGAATAGTTTGGAAAATATCCTTGATATAAATGGTACACATTTTATAGCATTTGAAAAATACCTCACGTCAGATGCACGATAGGCCAATGTGGATGTAATCACACTCGATGTTACGATATTTCGGAACAACTTGATTTGATCTTCTATAATTGAAAATATGCTGTACGTTCAACATCTGATGGAAAAACAAATTTATTTGTGGTTTAAAAATTCCTTGATTGGACCTACACTATTTTTCAACGATCGTTTGCGCTCAGCTGCTTCTAATTTCAAATTGATTACGAAAGATAAAATTGTCCTGTTAGATCATTGTTTACCAATAATTACACATTTTGATGAGCTGCGGAACCTTTGGTAATTAATTTCAGAGCAGATAGTTACTGGTATTAAGCCATAAAATGGATACCAACTAAAGGAAGAACAGTCAAAAAATTTTATGCGTAAAGGTGACTATCTTAAATTTTGTGCCCCATTAAAGTGCAAAATTCCTAGCGTATTTTGCAGCACAGGATTCCTTTAGATCTTTACTGAATCTGTAATTTAAGCAGAGTGATCTGCTTATGCACGAAGGACATACTGTTTCATGCACGCAAACCGTGAAAATATCCATACTAAACACAGAGTAATAACTTCAATGGGAATGTTGAAAAATGTCATTGAAATTTCCGCGCACTAAGCCCGTTTGTTTTTGAGGATCACTTTATGTAGCTCAATGAGCGTTGATGATCATTAGTATGGTCAAATACCAAAATTTATCTGCTTTGATGCCAGTCACCGACATTGGGAGTGGGGGGTGTCAGTAACCTGAAGCCGAAGATAATAAATCAAGTCACATTTAAAGTGTATTCACAAATTTTAAATCTCGTAATCAATCCTTTCTCCGTAAACAAAGAAACAAATGCGTAAAGCATTCCTAAAGTATTTTCTGATTTAATTACGAGACCGCTCTTTCTTGTGTTTATTTCGTTGAAATCAATGCACTAGGATTTCCTAATTAAAGAACCTTACTATAAGTGCTAAAATAATATAATCATATTTCCTCTTCAAATCATGATTTTGAATAATCATATGGTCATCATATGATGCAAACATGTTGCTCGTGCATCTACCCATATTTGTTCCATGCCCTCCTCACCCATGGTGCAAAGTATACCCAAAAATGCAAAGATACAGCTCTGATTTCGCAATGCGCTCGTAATATTAACGGAGATAATTAAACTAATTACACAAACTTATGCCGTCCGAAAACGGACGCTCAAGGTGCTAAATTTGTCTTCATTATCCTAAGCAGCTCCAACGTGAACCGAATATTACTATCGTTCTGGTCCTGCTTTCTTAAGAGAAGTCAAGTTCTCCAAACAGTGAATTTCAGTTTTAGGAAGCTTGATTAGCCATTCCTCTATGCTTTCCCCGCAGAAGTTGATTGTTTGTCTTGCATTAATGAGCTCTCGTAATTGACTCTCCTCGCGTACATTTCAAACAAACTTTCGTCACTGCATTAGATTTTGAGGTGGCAGACGCGCTGCCTCCGCTGATACCGTACACAGGGCATGGATCGCTCTCCTTCTGCCTGGGCTGACTATATTGAGGCACGCCCGGGCCTCAAGTCTGCTTGTGACGAGGTATAACGTCGGGAGCTAAGCGATGGACTCTGAGTGATGGCATCTTCAACAAACTTTATGCATCTTGATGATAAAAAAGGAATGCTCTGATGGAATATTTGTATAAAGTATACATAAATTCACTGCAAATTTAACCCTTCAGTGCATGAATTATTTTCGGAAATAGAAAAATAGCAATGTCTGCACTCGTCTGTAATGGAGTTCAACCTAACTCTGCCGCTGGAGGGGTGTGTCGAACATGTTTCATTAGCTTTTATTTTTTGTAGAGTATGTCTCATTAGCGGTACAAACCGCAGAAATGCACTTGTTTTAATCAATTATTTCTACACACAGCAAAATTCAGTTTGTGTCATATTCGACACACTATGCAGTGAAGGGTAAAAATATGCTTCCGCACTTCCTAATCGCTGGCCTTGTTTCATACGTTGTATTAATTTCTTTCCTTCACAGTGCTGAAAATAAAATTGTAATTGAAGTTTACTGTAAAAACTTATCCTAACTTTACTACTGTTTAAATGATTCATTTTTGTTATCCTATTTACACTGTAGAAAAGGTATTTCTCTTATCGTGTTTTATTTATTTTAAAATGTGTGATGGATAATTGATTTATAACTACGTGGAGCCAAAATTCAAACACGAGAGCTTGTAGACATCATCTTTCTGCTTTGTGGAAGATTTCTTCATTTCGATCACATTTCATAAGCAGCATAAGTCTGTGGGTTCAAATGAGTTTGAAATAATTACAAAAGCTGAGTCATTTTATGTAGAAATTTTTAGCCTATCTATAATAGGCAATCAATCTGAATCAACCTTTCAATTCTATTTTGACTACTGAGAAAGCATAAAAACATCATCTAATTAGGAATGCTACTCCCTATTGAGGAGCTTTCTATGTAGAAAAACAATACGTCCTCGTTATTCCTTAATGATAAATTTCCAGAGTTAAATATTTGGCATTTTACTCTCTCCAAATCATGTTTTCATTGCCTTAGAGTCAATTAAATTTCCTGAAAGTCATATAAAATACCTGAAAAAAAATTATGACGAATCTCATGAACCCTATTTTTTGTACCGTCCATGTCATCTTGCATGAGGCTGTTCTTCCAGCATGATTAGCTTGCGTGCTTCTCATATTTATAGTGATATCGTTGCATGATTCTAAGAGCTTACGCACATTTTCTAATATTGCTCATTGAATTTTTTATTCAATTGCAAATTACAGACGTTTTTTCCTTGACGTTCAGTTATGCCAGACGTTGTAACTGCTTAGTAAAATATTGAAGTATAATTCCTGGATATTATAGGGATCTTGATTGGCCAGCCATTCTTCATTTTAGATTTTATCGTAATTATTGGAGCTTCATTCCGAGGTTAGTAAAAAATATCGCATACCTTGTGGTGTAAGGTCTTAGCTCTGCAAATGAGCGATGAAGGAACTTTCGGATCCGTCATGGCTGTTGCGCAAAAAACATTCGAGCCATGTGTTGCGTTTTCATGCACCTCGCGTTCACTTGCCTGTATTGATTTTCCTTTCCGATGTCACTCTGAACAATCGCAATTTTTGCGATTCGAAGAAGAATGGGCTCAGGGTATTACGCTCTTATGGCTATTTAACTTGTCACTTGGTCATTGCAGCCCCCTTTGTTCAAACTTGAAATCAATACTAAGAATGATGCATCACAGCAGCGTGAATGACTTTCTGTGAAAAACTAATAGAAATTTTTATTATCCTTTATTAACTGGATAATTCAGTTGGACTTTTTCTTTGTCCGGAGTTATTTTGTAATACTCCATAGGTCAGAAAAAAGAGACCCACTATTCAATGGCAGCAGAGTCCAATTTTCTTTACACTATTATCATCCCCTCTTCCCTGCTGGTGCAGTCGACTGAGGCTCCTTCACAATTCACGACTGCGATTTAGTGCTCAACTTGGCTGCAATGTCTCAGCCTCGCTCCTCTTTCTAGAGCTCGTGGCTCTACAACATGACGCTTTCTCGAGACATCGATTTATTGACCTATCTGTGTGCAGTGCCGGTGTTTAGGTGCGCTCACGAACAGTCTCAAACTAGATGCTTACCGGGACACAAATAGTTCTATCAGATGCTACGTTAACACTCTAATTTTCCGTCGCACATACTTAGATTCAGAATCTAAGGCTTGCTAACGCAGCTTTTCGCTTGATTCATTCATAAATGATTTATCGCCAAGTCTTTAGCTGCTAAACCCCCGCCGAAAATGTCTAAAAAAAAAACAAATTTGCCGTGTGTCTACTGTACCACTGAGGCGTCTACGCTATTAGTATTCCGCGCTTCCAAGCATTGACTTGCCTTTGTTTGAAGTAAGTTGATTCTTCATGAGGTAGTGACATTGAGGAAAGGAACTGAGTAGAATCACTAGTTTGTCTCCGATCTGAGGTGCTTCGTGATTGTTGCAAAGCGATAAGATCCTGGAGCTTCTCAAGACAAAGATTTTCTGGAAAGTTCTTTTCAGTTATCTGCGTTGATGCAGAGACTGTGTCCTCTTTGGCGGTGCGCTTGGTCGACTGCCACTGATCCAATTGTCGTGCGGAGTATACGCCGTGGAATTAGTGTAATGAGCTAAAACAGTGAAAGGTTTCTTTTTTTTTCTTTTTTCGCATCTTGGAGAAGCCAACATCATTCTCCATATTATCCGGTGCTGTCAGTTCAGTTCTTTCTGTTTCTTAGTACGAGGAATATATCAGCCTGTCTTAAAATTCTTTTGGTGTGAGATCGCGAAAGTACAAATAAAATTCGTTCTATATAGCACTGGGCGAATCAAAGTTTCTTAACGCAAAAAATAGAACATTTTGCGTTAGTCATTCAATTTTATTCAAGTTCTGTGGTCCGAATGGGTACCATTGTTTCAAAAATACACACTATCAACGCATGTTTCTTTCTGTTGAGCATCACAGAGGAAAGTGCCTTTGTTTCAAACGCTCCTAGGGAAAATTTACGGTCCCGAGGTGAATTTTAGGTAGGCTTGCCTTTCGTTGAAATAATATAGCATGTTGTTTTGTTCCAGACATTTTTCTGGTTCACCGTTGTCTTTTTCAAGACTTTTTACTTGCTCCGTCAACTTTGATCTTCTTTCATAAGTTAACTTCCTAAATAACTGTTTCTATGCGCAGGGAATCTTGTATGGGCATACATCTTGTAGATAGGTTTTCGTTCCTTAACTCCATGCTAAAAAAAGCCTTCATTCTTCCTCTCTTTACAACATCTTTGTTGTGGCTTTGGATGTATAAACTAGCTCATCTATAATCGATCTAACAGTTCTTCTTGTAATGGCTTCAGTGTAGAATCAGAATGTCTCTCTTCATTTCCATATTTTCGCTCTGTATACTCTCTCCGTGCAGTGTTATTCGCTAGGAAGTTTATTTGATATATTATGTTTTTTGGGCATTCTGCCTTTCAAAAACTCTCGAGCCAGAGCAAAGTTTGGAGCCGGAAATGCTGAGTACTGAAATGCTAGTTTGGCTGAAAGTTTCCTTATCTTAATGATGAGGTATTTGTGTGTGCATGTCAGGGATGCTCCACTCCTCATATTAGTATAGTGCCTGTCTTATCTTTTAACTAGAAGCTAGAGTTTGCTTACTGCCGTTTTGTGTTGCGATGAACTTTCTTGGTGACTCTTGAATTGTAAGAACGCTGTTCAAAAGTTCTCCTGAACGCAATTGTGTCGCTGTAGCGTAGAAAATCGAGTATAAAAACCGATTCATAATTTTTTTAATTTCACCGTCGGCCGAGTGTTTCCAAGTTTTTTAAGCCGCTGTGAATCGCTTTCGTTAATTTCTTGTACATTAGTTAAATTAAATTACGTTTAGTTACATTTTTTGTACATTACGTAAAACTTTCTCGATGTCCAAACAAGAGAGACCTCGGAGCAAGACAGGAAGTTGGATGGAGCCGCTGCACATCGAAGAAGGGCCTCACAGTAAGTGGTTGCTTTGTGTGAACGCCGCGTAGTTGAAAACTTCCAGGACAAAATAATATCCACACTTTGGAGCAAGTCCTCTGTTTAACATCTCGTATAATGTTTGGGAAATGTGTTCCAAAATTGTAGACGAGACGAGATTGCAGTGACTTAAACTGATAATTAGGTTATAATTTGAACAGAAGAATTAAGTGCTCTCGATACGCTTTTCCATATTCGCTGTTAAATCTTTACATGAACATTTTTTTATGTGGGTCAGATCTAGGAATCGTTTTTGACTTAATTTTCTTATTAATAAGTTGTATTAAGTATGCTATTCGTACTTTGCCGGTCATTTTTAACCAATTCAAATGAAATTGTCGTTGGAAAAAGTTGTAGGAAAGAACCATTGAAGTTAATTAATTCTCATAAGAGACCCTCCAATTTAGGTTCAATATCAAAGACCACCTTCGATGACATCCACTGAACATGGTAAGTAGCACCGCTCGTCTCGGATATTCAAGGATCACGAAAAAAGGGCAGAACTGCGCACTCAGTGTTCGTGCCACAAAGAAAGCCATCCGTGGCTCAGAGCTCTGAATGACAGCTTGAGAGTCGCCGGTGTCGTCGTCATTCTCTCCTTTTGCTCGCTGCGGTGCCCGACGTGTCACTCTGGCCGGCCGTGCTCGGCTGCAGCTCTCTGCTCCCGTATTTTTTCCCCCTTTTCTGACGCAGGGAGACATTTATTGAGCTCATTGTGTTGTCTTTTATAGAGCACGTCTCGGTCTCTCGAGTTCAAATAATAATAATAATTATCTTATTAATGAAGACTCGTATTGCGTAACGGGACAATTTTTCCGGTACAGTTCAGATATAAGCTCTACCGAGCTCTAACGTTGTGTGCGTTTCTTTCACTCAAAATAATGGGTTAGTCATCAAATTTACACGACTTGACTGTGTTATTCCTACGATTGAATAAATGTTATATAACCGCAAAAAGTAAGTATTATGTTTGTGGTGTAACTTTTTACCTAGTCGAGGCGTAATTTGACAGAATTTCCATGCGAATAAAGTTTTGCTCTCTGAATGATTTTAACAACAGAATTTTCCAAAAAAAATATTTTCTATACGAATTGTTTGTAAGATAACTCTTTTACGCCTATGCGCTTGTTGTTTTGTACATCGGCTGCATAAATCTTCCGCTTGACTTCCTTGGGAGTAGAACAGCTCCAGTCATCTTCGGATTGTATTAAGATTTAAAGGCGTCTCCCAGCTTCTAAAATCCGCATCCGCTAATGGACGGCTGTTCTGACCTTCTTTGAATTCTCAGACGGAACCTGCGGTCGAATGCGTCTCGATGCCGGTCTCTAATTCAATTTTGGCCAGTCATTTTCGCGTATTTTCCAGGTCCTGGTCGACGTGCTAGTTTTATACGGAAACTTTCATGGCAGCAGAAAGTCATCGGCGTCGTGTGTTGTTTTGAATAAATTTCGGATCCTCCCATTGAGTTTTTATTCTGTGATGGTCGCAGTTCAACTCAAATCAGAATTTTTATTTAAATTTTCTCTAACTAAATTGATATGCTAAATTTTCTGCTCTCCGAGGAATAATGTGAGGCTCCGAGCTGAAGACTAGATAAGGTTTCCTTTGGTTAAAGTAGAATGGGTTTTATGCTTTGTTACGAACCTTATAATTTTGGTTTACTGTAGTCCTGTTTTTCAGCCACTCAGGGAGATACAACTATTGTATCTAAGGAAATTAGTGCTCCCAGGGGGAAAACGTGATAGCCCGAGCTGAGAATTGAGTAGGCCTACTTTTTGTTGAAATAAGATGTATTATGTTATGTTAAGGACCACCTTTTTTCGGTTCACTGCTGTCCTGTTTTTTTTCAGCACCTACTACTTTCTTCTTCAACTTGGATTTTGTTTCATGAACTTCTTTCTCAACTTACTGTTCCTATGCCCTTTCTGCATAGATTCCGACTTTCCTTAACTCCATACTAAATGGTGCCATCCTTCTTCCGCTCTTTGGATCGCATTGGTTGCAGATAGGGAGGCTTAAACTGACCAATAATCCAATCTAATCCTGTTTTTCAGCACCTACTTTTTTCTCCTTCGACTTTTTTCTTGTTACATCGACTTATTTTCTCATGTGCAGTTCTTATGCGCAGGGAATTTCGTGAGTGAACATACCTTATGCGTAGATTCCTCGATTCCTTAAACTCCATCCGAAATCGTGCTTTCCTCTTTCTTCTCTTTGGAGCACATTTGTTGTGATAAGGGAGGCTTAAACTAACTTATCTAACCTAAAACTAATATTTTTCGCTCAAACTAGGGTTAAAAAATAGATAGAAATTACATTTTTAATTAGGGGCTGCGTGTATATCGTTGAATTATTTAGTTACATGTATATTAGCATGTAGGTAAAAAACAACGAGCTCCTTGTACCTCTTTATTCACTAGACTTTATCTAAAAATGCATAAAAAAGTATTTTATACCAAGGTGTAACACCGTTTTCTGCATTGCATCGTTCAGATGTACCGGTCGACACACTTCTTTTCCCCTTTCAGTTTGCGAACGATTTGAATTGTAGTCATCCCGTCAATTTGCTAGGTTTAGTTTGTTTTGTAAATTGCTTCTCGTGAGGCCGTAATTGAAGTTTTGCTCCTCTACTCGTGCAGCTGACGACAGCGACAGCGGCATCGGCGCCTGTGGCTGGATCTTGACGCTGCTATCCTGGATCTTGGTGCTCGCCACCATGCCCTTCAGCTTCTTCGTCTGCTTCAAGGTGGGTGCTGGCCACCATGCCCTTCAGCTTCTTCGTCTGAATCATATCGCACACCTCTCCTTATTTTTTATGCTCCTATCTGACGAGTTTTTCTCCCAGTCACTCCAGGTTTATCGCGTTTAGTGATGTAATGCCCGCATCATCATCATTTTCCACTGGCTAACATCAAGGCAACCGCGCGCCATGGCCTGCGTTTGAAAAATTCCAGTCCCCGTTTGCCTTCTCCAGGCGAGCGAGCTTTCTTTCTAAGTCTACGAAGAATCTTCCTCAATAATCTTCCTTTGTAGAGGATTATCAATCTTTTTTGACGACAAAACACTTGGTTCCAATGAGAATACATTCTCTTCATTGTGCACAGCCGTCAGTTCATGCTTTCATGCATTGTGTCTCATCCTCGTCCGTCAATTTTAATAACCGTCCGCTAAATGACATTTATTTGATGTAAATTTTTTTATATTTTTGGTAGCTAAAAATAGTTTTTCTCATTGCTTATTACACTTCTTTCACCAGCTTTCGTGATCGTCCTTGAAAGGACTTTTCTTCGTTCGCACCCAGCCTGCTGCACGACACCTCGAGCCGCTAGCACCGCAAATCAATTTTCGCCCGCGCTCACATTCAATTGTAATGTTATTGCTCTCCTGCGCCATTAGATTTCCTGCTGCCCTACATTTTCTCGCCCGAATAAAAGCAATCATTTGTTTTGTCTGAAGTACGTATTCTCCTTGCGAGGCCTTTGACTGAAATTTCTACATGAACAGTTGCACTTCATTCCATATCAAACTCAAAAAATTTGTGTTGTTTTTTCATTTAAACTTTTATCGTCAACGCTCTCAAAACTAAAGTCCATTTTAAAAAGTCATGTAAGTGGTACTGTGAGACATGACAATATCAAGCCAGTTTTTCCCGTCAGATATGTTATCGTAAATTATATATTATTAGAGGGAATCGATAATCTCATTATGAAACAAGATTTTTATCTTTTATTTCCTAAATGAATAAATACGAAAGATAGAGAGAAACTGTTTTTTACCGCGAGTACAGCTAAGATAAAGAGGAAACCCGACATTTCGAGCACCACAATCGATTTTAAGAGCAGTTAATGAATGCTTCATAGAACGAGTCATAACTTTAAATGATCTCTTGTGAATGTTACGAGGCAATGTCGACTGAGTTAGAGGATATTAAGTGCTCTCTACCTCGCTCAGCGCTCAGCGCAGGACACTTGGTGCGAAGGAGTGAAATTTGCCTTCGCGATTTCTAATTTGCTACGTCTTTGCAGCCAGTTACCGCAGGTTCAGGGCGCGTGACAGCCTTTCATGCATTATTCGTCTCATCGAATAATAGCGGTCCCGACTTGAAATATCGTAAACCACATCGGCCTGGCTGATTTTGTTTACTTCAACATATATTTCTTCACTCACTCATCTATCAAAGTTCATCACTTCCTGTTAGAAACCTATCTCTTATTGACTTCAAATCGTTCTAGAGTATTGAAATTCAAAATATGCGTGGTATCATACATCAAATAAAAAACACTTGAAACACTTTCTTTTCCTTTTTGTAGTCACTTCTACTTGGCTTCCTGCCTCATTTTTATATATTCCGGTTGAATCAATTCCGTACGCCTACCACTATTCTCTGACGCACGCATTCGACTAGCATCGACGTCTCGGAACTTGTTGAGCGAGTTGATTGCCTCTTTACCTGCGCCGTGCGCCGAGCAGGTATGGACTTCATCACGCTTCACTGGCGAGTTTAGGAGCTGTAAACACAACCCTTCTCCAATACCGATAACGCCTTTTTGGTTGCAGCCAGCCTTTGAACGAGGGGCGCGAAGACTATCAATAATTCTTATAGTTCCGAGCGCGGAATTTTCTTCCTTTTTTTTGTAATATTTTGAGTCCCACATTTCAAGCGTTTTTGCTTTTTCGTCCCAAAGATTACTCGTCGCGAATTTTTTTTCGTCACGTCCTGCATTTCCTGAGTAGCCTTATTTTCTATTTTCTTCGTTTGAGCTCACTGGCAAAGTTCGGTACGAGTTCGTTTCCTGTGGTAACGCTCTACGTAATTTTAAAGATAAAATCTCATCTATTTCCGATCGCGTTCTCCCGCAGCCAATAAATATATCATGGAATTTTTCCATCAAGCTTCTCCCGTTCGTCTTTTGGATGTTCGTCGCTTATTTTGCAAAATTCCTTCGTAAGAGTTTTGACCCTTATGGCGTTTTGAATATGAGCAAAGTATTGTTTAATTTTATGCTGATTACGTTGTGTGTGATATTTTCCTTTCAGATGTATTTCATACAACTGAAAACATTGCATCAAAGCAAAGTTCCATGGTCTGTATTTTCTTGATCCAATTAATTTATCACGCGCACTTTTAGAGAGGCCAATGGTGGTACTTCTGCCGTCTGTAGGTCTTCGAGAAAAAGTCAATACACTCTGTAAAACAGTGCTCTAATGAACTCAAGTTTTTTCACTTGAGCTTGTATCTTCTTGACACATGTGCGTCCTGTGGCGATGTTCTGCAAGGCCCTTGCATTGTTCCTACGAGTACGTTTAAATACATCCAAAAATGACT
Organism: Morinoia aosen; assembly: GCA_030386875.1. Taxonomy (NCBI): domain Eukaryota; kingdom Metazoa; phylum Arthropoda; class Malacostraca; order Amphipoda; family Talitridae; genus Morinoia; species Morinoia aosen. The sequence continues at coordinate 15,292,625 of CM059571.1, read as the reverse complement.
CACATCAGCAATTACAACGTCAATATGCATTCATGATCGAAAGAATCTCTATCATTTTAGCATCGACATTCATATTCTGCATTACGGAGCATAGAAGACTTTTACGAGCTTTGCTTTGAATACGTTCTCCGATAAGCATCTGCGGGCATAGAAAAATTTTATTCATAGAATGCCGTAATTTCGTATTGGTAATGGATATTGGATATTGAGATTCTCTTCCTTTAACTGATGTGGAAGTCAGGTACGTTACTAATCGGTTGATCACTGATTTAATTTCTTAACTCTGTGATATCTTGTCTGTTTAAATAAAGTGTCTTTCACTTGATCAATGTGTTATTCTTTATTGTTTAGCCATCACTTATCAATGAAAGGCACAGGAATGTTACAGGTTCTAGAGACTTGAGTTAACAATAAAACATTATTTCGATAGGAAAGGGAATTATAAATTTAAGTTAAGAAATAATTCTCAGGATTTAGAGTTTAGCTTTGAGGAACTGATAATGTCTCTTAAAATTTTCATTCAAGAATATTATCGAAACGACTTGTTCAAGTTACCTTGAACTCGACTTCGCAGTTGAGTATTTTTTCACAAACTGGTGCGAAAGGAGTAAGCTTAGTTAGCTTAGTTGTAGGATAAGTAAACTGCTTCTTTCGTTTTCCACAATGATCGCCTGATCGCCTACTTTTATCCAGCTTTAATAATTCAAAGTGAGTTCGAAATAACAGAAATTGCGTGGGATCATTTTCTGCTCTTTCTGTGTTCTTCAATAGCATGAATATACATATAAAGGTAATGATGGCTAGCCTAATTTTTTTCAGCCGACTACGTGCACTTGAATGTCATATGGCTTTCCTGATGAAGAATTGTAGGAGCACTTTCGTTGATGATGTTCTTGTCCCTCCACTAGAAAAATATAGTGCCGCAAAATTTAACCAAGCGATAGCCATTCTTCGCTACAGGAGGCTGTGAGAAAGCTAAAACACAGCATGTCAGCCATGGCTGAATCTCATTTGATTGATTGGTTATAACTATAGTAGGCTAATTAACGTTACAAGACAGTCTTTTTCAGGATAAATTTTCAAATACGCTTGCTAAATTTTCACATTTTATGGCAGATTTTTCACGGCTGACGCTCATTGAAATGAAGGTGGACTGGAAACCTCTGCAATGAGAACTTGTGTCTATAAGAAGAAACATCTGAGAACCCTCTTTTGAGGACATGTTAAAACATTTCTCCTGCGTTGTGACGTTCAAAGGATGAAATATGTTTCATCGCATGCTCAACGTTTGCAATGATGGCGTGATGCACTTCTTCACTGCTAAGAAAATGTCTTGAGCATCTGTGAGAGAGGTTTTGACACGTGCAGAGTTATATTTATTAACTTGACTACTTCCAAAATACGTGTCGCCCACTGGTGATCACAAACTGCATTTCATTCACCTAAACTGTGTTTCATCATCACGACTAGTAATTCACAAATCACTTTAAAAATAAAGGGAACCTATGTTCAAGAGCACAAATTTAGAAAACGCAATTTCAAATTAAGCCTCAACCGACTAGTAACTAAAAATTTCTCAAAAACTTAATATACCTGAAAAATTATATTAAATTTTCACACATAAGCTGCGCTCTGAACCGAGTTCTCAAGTACTACAAAGAAAGTCATAAATAATACCGTTCATAAATTAGCAGTCATGCTACAAAAAATCTCTCGAGTTAAGAATCCGGCAGAATATCGTTAGGACAATTAGAAGTGTCTCTCCTGTAACATCAGGCATTTGGAGCTCCCAAATATCCAGCATATTATGCAACGCTGCTTCGCTCGAGTTTGAGTTCTCTTTGTGAGTTTGCAGTCATATTTGCTGTAGCAAAATGTGTTTACCTTGCGTTTTATTGGTGTATTTGTTGCAGGTGGTGCAGGAATACGAGAGAGCAGTCATATTCAGGCTCGGCAGATTGCTACACGGAGGATCTAAAGGACCAGGTAACTATTGACTTTCTGTTCCGAACTTGAATATAACAATGTCTTTAGGATAAGCGATGCCTTTAACTTATTGTAAAGTGACGACTTGTATTTCAGATGTAGTGATTACTTTTCATTAGGACATTATCATTATCCTCTGTTTAAATTGGGCTCTTACATACTCTTGAACCCTAAACTAGATTCATTCAATGACCGTGGGTTGATCAATTGAGCGTTTGACTCATGTTTGGCCACGTGTCAGGGAAAGTTAGGCATCGGAGGATTAATTCTTCAACAGTATGCAAAGTTAATTAGATTTTCGTTATTCCTACATCTTCCTCTAGTATTTCCAAACCTGAGTTTTGATCTTATCATAGTGGATATGAAATGGAAGTGAAATTCAATCGTAGTCATTTTATTATCTTGTTTTAACGAATTCATGCTGTTTTAGTTTCATTATTAATTTTGAATTTCCTTGAATTTCTTTCGACGGCATCCGATTTGATCGGGGTAACAGTATTTCGTAGACAGCTTATGAAATTAGTTACAATGTGCCAAGGTCGCCTCCAATTAAACACGCTGCGAGCGCCACTGCACTCACGATGCAGCGTTGACTTGAATGTGACCCGCAGGTCTCCTTTCGCCTCAAGTTGTAGCTCGACAGGAATGCGTTAGTCGAGACGTTGGTACCTGGCGTTTGCTGCCGTCGCGAGCTCACATGGTGCTAGGAACATACACTTCCAACACTGCCTTGACGCATGTGTCAACGTATACTTGCAACAAACGCTTCAAGATTGTGTCAACATCAACTTGAAATAGTTGTTTGCAGCATGTGTTGAGAATATATGCTGGCAACAAACGTTTGGAGCATGTTTTAACATCTGCAAACAACAGACGGTTCTATAATGTATTGACAACATGAACTTGCAACGTGAACTAACAACATGTTTTGAAAAATGTGCTCCATACCTGCCAACATTCGAGCACACATAGCGCTCTAAGCAATGCCCTCTTGCATTCATCACCGTAAGAGTTATCATGTCCGAATGGAATACAAACAAAAGGCTTTAGATCTCGAGGGCCCGCAGACAACTGGCGGTATTGCGAGTGGCTGGTGAACGCGCAGGCTGGATTGTTTCGATCGTTTGGTCGAGCTCTCGCGCTCGCGGCTTTCATGAATAAGATTTTACTCATGAATATGCAATACGAGTATTAGTAGTTGCATTAAGGTTAATTTGTAGATTATTTGTTGATCATTTGATATTGTTTGAAAGAGATGCTTAGCTCTTTTAATTTTGCATTCTCGGAGAAACTTGTTTAAAGAGCTAACGAAGGAACTTTCATGCTTTTTTAAAACATTTTCTTCTCTAAGCATAAACTGTGCGTATGTTTTGATGTACTCTAAAAATACTTGAAATCTCTCATTTTTTAATGAGGCAATTTGAAGTTTTAGATAATTTTTTACAGTATTTCTTCGATAAAAAAATATTTCACTCCCGAATTCGTTTTTATTTATACTTGAATTTTCAGACGAATCGAGCTTCTCAGGGAACCACATCAATATTTTCAACTGTGTTACAATTCCGATACTGTTTATGAACTTAATTATAACGTCGCATTTTACTCTATAGATTTTTTGTTAAAATCTATTGCCTTTGTCTGGGAAGCTTCATAGTCCTTTCGAATAACACTTCATTTATAAAATGAATTTTATATATTAATTTTTATACAGTCCAAGGATCAAAGTATGAATTTTTTTGATGAACTCATGCGCTTCGCAGTGCTATGAGTCTATTGAAATTTCGTATGCAGTACTTTATTAAAAAGATGATCATGTTCTCTTCAAGTAGCCCCTGAGAGGTTATTCATGCGTATTGACCTCATGAATATAATACGAGTACCAATAGTGCAAAATTGTTGAAATTTCGGATGCAATATTTAGTCTTTTAAGGTAATCATATAGTAATTATGAAGCGTGAGTGGCTACTGATGGGTTTGACCTGCGTTTTCACCACAGGGATCTTCTTCATATTGCCTTGTATTGAGACTTACTCCAAAGTGGACTTGAGGACGAGTGTTTTCGACGTGCCTCCTCAAGAGGCAAGTCCCAACGGCCTCACACTCACCCAATTACTGCACCGCTAATATAAATGCTTCCTGTCCAATGGCAGGCTCGCATGTCTGCGTCCAATCACAGCGCGCTTCTCTGTCCTGCCAATAACGATAAATACTGCCATTAAATACTCTTCGAGCGCGACTTGCTTGAAACAGTTCTTAGATTTGTCGTGCACGCAATAACGCTTCTGTGTGGTGTGCGAGTTGGCATGTTGCTTCGACGCTGCTTGCGTCCTGGCTGCGAGTTAAGCATGCGTATTTTGAGCTTTCTTCACTTCAGAGATGTTGTGAGAGTTTGCACGGGGTTATGTATTCTCCAAAATATAAAGATCGATGACCTTTGTTTAATCTGAATCGTTTTTTTACGTGAGGTTCTTTTTAATATTCTATTTTTGTTTCAGGATGCAGTTGAAATTCTCGTACGTCATTTTTGAGCAGATAAGTTGCATCCTTTGCACACTTACGCACTTCAGTGCAACGAACGTTTAAAGTGCTACGTGAACTGATCACTTATAATTTATATAATTACTGATTTAGATGAATTATGGGTATAAATCTCACTCATATCTATAATTTATTCACAGGATTAAGCGCACCATGTGCGCATTGAATAGCCTTTCAAAACTGCCGCAATTATCATCTCGAATGGGTTAGGAGAAATTTCTTCTGGGAAAGTTTCAGAGACCTACTTTTCTAATCCATGGTGTATTTCATGCAATATTTGGGAATATCGTTTTGACTAAACTCGCAAGAATTCGTTCTTCATTTGATAAGAGTTCACTTTATGGGATGGAATTGTCTTTCGATCAAGGTACTAGCTCGAGTAGACGTCTAAATATTAAGAAAACACACGCGGAATATTAAGGAAACAATAATAAAATATCACAAACTTAAGATAACACTCAAAAAACACCAACAAACATGGTGTTAGTGGTCATTTTTGATAAAGGTTCGTGAGAGCTTTTGTTTCGGTGCACATTGTATACGTGCGGCCTGTCGCTCGGTCGTGCGGAGGTATAGCAAGATCGACGACTCGCCCGGTATAAAAAGGAAATAATTCTTCCATTTTTTTCAAGCCTTGTAGGTTTTGATTTCAGTTGGTATGCCTCTGATCTATCAATTAGCCTCTGAATATTCATTGATGGTTTTTGTGGTGCAACTCAATTTTGAACACAGGAATGAACTTTTCGAATATTGGGTAATGAAATTATAGTCTCTGGTGATATCTTATCGATGGTATCGTTTTTATGTCATCAGAATATTTTTTGAGAAAACTTTGAACATTTTTTTTGTATTGTCATACACGAGATCATTATTTTTTCTTTTCCGGTAAGTGTCCATGGAATGTTCTATCCGTGAAACTCGTCTTTTCACGAATTACAAAGCATGTACGAGTAATAATTATATCTGCATGTTCCCTTTCTTTCAAACTCAAAACCTCACATTAATTCATCAACACAAATAAGAATTACTATGAGTTTTCACCATCAAATAACGATAACGAGAAATCTTCTCAACTGAAATTTTTTATGACTCTTAAACCTGAACAACGAGTATGGCACGTGTGTACTTGTTTCCTAGTTTGTCGTTTTAAAGTACTAATTGCCACAGGTGTCTAAGAGATGTCATTTTTTCAGGGATTCTTTTCTCTCTTCCTTGTATTGAGAGCTACAAATTGATTGACATTCGCACGGTAACTTTCGACGTGCCTCCTCAAGAGGTGGGTCTGAACTTCCCCTCGTCTGACAGCCTGCTTGTGGTCTCCCTCTTTTCGCTTTTGCCCTCTGCCCTTCAATCACTCAGCTTTTAGGGTCAGATTTTCGAACAGGTCAACTCTTGGTAGCAGTACAGCCGGCAGCGTGAGTTTTACTGGCTGCTTTACATCGTCACTTGCTGCTTTTTCAACCCATTTCCTGGAGGCAAAATTTTCCACATACATTTGAGCGCTAAGCATTTCCAACCTTGCTAAGTTGTTGAATGTTCAGTGCTCAAATTCTGTGTAAAAACTTAAATTTGGGTAGCGTAGCCGAATAAAAACATAACTTAACATGGCTAAATCGGCAAAATTTACCCTGTCGACTGTGCCTCCACGAAGTCGTGAATTTGTTGAAAGTCTAATTCATCACCTTGTCTGAAAATCTAACCCCTAGGAAAGTAGCCTTTGATTTAGTAGCGTAGCATGAATGGAGTTTTATGGCTTTTGATGGTAAACTTGCGCCGAGATCCACGTAAAATTCCTTAGTTAAACTTTGTTCTTGATCGATCTTTGCGGGCTGTTGTGAGTTGTGTAACGTACATCTTTTAGTACACCTCAGTAATTGAGTCAAGAATTATTATTTTCACATGGATTAATAATTAATGCTGATTTCTCCACGTAAATCAAGTTGGATAGTAGACTCCTTTTAAAATTAAAGGCACGACATTCATTCATTGAAAGTTTTGCACGCGATGAAGAAGTCTCTTGAGGCTTTGAGACCGTCAAAGGAGTCCAAAATTCCTGCGATCGCATCGAAATGTTAGTCACGAGTTCCAAAGCCTCGCTGCTCAGCAGAAGCGCTACTGCGGAATGAAAAACGGTCAGCTAGAAATTGAGGGTTTGCTTATATTCTATCTTTCTTATACGATCAAGTTTTCTTCTGGGCGAGTTCTCTCTTTTCTTTTATTTACTTCTCGTTCGCTGAGCGTCATATCTGGTGCCTCTCTCCCTTTTAATCTAATAGTCCTGGATATTGGTTAAAGAAAATTGACTGAGTTGGCTTAGAAAAATGACCATTTATTTGGTTTAAATTGAACTGGTTGTTCATCGTTCATCTTATGCACTAATTAAATAAATAATGAAATAAAAAGCTAAGCTGTCCTCCATAAATTTTACTTGAGGTTTAAAGGAGCTAAACTGCAATTGGTACTGACACACTTATCGTCAATATGTGTAAATGAACATGTTTATCGAATTTAATTGTTTTGAATAACGAACTAGGAAAGTTCATTTTTGAGTTACTGATCGTATAAAAATTGAAAAAATAACAGTTTGAAAACAATAACATTTCCACCAAATATTACCTCCGTGTCAGTGAATGCTGAACGAGTTGAATGGTAGAATGTTGAAGGGTTGCTTATTTCAGCGACCTTGATACGTGCTTCGTTACGTACTATCTTTTCAAGTGATCCTTGCAGTTAGTCCAGGTTGGATACTAGATTTAGGTTAGTTAGGTTACCTTTGTTACATATTTCGATATTATTTCTATCTTTCGTGCGCACGTCTCTTCTTTCACGTTTCTTGCCTTGAGGCTTCGCTATTTTCTATTCCATTTCCACTCTTCTTCCCCTATTTTCTTCTATTTTCGTATTTTTTTCTTTCTCTTCCTGCCCAACTTTCTATTTTATATTTTTTCCCCTTCATTCGTAACTTATTGCTCCTATACACACAGTATCCTGAGTGGGAACACACCTTGTTCTCAGAAAAAAATTGTCCAGTCCAGGAAAAATTGTCTCTACTCTAATTAGATCTCGAGATCACTTTTTATGGTTAGTGAGTCCTAAACGGAGTGAAATAATACAAAATCATAATAAAATTTGAAATGCTGTTCAAATGATGCTAGGGTGCAGTGACGGATGCCTCTGGGGGAGCCGGTGTCCGTTTCACTCTCACGGCCTAATGAGGCAATTGCATCTAAACTCTCTCTTATTAGTGAGCAACACTTACGAGTATGCTCTTCTCAAACTCGCACCATTCACACAGAAGGGAAGGCTCATCATATCTTACAAGCCAGGCAACCTTGAAAGTTCAACTTTTTTACAATCCACTGAACGATCGAATATCGGAACACTACATTGAATTTATTGGTCACTTATTAAATTTTGATTTTTATGACATTTAAACCTGTTTACAAAAATTGTATAGGGAAAATGCATAGATCTTCAATATTTTCTTTCAGGAACAATACTAGTTTAACACGTTGAGGATTTTTCTTTATTATATTCTTCACAACAACGTGTTATCTTATTGTTAATATTTGTTTGCAAAATGATACGAATCGAATTCCTTGCCCAAAACATACCGCAATTTGTGGGTAGTCCTCAATAGATTCAAATTGCATCTCCCAACCTTCTGTTCATATTCTTCAACAAAAGAGTCAGGTTCATTAAACAAATTGAATCTTGTTTAAACCTAAATTTTACTTTTTATATTGAAAACTCCGTGAAAATAATTTGTCATGTTACATGCTGCAGTTGATTTTTTCTAATTAGGATTGCTTGCCTTTTAACGAAGAATTGTAGGTAGTCATTGAACATCATGCAGCATTGGAAATATTTTTTCCAAGTCGCAATACCTGTGTATGGTACGACTATGTGCCTAAATTATTAATTATTTGCAATTATCATCAATTTTCATTCTAAATCATTCCTTAAATTACTTCTCAGCTGCGAAATTAAAAGCCAGTAAAAAATTACTTTATTTCCTCCTCGTGTTGTTTATTTGTTATCCAGAACCCCCTCAGGGGGATACAACTGTGGTATCTATGGGAATTAGCGCTCCCAGGGGACTATGTGAGGGCCCGAGCTAAAGGTTATAGGTAGGCATTTTTTGTATAAATAGAATAGGTTTGTTTTGTTACGGACCATCTTTTTCAGTTCACTGCTCTCCTGTTTTTCAGCACCTACTACATTCTTCTTCAATTTTTTCTTGTTTCATGAACTTCTTTCTTAGCTTACTGTTTCTGTGCACCTTGTGCATAGATTCTGCGTTCCCTCAACTCCATACTAAACGGTGCCTTCCTCCTTCCTCCCTTGGAACATCTTTTTCGTGGTTATGGGAGGCTAAAACTTCCGTATATAATGATAATAATAATAATAATGTGATCCTGAACCAACGCCCCTCTGTTTTGGGAGGGGGGGGGGGGATTTTCCAACGTGTGTTTTGTCGGTAAACTTGTGCATAAACTCCCCTTAGGCGCTCCCAGGGGAACCATGTGTGGGCCCGAGTTAAAGGTTAGGTAGGCTTCCTTTTTGTTGTAATGAAATAGGTTTTTGTTTTTTTACGGACCATCTTTTTTCGGTTCACTGCTGTCCTGTTTTTCAGCACCTACTACTTTCTTCTTCAACTTTTTTTCTTGTTTCATGAACTTCTTTCCTAGCTTACTGTTTCTGTGCACCTTGTGCATAGATTCCACGTTCCCTCAACTCCATACTAAATGGTGCCTTCCTCTTTCCTCTCTTGGAACATCTTTGTCGTGGTTAAGGGAGGCTAAAACTTTCTTATATAATAATAATAATAATAATAATAATAATAATAATAACTCCCCTCAGGGGGATACAACTATTTTATCTATGGGAATTGGCGCTCCCAGGGGGACTATGTGAGGGCCTGAGCTAAAGGTTAGGTAGGCTTCTTTTTTGTTGTAATAAAATAGGTTTTTGTTTTGTTACGGACCATCTTTTTTCGGTTCACTGCTGTCCTGTTTTTCAGCACCTACTACTTTCTTCTTCAACTTTTTTCTTGTTTCATGAACTTCTTTCCCAGCTTACTGTTTCTGTGCACCTCGTGCATAGATTCCGCGTTCCCTCAACTCCATACTAAATGGTGCCTTCCTTCTTTCCTCTCTTGGAACATCTTTGTCGTGGTTAAGGGAGGCTAAAACTTTCTTATATAATAATAATATTTTGTGCATAAACTTACATCGAGTACCAGCTCCAATAAGTAATAGCATTTTATAACTCAAATAACCCTTTGTTTCCCTTCTTTCCTGATAATTGTGCAGAATTTTATTCCCGTTTACAAAAGCATTTCATTCAACTCGCTATCTTTTATCTTCTCTAGTTAGTTTTCCCCCTGTGCATCAGCAATTTGTGGTTAACCATTTAAAAGTTTTGATCCGCCAGTTCCCTCCCGGAAATAGAACTTCTGTCTCTATAGGAATTAGCTCTCTAAGGGGTGAAGAGTTGAAGTTCAGAGCTGAAGGTTAGATCGGTCTTCCTTTTGTTGAAATAAAAATTTTTAGTGCAGGCGAGTTTTTTGGATCAATGCTGTTTTTTTAGCACCTATTACTTTCTGCTTCGATTTTTATATTATTACAAAAGCGCCCTCTATCTTGCTTTTTCTATGCGATGGTGTGGGGACATCTTATGTATGCTTAGATATTGCGTTCCCTAAGTCCATTCTAAATTATGTTTTCCTTCTTAGGAAAATACCTGAGGAACACCAACAACTGTGCAGCATTTTCTTTCGTGTGTTGTACTTTAGATTATGCATGTAATTTTTGTGAAATCAGCACATCATGATTATTTAAATTTTGAATTATGCATGTAATTCTTGCTGTTTTCTTACCACCTGAATAATTAACAGGTTTTCTTTCTCATGCCATCGAAAATTTCGATTCAATTTCATGCGAGTGGGTGACTTAAAACCCACTCTGAGATCGGGGCTTTCATCGTGTTTCATTCATCAATTAAAATCTTTACACAATTCCGAATGCTTTCTCTGTATGAATTCTGGAATAAATTTCCCTTTTCTAACGTAAGTGAATGCGGAGCCTTTGCTTGTCTGAGCGGAGGAAGCCGAGCGCGCCTCAGTCACGTCGCTGCTTCATCATTTGGGCGCCCCTCTACATTAGTGATATCCTTTGTTTGAACTTGGCTCACTGCTCGACCTGCCTGACTTATTCTTAATGTACGGCTTCAGTGTTTGAGCTGCCTTGATGCCTGTCTGTGACTAGACCTCTGTTTATGCCACCCAGCCCTTCCTTCCGTAATGATTTGTTTAGATAACTAATATCGTAACTCTACGGTTTTCAAGTTGAGCATTTAATTATCTTATGTGATCCCAGTTTTGATACTTAGTAATGCTGGCGATTCATGAGGTAAGTATTGTTTTATTGTTTGCATAATTTATTCGTGTACCTTGAATTTGAAATATAAGCTTATTTCGTAAATCGATATTTCTAAAATAGGTTTCAGTATCTTTCTAACAGCAATTATTTATGTTTTAGAAATAAAGAGTATACCATAAACAATTAAAGAAGTAAAGATAAAAACAGATAATAATGAAGAACTACGTAAAGTCTCAATGAAATCTCGATTACATTATTGACTTGCCTACACTTGTTTATGTTCTTGAGGCCTAATAAAGGATAATGATCTTCGATCCCGTGCTCTATTGTTGCTCCCCACGCAGCTGCCATAACAAACTCCTTGGCTAACAGGTCCTCACAAAAGACTCGGTGACGGTGAGCGTAGACGCCGTTGTTTACTACCGCGTCAACAACGCCACTGTGAGCGTCGCTAACGTCGAGAACGCCCACCACTCCACCCGCCTGCTCGCGCAGACCACGCTCAGGAACATGCTCGGCACAAAGGCCTTGCATGAGATCCTCGGCGACAGAGAGTCCATCTCCAACGACATGCAGGTCAGCTCTTCACCTCCGTGTGCACACTCTGTTTTCCCCGGGCAGTGCTGGCTTCTATGGCTTCTTGTTTTTTTGCAGCCGAGATCTGGTGCAAGAATATTTATCGTTATTGCTGTTCTTTGTTATTATGACGTACGACCGCCGGAGCTTGAATCAGCTTGTTGTATTTGTCTTGAGAATTTTAAGCGCTCTTTTGTTTCGGGGCGTCGTTACCAGGATATGAATTCCGACAACACACGCAATCTAATGGCCCATTTTTAATAAGTTCGTTCCTTCAACGCACTGAACAACGCCAATAACATTTATCTCTGTGGGAGTTGATACGATTCACTTTTACATTCACAAATCTGTTTATATATGCTAGTATAAAGTACGCAAAAAACTTCTTGAACATATATTGAAGAAACTGCAAGATGTTGAGCTTGCATTGCGGGAATACGTAGTATAAGTTTTCTTTCGAATTGATATTTTTTCAATGAAAATTGTTGTAGCTATGTCGCGAGAATGAATGGGCCAGCAAAAATATTTTTCATAGCAATGTCAGGGGCAGGTGCAGCTCGAGCAATTGTGTCTGAAATAAGAGAAACACGAGAGGTAATATCTCGCTGAATAATATAATCGACGATAAAAACACTCGTGGCAAAATGGCATTAGCCATGGTAACATGAGCATCAACGTGTCCCTAACCGCTTCTTCTATGGAAGTTTTTGAGAGCAATATTACTGCACATGAAAATTACTGCTTATGTTATCTTTGCCGCGGTATTTCCAAGAAATTAATAAATATGTTCAAAATATGTTCTACATGTTATCAAAGTTGCAAGAAAGGCTGCGTATATGCCCTGAAGGCAGGTGTCTGACCGAGAAGATATTGTACTTTCCTAAAGGCGCAGACTTGAGCATATCGGTGATACATGATGTTATATCGTGTTGTTCGATATTTTTTTAGTAATCAAGTTCAGACTTGCAAGATGTGAGTATTGTTTCATCGTATAACTAATAATCTATGTAAAAGATTCCTGACATCTGATCAAAATTTATGAGATACAAACATCTTCTGGCGAAAAATTAAGATAGGGATTGTTGTACACCATTTGACTGTATTGCGTGTTCGTCGCTTTGCCATCCGTCTTTTGTGTCATCACATGCCAAGTTACAATCGTCCTCTTTAGGTCTAGTCCAAGAAATGTTCAAGTGATAGTACCAAAGTGAAATGAAAATACTGGGTTGACGAACTGAGCAGAATTACATATTTGGGAAAACTACGTACAAAATTAAGTGAAACGAATTACTCTCCTGTCTTACTAAAATTCAGGAGTATACTTTTTATTATTTAGAACTTATAAAGTGATCCTATTTACACAATTTACACTCCCGTTGCACACAGGATCATTACATGCAAATCCTAACAACTTAAAGAATTTTTTTCATCTAGCGTGTCATTTTGAGTTTTCTCTCAACTATGTGATCGCTTGATAATGTACCACTCAATGACAAAAATTAGTGCTGCTCAATCCCGGTTTTGGAGAGTGCTTTTAGTATTTATGTTTTCCTTCTTAAGTCGAATTATAAGTTTTTATTTTGTAATTTCTTCTCTTACCCTAAAAAGCGCATGCTCTAACTGACCAAGCTCCTGTGTTTAATTCCGTTACTTTCTTTCATTTCGTTATCACAAATCGTTAGATCGCGTTAGTTTCAGTGCTTGTTATTTTCGATACCACTTCAAAGAGCCTAAATCTGAGCTATTAGAGGGCCAGATCCGTAAATTCAAGTCCCCGTAATGGCCTCATGCGTTACGGGTCCTTGAGCTTCGAAGTTAGCGCCCCAGCGCCGATTGCCTGGAGATGGCATGGGTGCCGCACGACCGTATGTCACCTACACGCAGCTTGGGCCACACCTCAAATGTGTTGCGCCATTAAAGCGGCTCGTTGTAGGGGAAAATTCCTACACACTATGAATTTTTCAATCGCCATTTTGAATGGAAAAAGCTTATGGTATCGCTTTGAAACGTTGTTGAAGTTTTACTGAACTAACACCTCACTTTTTTGTTTGTTTGGTTGCAATTGTTAGAACTATTTTGGTTTCTCAAGCTCATTCCTAGTAATTTTCCATGAAAATTTATGTACGAAGAGTTATTGTTCAAGAATAGTTACGTGGTATAACTCAATGAGCGTTTGTATTTATGAGTAAATATATAAATCCATAAATTACGTGGCACTTCATGTTAGCTATCGCGAATTACTTGAAGAATATAAATATCCTGCTAAAATGCAGTGGATTCTAAATGCTACAGAAAAAACAGCAGATGAAAAAAAGCTCACTGTATTTAACCTAATGAATCAAATTATTGCTGTGGCTTAAAACCAGAGCATGTAGTTTCGTGGCATTCCACTGTCTAACATATGTGTTCATGACATAAACCAGCAGCCTAACTGACATATTTGCTGAGTTGTGCCGATTGCATCATTTTAAAATAACACAGCAAGTCTGGTGTGGTAGCGCTTTATGAAAAGTTAGGGCCTTGTTTCTAAAATGAGAACTACTTGAAGTCGTTCACTGTTACAAGTGTGTTCACATCTCCGGTAACTGCATCGGAAAATTAAAGCTCACGAGCTATTCGTTATGAATTTAGATTAACATCATCGGTATTTTTTTTGTTTCTTGTGTCATTCGAGCACAAATAAATCAGCAAGACTCCTCATTAGAGAGAGCAGGTGTTGGTGCAAGGAAAATCAGTAGCTTCATCACGTACGTGGACCATGATGATGACAATCATGTCCATCAACCTAACAAACGCCTTTTACATCTCATAACATAATCGTTCATTTGGTATAATTTAATACAATTTAATTCGAATCCACTTTACAGTGAACGCCAGCAGGGTTTTGTTTTAAAATTTTCTGCGTCATATTAATCGGAAATTGAATTCAATTCACTCCTTTAACTTGCATCTTGTCTAGGGTCACTAAGAAATAATTTATACGCTTCGAAAAAGTTGTTGTTCTATCCAATTCAAGTTCCAATTCAATGGTTCTGACTTCAGTTACCTCATTCTTTTTTTAAGATACTTCTCTATTTTTCGTGAGAATATGGAATTACTCTATCTACGAAGTTCACCGTAGAGTTGAGCCATTGTTTAAACTATGAAAAATGATGTTGCTCCGAATAATAAAGCAAAACTCCATATCGCAATTAACATGTGATACAGCCGTGAAACCTGATGCCTCCCAGCTCTGTAACTGTGATCCCTTCAGTTTTAATAACATGCTCATGTCGAAAAATGGTGTCTTTTGCTAAGGGTGCGCCCTGTTTTGAGGAGCAGGAAATTAGCTCACTTTTTCCAAGACAAAATTTTGCCGCTCATGAGAGGAAATGTGAAAAAAGCTGCTCCGCACTCCCACTTCGCCCCGACGTAATATATCTTCGGTAATTTTAGAAATCCTCTTTTTTACGGGCAGAGCTAATTTCGGCGGGGCAGATGACGGCCGTTCTCATAAGGCTTCATTGGGACGACCTACAAGATCAGAGTTCTTCTTATGGGGACAATCTTTTATTATGTGAATGAAGTACTTAATTACGCATGAATTAATTCCTGAATGACTGGTGCCCTCATCAGAAGACTGCCCTTAATTTATCGTAAATTTCTCGAATTTTCATAACCAAGATATAAAAATAAATAAACAATATTCTACACTTATAGACAAAAATTTACCTTCATTCTGTCACTTCTGTTGCGTTAAATCATTACTAAACTGATCCTCCCGTAAGCCATGAAATGGGAACCAAACCTACGTTTTCTGGTCATACCCCCAACACATGCTACCTCTGTAACACCACATCAACCGGTTCTGACAGAATTATGAATAATCGCCGCCATGCAGTAGTAGCTCCATGAAACAGAACATTGGAGAAGTAACGTGAGTTTTTAATGCCCTGTGAAACAACTAAGGAAAATGTTTGGTAGGGAGGATAAATACCAACTCTGGGAGATACTGGATTCCAGAAGGGTACGAAATGAATTCAAACACAGAAAGTCATTTTTTGAGTGTCAGGGTGGCTTTCTTTTGGAATATTGCTCAGCGATGGCTTGCACTGTATGAAAATTGACGGAAAACCGTGAGGCACCAGGAAGTGATAAGTTACTAGATGAAGTAGTTCTTGAACGGGTAGCATGATGTACTTCAAACATCTGAGTCATAAGGTGAAAACAATCCCAAGGAATAAAGATCGTATTTTTAATTTTTTCTTTAAGAATATACTGTTGTTTAATGTTTACATCCTACAAGGGTCAAACAAATTTTTTAATAATATTTTGTGGGTTAACTTCAGTCCATACAATTAGAATGCAATTAGAATGAGTTTTTAGTCCTTTTACAACACATAATTGAGTTACCAACACTGTTAACTGTTTAGAGTGGAATTGTTCGTCACATTTTATTGAAAACTTTGCTTTATTAGTTCATAATGTATTCTACACTTCATTAATACCATGAAATCTATGCAAATGTGCTATTTTAATGATTTAGTGTATTTAGTTTCCGTGTTGATGATGCTGAGAGCATATCCGACTATAGACAAAATACTTCTGTTTTAATCTTTCTATTTCAGGTTGTGGTTCCTGCGATGCTACCTCGTGACTCTCCTTATTCATCACACTATCTTCACTATATTCTGATGTCCTGTCCTGAAGGACAAATAATTCATATGATTTTCTTAGCGTTTAATTCGGCGTGTTTGACCTCTCCTCGCGATTCAGCGTCACAATACGGGCCAACGACTGACGACAAAACCGAACGTTTTCATTATTGTGTTTCATTTTAAACATACTTTTACGACCACAGCAAGTCTCGTTCCCTGCTGGCTACCCACCGCATAATCGGCTCTGGAAGCGCATCGTTGTTATTGAAAGCCACTCTACCATTCAATTGTTTAGTGAAAAGCCTAGCTGTCTTTCAGAATATCCTGGACGAGCCCACGGACCATTGGGGCATCAAAGTGGAGAGGGTTGAGCTGTGAGTATCGCCCCGACCACCACGCTACACCAGCACACCATATGTACTCCTGACACTCCTTCTGCTGCTCTCACTCATCTCACCTCTCGTGTCACTCTCCGAATTTTGTATAATTTGTGCCTAGTTATTAGTGTCTTTGTGCCTATTACACTCTGTGCCTTATAACGCTGCATTAATTGCGACATTTGAAACATTCCTCCTATCGTGCTGCTAAGATGGGCGGGGTTAGTTTTATCCTACTATTCTATTTTGGCAGTGCAATTCTCGCACATCACTCATGCTGTGTGGTGCTGTGAAAGGGTACGTGTCTCTCACGTATCCCATTCATATTTACTTCTCATGTCACATGCACAATTTTTTTCGTTTGTCAATCATGCGCGTGGTTCGGAAAATGAAGTCTAATCATAATTTTTTTCACTAACTGCGCACTCAATGGAGCTCACGCTTTTCAACGGTTAACGTCTGGAAGGCTAGCAATCATTTTCGTGTTAAAAAGATGTTATCTGCAGTTTAGACTTACTAATTAGTAATAGACACCGTTTGAGGCAAATGAACACGACTCAAGCGTTATTTATAGAGATCTCCGAGTGACATTCTCGAACTCAACTCCCACCAATTTCGTGTTCTAAACTTACTCCCTTGCCTTGGATAGTATTATTCTTTAAGTCATTAACAATAGATGGTTAGTTGTTACCCAGTAATCTACATTACTGTTACCAACATTCTTCATGAACATTCCACTTCTTCATAGCCACCCGATGTGCTGTTAACGTTTGAACTCCAGAGTCAAACGTGCCATAATTAATATTCTGGATTCATTTTTCTTGCTCCGTTCTTTTTTTGCTCCAAATTACTTGTTTTCAGGGTCACGCTGAGCTAATAAATAGCTTGCTAATAGCGACACTTCGGCGCGTCGCTGACAGCCTATTGATCATCTCACTGAACTTTTTTACGGAAAATTTGCAGCAGAACAATTATTATCATATCATTTACACTCTGACGAGCGTAATGAGAATATTTCAGTTACACCAATGAAAGAATTATCTGCACTCCTGCACGGTTGCATTATTGCAACTCATTTCGGCATATTTATCTCCTCTGAGTCGCTGAGAATCACGTTACCTCAAGCTATACTGAACATATTATGCGATATCTGCTGTTACACTGACCTCCTCCCAACGGTACCACACGCTCTTAAGTTTTTTTATTTGTTGATGACGCGTCGTGCTCGTCAGGCAACGAGTCTCTGAACTTCCTTGCGGAGGAGGAGGAGAATCAGAGTGCAGTCTCAGCTGTTGTTGCATGATTCTTGTACGGATGCATGTTGTATGACACGATTTTTGGCGAGTTTTATTGCAGGCTGAACGCCACCCGTCAAAAGTTTGTTTCTTATGGTCGCACAAGTCAAGAAAACTGGAAGGTGATGGATTTGTAATAAATAGAAACTCCAATGTCGTCAGAAGTTTTTTTTCTTAAGGTCGCACAAGTTAAGAAAATTGCATAAATCAGTAAAAACTATCAGTAAAATCTATAATCAGTAAAAATTTCAATGCAAGAGAGGCAGTTCTTTTCGGGGTGAAGCAGTTCAGGATTGTTGGGAACGATTGTTCAAGTGCTAGTAACGAATTTGCTTTCGAACCTGAGTAACGATTACGAAGGATACTACTGAAGTCGAAATAATTTTAAACCGAGGTACATTCTTTGCCTCGTCATGTTTGTTTTCGAACAAGTTCAGTACATCATGCACGGTAAGAATTGATGTGGAATGAGAGTTTTCACTAACTTTATGGAATTAATAACTGCATGTTCAAAAGTTTTTGTTACTTGATTCTGCTCTCAAGAAAAGCCAGAGACAATTGGCGTGAAGGTCCTGTTGAAGCAGTTAATTTTTCCCGCATAGCTTCTGAGCAGTGAACAGTCCTAACTCTTAATCTTTCTTATAAAGAAGGCGCTGCACGGTTTTTTAATGATATGCTCCCAGAGGAAAGTTTTGAGGTCCTGAGCTGAACGTTAGTTAGGTTTTCCTCTTATTGAAAATAATTCACTTTTCTGTTTGTTACCGAGCATATTTTCTCAGTTCACTGCTGTCCTTTTTTCAGCCCCTATTACCTTCCTCTTCAACTTTTATCGTGTTAGCTAAGCTAGAGCAAGATTGAATAAAGTTTATGTTTAGGGACACACTTTGAGCGTAGATTCAACGTATCCTGAATCTATACCGAATGGTGTCTTATCCTTCTTCGATTAATTGGGAACACCTTTGTTGTTGTACGGTAAGTTTAAATAAACTTATACTCTAATAAATATTTTCAATAATAGTTTCAAATATACAGTAGATGCCGTATCTTCAATACCTCATAAATCTTTTGAATAAAATCTATTTGGTATTCATTACAAGGCTTTTTTGGACAGAGCGGCTGATCATTTCAAGTGCTAATATTTCTTGCGTGCATAAAGCTTGCCATTTATTCGTTAAAATACAAATATTTGAATTATTACGCTGTTGAATGACTTATTGCTAGCAACAGATGCAGATCCATTCAATCCTCCTCCTCTGCAGGTAAGTTCATTTCATTTTTCGCTGATTTTTTATCGTCAAAGTTTTTATGAATTTTTTCTCCTCTCATATTTGGTCGAATTGCCTCTTTTATCTGCTTATTAAGTTCCATTTTTTTAGAATTTTTTTCCACTTCATTGCATTCAGCGTTTTTCCAGATCAATCAAATTTACTTGCCCGATCGCACGGCCCCCCAAAGTTTTCCTGCTGGAGAGTTCACGTCGAGTGACTTTCTTTCCTGCGACCGCTGGAAATTTTACGGCTGTTCTCTGCGCCTTTCACTTCAGAGCGCCGCTTCCCCCTGATCAAGCGTTTCAGAAGTAGAACAAAATGGGTGGCAGGTAGTTATAAAACTTGTCCGAAGACCACTCATAATGAGTTCAAAATTGATATTTTAATTGTAACACGGTACCTGCTTGAAGGGAATTTTGGGCACACTTCAGTTCGATCATTTGCAGTACTCATTCAGTGAACTTTGTGAAGTGTTTCAGAAAGTTTGTTTCAAAAAATTTATCAGCGGAAATGGTGTGGTTAAAATTTATTGAACCCTCAATTTGTGTTGTTACATGCAGAGGAACATGTAATTTCGCTATTTGAACATAGAAAGATTCCACACTGTGACTCCTTTTTTAGGCTCTATTCAAATCAATTATTTGAAGTTGATTACTTGCTCTCACGATGTCAGGTTAAGTTGTCTAGCTTCGCGATATTTGATTCGATTTTTGTTTCCATTTATTCATGATCAGGATCTCAGGCATGCGCGCTACTGCTCGGACTACAACATCTCAGTTTTTGCATCACACATTCCCTATTTATCAAACTTTGCAAGGTGAACGTTACGCTTCTGCTTCTTAATCAGCAATTCTAAAATTAAATATTCAGAAATATTCCAAAAAATATCTTTTCAAAATTTCAAAATATACCAGAATTATCGCTTCAACAAACCAAAAATCGCTAAGCTACCGTCTATCATCAACAATTGGAAACCTAACCCTCACAACCGCATATTTTCTTTCTTTCACCGGAACACACAAAAAAACGAGTTCAGATCTTTGGAAATTTGTTACTCTTCCAGAGCAATTTCATCAGGACGTCATTTTCACATTAGTGTCGTCGTTTTCAGAGTATCAATATAATCTGCCGTATTTTTAACACTTTAACCGCAACTACTAAATATTAAGTTCAACACCAAACTCAAATTAAAAGTCAACTGCAGCGCGCGATGTTGAAAATAGCAAACATGAACTGGATCGTGCCTTCATTTAGCTTTGATTAAGTATTTATGGAAATTGTGTTTGTGACTACTGGTCGGTCTGCAGCGTTGTGAAAATTACCTCCGTGTACCACCGGTGGGTCACGCTGCGGTCAAAGTGTTAAGCAATGACTATCGTTGCAAAAACTCGGATAACATTTTAATTGGCCGTGATATAGATAGGTACTCGTATATTGGGTTATTGGAAAAAATTGGGCGCTATTTTATTCGTGAGAAACTATTACATATCGAATGTTTTGCTCTGAGTGCAAATTTTTTCCTATAGAGGTGTATAGAACCATTGTGTCACAGACACAAGGCATCATCTAACACACTCGCATTTGAACTTGATGACCACAATTTCTACCCATAAATTGTTACATCAACAGCCATCAGCACAATGCCCTTTTTGTGTAGATAAGCACATAACACCCCTGCCACCATACCTCCGCAGCACTTCCACTCTCAACCACCATCACCACGGCTCTTGCCCCATCACCACGGCTCTTGCCCCATCACCACGGCTCTTGCCCCATCACCACGGCTCTTGCCCCATCACCACGGCTCTTGCCCCATCACCACGGCTCTTGCCCCATCACCACGGCTCTTGCCACCATCACCAACTCTGCGACCACCACTTACCTCTTTCACCAAGCGATGAGGCCGCGACCCACCAAGCTCTATTGGACCTCATCCGTGGTTTGCGTTAACTAACTAACCCTTTTAATTGGCCGTCAATTTCAAGAGACGCTGTGGAAAGCCATAAAACGTGAGGCTACGTCTAGGGCCTCATTTTATTGTCTGGTTACGATTCCCATGACCTAGCTGATGAAACCCTAATGCCGAAAGGTTACATTGACGAAGATTAAATGTCGGTCCACAGGAGGTCTTAGACGATGCCACCGAGAATTGGGGTATAAAAGTGGAGCGGGTCGAAATGTGAGTACTGATGCCTTCGTCTGGCGCCCAGTACATCTGATCGCTTCTACTGCAATCCGATTGCTCTTTTTAGGGTTTTTTCGAACTTCATATTATTTTAAAACTCTCACTAAGTATTTGAATACTCATAACTCCGTAGACCACCGATTTGTCTCATTAACTCCGGAGAAATTAGAATTTGAAGCTGGCCAGCTTCCGTATTGTTATTCCTTCTGACATCCTATTCACGGTTATAATTTTGAAAACATTGTGTGACGCGGGTCTCTTTCTTTTGACTTTTTCGACCTGATGCGCCTCACAAAACAGAGCCTTGTAGTGAATAACTCCAAAAAGGAGCCATACTTTCAGAAGTAAAAAATATTTCAACTCCTAAAAACAGTCACTACTTCTGAGGGCACCTTCTTTTTCCGGAGATAATTTTTATTCTCTCAAACAATAAGAAATTAAAGGCTGATCAGATGTATTGTTGGTGCAAGCAATGGATGTGATGCAGAATGCGTTTGTAGATCCCGGCTTGCTCCTCTTCTACCTTCTTAAACAAGCTCATCACTCTGCTCTAGCACCAGCTAATTCCAGTAAGCCTCGTAATTTGTTGGAAGATCGTCTGCAAGTTTGCTGTGGGTTGTTCCATCCATCTCTGTTTGAAGTGTTGGGAACTTTGTCTCATCTCCAATTAAAAGTCCGTCAAATGCTTTGGTGTCGACAGTAAATCTCATCCCTGAGTATAATCCCTGCATTGATGTTCCCGATGCTTTGTCCCCCCAGTGCTATTCATTGTGCCCCTGCAAGCTCTTAGTGAGCCGTAATATATTACGCACCAGTATGATATAGTCCCAAATACCTTTGTAAATACATGTTGCTTCTTTAATGTGGTTCAAGAATAAAATTCCATCACATATGTTAACTCCAGACCGTCAGATCAGTTTACATAGAATGTTTTAGTTTGGACGTATAGTTGTAGATAGCTAAAGACTTATAAGTATGTCATAGGGAAAGGTTTGCTTCACTCCC
The DNA here is from genome assembly GCA_030386875.1 of Morinoia aosen. Lineage (NCBI taxonomy): Eukaryota > Metazoa > Arthropoda > Malacostraca > Amphipoda > Talitridae > Morinoia > Morinoia aosen. The sequence continues at coordinate 15,270,375 of CM059571.1, read as the reverse complement.
TACGTGAAACATTACAATGAAATGCGAGTAGTTCATTTTTACTTTGGTTAGTCATATAGCAGAGTGCATAGATTATTTTTAACGTCAGGGTTAAAAACGACTAGAAATAAAAAAATGCATCACCATCTAAAATTTAAACTCTGTGAAGATATTGAAAGTATTACTTATTTTATACGGATTCCCAATAACATATTTTGTATAGATTCTCAATAGTGTATTTTATACGGACATTGCTTAACTTGAATGAGAAAATATAAAAATTTTGCCTTAAGAACAGTCAAGTATTTCATGAATTTCACTTCATTTCAAACGTCTGAACGAATTATTTTCTGATCTTAATTAGCTCTTTCATTGAATGGACTCACTTCACCTGGAATACACGTGAACAGATCCTTCTGTAAATGAACTGGGCTCATCTGTGTTCAGATGGACCTATGTTTTATACGCCAAGTTTGGTGGAGAAAGCTCTTTAAATGATGTCCAAACTGCGAAGGAATGTCAAATAAACTAAATGAAGTACACATTTCTCTCCAGTATTCATTTTTCCACGAAATATTTCCTTTAAAAGTCAATTCGAGTGGATAAATAGGATCAATAATAAATCTCTAGTTGCCCAGAGGCAACATGTGTTCTTATTTGAGGCTAAACTTTCACTGCCAGCTCAGTTCTTGTCCGGCAGATCTACGAGGTTGCTCCGATGCGCCCGGACTCTCCTTAAACGTGCTGACCACTACAGTTCACTGTGTTCGTTTTCAAACTTAGAACTGATTTTATTCATTTCCTACAATCAAAAATGTCCGCACTGAAGTTCCTTCCCCTGATCAAATTGAGTCAGTCAGTTGATGGTTAATAGTAAAATAAAAGTTTGTTATAAAGTAGAGATGAAAATAATAGAACAAAACTACTCGTGTGATGGCGAACACAGAATCTTTTCTTGGTGGGAGAAATTGTCTTACTTTGTGAATTCAACACGCGATCGGTCGGGTTCCAAGTGTATTGCTTGGACTATTCGTGTCGACACAGCGGTCGTTCAGGGATGAATTAAACCCTTTTCTTTGTGTGAAATGGGTGTGGTTTTTTGCTTGAAATTTTTCGGTAAGGCTGAGCAGTGTTCTGTTGTGTATGGATGTATCTATATAAATACACTTGCCTGATGAAAATGCGTTCACCCACTCAATTACTTATTTTCTGAGACCTAAACTTGTATATTATTGTACTCCTGATGACCAATAATCGTTGTTCTGCCCTGGTTAGTTGGCTGTGCTTTTTTTTGAATTGGCAGTTTCATGGAATGGCATTTCCAAATTATTTTTTAAGTCATTAGGATTTTGCCATGTTCGTACCTTTTTGTATCTCTGGCATGGAAACTTTTTTTGGCATGCTTTACACTTAATAAATGAATTTTTAAAATGAAATTTAAATGGAAACATTTTTCACCCAAAATCTATATTTTTTGCTTTGCGAAAGAAACCGAAGATTTTCGTCCCTTTTTTCCCAACATTCAACGCGATCGACGGGCGGTAGGAATATCGCTTTCACGCAACAGCTTATAGTTATTTTTCGATTCCTTGAAATCTAAATTTTTTTCCGGGGAACTTTTGTGAGTCGTCGCCTCAAATGATATTTCCTACAATATGTTCAGTTTTACCACCCTCACTAAATTCATTCCGTGCTTATTTCAACCTTAATCCAACCATACTTTTTGCAAAGCTCATACTTGTTTTTCATTTTCTTCCTACGTACACGTTTCACAAATCAGCACACGCACAATACCTCAGTATTGCTTAGTAAAGGCTAGACGGCTTAACGCATTTGAAAGCAAAACTGCTCAACATGCTGCTTACTCTGTTTAGTATCAAATCAATTCAGGTCGAGATTTCCATCGAGATTTCCAATGAGTGCAAAATTCAGTTATCTTTAGTACCAATGAGATGAAACAAATGCTTTGTGCTGCCAACCAGAAATAACGTTCAGCCTTTATTAAGTTGTGCACATCACTATAATAAATAAAGTTAAAATGAATAAATTAGTTTTAAGGCACTTATTGATTAGCTCAAATTTTTGTGTGACTTGCTTTGTGTCGTGTTATGCAGACATGATTCTCTCCTGCATTCATTTCTCTGGCTATACAGCACTGATGGTTTTATAAATTAACTGCATTGTAAAGCAATGAGTATTTGATTTAGATGTAGCGACTTCAAACTTGTTCGTTTAAATTTGCTTTTTAGGGCAAATTAGGTTTTAGGTCAGGGCTTAGCTGCAACGTATAGAAATATTGATCTGGGTAAATGGCCTTCTGTTTCTTCAATGAATAGGTGTGAATGAAAACATTTTTTTTAGTGAATACTCTTTGAACGTCTGTCTCATTCAGGATATTGCTGGTGAAAGAAATGAACCAAACCCACATTTCCTTAGGATTCTTTTGCAGAAAATTTTCGAATTTTGCGTTTTAAGTTTTTGTGCTGGAAATTTTACGGTGAACATCACTTAAAATATCTTCTAATAAAGATATTCTAGATGGATATTTCAGAGCGAGTGCAATAATTTCCTTTATAAGGAGTTTGTGATTCTTATATGCACATCTTCAGGAATATTTAAAATGAATCTCCACAAACTCGCTCTGAATAAATAAATGAGGCTTCATGGTAGATATTGTACGTTATTAAATTAAATTGAGACCCTTTTTTCATGATTCGAATAAACATTATCCTGAAATTAATATTACGAGGGAGAAGATTTGCAATTATTTTTTAAAACAAATGGATGATTAGCCATATTTTGGCTAGGTCCTATTTTTATCGGGGGCTTTGTGTTTGAATTCTATGTGAGTAACTCACATGTTATCATTGATGCGTATTTTCAAAGCGATGTAATAAATTCGTTGTATCACTATATATACAGTTTAGATCCTAGCACTTGCACATCGCACCTAGATCCATTGAAAATATCAATGACACGTATCTTCAATGGGTTTTGTGACTAGAGTTTAAAGATATTGAATGTAGTTCTAGAGGAAGGTGGTCATTTCGATGCGAGAATTTTACCGTAACCGGACCCATCTGTATCGCGTTTGATTTAGTTACTCTATTTGTTTTTTGATAACTAAATTAGGCTTCTAGACGTGTTCTGTGAGGCCACAAGCAAGTTTGCATGAACTTAGTTCACCTATTGTGTTCACGTCATTCCATTGGGAAGAAATTAAAAAATGTCCGTTGCGAAGGTTAATATTTCGATTTTTTTTATTAATGACTATAGTGCCTGCTAGCCTGTGACAGTTATAGTAAAGATGATGCAAATACTCAACATCATTGGGAGAATTGAACCATTTGAACCGCCTTCATCGCTGAGATTGTACAATGAAGAAAATTATTTAGCCAAACTTCTGAACTGGGCCAGTATGGAAAAAAAAATAACTGATTCATTTTATTGATTAAACTTGACTGTTTTTGAGTCTGCTGGAATTAAGCGTACACAAGTATTAAGAAGCAAGTATTAATGTACGTATCAACGCATTCTTGCTCTAAGAACGTTACTTAATGGCGGTTTTGACAGCGACTCTCTTCTGCACTATTTAAAAACACCAAATTTAGTTTTTTCCTCACTATAGCACTACGACCTTAATACTATGAGCAACTGCAACGCTAGTGCAGGTATACCTGCTGTAGATGCCCATCGTCACTACGAGTTGTGCGAATCGCAAGCACTCACTGCGATATTACGGTAGCGGTGATACGGAGCGACACATTACTTACTTGTGCCCCGATGTCTTCTGACCTGATGTCGCCTACAGCAAGGACGTGCGCCTGCCCGTGCAGCTCCAGAGAGCTATGGCGGCGGAGGCTGAGGCAGCGAGAGAAGCCCGAGCTAAGGTAAGATTGCTGCGAGATTTTCCAGCAATTTACCTCTCTGCTGCTGCTATACAATCGGCAGCGTTATATTGTCGATTTTTCCACGCTACGTGTTGATTTCTTTTTGGGTAGTGTTAAGTTTTAAATTTTTCTAATGAGGAATTTTTCACTGCCGAGATGCGACATGTTGAGTGTTCTAATTTTATTTGAGAAGGCATTCATTATGCTTACGTTGTAGACGATATTTGAAATTTACGTACAATCTTTTTCGGTTCCCTGCTGCTCTGTTTGTTTGGCACTAAGACTTTTTTCTTCAACTTTTATCTGATCCCACAAACGTACTGCCACACTTGCTGTTTCTATGCCTAATGGATCTTGGGTGGGAACTAACCTTGTGCACCGATTCCCTACTTCCATATCTGTGCACCAAATGTGTCTTTCTCTTTTCTCTCTTTTGAATACTTTTGCTGTGATTAGGAAGGCATAAACTAAAAAATGTAATCTGATTTAATCTTATGATGAGCTCGCTGCATGAAGTGTACCTTATACAGTTAGAAAGTTTACGGCCATGCTGATAACTAGGTTCTGCACCGATTAATTTCACGTCACGAAGACCTATTGTGGCCTCTTTCAAATCCAAATTTGAATACTCCTGATTTTTTCCTCTGGGAATGTTTTTAAAACGTATCACCTTTTATGAATTAAGAACACAACTCCCAAGGTCTTGGGTGAAGTTACGAACAACACCATTGGAAGAGCATGTGTTTAATTGTTTGAACTATAAAACAAGGTCATGTAAAAGTCGTATATCATACCTATCATTTAAATAAAATTCTGTACTTTCTTTCATTTTTTGAAATTATATCGACGCAGGTAACACTAAATTACCTCAGCTTTTGTTATAAGCGATTAAGAACTTTTGTTTTTTGTGCCCCCTTTACTCCATTTACTGTACTGGAACTTTTGTACCCAGTGTACTCTTTTTAGTTTTCATACCTTCTTCACTAGCTCTTAATTTTCTTTCCTTCCTTTTCCTTCTTATCTTGCTGTTTCTATGCGCAGGAGATCGAGAGTGGGCCACACCTCGTGCATAAATTCCACGTTTCCTGCAGTCCATATTAAATGGTCCCTATATTTCGCTCTCTGGAGGTCACCTCCGTTGTGGCAAGAGGGTCTTAAACCAACCAATATAATAAACTTTGCTGTCCTGAGCCCGTGATGTTTCATAGTTTTCTTTTCATCGATTATCAACGAGGTCTAGTTACTTATGGGTTCCTCTGAGCATTATGATTAGCGTAAATGTGGTAGAAGATTCAGCTTGATTTTAGTGCGAGGAAGAATGAAAGACCTTATGCATTAGGAATGGAAATATCGTTTATTTTGTCTTGGTCAGTTGAGTAATCTTTGCCCCGTTGAAATTTCTTAGTGGCTTTTGTTTAACGTGCAGTACGGGAGTCATCGAGAAATGCTCTCTTTTCACCTTCATGTTTATTTTCCTTTCGCTTGATTAGCTAAACAAAACCAGAGCGTGTATTGCTGGTAATTCATTTTTTTGGCATTAGTGTTGGACTTATTACGCATGTTTTGAGTTTCATGTTCTGTGAAAGTTGCCTATGCAATGTGTAATTATCGGTCAATAGTCGTGAACCCTTCCAGACACCTGCAGGGCGGATGAAAGATTTCAGTATGCTAATTTACCATCCGCTCAATCCATGCAGCACTACCAACATATCGCTCGTAGGAATCGCATGTCTCGTGAAAAATGTTCGGAGTTTTTTATAGGAAAACATTCGGAACTTGAAATGTGACTAGGAACCAAAAGTTTTTTTTTTGTAATTTGAGAGTATGCTTTACAGGAACTGTAATTAAAAGTCGTGTCATTTTAGGACTAATTTCATATCTGCAAAGTAATCTTTCCGCATTCATCCTCTGCTGATACTGATTTGTGATTTTCAATGTAGTCGTATCTATTTAATTACTTATAAAACATAAATTAACAGTAGATTTTCATATCCTGTGCCATGTCATTTATCGATCAATGAAAGCCTCAGAACTTAGCATCACCACTTCGTACCCATTCATTCTTAACCCACATCGAAGAAGAAAGACAACAGATCCATCGCCGCTGCATTTGTGGACGTTGCTTCCCCCACAATCACCTTCCTGGACATTTCTTGTTGAGGAAAGCATCATGGCTTGAGGATCATAATCATCTGTTTTCGTTTTTCGTGCGAGTTTAATCTATAGAAGGCTCATATTCTGGAGACCGCACTCTATTATTGTGACGTGGCCTCTAACGACCTGCTCTGGTTGCAGGTCATTGCGGCGGAAGGGGAACAAAAAGCTTCCAGATCTCTGAAGGATGCAGCGGACGTGCTCAGTCTGCAGCCTTCTGCCATACAGCTGCGGTATCTGCAGGTGCGCCCCGTCATCGTGAGGCTGCTGTGTCGTATGTTCATTTGCAGCAGTCTCTTCTCTGGAAATGCTTTTTGCTGTTCAATTTATGGCTTCTCGTCCTACTGCCTTGAATATCAGGTTCCTGTGTTATGATGTAGCTTTTAACTTTGTCTTCGGAGTAACAATCGCAATATCGTAACAGCAGTGCCGCCGTTGTATCAAGCTGCATTGACTGGATATCTACCCAGTTGCTGTTGATCTTTTGATACCAGAGGCTTATTGCTAGACTTCCTTCAATTAAACTATGGGTAGTTTTATTTTTAGCTATCCTAAAATCTTTCTATGTAATGATAAAATTGACCATTATCTTCGAATGCACTATTTGCATTCAAATTCTTCTCTTTCTGTGCAAGGCTAGCGCCGGGGATTTACCGCCAGAAAATTATGAAATGTCAGTTTTTATTATATTTCTGGGAGAAATAAAAATATCACAAACCGATGTTTTTGTACAAAAAATACCTTTATCAAACTTTTGAATACAAAGCAATTCCTTACAAACCACGCGCATGATATCCGCTTGATACAAGAAATGGGCATTGCATCCAGAGATTGTTTGTAACCCATTTCAGCACAAATTTTTAACTCATATTCTCAATATTACATGCACTGTAATTAGACTGACACTGGCATCAGGTTATCACCAACATCAGGATTGGGACGGACCTGCTATCCAGCAGAAAGCTTCAAAAATTACATTAGGGCAAAAGAAAAAAAACAGTGTTAGCATTTTTAGTGAGTGTGCCATATGTGGCACGTGGGTCTGTTAAGGGTTCATGTTCCCTGAGAACTGCGTGTTGCCGACAGACGCTGAGCACCATCTCTGCTGAGAAGAACTCGACGATCATCTTCCCGCTGCCGATCGACATCATACAGCACTTTCTCTCGGACTTCGAGACCGGCGACAACTGAGTGATCTGTGACGGAGTGAGGATCGGCAGCCGGAGTGAAGGTCGGCGGCCGGAGTGAGGGTCGGCAACTGGAGTGAAGGTCGGCAACTGGAGTGAAGGTCGGCAACTGGAGTGAAGGTCGGCGGCCGGAGTGAGGGTCGGCAACTGGAGTGAGGGTCGGCAACTGGAGTGAAGGTCGGCGGCCGGAATGAGGGTCGGCAGCAGGTGTGAGGGTCGGCAGCTGGAGTGAGGGCCGGCATCTGGAGTGAGGGCCGGCAGCTGGAGTGAGGGTCGGCAGCTGGAGTGAGGGTGGGCAGCTGGAGTGAGGGCCGGCAGCTGGAGTGAGTGTCGGCAGCTGGAGGGAGGGTCGGCAGCTGGAGTGAGGGTCGGCAGCTGGAGTGAGGGTCGGCGGCCGGAGTGAGGGTTGGCGGCCGGAGTGAGGGTCGGCGGCTGGAGTGAGGGTCGGCAGCTGGAGGGAGGGTCGGCAGCTGGAGTGAGGGTCGGCGACCGGAGTGAGGGTCGGCGGCCGGAGTGAGGGTCGGCGGCCGGAGTGAGGGTCGGCGGCCGGAGTGAGGGTCGGCGGCCGGAGTAAGGGTAGGCGGCTGGAATGAGGGTCGGCGGCCGGAGTCAGGGTCGGCGGCCGGAGTCAGGGTCGGCGGCCGGAGTCAGGGTCGGAGGCTGGAGTGAGGGTAGGCGGCTGGAGTGAGGGTAGGTGGCTGGAGTGAGGGTCGGCGGCTGGAGTGAGGGTATGCGGCTGGAGTGAGGGTCGGTAGCCGGAGTGAGGGTCACCAGCTGGAGTGAGGGTCGGCAGCTGAAGGGAGGACTTACTGCTGAAGTGAGCGTTTGCTGCTGAAGTGAGGGTTTGCTGCTGAAGTGAGGGTTTGCTGCTGAAGTGAGGGCTTACTGCTGAAGTGAGGGCTTACTGCTGAAGTGAGGGCTTACTGCTGAAATGAGGGTTTGCTGCTGAAGTGATGGCGTGGTGCTGAAGTGAGGGCAACAACTAAAGTATTTGCTGAAGACGAATCGCCTGACCACTAAAGGGTCTCGCTGTCACGAGAGGGCAGAGGCATGATATGAGGGCTAGCATATGGTGTTTTACCTGCGAGATGCAAAGAAAGTAAATGTTTAACAGCGTTCACTGAGTTCGCTATTCCTGAGTAGAGGAGCTATATTCTGCGTGAATAGTTAATCGTACTAAAAGCGTACGAGGAAAAGAATAATTGTAAACTTTGTTTAGTGAAGGAGAATGCAAACTCTTCATTTCATCACCCAGTTTTTGGCAATAGGAAGACCACTAGATTATTTTTTTGGGCTCGCATTAAAAAAACGAATCAAGTAAAGAATTAGTAGGTGATTTGAAATTCATTGAAAACACAATAATTTTTGTTCCTTCACTATCAGGACTGTACCTGTTGCTGAAGCAACATTAATCTATTGCACAGCGCTGGTATCTCGTCATAGTGTTGAAGATCTACTAACCGAATCGAAACGTGGTGGAATTTGTTTGCTTAGCTGGAACTTAAAATATGATCGATCGATGAAAGTGAATTGTAGATCAATCGGCTAAAACATTTCTAGAAATGTATTGGCATTTTTTTATTGCCCCAATTTTTACCACGGATGGCGTCAGCTATCAATCAAATTAGTGTAAATAATTCATATGCTGAACTGAAATTATTAAACCTGTGTTTGGCATGAGTACCGTGAGAAATGGCTTCATCTGCTTTCGGTCATAGGTTCTAACATTGAAAGAGAAAACGTCCATGGGAAAGTTGACGAGCACTTTCGTCAACATTTTGGAACACAGTGCAGTTTCAATGGTATTATTGGCGATGGAGGATTGGCAGATCACATATGATAGCGTTTATGCGTTGACCGATAACCGTGTGTGTTCGTATTTAGAATATGCGTGTTCGGACTTTCATATCGCTCGGTAATTAAGTCTGAATGTGACTAAAAACTGTCGTAGCTTACCTGACGTGTTATTCACCTAAGCTTTTTACATCAGAGCCATGGCCGGATGCAGCCAAGCGATCCATTAAGTATGTTATTTTAACACTTAACTCACTTGAGTATCATGTGCAGCAAATAAAACATGTATGTATCACTTTCATCACACAATATTCCGATTAAGCCATTTAGAACTTCCGAAATCAATCACGAAGCAATTGGGCAAGCGTTATCTAACTGAAGACGCCATGCAACTGTTCAGCGCGCGCTGGAATTACATTAGCTCGTTCACCACCCCACGCTGCCCAATGGCTGTACAGAAAGTTCTGAGTGAAGGTGCCCTGCGTGTTGCGGCCGTCCGGCTGGACGCACCTCCCAGAAAGGCGTAGTTGGATGTTTAGAAAAGGCAGCTGTAGGCTGCTTAGGTCTAAGATTTAGTGTTACTGAAGGAGAGACCCTATTTTCTACAGTCATTGTTGTCCATACGAACAAGTGTAGTAGTTGTTGTTAATATAACGAAGAATTTAGTGCTGCGTGAGATGTGATCTTGTTAAGAAGAGTGCGTCTATTTGATAAACTATTGTTTCGTTTTTGAGTTGCAAGATCTGCTTAGCGCTGTCCGTAGTGTGAGCTGCAGAAGCCATGGAGACTTTGTACAAATATTAGTTGATATCACGGTTAAATGGAGCTCTCAGATCTATAAATACATAGTCCTTACTTACAAATGCTTGAGTAGCAGAACCAAGCGTGTTGAACTTGTGAACGAGTGAGTGCTTGTTTGAAGATAGCGTTAATGATGTTATTACTCAATGAAGCTATTTTTTCTTATCATTAACACCCCGAGCGTATTTTCGTGGAAATTTTGGCTATTTTCTTGAACTCGGTGTCGCTGCACACCCGCGCAGTAGCGTTCAACTCGATAATATTTCCTGAACGCAAACGAAAAATAGCTGCTGTTAAAACATGCTTTGCTTAGCCAACGCTGCTACTGCTGCTTTTGACGCATCTTTTGTACGCTAATCATGTTACTTTATAGTTGTTCATCATATTAATTGCAGGATAAAAACGAAAATAATTATGAGATGTTTAGCAGAGTAAGTTACCTAACATTTTTCTAAACAGCTGCTAGTTATCATTTTGAATATGTTAAAAAATAAAGGATTATTCCCTATTTGTCTGATCTATAAACTAAAACTTAGGCCGCAAACATGCAACCAACTTGGCGTTGATTTGTTCTAGGAAGTTCTCGTTTTCTTTCACTATCGAGTTGATTTATGGGTGATTTTATTTAGAATTAGGACTGTCTTAACTTAACACCATCTGCGAAATATAACGCAGGCGTTTCTGTTTCCAACAATTTTCATCCTTTGAATTAAGCATAAATTTTGAGTAGGTTCAACTAGTTCGCATTTATCCAGTTTGTTGGCGAGTAGCTCGATTTTCGAAGTTCTGCCAAAGAAAATAGAACATTCGTCTTCATCAATTATTCCTGAAAGACATCGACGAGCTTCAAATGAAAGTTTACATTGACTTGCGGCTTGTAGTTCAAACCAACGTTTTGTGAGGGAGATTCGTGCATGTTACGTATCACGTGGAGCACCTGAACGTTTGAGCCTAATTCTCGAATCTTATTCATAAAATTAGTCTTCTCATTTACGCAGACAGGCTACAACTAAACAATTTAAACAATTTAAACAATTTATTTACCACAGGAGATACAGAGGTAGAATGTTTCTTAAGTCTAGTACAATGGACAAGTTTGAATATAGCTACCTGTGGGCCCGAATAAGTTCAGCGACTTCTGGGGCATCCTACCATCAACATTATTCTAAGGTGTACAATAATGTTTAACCTAAATCACTTAACCTAGTTTCACATTAGACTGATCAGTGAGATAATTCAATCGATATCAGATATTTCATTTTACAATATAGGTTATATGGACTATATTTAACAGTACATTCGATAAAAGATTTAACAGCAGACTGAAGGCGAATTACATATTACCCATGGCAAATTTCATTATTGGAAACAGTCATGTTGGAGACTACTTTCAAGTCTTCAGAATGTCTGGTGGGAGGGTCGAGGCACAAAATCTAAGAAAGACTCACTTATAAAGATTGTGCACCGAGGTACGAATTTCATTCTGTAAGTTGATGGCAACCGAAGAAAGAAGAGCGCATCTTTACGTTAAAAAATACAGCTTATCTGCTATCTGCAGACAAAATTTAGTTACACATCATCATAACTGGAATTTCTGTACGTGCTATTCATACCGTAAATGCAGTTAAAAATACTGATCTGCATGCCGACTGGGGCTCAGTGCCCCATGTTTATTTTCAACAGAGGTACTAATGTGAACTATTAGAAATACCAGTTGTTCTACCTCCCTTGTTTGCTTTTTTTAGTGTTTCACGTGGCTGGCGTCTAAAATACTATTTTGTGCATTGTTTGAAGGGGATTTTATGCATTAAATGTAGCCGAATGTAATGTTTTTAATCAATATATGCTTTTAAAAGAAAAATTTCCCTAGCGATAGGCATTTTTTGAACATGTTTTTGTTTCATGCTCTAGAAAAAAAAGTTCGTCCTTAACTATATTATGTATTTAAAGACGTATGAACGTTTTAGCAGCTTTGCAGTTCATATTTTATCGCCTGTACGTAGATTTTTTCTCCCACAGAGATTTCTAGTCTCAAATCCTCAGTTCGCTAGCGGATGTATCCTCATAATTTTACACGCATCAACTAGCTCACGAGACTGTTGAAATACTTTTTGTTTTCTCTGAGTTTGATGATACTTCTCGTACGATTACTAACTTTGGTTGAAACAATGTGTGTTTGAAATCGTTAGCCAATATAATAGGATTTATGTTACCTCCCTAAAGTTCACCCGCAGGACAAGTGCGTTTTATGTTGATTTCATGTCGTTTTCTAAGGAGAAAAGATGCGTTTTATATTGCAGACCCGTTTTTTCTGGTAATGAAAGAACGTTTTATTTAGGCTACCCGTTGTTCTTTTGTAAGAAAAGTGCGTTTAATGATGGCTCCCCTTTTTCTCTCGTAGGAAGAGTGTGTTTTGTGTTGCCTTATCCATTGTAATTTCCAAAGAAAATCCCGAATTATGTTACAATACGGTTTCTCCGATTATGGTCACATTTTTTTGTGGTTATGGAGGCTTAATTTAACGTTGTTCTCTAGCAGAAAAAAGTTTTTTCCGCCATTTTGTCGTTGTCTACATGCAAGAATATCAGACTGTCTCTCGTTACCGTGTGGGTGTCAGAGCGTGCTTAATTTTTGTATTTGAATTCAGACTTTATTTCTCCGAATGTGTGGGATCCTGTTTTTGTGAAATTTATTGATTCCGGCATAAATCAGGGAAATTACTCCTTAACTACTCATAATGTGCACATCTAATTAAACTGCTGCATCTTGTTTCGTTAAAAACACTGAAGATTCGCTGAAGTTCCTGTGAAAAATACCGAGCATCCATTGTGTATTTTAAAAATGAAAATTATTTCAGATAACTCAATTTCATGATCAAAGAAAGCTGTTCGGAATAAATTATCTTCTGCGGTTTTCCAATAATTACCAATGGAATCAAAGCTAAACGCCTCGGGAGACACAACTGCTGTATTTTAGACTTAGCGCTCTCAGATAAAAGACGTGACGTACCGAGCAGAAAGTTGAGTAGGCTTTCCTTTTGTTGAAATAGAATAGTTTTTATTTCCTTACGGGCCATCTTTTTATCGGTTAACTTTTGTTGTTTTTTAGTACTTACTACTTTCTTCAACTTTTATCATGTTTCATGAACTTCTTACTCAACTCACTATTTCTATGCACCTCGTGCATTGATTCCGCTCGGTACTAAATGGCGTCTCCCTCTTTTCTTTCTTTGGAACGTCTTTGTTGCTGTTTCAGAGGCTTACGCTGACATCTAATCTAGCCAAGAGGTCACCCAATCCAACTTGCCCACATTTTGACATTTTGACATCTTAACCAAATAGCTTTTTTTATTCTGCGTTTCCTCAGACTCTAGATTCTATTTTTTATCAAGGGACGAGCATGGGGATTAAATCTAGTGGCATATTTTTCTTCGCGGTCAGTTTGAGCTCGGTAGAAAAATCCTGAACTTCCTGTTCACTTAAAGCATTGTCTCCATAGCTAGAAGGCTTTCCTTGTAGTCAAGAGTTTCTGTTTGCAAAACTCCATGACGTGAATGTTGATGGGACATCAGTTTTTGTTTTTGTGTGTTGTTGTTCAAGTATGGGAGAATCAACTGAACGTTTACTTGCCTTCCGATATTAACATTATATTATTTACGTCAAGATTTGCGTAAGTGCTCGCTGCTACAGATGAAAAAATTTTATATCCCTATTTGAAACAATTACATACATATAGTAATAGAAGGAAAATATATATTGGAAGCCCTTGGAAAGTTTAAGTATATTTATTTAAACATGCAAGTGACGTTGGGAAATGAATTAATGTCCTGGTGACTTTAGGAACATAGGCGGTCTATGTATTTATTTCGATTATTTGAATACTTGTGATGAATCCGATACTTGGTCCTTGAATGTGTTGAATCCTAGGCGAACTCCCGTGAGGGGGATACAACTATTGTATCTAAGGGAATTAGCACTCCCAGGGGTGAAATGTGAAGGCTCGAGCTGAGAGTTAGGTAAGCCTTCTTTTTGTTAAATAAAATGTTTGTTATGTGAAGGACTATCTTTTTTTTATTCACTGCTCTACGGTTTTTTAGCGCCTATTTCATTCTTCTTCAACTTTGATCTTGTTTCCTGGACTTCGTTCTCAACTTTCTGTTTCTATGCCTCTTCTGCATAGATTCCGCTTTCTCTTATCTCGATACTAATTGATTCCTTCCTCCTTCCTCTCTTTGGATCGCCTTTGTAGCGGATAGGGAGGCTTAAACTAACTAACTAATAATAATAAAGCGAACTCAAAAGCTCTGAGGTAAGTCAGATTTACAAGCGTCCAGCAAGGGAATATTCTTATCGTCTCTATCCTCGGCAGCGCGCATTGGTGAATTGGAGGAGCTCCACAGATAACCTTTGGGGTCCTTAGCCAATACTTGAACTTTTTTGGAGAAAATACAATGGCAAGTTGTCGTAGTTTCTATGTTTCTTCCCTACATACAATCAGGTAATTTTTAATTAACCTTTTTAAACTGTCGATAATATAGATTGTAATTCCAAGAATCGAGAGTATCGTCAAAATTCCGCTAATACCATTCACTTTCTTCAGCCAATAACGCATTGTTCCCTAAAGCTGCATATGTGTTAAATTTAGAGCGACGACAATGGTTCAACCATGGGTAATAATTTAATTGAGAATGAAAACATTATTTATTCAAGATCGTATAATTGGTAGATGCATTTTATTTTTGATGAAGCAGTATTAATGAGCTTATATAAAAATCGTATTTTCGTAGCCATTGTGCAACTCAGACGCGTGACACGAGAGACAACGGGAAGCATATCGTGCATATTTTTAGTTTGGCGTATTTCTTCGTATAAAGTACGTATAAAACATTAGTGCATAAATTATATACTTATTTTTCGCATACCTTCTACATAGTTTTCATGCGGTAGTTTAGTTTTATAACTTGCTACGAACACCAAGTCGATGACAGTGTGCGAATTGTGAGTTTTCAATCGTTAATAGAATTCTAATAGATTTTTCTGAAACTCAGAATTAGCGCTAAGAAATTCAGAGAATTCGCAGTCCTTTGCAAAATTTCCACGGATTGTTTTGAAACTGAGAAAATTAGCACTTATGAAGATTATTCATGAGGCTAACTCTCAAATTGAGAGAATCAGCAAGTATTACGTGTTTTTAAAGTAAAGGTGTGGTGTTCATGCTTTGACAAAACAGTGGAGTGATTCACTATCTTGTGTTCATCATCTTGCTTTTCTCCTTTTAAGCACATAAATTTTATAGATAATTATAAAGATAAATATATTAATTTTCATATTTTTTGAAGTGAGGAGACGAGTCTTTCGGAGCAGCTACAGGTACATTGTGCGTACATGAAGCTTGCTGCAATATTCTTACTGCCTCTTCAATTATTTTTGATGCCCGACCAACGAATAAATGAGATTGAGGGTCCCATGAGTTTTTTCACCTTCATTAACTACTAAGCTTCGGAGGTTGAATTGTGTGACCTTAGAAGAAAGTTCTTGTGTACAAATGTCGGAGGTCCCTTGTCTAACGGGCATCGTATCATTCGTTCCCATCAAAGAAGGCTGTGCTAAATTACTCATTGCGATCTGATAAATTTCACGGCAGGCTTCTCGCGCGTTATATTGAAAAACCCGTTATAGAGGATGTAGTCGTGAGAGGCAAGTAAAAACTAGCTCAAATTGCCCTGGCTTTTGCTATGTCGAGATCAGCATTCGTGCGTCATGGAAAATGAGAAATGGGCTCCATACAGACGCGCACTTTACCTGAACGAGCATTGAAGCAGTATCTGCTCTCGCATAACTGTTATCGAAGTCGGTCCTAATATGAACATATTTCGTTTTGTTTACTTTACTTTTTGAAATGGTGAACAAGCCTTCCGTTCATTTTGCATGAATCTTACAGTCGGACTCAGGTCACGTGAAGCTAACTCGTACTATCCAACCTACATAAAAGTTTTCTTAATCTGCGGAAATGCACGTCTCAAATGAAAAAATGATACAATTTAATAAACTCGACTAGCTTTAAAGCGTAATGCACCATCGATGAATAGGTCGGGTTACGTACCCTCCTGGGAGGCAGCAATGGGATATTTGATACCTTGTCACAACAGAAGGTTTCAAGCTTGTCTTGCTCAGTAGTTACTCAACAGTTCATCTGATTACTTCTGACGAACTCCGCTTCAGAGCACAAGTAACCCCATTGAGATCTAAGGTTCTTCACGTGAACTATTAAGTTCTAAGGTTCTTCAACACGTTGACTGGGATAGGTTGGACTGAAGTTCAATATTAATCTCACACTAAAGTTAATTGTAGAGATCAATTTGAATATAACGTACGTTAAATAGATCGTGCTTCATTTAGTTTTCATCGAGTATTTAAGAAAACTGAGTTTGTGACTGCAGGTCGTCCAGCCCCATATTGAAAATTCTCTCAGTGACCGCCGGTAGGTCGCATCGCAGTCAAAGTGTTAAACCGTCAGAACTACACCTGAACAGAAGCTCAAGATACAAGTTCCGACTAGTTTAACTTACAGACTTTATTTAGGTTTACAGAGAGATTACAACTTTTAAATGTTGCCTAACATGATTATGTCGATGAAAATTTCACGCTCCTTCTCGAGATGCAGACTTGTGAAAGGTTTCGGTTCTTACAGAAGAATATTAAGCAATTCATGGATCTTAAATTTTCTAGATCGCTTCTTCTTAAATAAAACTATTACTCAGATATAAAAGAAATACTAATGTCATGCACTTTCGAGCATCCTGCTGCATTTGACGAAGACTTCGTGTGTATTCTTCAATGCAAAACACAATTCCTTCAGATGCGAAAATCAACTTCTCTAAACTAGATGAAACAGGATTGTGCGTCTTCGAATGGAAGCGAAATTACGAAGTACTTCTTTCTTTCTGATTTAATTCTAGACGAAGTGTATAGGGAGGAACGTAACTGTGAGCATGAATGTATAAAGGTCGTTTGCATGTTTCATTCGCGAAACTAAACTTCTCATGTTTCTGTCCTTGATAAACTTTGGTTTAGACGAATTTCAAAAGCAGTAAGCATATGTGGTGCGTGTGTGTGTGTGTATTTTCATTCATTAAAAAAATTGCTTATTGAAAGTTTGCGAGCAACGTGTGGCAGATTTTATGGCCTCTTTGTGGTGTTACCCCCGTAAATAGTTTTTTGAATAACCATGGAGAAAATCCTTCTTATTTCGGAGGAGTAACTGAAGGCCAGCCAGTGTTCCTAGAGCGCGTAGAGTTATAAATTCCTCTTCGCCTGTTCATCAATACAGACAAAAGAAAATACGCAATATTCTCTTACTATCGGGATGCGTCTTTCATGCATCACGATTGGTGGTAATCAGACTGAAAAAATATCTCCTGTAAGTTCCTGGGTATTTTAATGGATGAAAATCTCCCCAGCCATAGCCATGTGGTATAGGTTCTGCCGCCGTGCGGCAAGGACCCGGGATCGAATCTCGGCGCAGGCAGTGGCGATTTTCTCTGTTGGGTATAGGAGAAAAATTCTAAGCACAATACCCCACTCCACCCAGGTGTCTGAAATGGGTACCGGTCTCGACCGGGGGAAAGCGTCATGGCGTCCTGGCGTTAGTTATAAGGCATTTGAAAATCCAATGTACAAGGTGATGTGTATCAGGCTTGATTGGAAATAAAGCATCAGTAGATGCCTTCATTATTATTATTATTATTCAACGAGCTTGTTCCATTTATCGGTACTAAACTGTTAAAATCCGGCAGAATCCTGCAAGGAGTAAAATTAATTACATGACGATGCTTTACAAATGATTTTAGGACGCTTCTTTTTCTAAAATTACTATGTACAATAGAAGCATTGCATGGAATAGTTACAAATAAAACAATTGATTGAATAAAAAAATATCCAAAAAAGCGGTGAGAAAACTAATATACGATTCCTTCTTGAGTTATTATTTCGAGAGTTGGAAGGAACTTCAGCATTTGAATTTCTATAAACTCACCTTGTTTAACTCATTTCAAATATAATTTAAGGACTAATGGTGGCGACAAAGATCTTAACTATTATGAGCACCAACTAGCTACCAAGATCATGTAAACGGAAATAGAAATAAATTTATGCTTCCTTATTATGCAAAAGCACTTTCTCAATACATTATCATTGGAACCAAGACTTGTAATTTTATCCCTACTCATATCGTAAAATCATATCCTATCATGAAAGGCCGATTCTTGAACCTCTGTATCAAATTATCAAAGACTTCCGGAAATCGAGTAAAATCGTTTCCACATGATTCGAATTTTTGGGGTAATTTAAATCGGAATTAAATTGATTTCAGGGCTTTTGTAGAGTGTTCTGTCATAATTCAGCTCATGTTTACTACTGTTGAAAATACAAAACCTGTGCGAACCAATCAATTGATCACTCTATTGCAGGATTAGGTTTAGTGTAATAGGTTAAACAAAATGGTACACCTTATAATATCATTGATAGGATATTCCTGAAGTCGTTGAACTTATTCAGGTCCGCAAGCGGCTATAGTCAAATGCATCCATTGTTATAACCTAAAGGAACAATGTTCTTGATAAATCATTAGTGGTACAACATGGATAAATGTTTGGCGTTTTGTCGGTATTGTTTGGTTAATTTTTTTAATATTGGTATATTCATAATTTCTAGAATCCTTTATATAAGGAAACAACGGGCTAAATTGCCTGAGATTCTGGATCAATATCTGAAATTTCATCTTCCTGATCAGTCATACGAAGAAACTAAACTGTAAATTAGTATTAAAATGAGTAATTAAATTGAAAAATAAAATAAATATGGATGCAACCAATTAAAATTAAGTTATAAGTTACTCATAATTTCTAAAAAGAGTATGAAAAATACTCCCGCGTAAGCTTTAATATAAATAAAATTCCAAAACAGTAACTTGTAAGCGCACATTTTTGGAATAAAAACATTCGTATTGTTAATACGTTGGTCACAAGATAGACACTCGTGTAATAATGAATATAAGATGTAATATGGATACATGATCGTTATGTTTTAAATAACGAAAAAGGTTTCAAAATTATCAGGGTTGATATTTGAAGTACATACAAATATTTTAATATCCACTTGTCTTTCAGACAAAAGTTTTATTAAACATACACCCGACAGTTGCAAAGTAATATTACAATATTTTATCCTTGGCCCTATATAAAAACTGTCGGAGATACAGTATATGTCTAGATACTTTGGCGTCTTGACTGCTTGAATTTTAACTTTTTAAACAGGTTGTCCTGTATAGAAAACGAGAATGTTTCCATCATGAGTTCGGTTGTTTCCATTCTTGATAGGGAAAGATTTCTTCGCTTTCGTAAAACGCACATCACGTTTACTGGTTAGAGGGTAAGGAATCCGCTGATATAAAAAAAAAAATTCCTGGGAATGCAGCCACTATCGCTCGTACACTTTCGTAATGTTTTAGTTCGAAAGCCATGCATCTAGAGTACCTTTTTCCAGCAGTGTTATGAAAGAAAATTTCTTTTGAAATGATCTGCAATATTACCAAAGTTTCATCGCTTTAAAAGCTATATCCTTCGCAGGCTTGGCGTATAGAGATTTTAATTGATCCCCTCATGGTCATTTCGTGCGTACTCCGAAGACTGCGACAACGAGAGACTGTCTGCGTTGCCGGACCCGGACGACACTCACTGAGTCCGAGGCCGGGCCGACAGTGTCATGCCAGTGTGCCTTGAGACTGGATAAAGTGTGGGTGTGTGCCTCTTGTCCAGTCGAACGCAGCGTGCCAGGCGCGTATTTGTGGTCATTTAGTACTCCGCCAGGAATGCGGGCACTGTGCTAAAAAGAAGCCTTGTTTACAGCATCGGCCTTTGGAAGTGATCTTGCGTTTTGTTTGTAAACAGCTGCTATTCAATGATTTAAGTGTGCAGTGCCTCTTCAATTATTATAAAATCTACAAGATCTGAATAAAGTACATTAGAACATTGTCAGCATATTGCAGAGTCACGATAAGCAACTCTATGAAATTCCAGCAGACTTATTTCATTTATTGTGATTCAAATTATTTATCAAATCCTTAACAAAAATCCAAGTGGTTGAGCGAACTTGAAACGTTTTGTGCTGGATCTAACTTGTACATCGTGAAAGCCTAAAACTGAAAATTTAAATCGATTTGCTTAGCTTCTTGTGCTAAATATTTTAAAATGTTATTCACACATACTCGTGATCAGATTTTCTTCAAATTATAAGGGCACCCAATACGCAGAAACTTTATCTTGTGACTAACTTTGAATGAAAGGCGTGCTGGGATACTGCGCGAGGTTTTGATCGTCTGCACCTAAGTTCAAATGCGTATAAGTATTCGAGCTTTCATTATTTCCTATCACCTAACACGAGTTACACGCTCACATCGTTGTAGGTTCGGAGCATTACTGCAACTGGCGAGTTTATAAAACTTGCTTCCACGCAATACTTACTAGGGTAATTCATCAAATATCGAACAGAAATCACGTGTGTCTAGAAACAACCTTCATAAATCGGTAACTTTTGCTCTGAATAACTCTTGCGGGCCTCAAGGTTATTCTTGAACAGTTGCTTTCTTGTTCTGTGATGTCGCTTGAAAGACAACGTAGATTATTGAAATGTATTTATTGTTCTAAAAATCGAATTCTTTAGTAACATAATTTCATCAATATCGAACAGGAATCGAACAAGAATTTTGATTCGAACAGGATGGTTTGTCAATTAGTTCTCTTCGTATGGAACTTTTGTTAGACTATTAGCACGCCACGTATGGTTTGTCTATTAGTACGCCTCGTATATTTTGTCCATTAATATGCCTCGTATGGTCTATCTATTTGTACACCTCATGTGGCCACTTGGAAAATAAACGTTTTTCTTTCATTCTTTTTTTCTTTGGTGCACTGGATTTTCTTGGAAGTGCTCGCGGTGGCACATCGGTTAAGGGATCGGACTTGTATGTTGGAGTCGCGGGTTCGTATCCCGGCGCTGGCGCTGCGATTTTCCCCGTTGGGTATAAGGGAAAGCTCAAGCACAATACCCCACTCGACCCAGGTGTCGGAAATGGGTACCGGCTTTACGGGGGAACCGTCATGGTGTCCTATATATAGTGTTAGTTATAAGACATTTGAAAAACCAATGCTTAAGATCATTTGTATCAGGCTTGATTGGAAATAAAGCATCCCAAAGATGCCGATGTTTGTTTTGTTTGTTTGTTTGAAATAACTGTCTCATTACTTATTTTCAAGATGCATTTGAATGGAGAGTTATCAAAATTTGAATATGATGTCGATTTTTCATTTGCAGTGTTTGTTGAACCATCATTGTGATCATCAACCTGTGTGACCTTTTTTGGAGTAGAGTGTAAAGCACTCGTCAATGAATTATTATTGATGCTTGCATCAATTTTCTTGGCAAGGGATTGATCATCAGTAAATGTAGCCAGACGAATCATTGATGATCTTGAGGGCTTTGGAACACCAGCAGATGATTGATAGCCCCTCACCAGAATTCCCATCTTCAACTATTCAATGTTATTATCAAGCGTTAATACAATATTTTAATGAAATAAAACAGGCGTTCAATAGATCGATTCAGTTATTAAAAAGAATTAAGAATCGAAAAGCTTTGTTCGAGGCATAAATTCATGATTTTTAAGGAATTTTGATTCGAACACCTTTGTTCAGTATTTAATACTGACATGAAAAAGGAACTGAATGTCGAACATGGAATAATTATCAAGTTTTTGGCGGAAAAGAAAAAAATACAGTAACAGAACATCATATGACAACACTACTCTCTAGTTATGACGGGAGGTTGACGGTGACCCAACAACAATTAAGCCGTCGCAATTTTCCCGAGGTGCGTAAGATTTTTCGAGTGAAAAAATTCGACCAATTTGTGAGGGTCGTACAGAAAATGCGTTCGCAACAGCTGGTAGCAGTTTGCAGCTCACAGAAATGAGTTTTTATCACTAAAATAGGAGTTTTAGATGTAAGATCACTGGCACTGAGCAAGTTTGGATGCTTACTAAATTTATTACGCGCATATTTCCAAAGTTGTTCGATAATCAGTTCAGTTCGATATTTGATGAATTACCCTATATAAATGTGCTTTTGGTCCTGATTTATTTACTTTACTTTCATGGCCGTGTTCTTAGTGTAATTTGTTTGCTTATTTTGCTAATTACTCCTAGGCATTCTCGCTAGTTACATCCAGTTAGCACTTTTGCCAAATACTTTTATTAGGTACTTTTCTTACTAAGTATGTACGCTTATCGCTTCATCGGTGCATGTACGAGGTACGTTCATTGGTTACTTCTGGGCACTAGTTAATATTCTAGGTATTCTATTTGATATTTTCTCAACGTTGTTTCAGTAAGTACTTTTTGTGGACCATTTCACTAAAAACGATCTCTAGGCATTTTCAATGTATTTCAAGAAGTATTTTCCCTGGTATGTCTACTAAGTCCTTCTAAGACACACTTTTGATCGACATTTTCTCTGGGTACTCTGGTTATTTTTTCGGTAAATCTGAAGGATATGTCGGTTATTGATTTTGTAAATTTAAACGCCTAAACAAAATTCATTTATTGAAAATAAACAATTTTTTTCTATGCACTTTTTGTCTCAAATGATTATTTTACGATTTATAACGGTAGGTTTAGTTTCGTCTTTGATGACGAATGCGCTCGAATAAACAGCTACTCATCGATTTTGGAATTTTTGTTGCTTGAAACATGGTAATAACATCGAAATAAACAACTTTTCTTCTATACACTTTTTTCGTCAAATGAGTATTTAACGAGGTATAGCGGTAGGGTTGGTTTCGTCTTTGATGACGATCGCGCTGAAAGAGAGTGCGCATTGCAGTGTTGCTGTCCGATGTGCTCCTTGAATTACTTGCCGCTTCAAACACTGGAGTTGCGGTAAGTCATTTACCGCTATAACTAATAAAATCATCATTTGAGACGGAAAGCTCATAAAAGAAAACTTGTTTATTGCGATTAAATTAACTACGATTACGCATTGAAATTTACGAAATCGATAACTGACATATCCTTCAGATTTACCATTTTTTCTTGCTTCTCATAGTAAATTATTTATCCTAGTTTTTCCAAGCTCCATCCTAATTCCTTCCGCTAGTGCCACTTCCCCGTTCGTTCTTGCGTTGAACCACCAAGCAAGAAGACGTGGTCTGATGAACCACTTTTATTCTTACTCGCCAGGATCAAAATGTCCCTCTTTTCTTCTGCCTCTACTCCAGGCGTCCCTCTTTTCCTCTGCCTCTACTCCAGGCGTCCCTCTTTTCCTCTGCCTCTACACCAGGCTGGCTAGCTCAAGCAGTAACCGCGGCTTTGCTCCGAGTGCTGGAACTGAGTGCGATCACACTTGGCGCTCGTACTCACGTGTGTGTTTTGCCTATTCTGACCACCTTGGTTGACATATTTAGTTGAGGCGTTTGTCAAAGCTGAGTGGCTTATTTATTTTTTTAACATTCACAGTTGAACATTTTCACGGTTTACAGTTTAGTTCTTGTGTTTTAGTAATCAGAGTTGAATTTCACGGTTCCAAGTTTAGCTCTTTTTTCGACACTAAAGGTCAATTTTTGCGATTTAGTCTTTTTTTACATCAGAGTCAAATTTTTACGACACACAGTCCAATTCCTTTTCAGATATTTAACTCGAATTTTACGAAACGCTCAATGTAGAAGTGTTTAGTTAAAGTTTTTAGCGACATGCACACCTGTTCCAAAGCTCAAGTGAAAACTTCAGAGTCTAATTTTAGGTACAAGCATTATGCCTAAGCTTGCCATCGACCTAGAGGCAAAAGAACCCACGGTATCTCGTCTGACACATCAGGATTCTCACCACGACGCTCAGAAGGGACTTCGTTCGGTACTCTTTTCATAAGTGGAACTTTCTGTAATGCACCGTGGCTGGCTGAGCTAAGTCAGGAACTGGTTTCTTTCTCTGATTTTAACGATATGTTTTGGCTGCGAATTTTGTGCTTTTCGTAGTGCTTTAAAGCCATCGTAAAAAATTAATTAATCTGTCGTTAATCATAGGTAGAAATTAACAAAATAGGTGAGGTTCAGGCACAAACAGAACATAATGCTATAAATTTCATGCTTGAATGCGACTTGCGTCGCATTCAGGAATATTAGATATTTACAGTGGATGTCATTTGAATAATTTTCTCTTGAAAAAAAAACAAAAGCAGAGGCTGGGATACCTGTCTTATTTCCTCACATCTAATGTTTCAATCGAGTTCGTTATTGTTGTATTAAGAAAGTTAGATTGTTTTTATGCTGATTTATATCACTCATAACTTTTCATTGTTCTTGCGGAGACGTAAATATTTTTGAGTGATGTGTCCAAATATTGGATGTGAATTTTCTGTTTTTTGCTTGATGAGTTGAACTGGAGACTAATGCTGATCAAAATCAGATAGTTTGACGTGATGAGAAATTAATGAATATGAGTTATTTCTTATTCGACTTTAAAAAAATCCTGAGTCCCTTGGTCTTGTTGATTCCATTTGAGTTGTTTAGTCTCAACTTATTCAAACATTACCTGCGTAATTCCTTCAGCTTCACCTCAATCCGCCTTTGACCCTACGTCATCATCAACAACCTATCTTAGAAGGACTTATAAATATCCTCCTAGTTAATTGCTCAGTTGTGCCGACCATGTGAACGTGTATGCGACGCTGTTCACAGTTCATAAAGCGGTTCTCAGTTCATAAAGCGAGGAATCTCAAAATTCCGTGCAGTGGGATAGTTCTGCTCACCAAGTCTGTGCAGTCGTAACGCTGAAATGTTTTAAAAGACTTTCGAGGAAGATTTCCAAATATGGGCAATCGGTGGGGATCTCAAAAAACCCACGCTGCACCGACGGTGAAGGAAAAGGAAAAGGAGAAGGAAAAGGAAGAAAGGGAGAACAAAGTTCGGCCGAGAGGTAAGTGAGGTTATTCTGGAATTTGGTAGAAATTTGTTTCTTTTCTTCCTAAAATTTCCTCAGCCATCTGTTGTTATTTTTCATCGAGTAAAAGCAATTATATCATTTCACAAGCTGCCTCATCGTGTGAAAATTTTCTTATCAATTCCCTCGTAAAGTTTTATACGTAGAAAAGCAACACTTAAAGCTGCGGTGTTCCGTTCGCCTCCGATGAAAGTAGTGTATCCGTAGGTGTCCTAATTTATTTTTCCTTTGAAAACTTGGCAATTGAACCTCAAATTCATCCGTATTCGTTCGTTTTGATGGATTGGTTTAATCATTATAGGGTTTACAGTTTGTTCATTAAATTTTCTACGGCACGGTACAAACTTACTCCTACATACTAGCTAAAAATATCAAGCAGACAAAACATATATACTCGAAACCCCTTCATTGCACATCTACGTCCCACGTTAACGTAAGAATACACATTTCTTAGAACAGCTTTTTTAATACTCCAAGTTTCTTTCTTATTGTATTAGCACAGTTTTTATTGTTGTTCAAGGCTGCAGGTGTTTCTTTCGATTTATTTCTACCTGGATTATATTGATTTTTTTGCGACTGTTTTCTATTTTTTTTCCTTTGTCTTTCTGCTCTACACAAGCCCACCAGCGCCAACCACGCCTGTGATGTGATGCTTTGTGTTTGGTGATTCACTTCTCTGATCCCTGCAGTACTGTCCAATTATGTCTGCTTTTCTATTCTGTAGAAAAACTGCCGGGATTTGAGATTGTTTGATTGTTCGTTTAATTTCTCTTGTCCATGGAAAATGGAGGTCCAGGGTAAATGCGCAAATCCTGAAAGATTTGGTTAAACGATTTCTGTGGTTTTATAAAATAAGAAAACTTCTTCATTAATGTGTTAAATCAGGTATATTGTACAAAGTAGATAATGGGAGTATTATCTATAGCAATTGAGAGTGGGGGTAATATTTTCACTGTGAGATGGTACAAGTATTTTCTTTAATAGTTAGTGGCAGTATTCGTATTCGTGAATAGCAATAGTATTTCTATGGGCAGATGGTGGTAGGATTTCCGTTGAAGACTGTGGCAATAAAACCCATGTGACATGTTTCTCTGAAATCCGCTCTTCTATCGCTAAGCAACTCTGTCGTGTATGGAACAAAACATATCAGATTTGGCTAAATAATTCTAGTACACGGTGGCTAGCAGCACCGCTGGCCCCGCTTACAAGTTACTTCACTCCACCTGATAATGACAAAAATTAATCTCGAGACTCCAGGGCCTCCGCCCTCCTGTACATCAGATACGGTCCAAATTTGGGCCTTGCTGCTCACCAGGGGAATGATCCTCCGTAATGTGAACTTTTCATTTAACTGCGCAGCTCCAACGCTGGAAATGTTAATTCGTGGTCAGAGCTGGATTTCAGTCCGGGAGTAGGATACCATTGCGAATAGCTAATTAGATTCTATTTAATTGGAAATTTGTGAGAAATTGAGTTCAGATGGGACGGTTTTTTATGTGATCTTATGTGCATCATGCTAGTTTTTCTACAGGTCTTCATGTTCATATTTCCTTTTCTTAAGAAAAGACATTCTTCTCATTTAAGTTATTCGCGCACCTACGATAATTTTTTCACTGAATGGTTTTGCGTTCATTTTCATTTGTTCTTAATTCATTTTACTCGATTTCATATTTAATAGTATTTTAACATCAATTATTTAATTTTTTAACTCATTGTCAGGAAAGAAATTTAAATACCGGAATTCATAATCAAATAACATTTGAAATTTAATTGCATTGCATCTGCCTGCGTTTTCTAAACTCAGGAGAAGTTAGTTCCTTCCCCGTCACTGGTCTTGGCACAGATTAGACGTTAGTTTAAGCCTCCCTAACCGCAACGAAGGCGTTCCAAAGAGGCGGTCTTGGCACCGCGCTGCGACTGCGGCGTCTGCAGGTAGGCAGGTACCGGACGGAGCAACTGCGTCTCGCTCTCGTCCTCCGTTCGCTCGAGTCTTCGGATGTTTACAGCCGCCATACCACCTCGGGGCGTACAACGCGCGCTCAGTTTCATTTGCAAACAAACACTAGCGCCATCTGGGGGGTGGACTGCGTCTCTTTTCATCAATGGACCCCGACCAGACTTCCTTCAATGGACACTTCACCTCGACGTTGCCTTTTAATTTGCCTAAATGATGCTGCTATTCTCGTCGACGTATCAGCACGCTAAGGTTGGCTTAATCCTTCCAGTCAGAACGATTTTGTGGGTAAAAAATAGGTCCAGTTTGTCCATTAATCCAGCAACTTATATACCACTAATCATGTTCCTGGTAAGAATGGTTCAATATATGTACCTGTTAAGTTTTATTTCCGTTTGATGTGCAGTGTCATGCGTGCAAGGCAATATTTTGCGCAATCAATCTGCGAATTGGTTGAAGATGTCCAAAACATAGTAGAGGCCGCAAACACGTTCCGTAGTGGGGAAACTACTTTCTTATTCTACACATTTCGTCGCCAAATTCGTCCCTCCCTTTGTTAGGAATGCCATACTGTCTCAAAACACTTTCCAATTCAATTCCCGTTCATCTTCACTTGGGTCCCTTCAGTGATACCAATCATTTCATTTGTGGGAATTCAAATCGATTTTAAGCGACAAAGTTTGTAAACAATTTTCTGATGCATCAAAGCCTGGCATACGTCAGCTGAACTCAAGCCAGATACGCCCAGTGCTCCTCAACAAAAAAACTGTCCGATTACAAGTACCTCGGCCGGAAAGGGCGTCGATTTCAAAACAAGGATTAAGGCTAGGGCGTGGTCAGCGTGCCAGCGGCTGCTAGGAATATCAGAGCTTTAAATCTGAAAGAAGCCTGTGAGATTTAAGTTATTTCAAAGGTTTTTCCAGGACTGTCTTTGAACGCCTCTATAAGACTGTCTCACAAATAAACCTTTTTCTCCTTTCACTACTTATTTCCTTTCGTTTTTTTTCAATTGATACAACTGATATATCTAAGTTCAAGTTCCCTGCTGAAGACTAAGTAGGTTATCTTTTTATTTAAGTAGAATAGTTTTTTAAGGATCATCATCATTTTAGCTCCCAGCCGTGTTTTATCCAGCACTTACAACTTTCGTCTTCAATTTCTATCTTGTATCATAAACTTTTTTAATCTTGCTGTTTCTTACCGCAAGCTGAGGGAACAAATTTTTTCCATAGATTTCTCGTTCCTATAATTACTGTACATACGAAAAGGTTCCTCCCTCCATGGTTTTTTGGGAACACATTTATTGGAGTTAGGGAGGATTAAACTTAACTTACCTAAGTTCCTTAAGTCATTCGCATTTGATTACATTATTTCTTCAAAGTTGTTGTAGCAGTGCACTAATGCACTTGTATTGCATTTAGGATATTGCGGTTCTTGCACTTCATCACACTAATCGCGTTCGTCACCCATTCCTCGTTCGTTTTCTTTCCACACAATTGTTGAATGAAAGTGGCTCCTTAGTTTTACCCAAAATCTCGGTTATCCAACTAGCCCTTCATATGTAGTATATATCCTCCAAGAAAATGAGCATACCCTCCTCAAGGGTATAGAATAGGCAATAAGTTTAGGTTAGATAGGTTTGTCGGATCTTTTCCTGACAAGCCCCACCACTGATATGCAACACATATGTTCAAATTACTCTCTAACGAAATATTAAAACATTCTTTGGTTTGAGAGCAATTTGGGGTCGATAGGTGCATTAATTATTTCGAAAGTTACAAGTGGGTGAACTTATGTGTTGCATTAGTGGCGGGGCTTATCTGGAAAAGATCCGGTTTGTCTTTCCTATATTTTACAGTAGGGATTTGCGCCGCCAAAGTGGTTATTATTATAATGTCAAGTGGATACTGTCAAACTGTCAAGTGGATACTGTTAAACTGTCAAGTGGATACTGTCAAACTGTCAAGTGGATGTTGTTAAACTGTCAAGTGGATGTTGTTAAACTGTCAAGTGGATGTTGTTAAACTGTCAAGTGGATGTTGTTAAACTGTCAAGTGGATACTGTTAAACTGTCAAGTGGATACTGTTAAACTGTCAAGTGGATACTGTTAAACTGTCAAGTGGATACTGTTAAACTGTCAAGTGGATACTGTTAAACTGTCAAGTGGATACTGTTAAACTGTCAAGTGGATGTTGTTAAACTGTCAAGTGGATGTTGTTAAACTGTCAAGTGGATACTGTTAAACTGTCAAGTGGATACTGTTAAACTGTCAAGTGGATACTGTTAAACTGTCAAGTGGATACAGTTAAACTGTCAAGTGGATACAGTTAAACTGTCAAGTGGATACTGTTAAACTGTCAAGTGGATACTGTTAAACTGTCAAGTGGATACTGTTAAACTGTCAAGTGCATGCCGTTAAACTATTCAGTGGATACTATACTTTTATACTGTTAGGTGGAAACTATTTTACTCTTACCTTTTGCGCTTACTTTGCTTCTTTCAACGTTCATACCATCTTCATTCTTCACTATCTCTTCTTTGTCCTTTCATCCTGTTCCTTTCCAACGCGCCGTTTCTATGCGCAATGAATCCTATTTGGGAACACACCTTTTGCATCGATTCCACGTTTTTTACGGTCCTAAATGGTCTTCGTTATCGTTAAATGGTATTCATTCTCTGGAGATCGCCTCTGTTTGCGCTAAGGAGTCTTGAAATATTAAAAAAATAGTATGTTAACCCTTTGAAATTGGTTACTGGAGATCAATATTCCACTCAAATTTGAAGTCAATTGTAATAAGCAATTTTGAAAATAGCAA
This sequence comes from Morinoia aosen, assembly GCA_030386875.1. Taxonomy (NCBI): domain Eukaryota; kingdom Metazoa; phylum Arthropoda; class Malacostraca; order Amphipoda; family Talitridae; genus Morinoia; species Morinoia aosen. The sequence continues at coordinate 15,240,754 of CM059571.1, read as the reverse complement.
ACATTAACTGGATCGTGCTTTTATTCAAGCGTCATTAATTATTTTAACAAACCGAGTTTGTCACTACTGGTCGATCAGCAGCGTTATGAAAATCCCCTCCACGGCCACCGGTGGCGCATGTTGCGGTCAAAGTGTTAATAATTAATGAAAGTAAATTACAGCTTCCTGACGGCACCGATCGCGAGGCTAACTAAGTTCCTGCGGTTATTAATTCGGTATGAAGTATAGGTCTGCATCGTAACTCACAGAGGGAGTGGTCCAACATAATGTGATTTTTGCGTTTGGCCGCGCGTTCCAACGGTGAAATGAAAAAAAATTCATTGTCTGAGTCCAGTGCTTCAGTTGACCCACTATAGCAATGATTCGTTTTTGTTTGTTTCTTTTTGAAAGATGATGCAGAAAATCTGTCACCTCAGGACTGTAGGAATTCGGCATCGGCGCGGTGCATTATATCACAGAGCAAATAAGCGACTCTGGAGCAACATGTGAACGTAAACATCCTTGAGGAACTGGTTAGACAATAGGAATAGTATGGTGTTGATCATGTAGTTCATCGATAGGTTCTTCGGCGCTCAAATTTGTCTGGATGTGGAACGTAACGTTGGAGCAGTCATCCAAAATTTGAAAGCGTCTTCTTTTTCGAACAAGTTATTTTCTATAATTGAACCAATACTTTAAACTTTTTAACGCTTATTCACGCACTTAGATGATTTTGTGGTCAGCAATCCGTGAAGTGCTGGGTATCATGTCGTCTACAGAATCGACTTCGCCGTAGTAAGGAAATAGCTCAACTAATAAAAATTTGAATAAAAAAATGTTTAGGTATGACAGATTAATTGTGTTATGAATAATCTACATTCATTATCAGAAATATTAGAAAGACTCCTACCTGGAAATAATTCGCACTTAATATCTCTCGGCCGCCATACTAGTTTATGTATCTTCTACGCAGCTCAGTGACAGAGCCGTAACACTCTGGGTGAGAAGGTCCGCGGTTCGATCCCACATATGGGCTGTACTTAGCCAGAACAAACAAAACTCCTCTGGTAAAGCAGGGTACCGGAGAAGGTGGGCAGGATGCATTAGAGAGGGAACCTTCCTAATTAGTGAGTTTGCATTTCATTTCTTCCTCCTCTAGTTCAGAGTTGAAAAACTTGAGTAATCGCAAATAAAATGAGATTTTAAAATCAAGTAATTAGTAGCGACATTTCTCTGTTTATATACTAATTATTTCACTGGATGACGGTGACACTCCGGACTCTAAATTAATAATTAAACTTGAATATATTTTAGGTAAGGAATGGCGTTTAATGTGAATAATTCTTCAAGCGCTCTGCATGCAGCGCAAAGTAAGCAATACGGAGCGTCCTCGTGTCCCGTCGTCGTCCGAATGTAGGTTAGTTGAGGCAGCCTGGAACTAAAAGATCATATGCAAGAATTTCCATTCAGCTTTCTCGAGCGCATTGCTGTATGCGCAATTGTTTAGCTTGAATTCATTTAAAGTTGTTCACGATCTGTGAAAAATTAAAATATGCGTTTCTAGGATTGTATTGTTCAAGTCTGGCAATTATCCAGTACAGTTGTACTTTTAAAGTGAATAAAAAAGGCTGGAATTATAAACCTATTAATTAATATGAAAAAATAACTAAAATGTCATTCTTCTGAAGAGGAAAAAAATTAGATGCAAAATCTTTTCAGAAGAGTTTAGCGTGAAATTTACTCAGACTTTCTACCTCAGGTTCAATAAACTCGTATATTCCTTCCAGTATTCACATCCCGCTCACAGCGTTCGAACGCTCTCTAACTTTTGAATTCGATTCCGAATCGAATTTGCTAAATGATTCAATAAATGTTACGCGCGCTGCATGTACGAATTTAATATTTCTCCCGTCAACGCTTTGAGCTCTGAAGAATGTATACATAGGCACTTAAGCGCTGATGCATAAAGACTTGGAGCTCTTCTGTCGAGCCAAAATCTTTCCTCGAAAAAAAGTTCCCTTTTGGACTGTACGTGACGTGCCTGAATATAAAAATACCCTAGCTACACCCCGTGAAACGGCAAAATACATTACAGACACGTGGTGGCTTTTTCTTTTATAATAATGCTGATTATTTTTTAAATATTTTTCGCTGCTTAAGAGATGCCGCCTGCTAATAAGTCGCTTTCTACACGACAATTACTTGACCTTATGTAGCCTAACCATGTCTTCACATTTTAATCTACATGTCTTCTCCGAGACTAAAGTCACGACTAAAACAAAGGTTCACCTGTTTCTGGAAACTTGTTAATACAAATTGTATTACCCCCACCTTTACTATTAAAAAATTGTAAGCCCTCGTACAGTTGGAACAGAATTTAAATTTACCAATTCAGTGGATTCAAGTGCAGAAAAAGAGAAACGCTGCTGGATCGAGTTTAAATCAAAGAAAACAGAGGAACTGTACGTGATAAAGCTCCTATACGTATAGTTGCATTAAGTATTTCCGCTGTAGAACAAGAAACCCGATGCATATTTATTCTCTACTCCATAACAACGTACATCATCGTAGAAGTTACTCGGGCGTAATTATACACGCATGTTCCATATCGATAAATAATTCCTATTCCAAGAGTTAGAATGTTACTGATCGTGATACCAGGTTACTTCTTGTCTTGTTGGCACTGTTCTAAAACCTTGCTATGTAAAACATTTTTATCAAATATCACTACAACTAAATTTTATTATTCTAAGCTCTCATAGAATGGAAGTGTTTGTAATGTAACTTCAAAATAAATATTGCGAGTAATTGTGTAATTAAGTTTTATCGTTTAAAACAATAAACAGCTCATAACTAAAAAAACAAACAAATTTTTTCGGAAAATTTCTTAGGGAAAAAAATGTTTGGCTATTTTCTACTTGATGTGCAATTTAGTACCTCTTGTCCTGAAACACCCTGTATGTACAAATATACATACATGGATGTAGAGTGATTTTAAATTGTCTCTTGGAATTAGTTCCCTGCATTACAATTTCTCCTTTCTTCAAAGAGTGCAACGTTTTATTCTGTTGTGAATGTATTACTTATTCTACTGCAAGGAATTTTCTACGGCAGCCTCCTTTATGGGAGAAAAAACTATTATTTGTTGTTGGAATTGATGCTCCCAGGAAGTAAACGGGAGTTCCCACACGGAAGATTAGGCAGTGTTTTGTTGCAATCGAAAACGTCTCTTTTGCTACAGATTATCTTTTTTGCGGTTCGCTTTAGTGTTCCGTTCAAACATCTATTACTTTTTCCTGTAACTTCTATCATTAGGTTCTTTCGATCTTGCTGCTTTATGTGCTGAGTGAGGGGGACACGCCTTGTGCGTAGATTCTTTGTTCCCTTCATTCCATACACAATGCTACCTACCTCTTTTCTCTTCTGAAAACACCTTTGTTGTTGTTAGAGTGACTGAAATAACTTATAAGCTAAGCTGCTACAGTAACGTTAGAGTGCTTCTATGAAGTAATTGCTTTGTACATTTCAAATGTAGAAAATTACAAATTAGTGTATTCTAAGGTTTGCGCCAAATAAGTGTATTCTATGGTTGATACAAAAATCATCTAATGTAAGTTTTACGAAAAATTAGCCTATTCTGAGTTTTATGAAAAATTAGCCTATTCTGAGGTTAACGCAAAATAATAAACTTGTGCTGCAAGTGTGGAAAAGCAACAGCAAATTATTAAATTCGAGAACGTAAAATAGCAAAAATGAACAGATAAATTTTAACGGCATTTATTAAATTTAAATATTTCATTACGGAAACAAAACCGTGCTTTGTATATGAAAGTTGAAAGCATTATGGACTTTTTAAAACGAAAACGAAACGAAAACCCCGTTCTAAATTACATCGAATTTACGAGGTATTTTCTGTTATCAATTTCTTTCACGTGAATAGGAACGTATATACCGATAAGATACAGCTCTACAAACATATCTTTCCGCGTAGGCTCATAAATCGTTTTCCAATAGTAGCTACTTCAAATTTATAAATATTTAATTCTAGACTGTTACAGGTGACTTTGAGTTACATTGCGTTCTTTTTCCAAACAAAATGTGCGGGAAAACTTGCTTGTTTTTCATGTGAACTTCGAGCCTAGTAGAGCCAGATTTGCCTTTTTTTTCATTGTTTTCAGAGCTATTGGCCCCGGCATACGGATGTCTTTCCGTATACTGTAGATTTCTTAAAGTTGATTCCGTATTCCGTACTGTTAGCATAGAGTCAGTCAATAGTATTTCTCTGGAGCCGAGATAGCGCTGATTTACTTTCTTTCTAGTGTATTTCTGTCTCGGCATAAACAGATCCACCCTACATTCCTTTGTCTGGCTCATCGTAGCTATCGCTTGCATTGTATCGACTTTCCTGTTCCCTCCAGGTGTGTAAACCGATAAAAATATTTTCCTCTTCATTTTCTGTGTATTGTCTGCGCACATCGGTAGCCTAGCTAATTTATTTACGTTCCAGAATATGAAAGTCATCGTAATATTCTCGTCTCTCATGATACATGTCAACCAACCGAATCCTTTTCTCCCTTCTCAATAGCGGAGACGTAAAAATATACTTGTGTTTTTTCTCGTGTTTTCTTTCAGCACTATAGAACCTGCAGTGTCATGGCGCCTTCATCGCTCGCTCAAGTGTGTTGCTCGAATGGCAGGTCGCTGTTCGAGCCGTGATTGTTTCTAGAAAGTTTCTCTGTATTTCTTAACTGGACATGAATCGGTATTGTTCGATTTTTGCGCCTGTAATTCGTCTTCATTCTTTTTGTGGACACGTGGAAGAAAACTTGCGCGTGACGCCCTTGAGGTTCTGGCTCGCAATTCAAATCTTGGTTCCTCAGTCATTTCAGTGCTAAATTGCCAGTTTGAAAGATGATTTTTTTTCAAGAATTTTTTGCGTATTGTTGCAGACAGACCGCGGCGATAAGCTGTCGCCGTCGGCCCATTAGCTCAGCTCTAAAGATCTGCGATATGTGGTTTTTGCAGAATTGCCTTGTTGCCTCAGTATTATGGATACGGGGAGCAATTTAGCACTGGTCCGAGTTGACCGGGGCTGCCAATCTCCGTCAAACTCTGAGCGGTTGAATGACAAGTGATTCGAAGGATTCGTTTACGGTTTTCAGCGTATTATAATTATTAAACGATGTCGCATGAAGTTTGACAAGCTTCATTTGAAGTACCTAGTAAGGAATTCTTGCTGCGCATTAATAATTGCATCTCACAGTCAACGTTACAACATAAGCAAAAATTCTGTTTTTCTTCAAAATTTTTTCTTCCCACGACATTCCGCTAGAAACTTTGATTTTGCGTAGAATCTCTCTAGATACTTTATGGTTTCTTCAATATTTCTACAGCTACCAATGGTGTGCTGCTTCCATTGTGGAGTTTGTGTGAGTTTTGCGTATTTGGACCTAGGTCACTGAACAGCCTGCAGAACTTCATTGTAATCGCAGAATGAACTAGCATTGGACATTAATCATATCGAAAGGTCTTTTTCCGATCAGTTGGATTGAATAACTCTACCTGAACTGGTGCATTTTTTATTATTCCCAATTTAAAGCTGTCCTCTTTGGTGGTAGTGATAGAGCTCGAAGTTTCGTATTTTTTTTTTTAGCTCAATGGTCGTAAAAAAACTGGAACAGCAATGGGAGCTTCTTCGCTCTGAGATTATATAGTTCAGTGGTTCTTAACCTTGTTGGAGGTACTGAACCCTACAAGTTCCATACGTGCATTAATCGAACCCTTCGTAGTCGGAAAAAAAAATGTGTTCTTTTCCTCAAATTCAAAACATACTGTATGTATAGAACTACGTACTGTATTTGTGCACAAGCTTTACCATGCCGAATCCCTGAAATTGACTCACCGAACCCCTAAGGCTCGGTCGAACCCAGGTTAAGATCCACTGATACAGCGTATCATTCAAATCGTTGACCTATGAAGACTCCTACATCACAGAGAAATTAAGTTCTGTGTAACGTATTTTGTAGACGAGAAGACTTGCGCGAACCTTTGCCTTAGTCGAAGCGGCTCTTTAGCATGTCACCAGGCAGAGCTAGAAATCTCTCCACTACCTTGATTTTCACGATGAAATGCCTCATAATGTTTGTAGATTTATATAACCATGGAGTCCGTTTTGTGTCCATTTATTAGCAGCTAGAAGTTGTTCCATTGTACTTGGTATAGAACTCGGCGGAGTCACCTAGCCCAGGTGGAGAATCTGGTGGAGTCACCTAGCCCAGGTGGAGAATCTGGTGGAGTCACCTAGCCCAGGTGGAGAATCTGGTGGAGTCACCTAGCCCAGGTGGAGAATCCGGCGGAGTTACCTAGCCCAGGTGGAGAACCCGGCGGAGTCACTTAGCCCAGGTGGAGAACTCGGCGGAGTCACCTAGCCCAGGTGAAGAACTCGGCGGAGTCACCTAGCCCAGGTGAAGAACTCGGCGGAGTCACCTAGCCCAGGTGGAGAACTCGGCGGAGTCACCTAGCCCAGGTGGAGAACTCGGCGGAGTCACCTAGCCCAGGTGGAGAACTCGGCGGAGTCACCTAGCCCAGGTGGAGAACTCGGCGGAGTCACCTAGCCCAGGTGGAGAACTCGGCGGAGTCACCTAGCCCAGGTGGAGAACTCGGCGGAGTCACCTAGCCCAGGTGGAGAACTCGGCGGAGTCACCTAGCCCAGGTGGAGAACTCGGCGGAGTCACCTAGCCCAGGTGGAGAACTCGGCGGAGTCACCTAGCCCAGGTGGAGAACTCGGCGGAGTCACCTAGCCCAGGTGGAGAACTCGGCGGAGTCACCTAGCCCAGGTGGAGAACTCGGCGGAGTCACCTAGCCCAGGTGGAGAACTCGGCGGAGTCACCTAGCCCAGGTGGAGAACTCGGCGGAGTCACCTAGCCCAGGTGGAGAACTCGGCGGAGTCACCTAGCCCAGGTGGAGAACTCGGCGGAGTCACCTAGCCCAGGTGGAGAACTCGGCGGAGTCACCTAGCCCAGGTGGAGAACTCGGCGGAGTCACCTAGCCCAGGTGGAGAACTCGGCGGAGTCACCTAGCCCAGGTGGAGAACTCTGTGGAGTCCCAGCCCTGACCTAATCAAACAGCGGTCGACGTAGAGTAGATAAGGGCTGTCGAAGTCGGTAATTTTTTCATATCAACGATGCATCAATCGCAATATAGCCTTTGTGTAATTCAAGTGCGACTAATGCAATGACCGATCGTAGTCGCGCTCGAAGTTTTGTGGATACGTAAGTAGGTTTAAGTATATTCGCTGCTCACGGTCGGTGAACAAATCCCTCTCCTTGAAAAGATTCACGGTACTTTCGGCTCTTTTCATATGGACTCATATTTGCTGCTATGATTAGTGTTGGAATGTTATCAGTCATGGCTAAGCAATTTTTATGACCGTAGTAGCTATGGTATGCAAAGGAGCGTTTTTCCACATACGCTTCTGAATTTATTAAGCAGAATTTATTCAATTCTTGTACACATACATTCGCACAATAGTTCAGCTACGAATGCTGTCGCTCGTATACAATGGATGCACGTGAGTGAAAAGGAAATGAAGAAATCGAAATAGATAAACTAAAAATGAATTCATGGCTTTTATAGCACAGTGCCTCTATAGTTTTTTGCCGTTAGAAAGTACGCTGATAAATGAAACAAAAACTGGAGCAAAAAACCTCAAGTAGGTGTACGGTTGGAATTCCTAAGCTTCCATGGAATATTCGATATTTATTTCGATAAAATGTAGCTTTTTTGTCTCAACGACGCGAAGTTCTGTTATTTGCTAGGAGTGAAATCCAGTTTCGATGGATCTATCAGTTCCCAAAATGTGTTGTCAGGGAGTCTTTGACTTAGATGGATCGAGTAAGAGAAGCTGGGGGTTTTAAGACTCAGAAACTGCATCTTATTAGACCATGTCAGAAAACCTCATTTTGCCGGCGAGTCATGCAGCCCTTCAATTTCATTTTCTTATTCCTTCCTTTTTAAATATTTAACGATTCCATTGTTTAAAGTAACTAACCGAACTCGGAATTTAAGAAAGCCGTTTCATTTTTATCCCTTTATGGAGAGCGTCGTGGTCGTGGTCGAGAACTAATAACTTAGAGCATTTGCTCTGCCGACCGCCATTGTATTAGCGTCAGGTCATGTGAAAGCGGTGCCTTTCATGCTTATCTCTGAAGTGCTGCTGATGCTGTACGAGAGTGTGTTAGTGGCCCAGCTCCTTATTTGAAGGAGTATGCAATCGGTAACCAAAACGCACGTATTGTTGTAAGGTCAAGCACTCTGTATGTTGGTAAGGTTATGTGCACCTTTAGAATTATTTCGTGACCGTCCCCTTCCTTGTCTTTGGTCGGATAGAGAATTAAATTTTTCTAGTCCTCAAACCTGTACCTTCCTGAATATTAAAACGTCTCCCCCTAAACTCCCTGACCAAATGTCGGAAATTTTATTTACCCGAAACTTAATAATAAGATATGGCTTCATCTCTGAGTTTCTTTTTTATTTGCGGATTATGGGTGAAAGGTAAGCACCACCACTTGTATTTATCGTTGTGTCTTAAGGAAAGCAATTTACGGCGCGCCGTGCACCGACCAGGGTCTAGGGTTCAATGGGTTAAAATAATAAAATCAAAGAATGAGCGTACTGAGGATTACGAGTATTTTAAACTTGTTACAAGTCATGCTTTTCATCTGCTGTGGATGGAGACTATCGCTAATAAGTTACTTCTTGAGAGTTGAGTTTATAATTTTCATGAGCTTAATTATTTAGCATCCTCGGCAAATTAATCCTATGAGCCGTGTCCGCATAATCCTCTTAGACAAATTTGCAATCGGATACATTTTTTGTTTCAAAGATGAACTACCCTATGACCTGCGATCGTCTTTTATACATTAATTTAGTTTTATAGTATGTTGGATCAACCAACCGAGCATTATTGATGAGAATCGCCGAGTGAGCGGGTGAGCGTAATCGTAGTCGCGCTTCGGGAGCATTCTCCCATACCAACATAAGACACTTCGTTAGGGTGGTTCAATATGAGCACCTTATCAATACCAATCAATTTACGATTGTTTTGAATATACTTTGCATTCGTCATATCTACGATTTAAGAATCACTTTACATTGTACGTACGCAAAATGAAACCTCAGGAAGATATGCAGAATCCTTACGCCGTAAAAATGACACAGACACCCTAGAGCAATATTCACATAAATTTTTTATTCCCAATTTTTTCAATTTTATAGCAGTTTTTATGTGGGCAAAACTTTCTTAGTGGTTTTCTTAGCGAGGTTGTATTTTAGCTATTAATCCGCTCTCGTGAGCGTTCCTTATATATTAGTTATAGCCCTATTTTTCCGCTTTAGCCCACACTTAACTTATTTAGCTGAGTTAATATCTATAAGTATTTCTATGTGTTTATATTACACCATTATTTTAGTCTAATTTTTGTCCAATTTAAAAACTCTAAAGGCAATCAGGCAAATCTATCTCTATTTTTTTTATGAGGAAGTAAGGCTTGAAACGTATTATAACAATTTTCTAAATATCTTTGTTATAACATTCGTCGTTAAATTACTTTACGAAAAAGTTATTATTAAATTATTTTTTCTATATGCTAAATTTTTCATTGAATCTTTTTACCCCATCCTTTTTTCTTCAGAATTGATGTCGGTAAAGCGCTTAAAATTTATCTACATTAATTTGGTACGACAGCGATTATTTTTCCCAATTTATTTCACTTCTACATCGATAATCCGTCTAAATTATGCTGGACTGTTTATTCTTTGCGGATAGTATCAGAGACCATTTATTTTCGTTTAAGCAATGTACGCTTAGTAATTACAAGTTTTATGCTTGTTTCCCTGCTCGACCTGGTGCTCTCGTAATTACACCTGGGTTAGTGATGACCAGCAGTTTCTCCTTAAAATGTTCATTTTGTTGGCGATATTTTTTTTGTACTGGGTAATTTCACCGTTGCCTGCAGCATTGATGATTAGATGGTCAGGGAATGATTTCGTAATTGATGGCTGTAAATGTTTTTATTTCGTTGTCTTCTGAAATCCAGTCGATCAGGGGCAAAATATCTCTTTACATGCCTGAATGACATTCTTAGTTCCTTCTTAAAGATTGAATACCTAACAACTGCATGCTATGCATGGAAACTTGTCCGCGTAAGATATTACTCAATTCAGTTACTAAATTCCAAATCTATGTTTAAATACTGAGCTCACCGTGTGAAATGGCTCCGCGTTTTTTATTGCGATCTGCTGCGGGTTCATGTTGGAGTAAGAGATGCTTTATTTTCCATTTCCAACTCATAAATGGGGAGTGGATCGCTTCCCAATCAAATAGAGTCGTTTTCCGAAACCGCATATTCCAGAAATTGACTTCGTCACAGCAGCACAGCTGGCTGTGACGACCTGGTGATAAAGTTCGTCTCTCAAGTGTTGCTCTAAAAAAAATTGCTGACTCAATTTCTACTTGAAATAATAATAAAGATAACCTCTTGGGACGTCTTGTTCCTTTTCTCAGTTATGAAGATACTTCAATTAATTTCTTTTTAGTTGAAACCTTATATTTCTGAACTAGTTCATAAGCTGCATGTATTTTACTGTTATTGAATCCGACTATGAGTAGTGTTACTTCCTAATTTGCGTCACCGAAACTGTTTCATAAAGTTCTCAGATACTACCTGAATAAAGCTGTGTACACGCGTAATCATTCAAAGTCGCGAATTCAAGTGATCGCGCGGTTTCCTCCAGCTCTAGAACAGAACAATGTCCTTATCTTCCCATAGTCGTACTGCTCCTTCATCCAGTGATCTCATTTGTCTGGCTTCGACAGTTGTCTCATTTATTGCATTCATTAATTGTTTACATGATTAGTCAGCTCGCTTCTGGGTTGCTATTCATTTGGCTAATTCAGTACTAGCACAAGCGCTTTGCATCCCTCATCCTGTCAAGGCCTGGCAGCTCCACTTCTTGCCTTTGTTTGTCAAGCTCTTCCTGGCAGTAGAGGGCGCTCCTGCGCCAACCACCAGCAAACCTTGCAGGGTCACACTTGAATTCTCGTGTTTTTCTTTCATTCAAAGTTGTAGTTTCAACTTGCTGCACAGCTTGTACGGCGTACAGCTTTGCAGCCTACTTGCCTCCCTTCCAACTGTATTTGTCTGCACTGCGGGGTGATTGACGGCATGTGTTGCTTTCCGTAGAAGACTTTCTCCTATACTGCTCAAACACGCGTTACAAACGTCATTCACAACTCCGTTGGAGTAACTTTTTTACGTCTGTTCCTTGATTTTAGTTTCGCGGTAAAATTTGAGCGTCGGTATTATTCGTGAATTTTTTTACGTAATTGTGCACGTAAATTTTGCTTGTGTTCAAGATATTGATTTCTATGAAGCATCTTCTTAGTGAAGTGAAATCATTCATAGGCCGTTGTGTTTTTCCACTTGAAAGAAATCAGAACAAATAGTTTTTACGACACTGCTGTTCAGCATTCTTCATTTTTATGTCATTTTATAATACGTTTAATTTTCAGGAATTGTCTTTCGTAATTATGAATTGATTCACGCCGTCTCTCACACACAATGAAACCCATTTGCAAATTTAGGATGCGGGAGGAATTATGTAAAGTCTTTGTTACGTTTCAATTCATTGGCAAACTTGTGATGAGCTTAACTCCACTGGATGATATCATTCTGCTTGTGATCTCTCTTTTCTTGTGATCGTGCCATGAGAACATTCATCGTATCTGAGCACAAAATTATCATTCTCTTACATTAAGCAATAACCTCGTACTCAACAAACGTATTTAATTCTCAAAAGGCTTTGATTTAATATTAGTTTTCGACATTATTCTCATGCATGTGTAAAAAAAATGCTGCAATAAATACTTGCTCGGTTGTTTAGAGTCAACAGAATCATACAATGAGGTTTGTGACCTTCACATAAGCGAGAGACTTGTTAAAATATCCAAGGTTGAACTATTCGAAATCGTTTCGGTTTATTGTGAAAACTTGAAAGTGGATTTGCTCTAATTGTCTGGTGTACTCTCATGGCTGGAAACGATGCGGTTACTTTTCAAATTAGCTAAAGTTCTGTTCTGAAGAAAAATTACATTTTTTTCAACTTTTAAATGTCTATCTTTGTGCATGTCCGATTCCTGAGCATTTCTGTTTGGATAACTTTCGACTGATTTTTAATTCTTATAAAAAATTACAATGGTTAATGAAAGAATTTTACTATCATTTTATAGTGATCGGGTTGCCAGTTACAAGGCAAGACTTGATCGGCGAGACAAAGTAATCAAGTAAACAAGCAAGCATGCCATCAGCCAAAAAACTACTAAATATAAAAACGAATATAACCATAGGAGAGGGCGCAGAGTTGAAGATATTTGCTAGGCTGTTCAGGATTTCTATTTCTGTGCATTTTATAATTTTTTATTCAGAGCTCAGTGATATTGATCAAGCTACTGCGTTTGAACTGAACGCGTCATTCTTTCCTGGAATTTAGTTCCTCTGCATATTTTTGTTTTAGCTTTTAATCGTTCTGATATAAAATTGAGAGATACCGGCATGTGATAGTTCGCATCGATATGTTTACTTTTGTGTACCTATGCCGTTAAATCCGAATATAATTTTTTTGGAATATTGTATCACTTTCTGAGATGCTTTTTAGCTGTAGTTGGGATAGGATACTACGATGGATTATTACCGAAACACATTAATAACAATTAAACTAGAGCACTTGTGACTGATGGCAACCTTTTTGGAATATTTCCTTTCCGTTCTTTAATTCGGGCATCGTGTATTCAATTCACTTCCTATTAGGTTGCACTAATATCTTAAAGGGCTGAAATGCTTCATAGGTAGTAATGCACAAATGCCTTGTGCTCGAAACAAGTCCTGCATTGCCGGCCGGCTGTGTTAGTAGATTTCAGAGCTTCATCACAATTGCTTTTGTGTGCGTCTCATGTAGAGCTGAAGCACCGCAATTTGCCCTTTGATTTAGAGGGAGACCGCGACCCCGAGACGGCTAATCATGTGCGCCTGTTTTAGCACGGGACGCTCCTGCAAAGAACGCTCTTTTCGATGGCCAGTCCTTCAGTTGTCCGAGTAAACATTTATGACCCTAGAGTTCGCTTCGGTCTTCAGAGGCTGTTGGGCATACCTCATCTGCCAGACTTCAAGCGACTTCACCCGGTGTTGGGTCTGAAAGTTTTCCACCATCTGCCACACTCATGAGGTATCTCCAACTTTCCAGACTCAGGATGTATCCCAACTTTTCAGACTCAGGAGGTATCTCCAACTTTCCAGACTCAGGAGGTATCTCCAACTTTCCAGACTCAGGAGGTATCTCCAACTTTCCAGACTCAGGAAGTATCTCCAACTTTCCAGACTCAGGAGGTATCTCCAACTTTCCAGACTCAGGATGTATCCCAACTTTTCAGACTCAGGAGGTATCTCCAAATTTCCAGACTCAGGATGTATTCCAACATTCTAGAATCAGTTGATATATATCACCTTCCCCACTTGGAAGGTTTCCACCACCTAATACGCTTGATAGATATCCCCCACTCGTTAAACCCGAAGAGTACCTCGTGCCTGCTAAATTTAAAATATTTTATCGAAAACTTCTAGGTGTTTTTGAGCAGAAAATTGCGATTTATCCGCCGTAAATATCCTCTGGCATGCATAGCATCTCACCGCATCGAAACGCAACCATGTAATTTTTGCCGATATGCACCGACCCTGATAGGTCGCCCTGCAAACTATTTTTATGTTTTTGTTGGGTCTAAAACTCGAAACAGAGTTTAGAGCTGTATTTTTGAAGCATGAAATGAATGCAAGAAAACACAAGGAAACCAAAATTTTCAAAGTAGAATTATAAGACTGCGTCTCGTTGATGGAGATATTGGTTTTGAGATTTTCATTCTCTGTTTTTGTGCTTTGGACGATACTGACTTGCTAGTGGTCAAGCTAGACGGTTTTTCTAGCATTGGACTTGAATGTTATGTCATTGAAACTAAAACCCTCAAATTTATTGATACTAACATTTGTGACGACATTTTCAGTATATAATTAATATGGGCAAAAACGCTCTTTCGAATATTTTCCCTCACAAGTGATATTCAAATTTCCGCCAATGTAGTAACTTCATCCAGGTGCGCAAATAAAACTAGTTTTAATTTGTCAGCTTTTAATTTTACCATGTCACTTTTAATGCGCGGTCTATTTCTAGTGCAAGTTCTGGTGAACTGTCGTTACTTCAATTAAACAAGCTCCATTAAAATGCTGATAACTACTGAAAATTGTAATGACCGCTTTACGAATATAGTAACTCCGGTGAACAGTTTCGAGAGGAAATTCATTCAGCATTTCGTAAAAATAACTTTCACATTTGAATGTACATCAAATTTCAAAGGCGGGGGTCCAAATCAGTGGGTCATATTCAACCGAATTTTCTGTCCTATCGTTGCCTTTTCCCTGATCAGTGAAGCATTCGTACATAGCTTTCTGATGCTAGAGTGAGTGGGACATCGATTATCATTGGAAGACTGCCACCTGCACGATCAGCAGCCGTCATGTTCAGTGTTCGGTGGGTGGAACTCACGTACTGCGATGAGCAATGCGCACGACTAAAGTAATAAATTAGAAGAAAGTGCTTGTTTGTCAGTCGCTGGTATATGAAATGAGAAAAATAGCGGTTGTACGTACAGTTGCTAATACAGCGATTTCGTTTTGTAACTTAATGAATCGGCAACAATTCTCTTTAATAAGTAACTGAAGAAGTTAAAGTAAGATGAAGTAAAACGCTAATGAATGTAGATTCCAATGATAGGAAATTAGATAATGAGCGATAATTGCTCATAATACATTCTGCCATCCAATAATCTCTCAACCACAAACATTATTGAGTAATCTAACTCATTTTTAAAAACTTTCCAATGGTCCCTTCAAGAAACCGACTGGAACTTAATGATAGAATCATCACATGACTTTTCACAGGGGTCCATCGTACGTAATATATCAATCGATTGATTAAGAGCGGATCAAAAACATTCCACTGCACAGGACTATAGGGACTTGTATTGACACCATCGATTATTGGTGCCAGTATTAACTTCCTCGCGCTTGGCACTCCAATTCATTATTACTCTTGTGTGAAATACGAAATCAAAATAAGAAATGATCTCGCTCGCTTCCCAAGGATATTTTTATTCGATGGAGATCCATCAAATGCGTTCTTTGAGCAAGCATAAACATTCATAAGATCCGTGAGGGTTTACACTGAATTCACTTTTGTCTACAACTAGAATGACATCTGTAGTTCATGTGGGTTCCTGAAGAGTTCTGTACAGCCAAAATTAAGACTCTTATAGAGGAATACATACTCGAGCGGTTACTTCAGAAGAATTCCCGACATCTATCGCGGTACTATTCTTTGACCTGCCCCGAGAAAGGAGTTATCGGAGTTGGGGTATTAGCATACGCCAACAGCTGCAGTCTCTCCCTACTGCCTTCTTCATGAGCTCATCTGTCTTCTGGCACTCGAAAATACGGACTCGCGTTGCTAACCCGAGTTTTACAAATGACCTTTGGCGGTCTGGCGCGGCCTTATGCTGGGTTTCTTGCGCTGTCGCTGCAGGAGCTCCTGCAGAGCGCAGTGTAGAGGTGCCGCTGCCATAATGGAAACCATTGGCAGAAGAAAGGGATTCTTTTCACTTACGTTTTGGACTCGAGCGACCGGTGTTGGCATCACAGGTCATGTTGAGGGTTTGTGTTGTGTTACGGCATGTTCGAACGTGTAGTACTCGTCAGAGGGATACAATTATTGGGTTTATGGGAATTAGCAGCACTCCCCTGGGGAATATGCAAGGTCCCGAGCTGAAGTTTAGGTGTACTTTATTTTTATCGAAATGTAATTGATTTTTAAGCTGTCACGGACCCTCTTTTTTCGGTTGACTTTTTGTCTTTTTTCAGCTCCCATTATTTTCGTCAACATTTATTTTCTTTCATGAACTTCTTTCTATCCTGCCATTTCTGTGTAATGGGTGTTGGGACACGCCCTGGGCGTTGGTCCTCCAGTTCTCTAAGTTTCGTACCGAGTGGTGCCTTCTTCTTTCCTCTTTGGAACACCTTTGTTGTGGGCAGGGTCGCTCAAACTAACTCGTAATCTAATCTAATAGAACTTCATAAGCGTATGTGCTATGTACGTTAGATTTTTTGCATTTTTCACAATTCACTAGCACAGTTAATTTATTGCCCTGTAGTTCTGAGCATTGAACATTTTGATAACTCTAACAATGATTGCGTTTTTATTTTATCTCGGAGAAATCTAGTTTGACTGCATGGCTCACGTCAAGTGATGTTGCAGGATGCAACGTGCCTCTGCGTACTCAGCCTTGTACGTGCTATAGCTCAAAAAAATTCATTTGATCTTTGTAATGTTTATTACGTAATGCATGAGTGTAGTGTAAAAGTTGCAGTATCATTTTACCATCCGGTTATCGTGAAAATAGTCGATAATCTAAAAAAATTTTCGAGGACTTGAATTTTTTCATTGCTGAACGTGCAAGCAATTTTGCCGTACAATTTTCTCTATACTTCAAGTCTCGTTTGCGTGCGCCCTAGTACAGGCTTCATGTGTATATTTTGTCGTATGGTGTAATGTCAATACAGCTCCCATCAAGGATACAACCATTATATCTATGGGAATTAGCGCTCCCAGGGGGAATATGTGAGGGCCCGAGCTAAAGGTTAGGTAAACTTTTCGTTTTTTGTTACGGGCCCTCTTTTGTCGTTTCACTGCTGTGCTTTTTCAGCACCTACTACTTTCTTCTTCAACTTTTATTTTGTTTCGTAAACTTTTTTCTTAGCTTACTGTTTCTATGCACTATGTGTTTAGATCCCTCATTCCCCTAGCTCCATACTATATAATTGGTGCTTTCCTCCTTCTTCTCTTTGGAACGCCTTTGTTGCGATCAGTGAAGCTAGAACTAACATCTAATTTAATATCAATTCGGAACTCAACATTTCCGACCGTAATTGAATTGTCCACTGCGAATCTTTATTCTACTGAGTATGTTGCATCAGCGACGATTGTTTTGCTACAAATCATGTAAGATTTCAGTTCATGCAAACGTATCTGAACAGCTGAAGCAGACGTATCTGCTTATATTTTTAGCATTTTAACAGTATAAAGGCTTTCTTCATCGCAGTCCTACTACGCTATCCCACTTTTAGAGAATTTATTTGTGAGGAAAGTGTCATTTCTTTGCTCTTTCGATAAGGTTAAGTTTGAGGTGCAGCTTCAGGTTTTTTATGGACATTCCATGATGCTGGGCCCTCACCCTGCCTAGTATTGCTTCTCAAGCTTTTTGTCCATTCACGCTTGGAATCCTGTACTGTTTTGCACCTATGACAGGCAGGAAAGGTCAACACGAATGATTTGAACTAACTGTAAAGGTCAAATTGATCAAAAGTCCCGACCAGTGAAAATGTTTAACCCTCTCTGTCTGTCGTGTTTTGCTATTTCTTTCAAATGACGCTAACTTTGCTAGTTCCTCTGATCGCGCGTTTTTTTGGGTACAAACTCATTCATGGGCGCATTTACCTAATTTGGGTTTTATGAGATCATTAATATGTGTTACTGCTCTGAGCGCTCAATAATGTCTAACTTTTGAGAGTAAATTCCGTCTCACGATGTCCAGAAAAACCTTCCATTCAGCGAATTGTTGCGTTTGAAACATGCCATCACTCCTCTGTTAATTGTAGTTGCACTGGCTGTTTTCCGTCGTAAAATTTGAATAACGGTTTGATCTGAAAAGATTTCATCGATAAGGATTTACTTCCCTAGATGCTGGTTTCATATTTCATAGATCATTTTGCAAGAATGTCTGCCCTTGTACCTTGAGATCGGAGCTAAGAAATAATGCAAGACTTGTGGTCAGAAAACATCGATAGTAACCAAGCTAACCTTTTCTGGCGTTCGAGTTGGGATGATGATCTTCGTGTAGTATTGAGACGCAGGGAGAGTCATTTCTGAACATCTCAACAGCAGAAGCTCAAACATCTTGGAACGCATTTAGAAATTTGATTGTCATCTCACTGCGAAGCCATCGCTTGTTGTGAGCACTAGACAAGGCGTTGATCTTTCAAAGTCAACGAGTAGTTTTAGTTATACTATTTCTAATAATTGTTGTTGAACATTCTCGTAGGATTTCTGGCACAGTTTCCACAATTTTCTCCCCTCAGGACAAATACAACTATTGTATCTAAGGGAATTAGAGCTCCCAATGGAAGTATGTGAGTTTCCGCGCTATAAGGTTAACTGGGTCTTCTTTTTCTGTAAATAGAATAGTTTTTTTGTTTGTTTTGTTACCAACCTTCTTTTTCGGTTCACTGCTGTCCTTTTTTCAGCAACTACTCCTTTCTTTTTCAACTTTCATCTTGTTTCGCATACTGTACTTCTTTCCCAATATCTGTTTTTGTGCGCTTTGAGCCTAGATTCCACGTTCCCTGAAGTCCATACTAAATGGTACCTTCCTCTGTTTCGAACGCCTTTGTTGTGGTTAGGGAGGCTTAACACTTTGACTGCGGCATGTAAAACTGAAGTTTAACAATCAATCCAAATTTGCAGTCATCTGTAGAAAGCAATGTTGAAAATAGCAAACATTAACTGGATTGTGCCTTCATTTAGCTTTGATTAAGTATTTATGACAACTGAGTTTGTGACTACTGGTCGGTCAGCAGCATTATGAAAATTCCCTCTGTGTACCACCGGTGGCGCACGTCATAGTCAAAGTGTTAAATCTGCTTGTCTAGACTAATCCACATTTTTCTGAATATGATGTTCAATTATTTTGCTTTTAATGATTCTGTAGTATCGCATATTACTACTTACACAAAATTCAAACGTATTACGTAACATTAAGCTCAAATTTATTTTAATCTTGACTCTAGTCTTGTAAATCAAATACCTATTCAACAAAATTAGCACTAGCTACGATGAGCGTCACCGGTGTGCTCGGAAGGAATGTTCATAATGCTGCAGGCCGACCGGTACTCACTAACTCAATTTTCATAAATACTTCATTGAAGCTAAATTAAAGCACGATCCAGTTAATGTTTGCTATTTTCAAAATTGCATACTACAATTTACTTTGAATTTTGAGTTGAATGTTGAACTTCAGTTTAACCCATCGCAATCAACGCGTAAACCCGAACAGACCGAAGTTATCCAAAGCCATAATTGTCCAACTTTGCTTAACCTCTGCGGATCTGCTCTGTTTGCACACTGAAATATCGAATAATAAATATGGCGCAACGCCTGAGAGATAAATTTTGGCTTTGCATTTTAGATGCACTTAACGCGATGACCCTACACCAGAATTTATAATTCTATTGTAATCTGCAAAAATAATAGAGGGGAAACTGTTGCGGAAGCAAAACTTTTAATACAGTGAAGCGGTTTCTTTCAGTGTCGATTACTTACACTGGAGTTATCGTAAATATAATGAACTCTGTTTAATAATCTCTGGCAAATTGCTCATGCGCTACTGCATTGGTGTTTTGAGTATCATTTCATTTTTTGGATGTATTTGGATTAATTATTAGCGTCGTTCAAAATGCTATCTTCCCTTTGGTGAATTTTCAAGCGTGCTGCGTAATCATTGTTCATTGGTGCGAACGTTTCACCCGAGTGCGGTTTAAATACTAAATATCAATGAAAAACTATTGAGAGCACTGCGTGCTCGGACTCGGAGAAAAAGCGTGAATTTTTGTCGACTGTCTATCATGGTACCACATTTTTCAAATAACTGACAATTGATTGCGAATGAATGGAAGAATCTCCTATAAGTTGATCGCGGTAGCGAAAAATGTCGAATCCCTTCTACCAACACTACTGTTACATTATCCCCCTGCTGCTAAGCATTTCACATTGAATAGCGTTTCCATTTTCTGTTCTATTCTCACCAAGTATCGTTCAGAACTGGCTTACAAGCTCAATGATAACGTTTTGAAGCAGGTTGCCTAATGAATTCTTTTCTGAGCGTGCTATCACACGCAGCATGGCATTCCTTTTCTCCAATTCTAAAAACGTCGATAATTTCGGAGCTCCGTTTCCAGACGGTATCACAAGCATCAAATTTAAAAAACCTCCAAATGTTTTAACATTTTTCGCTCGGTTGCAGCACACAACTACCCATATTCATGCGAATGGGGACTCTCGTTTGCCTCGCATACAGTACGACGCTGTACTCACAGAAGGACTGTACTCGAGCGCAAGAAAGGCCGGGTGGGCGTCGTCTCCTTAGCGAGCGTCGGAGCGGTCGCGGGCTGCAGAAACCGGACTCCTGCATGGTGCTGCACGTCGGGGCGGTGTTGCACTGCCTGGTTTTGTACTGCCTGGTGTTGTACTGCCTGGTGTTGTACTGCCTGGTGTTGTACTGCCTGGTGTTGTACTGCCTGGTGTTGTACTGCCTGGTGTTGTACTGCCTGGTGTTGTACTGCCTGGTGTTGTACAGCCTGGTGTTGTACTGCCTGGTGTTGTGCTGCCTGGTGTTGTACTGCCTGGTGTTGTACTGCCTGGTGTTGTACTGCCTGGTGTTGTACTGCCTGGTGTTGTACTGCCTGGTGTTGTACTGAATGGTGTTGTACTGCCTGGTGTTGCAGTGCCTGGTGTTCTAATGCCTGGTGTTGCAGTGTGTGGTGTTTTACTGCCTGGTGTTGCACAGCTTTGTACTGCTCTGCTTGATATGTTATCTTGCACGCATTTAGCTCAGCAGAAATCACTGCAGCGTTTATTTCGGAGTGTGTCAAGTATTTAGTTAAAATGTTAGAAATTTATTCCGCCTACACAATAATTGAGTTGTGTTTAAAAGTCAGGAAAATCCGAGGAAGAGAACTATCGGGGCCGGTTTTTGGGGCTCGAAGTGGGTGTGGACTCGACGACTGGAAAGTTGCTTCGTATCAGTGAGACAATTTTGCAGGTCATTGTGTGTAGTGTTTTGTTGAGTGCTCCCGCCCACAGCTTTTGGAGTATTCTTCCAGCCGTAATATGTTCACGTTTGCTAAAACACAGCATACGAGTTAATTCGATTGTTGAAACATTTTTTTACTCTTTTTTAGTGCGATACGTTGAAGACTTGGGGACTTTGCAGCTGACATTTTAAAAAATATTGAATATTGAAATTTTTCTTATCATAGGTAATAAATATGTTTGTTCCACATGACCCGTTATTACACAGGTATTACGTTACACTGAAATGGTACAAGTTTCTGATGAAGGGGATTTAAGTACGATTATTTGGAAAATTTAGTGGTAGTTGGGTTGATGGATTACGTGGGATGTTCATGTTTTCTCCATTCTTTTTTTAAACACTGCGGTTGTCCACCTCTTCTTGCTCAGACATTGAATGCGTGCTGTTTTACTGGTTATATTTTTCGTTTTACTTCTGTTTGATGCGGAGTTTCCTGTCTAGAAGCAAACATGAATATAACCTATTATTTCAATTACTTTTACGAAGGTAGTGATGATGTGAGTAATATTAGTGCGTTCATCTTATCCCAGAATTGTAATAAATATGTAACACGAAGTGCTTAATTCCGAAGTTGTTTATAACTGCGCAGATTTTTAAGTAATGCTCTAAGGGGTATACGAGTATTGTGTAGTACAATTAGCGTTCCTAGGGGAAGATTGAGGTCCCTAGATGAAGGTTAGATAAGCTTTCAATTTTTCTAATTATTATTTTTTACGGTTCGCTGCTGTTTTTCCGGTACCAATTACTCTTTTCTTCAACTTTTACAGGTATCTTGCTTCATAAACTTCATTCAGCCTTGTTTTATAAACATTTTTAATATGGTGGCTTTTTTGCGCAGAAAGGAAGGTACACTTAAGGAGAAGTTCCTCGTTTCCTGAATACTTTACTAAATAGTGTTTCTTTTTTTGAAACACCTTTGTAATTGTTCAGAACAAATCCTCTTAGAAATCCTATTTTTTGCATTTTAAACATTTCTTTGTATTATGAACTGTAACTTTGCCTTCGCTGGGAGCAACACATACATTTTACAACGTTTGCTTTGCCAAAACCAGATGCCAAAAACACAAATCCAAAATCTTGGGTACAAAAATCATCACATTTATATTCTTCCAGTGATGAGAGTCTATAAATTTTCCTCGGTCAGAAGTCCGCATTACCTGGCGCGTAATTTCCATTTCAGTGCAGAATTGTTTCCTGACGAACAATTTTCCTGGAAGTAATGGATGTACCGCCGAATATCACAGGCATGACGAATTAGGGAACAATGTCTCCGCGGAATGTAGCCGTCGTTGCGGCGCCAATGTTGACGGCTGCGTTGTGGCGCTAGTGTTGACGGCTGTGTTGTGGTGCTGTTGACGGCTGTGTTGTGGTGCTAGTGTTGACGGCTGTGTTGTGGTGCTAGTGTTGACGGCTGTGTTGTGGTGCTAGTGTTGACGACTGTGTTGTGGTTCTGTTGACGGCTGTATTGTGGTGCTAGTGTTGACGGCTGTGTTGTGGCGCTGTTGATGGCTGCGTTGTGGCGCTGTTGACGGCTGTGTTGTGGCACTGTTGACGGCTGCGTTGTGGCGCTGTTGACGGCTGCGTTGTGGCGCTAATGTTGACGGCTGCGTTGTGGCGCTAATGTTGACGGCTGCGTTGGGGCGCTAATGTTGACGGCTGCGTTGTGGCGCTAATGTTGACGGCTGCGTTGTGGCGCTAATGTTGACGGCTGCGTTGTGGCGCTAATGTTGACGGCTGCGTTGTGGCGCTAATGTTGACGGCTGCGTTGTGGCGCTAATGTTGACGGCTGCGTTGGGGCGCTAATGTTGACGGCTGCGTTGTGGCGCTAATGTTGACGGCTGCGTTGGGGCGCTAATGTTGACGGCTGCGTTGTGGCGCTAATGTTGACGGCTGCGTTGGGGCGCTAATGTTGACGGCTGCGTTGGGGCGCTAATGTTGTCGGCTGCGTTGTGGCGCTAATGTTGACGGCTGCGTTGGGGCGCTAATGTTGACGGCTGCGTTGTGGCGCTAATGTTGACGGCTGCGTTGGGGCGCTAATGTTGACGGCTGCGTTGTGGCGCTAATGTTGACGGCTGCGTTGGGGCGCTAATGTTGACGGCTGCGTTACGGTGCTGTTGTTAGCCATCAGTCTCCAGGTTATGATCTGTCATCTCATCCTTGCGCACACGACCTTCGTCACAAACATTGTCTCGTTTTTAATGATTACTTAATGCGATGATATTCAAATTTCTACCATTTTTGAAGAAGATCTAATTTGATTAGAATAATTTTTTCTTTCAGAAAGGTTCCCGGATGCTTAGTTTTTGCCGGGTATGACGCTGCGAGTGGGAGGGGGAGGGGGATGAGGAGGGGTGTTGCAGTGTCTTTTTGTTGGAGCGTGTCGTCACTGCATCATGATGACATTGCATCATCGCAGAGACATTGTGTTTGCTGATATCATCTTCAAATGCATGCACCGAAGCACAGCCCCAAATTAGCTCTCGTTCATTTCACGAGTACCATGAACTGTGTCAAGTACAACCTTGGCCATGCGCACAAAGGGTATGTCTAAAGCTTAATGTATTGCATTTCAGCGGCGATAGATCAGCCCTGGACGGTGCTTGTTTATGCGCCGTGACAAATTTGCGATAAGTTTACCCTGTGCAAGCTTTGCAGTTGAGGCTGCCACTTTATTACGCGACTCGGCGTCCATGAGCAGCCGCCCTGACTTATGGAGACCTAAGTGAGGCTCGACCGCCTTTTGTGGACGTGCGGGCGTCCTGGAACGCGCGGCTCTCCTTCCCCGACCCGTCCCTCCAGTCCATGTCTGGGCGCCTCGATTTCTATGTTATTCAAACTGCCGGTATTATGAGGATCAAATGGAATTTTTTACTTTTTGAGCAAATTTGGGAGCCTCCTGCCTAATCTAACCGGCTCGATTTTTATGATGTTTGAAACAGCCGATGTCATGATTGTCCGATACATCTTTTTGATACCTTCAATTTTGGAATTTTTCAGACAAAGTAGGTCCATGAACATCATTCATCATCTGGCAATCCCTGCGGGATTTTTAGACATAGAGTAGTTGTAGCTGTTAAATTTGATTGTAAAATGCCCAAATTTGAACGTTTAGGCAAACGAATGGGCCGATCTGGAGCCGGGGTCGATATTGTAAATTCTAACTTATTTTAAGATTCATTCACGTCTATCTGGCGTGGAAGAAAAATGTACATGTTTGATTTAAAAAAAACACATGGCTTGGCACCATTTTTTTCCCAAATAGTTGTTTTAATGCAGGGAAAAATATTGCTAACTATGCTCAAAAACGTTTTGTTGGACATTGCGATGCTGAATCTAAAACCCGTCATTCTGTGTTCAAAAAAATGGAAAACCAAACCAAAAAATGGAAAACATTAAAATTGTTGCATTTTAATCTCTGTTGATTGCTGGCATTTTTCTTCTCGAAAGTTTTGTCCTACGATGACTGTGCAAGTTTTTACTTGAAACTCATATGATTGACTTCTTTTTGACGTCTATTATTGCCGTCGTGCCTATTCTGTCTGAACTGAATATCTTCATTCTTTGATCTCTGTAGTTCAAACGATGGACCGCAACTGAAATCTCGAACCCGTTTGGGAAATTTAAACACGAAGCTAACTTCTGTTACTGTCTCCGAGTGAACGATGGAACTCAAAAATGTTTGCATTGAGGCTTCACTATGCGACAAACATAATTATGCTGGTTACGAACATAACTACCGCCTCACATAATTATAGTGGGATGGTGATAGTATATATGATGACTATGTAAATCGCCTGTGTTTTTTTTTCCTTCATCAACAAAGAAAAAAATGTGCAGGTAGACGCTTGTCTTGGGTACAAACTTGCTAATTTGTTTTCGTAGCGGATGTTCTAAAGATTGGAATATACATTAGAGCGGGAGGTATGAGAGGGGTTGTATCAAGTTTTTTAACTCAAACTCAGCATCCGTGTTCATATAAACCTTAATGTTGGATTTTTTTAAATCAGATTTCTGACTTTCAAATTCCTGGCTTAGCTAGGAATTGAACAAAATGGAGAAATTTTATACTCGTCTACAGGTAAGGATAGATTTCAACTCGTTCACTACCGAAAGTGAAAGTTCATCATGCAGGTCAAATTAAAGTCAGTTCGTATTCACTATTGAAAATAGCCACCATTAAGCGGATCGTAATCTTCATTGGTTTTGATAGATAAATAATGAAAATTGAGATAGCGACTACTAGTGGGTCACCTGCATAATGGAAATCCCCTCGGCAACCAGAGGTGCGTTTCGTAGAAGCGATTACAAGTTAATTTAACCTACGCATAAGTTCTTGCCTACGTGCGTGAAGAAAAATATTATTCTGAAAATGCATCAAATGCGTGAGAAATGTGAAGTCATTATTATGTGTTTTTCATTGACACATCATCATTCTTTTGGAGTTCTTTTTACAGAACTGACAATCGCAGTCAACGAACCACTTGTTTTGAGAACACTTTCCTCTCAACTTTATGGCATTGCAGTGAAAGCTTTAATGTTCTTTTTTGTAAGTCGGACGTGCGATCAGGTTCAGAAAGTATTTCTTTTTACTGCTAAGCAACAACTGTATGCGATAAATATTGGTTTTGTATGTGATTATTCGAGCCTGGCTGCCTTCATTCAGTAGGGATTTTGTCCGTGCGGTCAAGCAATATGTATGTCGTGGGAACATGGCCAAATCAATGCCGAATTATGTAGTACACATGGAATTTACACGCAACAAAGTATCCGTTAGAAAGTGATGCTAATTGAAGCGTACTTGTAAAATCCTGATCTATCTTTGGAGTATACGGTGAATAAATTTTCAACTGCCATTGACGAGGCGCGAATCTATTCTGCAAAGGATGTTACCGGGCTTTTCTGAATGCCTGCTTTCACGAGAAGGAAATGCTGAGTGCAATCATTTAGTAAATTATTGTGCCACAAGCTCAGCTAGTGATCGCGCACCCCAATCAAAGCGATTGTCAAGGTATTTTGTTCATTAGGACCTCTTGAAATGCCGACCAAGGATACTTTGTATTGAGCGCTAATTTCGTCCGTCTCAGACTGTGCAAGGCTTCGACACCTCTCAAGATGTCATGTTCACTCGAACTTGAAATTTATTATTTTTAATTTAAAAACTGTTGTAAAATATTGAAGAGTTTCTATAGCAATCTTGTTGTATAAATTGTTTATATTTGTAACTTCGGTGGTACTTTAAGATAAATATTAATTGGAATCCGTATAATTCAAACAGAAGCGCTGAAGATGAGTTTGCAGCCCATATATTCTTTGCTCAATGACTTTTCCCGATCTTAATGATGTCAAAATTTTTCTCTAGGAGACACATTTTAACTCAGCTAGACTTGTTGATAGTGCCCCTCCTCATCAGAATTAACCCATTAGGCGAAATCTTATTTTTTCAGATCAAAAATTTGATTAACCGTGAATTTCTTACGCAATGGAAAACTTTCCACTGTCTCAATATATAAACATTTTTTAGGTCTATTGAGGAGAAAAGTGAGGACATTTTCATACGATTCCCGTGGGATGCTGTAAGTGAGTTGAAAAAATCAGTGGTAATAACCCTAGCTACCTGAAATTACGTTCCTCGATCACGGGTATCCGAAGTTCCCTTATGCGGTGCTCCTCAGTGATAACCTTACCTACTAGATTAAAAATAAGCAACGCTCTTTGCTGGAGTGTGTTGTACGTTGAGTTTTGCGGTGAGTTTTAATTTTCTATTTATGTAGTAATTATATTCATCTCTCAAGCGGGATATCGATTTTTAACGCAATCGAATTCATACACAGGTGCGTTCAGTAACTCCAGTTTCAGTTGCCAGTCTTTATGTGCTCCTTGTTGCTATTGATTCTTTGTTTCGAGTGCATGCAAGAGGGACTCTTATTCCATGAGGAAAATAGGATATTAATATTTCCGATGGTGGGATGTTATTTGGACATTTTCATAGATGTACTACTGATGCAATCTCGTATTAAATACGACGATGGTATCCAAAAGCTATCGTTCTATGTAAAATCATGAAATCGAGAAAAGGAATCGTATTAATGCCCTTGGTATAAAGATAAAAATAAGTAATAGAAAAAAAACACGAAGGGTGTTGGATCACATCAGAAATCTTGTAAATTTCTTCATCATTTTATTGTACATTTTTCTCATTAAAGTTTCGTACTTGCTCAGCCAGATTGATCTGGTGCACAAATAGTTCCACCACGACAAGCTATATGTGAGATAGTGTAGTTTAATTATCTGGGGCCTTGAAATACTCTATCGTCTTCGAAATTTGCCCACGAACTTAGCTCGTAATATCGGCCGTAAGTTGCCAGCACACTTCGTAAGCTGAACGTAAGTCGGTGGGTCGACAGCGATCGCAGCGTCACTCAGAGACTCCAGTGAATCAAGTAACACGAAAGAACCGATCAAATCCCCTCAGGAGGATACAACTATTGTAAGTGAATTCGCGCTGTCAGAGGGAATATGTGAGGTCCCGAGCAAAAGGTTACGTAGACCTTGTTTAAATGGGTTTTTTGTTTTGATATAGACCATCTATTTTTAGTTCACTGTTCTATTTTTTAGCACTTACTACTTTTTTCTTCAACTTCTATCTTGTTTCATGAACTTCTTTCTCAGCTTAATGTTTCTACGCACCTTGAGTATAGATTCCGCGTTCCCTCAGCTCCATACTAAAAGATGTCATCATCCTTCCTCTTTGAAACGCTTTTTTTGTAATTAAAGAGGCTTAAACTAACATCTAATCTAACCGTTAAAAATACCAGGAACGCTTTCAGTACTGGTAACTTTCGTCTAAGTGCTATGAGTCAGCGATCAATCGGGACGCCAAAATAACGGAAGAGTCCATTTCTCAAATTCGGTTTACTTTCAGTTAACATTGTATTGCCCAGCGTCCTTTCTGAAGGACGTTAGGTAATCACTAATATTGTTCTCATATTCTAAATGTATCGATGGAAAACTCACATTTACTGGGTTTTATGAATAAAAATTCAAGAGGAATTTCCGCAACATTTCGCTGAAGAGCCTAAAAATGTCCTTACAGGAATAAGCCTACACCGGGAAGCTAACAGTCACTCACTCGATGGCTGCTGGAAGCATGACTTGGCGCCTCACTCAAACAATCCGGTTCATCACCAGCATAAGGCCTGTGTCAAGTATGACCTTGGCAGATCACTACTGCGCAGTACACTTACAGTTTCCTTGTCGGGTTGCCTTGTCTTGAGCTTCATTCAGGCGCTGTGGAGGCCCACAGAAAAATCCTGAATGCAAGATCAGCATCAAGATAGTGTGTAACTTCCATGAATCTTTTAAAGTATATTTTTGAGAGGTGTTACCAAATTTCTCGGGCAGGATGTACAGTTCTTGAAAACTTTATTTCACGCAGTCAATATGGAAATTAAGGAATTATGTGAGTTTTAAGTGTAAATTGAAATAGAGGCAAAAGTTGACTCAATGAGCGGTCGATGAAATAATAAAAAGTTATCTTCAGAAGTTTCTCTGATTTCGTGGTCTTGAAGCTCTGATTGACAAGCGTATAATGATAAATTTGATTCACTCCGTTTTATTTTAGGATGAAATTTCGTCACAATGCAACAGCAATGCTATACGTCGAAGCACTTGGTTCACCTACACTAACCTGAGTCTACATGTTTCGCCTCAAAACAGGTAGCTAATCAGAAAATGTTTATTTTCACCGATGATTGCCTGGCGTAACGCCACCAGATTCACCCTAATTTCTCGACATAGAAGTAAAATTTCAGTGAATTAAGGATTTAAATGTTGTTTTGGGGGGATTATTTCTGTAGTAATTACTGCAGTGCTACGTAATATTATGAAAACGCAATATATGTTGAATACCCATGAATGAGCATGTGACTCAGTGGTATTGGAGTCATTCTGCTGGTACAAAAATTTACATCACTGAAGCCGGCCTTTAGGGCCATCATGCATAACTGTACGATGATTGTGAAAGAACTGAGTTTTTTACGCATGTACTCAGAAGCTGAAGCTCCCACTTGTGAAGTCCAGCGCGCGTCTCGCCAAAACTGAACTACCGCTATACCCGGAAGGCTCTCAAGGGTGTCTCCTCCAGCTGAATAATGTTGCTTGCGTTGGACGCCTCGTCAAAACGGCATTATGATCAATAACAATAGGTTTATTTATCAAATTCTGGTAAGGCATGTTCCTGCAAGTTTTACAATTAGCAGAACATCTACCCCGATGTTGGAAATTAATTTTGGATATTTGACGGCTACGAGACCTAAAACCTTTTAAGACTGTACTACAATACTAGAGATTATTTAAATAGCCTATAACTTGACGATGTGAGATAAATTTTGTGTGGAAAATATGGTAGAAAATCCACAGGGCATGCAGAAGTAAGTAGAGAAAGAAGCTGGAGAGGTGACGAAGTGGTTAGCCTTCGTCTGCTGCAGCTATAGTCCCGCATGTCCGTGGCGGGTGTGTGCCGTTTCTAATACCAGTACGCGCAGTACCGCTACTCATGCCAATTGCAGTAGCTTAACTCAAAATAGTTCGCACAGCACCGCTTCTCTGTCAGACTTTGCTGTACCTTAACCCAAACTAGTTCCGTTACCCGTGCTTTAGTGCACGCAGTATCGTTGCTCATACTAATAGAAGCAGAACTGTCACTGATGCTAGTCCGCGCAGTTCATTACTCATACGATGCAGCTTTTGTATGAAGCTGTACATCATCTCTTGCAATACTGCCAAGACATGACACCTTTTTTATTCTTGTTCGCTGCTATCTGCACGCGCTTTTATACGTTGACTACGAATTGGGGCGTAAGAGTATCACTAGGTTATTATTGAACATTTACGCATCGGTGTAAATCGCCAGATTTTCAAATATTTCAAAATCTTTTTTAGAAGAGATTCAAGCATTCGAAGGGAAATATCAATATGCTTGTACATTTTCACACTTCTTAGGAAATATACTATTTCTTCCGAGAAGTTAAGTCATTGTTTAAATTCTGCTACTTACAATCTTACCTACCAAGAAATGCCAGAGGCGGCAGTGAACGTGTTAAGCATCGCCCTTGCTTTCGCTCCGATACTGCCGTCCAATTTAGTGAATCGCTTGTTCTAACGCACAACCACCCCTAATGCTACGCATCTCCGAAACATAGCATGAGGTGACACCAACATGCGGTGTAGATGATGGCATAATGACGGAGGACCAAGGAGCTTTCCTTGCGGAGGACCAATGGTACGGACAAATGGACAACGCCAGAACTTGCGTGTCATTGTGCCACGGCAGCGCTACTTACTTCCATGAGTGGTGTAGTGCGCCACGTCCTCTGTTACTTGCTGTTTGAGTACGAATGGACATTGGGGACGAGATACGTAAACATTTCTTTATTATTTACTCACTGTATCAATGTTTCATCAATTTTGCAATCACAGTTTGTGCATGAGTGGCTGTCTAATTATGGGCGCATGGAAACGTGCACGAGTTATTTCGTTCACTTTGTAAGAATTTCAATTACGTCTCCAATATCTGTCATCTACGAGAGAGATTCAGCATCGACTACACTAGTGCAGCACCGTAGTGTGTCGCCTGATTATTTCTTGCATCACCAAGCCTGGCTGTGACCGTGTGGTAGTCCGTGCTTGGTAACTTATTCGAAAACCGAACCGCGTAAATAATTCAGTTTCTGGCTGATATTTATTTACACTGCAGTCTAATGATGTACTGTTAACATTGGACAGTAAGATCCTGCACATTTGTTCAGTTTTACTCAAGCGTATGTGATTGCAAGGAATATCTCCGTCTGTCACAAGGCTCTACCTGTTTTGATGGAAGTGCTGGTATACAATGTGAATAAGAATGTCGTACTAGCTAGGAGCAGCCAGTTGAAGTATAGATGTGCTGAATGTGCAAGCGATGTATAAAATTGAGAAAAATGTAAACCCCTTTATTACATGAGATAAAAACAGATTGGGAAGGAGATGCTGCACGTTGCGATGCAGTCGGCCAATACGACCATGAAATTGTGAAGTAGGCACACACACACATGCGAACACGCAACTATCATTCAGCCTGCTGGTCATGAGCTTTAAAGGGTACGAAGCTCTGCGAGTTACCTCGTGTACTTGTGATCAAATTGGAGAGTTTACTGCCGTCGGGCGTGGTCCTGGGACATTCATTATTATTAGCTTTGCTGCCGCAATGAAAGGAGGATCTTTTTCGCTGCTGCAAGCGGCCTGCGTCTTGCATGCGATCTACGCTGCAGCAGCAGTTCGCTGTAGACAGTCGAGTGACTATAAGCACTCACAAGTTGGATTTAAAAAGGCTAAAGGCTGTGTACTCTGTCCGGAACGTCAAGATTCTGCAGAGAGCATGGATTTTTTGGCTGCAATGGGATGTGAAATTCAGTCGCGATTTGCAAGAATCCAGGGAGAATGAGATAAATGTTCTCTTGCTGACATGAATGGAACGTTCTTCTATGAAAATAATGGTGTTCTAGCGGCTGCAATAAATACATAGTAAATATTTATGTATGTACGTATATATATTCATCTATTTATCTATCTATATATTTATCTATTTTTCTATGTATCTTATGTATCTATATATTCATTTATGATTTTGAAAACTGGACCCTTCATGTTTTAGATTCTGCATGAAAGTTCATAGCAGAAATAAAACATTTTTGAGGCAGAACTGTGTTCGTCTGAATCTTGACGTACTGAAAATTCGAATTTTCTACGTCAAAAGATTTTATACAACGTCGAGCAGCGATGGGAGTGCTGACAGTAGGTGCGAGAGTTCCTAAAATTTTACTCTATGGTACATCGCACGATCCATTTTACCAATGACTGGCTAATGGTTCAATGTCGATTACTTCTGTAGAACATATCGTATCGTAATACCAGGTGTGAATGTAAGTGAAAGTTTTGATTTTTTGCAAGGTCTAACTATGAATAAAAGCGCAAAGAAAATCGCTTTAATAGGAATCATATTTCTTCAAAACATTTGAATAATAAAATAGAACTTTTCAACCA
This sequence comes from Morinoia aosen, assembly GCA_030386875.1. NCBI lineage: Eukaryota > Metazoa > Arthropoda > Malacostraca > Amphipoda > Talitridae > Morinoia > Morinoia aosen. The sequence goes on along the minus strand of CM059571.1, from coordinate 15,208,614 downwards.
ATTTGTTTGTTATACTCAACTTTCTGAAAAATATAAAAATAAAGAGTTCTAACAAATTCAAAATACGTTCATCAGTGGAATGTACCGCAATCACACCAGGTGATTTCGGTATCCCTGAACATTATTTCAATGTCTGCAAAATTATCATCTTCACCGAAGAAAGGCAGAATCTACGCCCGGGCCGGCGGGCACTTTTGATGCGGTGTGTACCGCAAGATATGTGTTGAAGATTAGCTCTATCATTCATCTTTTTTGTGACGGCAAATGATATCTACGAGAGTCCAAGAAACGATTTCATTCTTGGAAATTACCCGTAATGCTTGAGCGCGTGTAAATAAAAATGAGCTTTGCTGGGTTTTTGAGCTACATTCTGATTATGGTTCTCACTTGTCCCAACAGATTTCCTTTGCACTTCATAAGAATCTACAACCATTTTCGTAAGTCAATCCATCCTAAAATCATGATCAAATGAACAGAAATTTCTGTATTGCTGCCTAAATTGCCTAAATTTTAGCTGATTGTGGCATGACTTGAAAATCACCAAATTGCAATCGATCAGAACCCATTCATCCAATGATGAACCGCTGGCGAAGACTTGAGCGACGCTCAATTTCAACAAAATGTCCTCTTCAACATGCACGTTTGTTGTTTCCAGGGTTGTAGGACTAGAGTGAAGATTAGCCTTTATTTCTCCATGCAATGGCTCACCAGTGCATGGAAGATGCTAGCTTAATTCCTGGCGTTGAACTTCGCGGGTTTTCAGTAAAGTGTCATTTATATATGTAGTGAAATTGTGGTAACTTCCAACATTTTTTATTCATCCTTGAGTATTGTCCTCTAAACTTTAAGACTAAAATATTTGTGTGTCCATTAGACAAACAGAAGTTATCCTAACTTCCCTCCCCAACAGTAAAATTTTCCAATTTTGTTGTACTGACTGGAAAATCGTTATTTCTTTCAAACACTAATTCATTTCTGGACAAGAACTCACCTTAAAGCTTTCAATGTATCTCGGTTGGTTAAAGTTACCATACCATGTGATCTTTTTCTGTATCACTGTTGTAGACTTCCCAATGTTGTGCTTGTCGCGTGTTTATGAGTGATTGCGTGAGTGCTTGATGGACTTCTGATTGCGTGCTTGCGTGCCTGCTCTGACAGTCCCACTGAGGACAACAACACAATAACATGACCAGCCGAGCTGTGAAGCCCTAGAGTCCCCTACCAACTTACAGTACGTGCTCTCAGCTAGCCGGACCAGTAAAAAACAGCACTATAGTTTCTTAATACTCTCCTGATTATACGATTAAGATCAGTTAAAATATTTGAAGAATATTTTTTTTAAATAGATAAACTTGATAAGTTTGACAATTAAAATTTACTCATTAGGAGAGATAATAAACGAAGAAAACTAGCAAAATCTGTCTAAGCTAGGTAATTAGAGAATAGCCGTTTAAGTATCTGAGCAGCTTGCCTGGGGTCAAAAAATTAAGATCATGCAGGTCGCAAAAGTTTGAAGGTTAGGAAATTCACATATCGCAGCCCATGTAGACTCGAAGTGTAAAGATGTCACTATGGTCTATGCGTGCAAACTATCCTCTTTTGAAAATGGGGCCAGATTCATGAGCTACACAAGCAAGGTTTATCACAGCGTGTGATAGCAGCTGTGGTTATACGCAGTTGAACAATGGCTTTCAATTTCCTCGAAGGCCCACGAAATCCAGCAGTCAACGAAAAACAATTTCACCAACATTTTCGTATAGAATCTGTAGCCTTGTTCGTCAAGTTAAGGGACGGTATTGGAAACAGATTGAGACACTCACTGATACCAAATGCTGTCCTATAATCACTAGGTTACACCTGAATCGAAAGAGTTGGAAAAATAAAATGTGTTCACAAGGGCCTCGTCTGCTTCCACGTCTCTGAAAGAAAATCGCTTTCAGTTTGCCAGAGAGCATCAAACATGGCATGTTGAAAAGTAAAACAAAGTTAGCTACGATGAGATTCTGATGAGATCAAATTTATCATTGGCAGTCCTGATGAATTCCAGCGTTACTAGCACGTCAAAAAGTTGCCTTCTGAAACGTTTTCTACACGATACGGTGGCGGAGGTTCCGTCATGGTGTGGGGAAGCCTTTGCCTCCAGAGGTACAATAAAACTTTAGATTGCGCAGGGACGTCGGACAGCGGCTGATTGTGTTGGCATGTTACAGAAAGCATCCATTAAGGGGAGCTCTCGTTTGTGTGGTGATGGATGGTTTTCCAATAGGATAATGCAGAGATCCACAATGCCTGTCAGCCCAAGACTTTCTTCTGGGATAATGTTGACCCTCTTTTCCGCCATCCAGCCTGTTCGCCAGATTTGAATCCGATAAAGAATGTTAGAGGATGGAAAGTAAGAAATGTCTGCGGAAATAGACAACAATTTGAGACCGAAAATGGTCTTCGTGATGCTATCTTCATCATCGCTTGGAGTACTTTCCCCTAACCATAGTTGGAACCCGCATTGCAGGGATGCCGCAAAATATTTTTGAGCTTGACAATAATGAAGGGATGGTTCATTACCAAGCCCTCATTTTGAAAACTTCTACTTCCTTGTGAAGAGCTTTTCTCCTTTTGATTTACTGGTCTTAACTTTTTTGATTAGCTGGTGAGCAGCTCAATTGCTTCAAATGAGATTTGCTAATCAAATTGATCAGACTGAAATTATTTTTTATCTTTTACAATTAATAATGAGTAAACTTTATTTAAAATCCCTCTGGGGGCATAGGATAGGCAAAATGCTTAAATTATTCACATTTGTTAATTGTTTGCACTGGCGACTAGCATCACTGTTAGGTTGCCTCAGCCATAGATAGCCTTCGGGTCTTCCATCTTTAGGGCCCACTTTGCTTGATTTAGTTTTCATGGCTCCTTCGCTCTCTCTTATTTGTCTTTTTATGCTCTTCGAGCGGTACTTAAGATCAAAAGTGTATTTATTCGAGCTTCTAAGTATTTCATATAATGCGATGGAACTTGCAGATGCTTACGTTCGGTGTTCTTAATTGTTTTATGTGGTTAAATTCGTTTATTAGGTCATGTAGATTTTTTCATGAATGCAATTTCTCCACTGTCATTGCTTACATTGTTTTTTTATTTTAGAAAAGGGTAGTGCACCATCTGGATTATTATTTTTCATTAGTAAATTCAAGCGTATTCGCTCTGCCTTGCCAGAGTTAGTAAGATTTGACGCTGTTTCATTGACTTTCACCGAGTACATAAAATGCTTGATTATTTTTGTCTGTGTACGTTTTAAAGCACGCTTGCACAGGCGCAGTGTCTGCTCCAGCTGAAAGCAAGTGCACCACCTGGACAAATATTCACGGCAGGTGGTCACTGCTTTGCATGACTCGACATTTTTCAGAGAGCCCTTCTGGTAGCTGAGCCACAATCTTTTCAGCTTGGCAGAAACAAAGCAAATGCTTTGTAATTCCAGTCACTCTTGCGTGTAGAGAGTTTTTCAAACATTTTTATCCTTGTAGGACCCAAACACGGTCGAAATGTCTCCACTGTGCCTTGTGTTCAGGTTGAAATTCAAGACTTCGAAGAGAATTAGTTGCTTTTTGTTCGGATAAATTTTAAATTCGTATAAATTGCTGCGATTTTTCAATGTTTTTTCACATAATTTTTTTCACTTTGAGGAGAGCTTTTGCAATTTTTATATTATGCGTTTGGACTTCAGTGCAAAATAATATGACTGTGAATCTCATCAGTTTGCTGAAAAATTTTTTGAGGCAACTGAATTCGATAAATGTGTCATTATTTTACATGTAATTTGAGACGATGATGATAAAGCTTCATTGAATGTTCAGTACAGTGTTCTAATTTCGTGTTTTTACATCACAAAATGTTAGAATGTTTTTTGTGAATTTTGCAGCATTTACAAGGCAAGAAAAATTATCGTGTTTTTCCATTATTAAATTTTGACCGTTTTTTGTGGGCTTCTGCAGCATTAAAAAAAATAGAAATTTAAGCAGTAACTTATGGCTGACGTAAATCATTTTTCTGTTACAAGGTAAGCAACGCAGCCTTTACGAAGTTTATATTGTGATGAAGTTGAACGTTAAGCATTTCATTTTGAAAACGAGCAAACAAAATTCCGTTGTAGCGATAGCCAAAAGATGAATATCCATTGTAGACAGAATTGTTTAAAAGCGTTCAGTTAAATGTGATAGATTTTACGAGTTCATTGTGGAGACGCGTATTGATCTCCAGGTGATGGATCGATGTTGGGGGAGTTGGGTCTGCGAACATGTTGCGCGACTTTTAGTTTTGAGATAAAATCGAATAGCGTTTTTGCGTTCTGCTCCCAGTTTTTCTGTGAATTATTGCCTCATTATCGAGTTCGACGTGTTGGGCAAAATATCATGCTTTACAAGCCCCCAAAACTGCTCTGTGACTGATGATGTCTTCATTTTGTTAGAAACTTCGATGTTTTTACATGTGCGTTTTACATCTATTCTATCAGATCAAAAACGAAGTAATTGTACTCTTTTGTCTCCTTAGGCAACTTCTTTTTGTGGGAATTTGTGCTCCCACAGGAAAGATGATGCGAGTACTCGAGCTGAAAGTTAGGAAGCCTTCCTTGTTTGATGTATTTCAATTCTTGATTTTGTTTCAGGCAGTTTTTTTTTTGGTTTACAACTGTCTTTTTTTACCACCTGTTGTTTTCTTCTCAAATTTTTATCTCATTTAATTAACTTCTTAACTTGTTTTTTTTCTATCCGGAGGTGACATTGTGAGGGAACACCTTGTGAATAGATTTCCCGTTCCTTTATATCCATTTTAAGTTATGTTTTCCTCCTTCCTGTCATTGGAACACCTTTGTTGTAGTTTTGGCGGCTTAAACTAATATATCATATCTAATATATGATCATCTGTAAGTTTGCTTGTCTAGAATAGGTCTACGTCAGCTTGTAAACTTTTTGTCGGCCCATTTCATATAACAAATTTATAAGTCTGATTTATTTATAATAATTTTTCTAAGATTTCGTACAGACAAGTTTTTGCTGTTGCTAATTGGATGTCACTTCGTCAGTCGCATCTGGCATTGTTTTTTGCAGTGATTCCGTATCTAGTATAACTAGAAAACGCCTATCCATTGAGTTAAACATTAACCGTTAAGAACACGATGTCCTCAAAGTTTTCTGTCAGTGGAACTGTGATGTAGAATGTCCTGATGGCCAATAATTGACATCGGGTTCTTGTTTGCTTGGCTGCTTTCCCTTGTTAGGCCGTTTTATTGTCAGATTGAGGCGCTCGCAATCTAGCGACTCCGTCATAAAATGTACAAAACGATTCGCTGTATGGCAACACTCCAGCACCTTGGGTCTCTGCCAACCGGCACCCCGCGAACTCCAGCCAAGCGACAGCGCGTGCCGGCCAGAGCTAGGCTCTGGAAAATCTCGCTTCCTGATCCCGCGCAAGATTTTGGTTCTAAGTTTTCAGCTTAATAACTCTCTCAATTGGATTATGCTGTCCAAAGGAGGAAATTAAAATGTAGTTTAGGCTTGCAGTTTTCCTGCTCGATCTACAGATCGTTGTCTTTTGGATAACACAGGAGTTAGCTTTTTGATTTGGGATGCTTCTTGCTGGTCTTTACGAGTATATTCTACTTTTCTGGCATTTGTTTCATTACAGGTAGCTTTTCAACGCACTTCTACTTCTCTAGAAGTACTAATTTTGTTGTTCAATGTTATGGGGAAAATGTGTGAGGGCCCGAGCTGAGAGTTAGGTAGGCCTTCTTTATGTTGAAATAAATATTTTTAGCTATGTTAAGGACCACCTTTTTCTGTTAACTGCTGTCCTGTTTTTCAGTACCAAATACTTTCTTCTTCAACTTAATCTTGTTTCATGAACTTCTTTCCCAACTTTCTGTTTTTATGCACCCTTTGCTTTGATTCCGCATTTCCTAATATCCGTACTAAATGGTGCCTTCATACTTCCTCTCTTCGATACGCTTTTTTTTGTAGCGGTTAGGGAGGCTTAAAACAAACCTATAATATATAATCTCTGTTCAATGTTATGTTATATGTATAAATATATGTACATCGCACGTTCTATTGCTTTATTCTATTGATTAGTGTCGCAGTATTCTTTCAAAAATGTGTCTGGATCGCATTTTTGTGTATTGAGCCGACGGTCTTCTTTACATTCATAATGAACCCCTCAGGAAGATCCAGATATTGTTTCATTGTTTCTTTTAGAATTACTTCTCCCTGTGGGGAAGTTGTGGAGCACTGAACTGAGAGTTGGGCAAGCCTTCTTATGTTGAAGCAGAAGAGGTTTTAGTTTCGTTCCGGACCTTTTAATCGGTTCACTGCTGTCTTGTTTTTCAGCACCTGTTACTTTCTTCTTGAAATTTTATCTTGCTTCATTAACTTTCAATTCTGCTGTTTCCATGCGTATGGCGTGCTCTCCGTGGTACAGTGGTTAAGGGATCAGCCTTGTATGTTGGAGACGAGGGTTCGTATCCCGGCGTTGGCGCGGAGATTTTCCCCGTTGGGTATAAGCGAAAGCTCAAGCACAATACCCCACTCAACCCAGGTGTCGGAAATGGGTACCGGCTTTACGAGGGAACCGTCATGGTGTCCTATATATAGGATTAGTTATAAGGCATTTGAAAAACCAATGCTTAAGATCATATGTATCAGGCTTGATTGGAAATAAAGCATCCCAAAGATGCCGATGTTTGTTTGTTGTTTTGGAATTCGGTAGGGGAACGGACTTAATGCATAGATTCCCCGTTCCCTTAATTCCATGTTAAATAGTGCCTCTCTTTTCGACCGGGGTGAACACATTTTATGTGATCAAAGACTAACTTCAAGGTAATATAATCTTGCACGCATGATGTTTAATTTTGGTCGTTTTGATCAATATTTTCCCCTGTCCTTCAAGCACAATCCAAACGCTTTACAAAGGAACTTCATCACTAAGGAATTTTAAAGACAAGTTGCTGCGGTAGTTCACGGCGAAAGAAGAATTCTGGCTTCACTATCTATTACGGAAAATTTGTGAAGCTTGCCGGACGAGGGTCCGGTCTGGAAGCGAAGGGGCATCCTCGGAAGCGCCTGGGCATCTTTACGAGGGTAGTCCCCTTTACGGGCCACAAAACTCCGCTCTTCCTCGTGAGATATCGCCGACTTCTTCCTGAAAAAAGGAACGTCCTGGTTCTACTTCACTGTCGTCTAAAACTAAGTAGCCATTGAGTTTTCAAGATTATTTACTCGTAAGGTCTCTTGACGACATTGGTGTGACGGAGGAGTGATTTCCGAGGATTTCTGCAGGACCAAATACGCATTGTTCCACTCGTTTTGACTGGAATAAAAAATGGGTTTGGTTAAATTTTCTCATTTGAATGAAATTTCTGGTAAGCGTTTCATAAATGAGTTGGTAAGTCACATATAAAGCAATATGAAATTGTATTGGCTTTACTTGGGATAAAATGTACGGAGAATCGTAATTATTCCATTCTTTCGTGACGTATCATTGGGAACACAATTTGACTTCGCACAAACGTCGAGGACGATGGTCAAAAATGAACTAAGGTTTTAGCGACTTGATCCTCATGAATAGACTAACGACCATCGTCCATTATATGGGACACCAATCATTCCTCCTCAGCCATCACCCAAGCCTGTAATTTATCATCGCTGCTCCTGTCGGAGACTTCCATCCTAGCTCAGGTTCTGCATCCGAAGAAGGACCTTCTCACATCACGTGAGAGGGCTCTCTCATTAAACTCTTGAGCAATAAACACCCTCGTGAGGGGTCACTTAATTAGATTTCAAAGTGAATGACAAAGAATCTTCTGTGCTTTGAGGAGACTTCTTTTCGTCGAGTACCTCTGGGGCACGGACGCCCGGAGACGTTACTCAACGGACGCTCTGTCCGCGCGCTGACTCGTCCCTCAATCGGAAATACTTTCAACGTTAGGCCATTTTTACACCATCTTTTGTTGGTCATTATCGAGATCCTTAATACGCTCTGCAGTTTTATTGTGTTACTGTTGTAGTTTTACATTTATTGAAACGGACTCTTGATCCTCACTCGTATTTTTAATTTAGAAACTGACTATTTTATGGTAATGTACGTCATTTTGACTCCTTCTCAACTTTCCTCTTGTTGCACACTTTTTGCTGAAACTAAATTGTAAAAATAACTCGTCGAGGAGTTTAAGTACAGCCAGTGCACGAGTGCATCATCAGTAGAAGATCTTTACGAGCATGTTTTCTAAAACTTGTGAATTTCGTTTTCGTAAGCGTCATGGAAAACTTATCCTCGGGTAAACGTTTAAGTTTAGGTATGAAATTTATGGTACGCTAAGTACAAATTTTCATAATCGATTCTAAATTGACTTATCCATTACTTGCAGAACAAAAGGTCTTTAAATTTTGAAATCGTGCCTTGGCGTAGAATGAAGCTGCAATTATGCTGTTGAACGATATTTTGCAGTAATGATAGCGTAGCAGAGATACTGTTGTGACTTCTGTTCATAGGCAGTCGATATATGTAGACTGAATTCTGGTTACTTAATTGAGTGGCTTGACTTCCGAGAATTGAGTGACCTTGATTCAATACATTGTTGTATGGTAGTTTTTCTGGTCTTTAGGCCAACTCCGGATTTTAATTTACATAATTTTCGTTCTTACAGCTTAAAATACTGGACATAAAAAGTTTAATTATGAGGTATATTGCTTTAGAACTGAAGTGTTGATGGGCAGCATTTTGAACGTAGCATAAAAAATTTATGCCTTGCATGCTTCAAAATTATGATCCTATTTTACGATTTGCTGTTCTGTTCGTGCGCAAGGATCGTGCTTCTGTAAAATTACGTGAATATGTATTGACTACTTCAGAAGTGAAAGCCCTTGCAATGATTATGTTACGAAGACTACGTTTACACAAGTGACCGAAGTTATTCGAGCATTTCAACTTATTGGAGAGTTCCCAAATGAAAGATCGCAGTCAATCCGATCCTTATGAAATTTCAACTGAAACGTGTGAAAATAATGCTTGGTTCTAGAAAATCAACTAACTTGATGCTTGACTTGAGCTTTAAATAGCAGGAAACTGCTTCATTTCCAGTCGTATAAATTGAAGCTCTTTTAAGATGATGTTGAAATAGAGGATCGACTGCGTATTTCATGCTTGCTCTGTTCACCCGGACCAACATCTTAACCGCGAGCGTGTACAATCACAAGCTATGTCTGAAATTCACTCTATATATAAATTCACTTATCAGCTGCCTCCTTGTATGGGGCAGGTTGCATCATCGCCACACGCGGCGATCTGGACGCTCTTCTCAGAAGTGATGTAATTATAGACCTGCTATATATACTTCTTCGTCCGTTTGTGTGGCCCGAGTGTCGTCATCTCTGTACTTGTGGCAAAACCGTTACTTCCGAATAGATGTTCGGGTAACTTATTCATCAATGTGTTCCTCATAACTGATAAGTTATTTACCAATGGTGAATGTCGTGAGGCTTCTAAACGTACTTCGCATCGAATGGAGGTTCAAATAGCTCTTTTTCATCAATGTGTTACTCGTAACGGATAGGTGATTTGTCAATGGTAAATATCATGAGATTTTGTAAGCGGACTTGGCATCGAATGGAAGTCCAAGTAACTCTTTTTCATCGATGTGTTACTCATATTGGATAGGTTATTTATCAATGGTAAATATCATGAGACTTTGTAAAAGTACTTGGCATCGAATGGATGTTCAAATAGCTCTTTTTCTTCACTATGTGACTCATATCGGATAAGTTATTTACCAACGGTGAATATCGTGAGGCTTTCTAAACGTAGGTCGTACAGAGGCAGCTTGTCTGCGATGTTTTAAAGGAGCAACAAAAATGACTCTCGTGCCTCGGCACTGTGCCCTTCCGGGGATCTAACTTCTGTGTCTGTCGCAATTATTACTCCCACTAGGAAGATGCGAAGTCCCGAACTGAAGGATAGGTAGGCTTGTATATGTTTTAAAGAAAATTTTTTTTGTGTGGTAACGGACATTTTTTCAGTTTATTGCTGTCCTTTTTCCAGCACTTAATAATTTCGTTTTCTGTTTTAATTCGTCTTGTATCATAATTTTTCAATGGTGTTGTGGCTTAGCTGTTGCTGTTTCTATGCTTAGAGTGAGGGGACTGACGTTGTGTAATCCTAAATTCTCTTCATTCCAAATTAAATGGTGGCTTTCTCATGACTCTCTTGGGAACGGCTTTGTTGAGATTGAGGTGGCTTTAACTAACTTGTGATCTAATCTAATCTCCTCGGTCATGCGAAGAACCTAGATGATCGCAACTGCAGACGTTTTATTTGCTAACAACCGAGATAATCGCAACTGCACACGTTTTAGTTGCTTTTATTTGCTAAGAATCAAGATGATCGAAACTGCTGACGTTTTATTTGCGTTCTAAATTGAAAAATATCGTGTTTCTTCAAAAATAGGGAGAGCAAGTGTGTGATAGAATATTGCCAATCTTTTCAACCACCTACTATAAATCTATCAGTAGCCTTTCGTTAGTTCGTCAGTGGTTTCCATATTTTGATCGTTTCCAATTTTCTGAAACGAAATAAAAATTGCAGTACTGAAGATGTCAAATTATGAACTGTTTTAGTGCATTCCAAATAAGACTTAATTCTTTTGTTCATCAGTCATTTGTATGCCAATAATGAATTCATCGAGCTTAATTGGTACAGCTATACCGACATTTTATTCTATGCCTGTTCATTTTTATTTGCTGCCAATTTAATTTGATGATTATTTTGACTACGACAACCATCAGGGGATACAACTATTGTATCTATGGGAATTAACCCTCCAAAGGGGATTGTGTGATGTCGCGAGCTAAAAGTTAGGTAGGCCTTCTTTTTGTTGAAGTAGAATAGGTTTTTTGTTTTGTTATGGCCCATCTTTTTTTTCGGTTCACTGCTGTCCAGTTTTTGAGCATCTACTACTTTCTTCTTCAACTTATATCTTGTTTCATGAACTTCTTTCCTAGCTTACTGTTTTTATGCACCGTGTGCGTGGATTCCGCGTTCCTTTAACTCCTCACTAATTGGTACCTTCATCCTTCCTCTCTTTGAACATCTTTGTTGTGATAAAAGGAGGCTAAAACTTTCTTATAATCAATCATTTGACTACGACACAAAATAATTGATTTTCTAAGAGTAATCAAAACTTCAAACATAATGAAAACTTGGTGATAATAGACAGGATTTAGGCTTCAGGCTTCATTAACACTTTGACTGCGACGTGCGCCACCGGTGGTAAACGGAGGTAAATTTCATAATGCTGCTGACCGACCAGTAGTCGCAAACTCAATTTCCATAAATACTTAGTCAAATCTAAATGAAAGCACAATCCAGTTCATCTTTGGTATTTACAAAATAGTTTACTTTAATCGACTCTAAATTTGAGTTTGGCATTGAACTTAACATTTAGTAATCGCAGTCAAAGTGTCAAGTCAGTATTTTGTGATGCAACTGCGCACCTTGCGTTTAGTTTACTATATGTGTTAACGGACATTGGAAATTCATGTAAACTTTAATTGGCCTTTTAAAACACTCACCTGGCTGTAATAAAATGAAAGTGAGGTTTTCTTGGGTTGCCTAAAATTTTCTGTAAAAGCAAGTTAATGAATGTGCTCTGCAATGTCGTTATTCTGTTAATATAAATGTCATACTTTCCCCACAAACTCGGTATGCACGAGATTACCAGGCGTGAGCTGTGTCGCTATCAGTTAATCTTTTCTGGTAAGATACTTCGAGATACCTTTTGCACTGCTCGAGGACGTAGAGCATGTAACTTGAAATTTTGAATCAATACTCAAGTTTTCTTTCATAATTTTTGCGATAATTTTGTAACAGAGAGGGAGAGAGAGAGAGAGAGGGAGGGAGCGGGAGCCATAGTCTTGATCGTATCACATCTCAAACATATTATTTACTTCCATAAATCGAACTCTCTTGTTTGTTCGAAAGCGTTCTACTTTCATTGATTTAAACGCCCGTCTAAAGTTGAGACAGTAATGAAAATTCGCGTCTTCTTGAAAATTCCTCAGCAGCGGTCCAGGCTTCCGATAACATCTAACTTACATCAATAATTTTATCTCCCTGAAGGAGGTCTCTCCGGTTCATTTTTTTATGGCCAGCTTCTGAATAGAAACAGCTGCTCCGTCTTGGCTAATTCGCAATCACTCGAGTAGGAGGCTCTGAGTCGTGCTCCCTACGATAGGCCTTGACGGTCCCTCATTAGTTGCTAAAAAGACGACAGAAACCATTCCCAGTCCAACTTTTTTGCCGGGCATCTATACTTTTGGCCGCCCAGCGCAGAGCCTTAATTTTCGCGGCTGAAATCGAAAATGTTCTACGAAAAGTTCAGACTACGTATGGGAGGTTTAATTTCGACTGCCTTCATTGATTTGTTAATGGCGTACTTCTAATTCTGTTTATTTTGACATTTTCTATTGTGAAAACTTTCATGGAATGCTAGAAAGAATCTATTCTTTAAGCGCTTCTATAGAAATCGAAAAAAATGAGTTAACCTCTTCACCTACCGTCACTATTTCTATTTTATTACTTATTGACACTAAACTAATTATGTACATATACTCGAATCCCTTTTTTGAAACCTGATTTGCAGCTGGATTACAAATACTGAATATTACAAAAAGTAAATTAACGTTCAATTTATGATGGAGTCTCACCAATCGAGCAGTGCTTCTCGAGACGTCATTTGGAATACATGTTTCGCAAACTCTAAATATTTTTATTTTCCAGATCTATGAATTAAGAAATCATGATAAGTTTCCTGATAATGACTGAAGTTTGTAGCCGGAAGCTCAAAAAAAAAAAAAATAGATGTGAGTTTCAAATGATGTGTGCTGCATCCATACATGTTACAGAGGACACCAAATGATATTGGTGTTCTTATTTAGAATCGGCTTCAAAAATTAGTTAAGCTCCATTAAAAAATCTTGATCTAATTTCAGAGACACTCTATAACACACTTATTGCACGCTTAAAGCAAGGTATCGCAGGTATTTTATATATTGGTATCGCAGTGTATACGTATTTGTTTAATATTTAAGTTTCAAATATCTTTTGAGGCAATTGAGAACTACAACAGTTTAACATCTTATGTTTTAGGAATGCTTACTCAAAAGTTATTTGAATTTTTAAACTTTTGTCTTATATTCTTTCTCAGTTATTTATTTTATATTTTACTCTGCCAATATATGAGGGTGTGGAATGCTTTCACGTGGCTGTTGTACTAATACAAAAAATATACAGTATCTGCCACTGTACGCCTGTTAAATATACTAATGACAATCAACATTATTAAGAATTTGCAAGACAGATTGATCATCTTTGATACCCTCTCAGGGGGAAAATGTCAGGCCCCAAGGCGAGAGCCTTCTTTTTATTGAAATAAAACGTCTTCTTTTGTTAAGGAACAGCTTATTTTGGTTCACTTCTCTCCGGTTTATCAGCACCTTGTATCTTCTTCAACTTTTAGCTTGTTTCATGAACTTCCTTCTCAACTTACTGTTGTTATCCACCTTGTGCATAGATTCCGCGTTCTCTTATATCCATAATAAATGGTGCCTTCTTCCTTCCTCTCTTAAGAACGCATTTGTTGCGGTTAGGGAAGCTTAAACTAACATCTAATCTAATCCTTGAAGCTTACTATATCAATAAGGATCCCCTGGCCCTTTAGAGGAATTAATCAGAATGGTTGAAGCACTGGAATTAAACACAACCTGTAACGCATATAACATTTATTTCATGACCGTTCAGTGCTTGTTGAAAAGTGGTTTTCTTCAGCATCACTGGTAGTTTTGGAAAGCTCCTATAAGTGCTCCTGGAAGTATAAATACAGATCGAACTGAAAAACAATTTCCTTTGCTAATTATTTCCTTTCCTAATTATTGCCTTTCTTTAATTTAACTACAGTTGATTATAGGGGGACGAAAATATAAGTGGCAGGAAGTTAAATGTTAAATAAGTGAAGCAGTTCGGTTTAAAGTCAAATGCACTAGATCTTATTATGTTGGTAATCGCTAGAGTTTGCTCTAATGTGAATAATAGCAGCAAGAAAGTAAACGGGTCCATTTTTGTGTTGCTACTCCTGTCTCATTGCATAATAGTTTAAGGAATTATCGACGGCACATTTCTTATTCATTCCCAATTCTTATCGCTATGTTTCATAAGTACTTCTGTGTTTGTTTATACGCAATATTTTATCTGTTTCACCTGTTTGCCATTTTAGTGTCGCGAGAAAACACTACAAAATCATACCAAAATATTCCAAATGATGGTAAAATATCTCACTACAATAAAATGAGCAAAAGAGTACAGAAGGCCGCGATCGAAGAGCCGGAACGCTTCAGATGTGCGAGAAGAGCGATTTCGATTTCCGAGTATTTTGAAGCCGCCGCAAAAGACTCCGTAGACAGAGACATCAATCACTCTCGGTTCCGCGTGTGGGTTTGTGAGCGAGATGGCATGCCGCTGTGAGTCTGTGCCTCTATCGTCTGGACGGGCTTGGTTACTCGGTCGGAGATCAACCTATTTCTTTCATATGAGACTAATATTTTGGGGGAACTTTTTCAAATGCCTGTGGTGTTATTCAGGTTGTATTTGTCTTGTGCCTTAGCATTACATACTCCGTTTTTTGATGATGTTTCGACGTCATTAACGTGTTAGCTCTCCAACAATATTTTACCTTTAGAAAGAAAAGAAGTGGAACAACAGATGATGCTGAATAATTCATCCCCTTACTGGACGTACTTGATACGATGTGGATAAGTTCAAGTTTAGTTCATGATTTCTGTAGATTCAAACTACAAATATGCTATTATCTAAGGCCCACATGTGCATGAACATCGTATTGCAGATCTGAAACAAGTTTTCTCTGCGTCTGGTAGCATTTCCGATTCGCCCTTTTTGTTACAAAGCTATCTGCATTTTGAAAATTTTTACATTTTCATACAGATATTGCCAGCTGCTCCGTGTATTGGGAGCACTTAGTTTAGAATGTAATACTTGGACTCAAACCGGCTCGTAGGAGCCAGCTGATACAAATGTGTCTTTTCTTATCTAAAGAGGGGCCTCTTCCTCCACGAATTAGCGAATGTACGATAAAACTGAAGTGTTTTCCGCTTGTTATCTTATCATTTGTTTCTCGTATGGGCTCCTGTCAATGATGGTTACCTTGCTGTACTTTATTTTTCATTGCAAAACTATCTATTTACGACCAACTTCCGACGCGCGAACGTTATCTTGATTTGAGTCGCATCTATGTAGTCTTTAGATCTTGGAAGATATTCAACGCAGTTTCTAGCACCGTTTTTATTTTGTAATAAAAGTAGTTTTTTTATCTGTCGCTGCATTCGTTTTAATTCATCAGTGCAGGCTAACTCTATTCTAAATGGTGTCATGCTCCTTGTTCTTTTTGGAACATCTTTGCACTGGTTATAGGGAGGCTTAAAGTAACATTTAATCTAGCCTAAAACATTACTTTCATGATATTGCATTAATCGTACATGTCGCTCGATCGAATGTACTGTACCCTAACACTTCCTTAAATTACCTATGTTTGAAACTCTCGTCTCACCAAAGTTTACTCAAATTTTCTGCCTCTCAAATTCTTTGCCTCTCAAATTTTCTGCCCTTCAAATTCTCTACCTCTCAAATTTTCTACCTCTCAAATTTTCTACCTCTCAAATTCTCTACCTCTCAATTTCTCTACCTCTCAAATTCTCTACCTCTCAATTTCTCTACCTCTCAAATTCTCTACCTCTCAATTTCTCTACCTCTCAAATTCACTACCTCTCAAATTCACTACCTCTCAAATTCACTACCTCTCAAATTCACTACTTCTCAAATTCACTACCTCTCAAATTTTTTACCTCTCAAATTTTCTACCTCTCAAATTTTCTACCTCTCAAATTTTCTACCTCTCAAATTTTCTACCTCTCAAATTTTCTACCTCTCAAATTTTTTACCTCTCAAATTTTTTGCCTCTCAAATTTTTTACCTCTCAAATTTTCTACCTCTCAAATTTTCTACCTCTCAAATTTTCTACCTCTCAAATTTTCTACCTCTCTAATTCTCTACCTCTCTAATTCTCTACCTCTCTAATTCTCTACCTCTCTAATTCTCTACCTCTCTAATTCTCTACCTCTCTAATTCTCTACCTCTCTAAATCTCTACCTCTCAAATTTTCTACCACCGCCGAAGTGCTGCACGGCTCCTGGAAGGCAACTCGAGTCCATCCATTTCAGTGGCCGGACTCCGCTCCCTGGAGGCTGTGGGGCTGCACCTAACGCAGCTGCTCTTATCTGGCGATTTCGCGCTTGTCTGCCTGCCGTCGTCCGGCGATAGGGCGACGATAGCGGCATATGGTCATACCTGCTGCGTACACTGCCGGTAATGCTGCAGCGAGACACCCTGAGGCCGGTAATTAATGCTGCTGCGAGACACCATGAGGCCGTTACTGCTGCAGCGAGACACCATGGAGCCAGTAATGCTGCAGCGAGACACCATGAGGCCGGTAATGCTGCAGCGAGACACCATGAGGCCGTTACTGCTGCAGCGAGACACCATGGGGCCAGTAATGCTGCAGCGAGACACCATGAGGCCGGTAATGCTGCAGCGAGACACCATGAGGCCGGTTATGCTGCAGCGAGACACCATGAGGCCGGTAATGCTGCAGCGAGACACCATGAGGCCGGTTATGCTGCAGCGAGACACTACATATTGGTTTGAATAGGTTCCTCGTGCTGGAACTGATTAATAGAAACGAGCTTACATTCGTACAATACATATGTAATGTATTGGAAACGTAATAGTCAACTTTTAGGACCCCTCACACCTGTCCGTGAGTGATTATAGATGAATGTGAGGGTGGGCTATATTAACACTTAGATCGCGACGTGCGCCAATGGTGACTTGGAGAGAATTTTAATAATGCTGCTTCCCGACCAGTAGTGACAAACTCTACTTTCATAATTACTGAATTAAAGTTAAGTGAGGGCATGATCCATGTAATGTTAGCAATTTGCAAAATTGCTTGCTACAGTTGACTTTAAATTTGAGTTGAATATCGAACTTCAGTGTAACCAATTGCGGTTAACTTATTAAGTATCTTCATAATCGTGAAATGTTTGTTATGAAAATTTAGCTTATGCAGCGTCCTAATTTACGCAGAGTTAGTTCATTTACTGTGAATAATGATAGCGCAATGGCTTTGCCTTATGCATGAGAAATTTTGCCTCCAGGGGGAAAATTTGAGGTCCAAAGCTGGAAGTCAGATAGGCATTTTCCTATTGAAATTTAATAGTTTTGTTTGTTTAGGACCATCTTTTTTCCGTTCACTGCTGCCCTGTTTTTCAATACCTATCACATTCCTCTTCAAATTATTTATTGCATTCGCTAGCTTCTTTCCCAACTTAGTGTTTCTATGCGCTGGGGATCTTATGTAAGAACACACCTTATTGTGCGTGGATTCTGCTATCTCTCAACTCCATCCTACACGGTATTTTCATTCTTCTTCTCTTTGGAACCCATTTGTTGTGGTTAAGACTGCTTAAACTAACTTATCATCTAATCTTATTGATGTTGTTCGCCTTTATTTTCACTGTGTGAGGTGCCCCTCAGGGGGATACAATTATTGTATCTATGGGAACTAGCGCTCCCAGGGGGACAGTGTGAGGGCCTGAGCTGAGAGTTAGGTAGGCCTTCTTTTTGTTGAAGTATAATGTTTTTGTTATGTTAAGGACCACCTTTTTTCGGTTCACTGCTGTCCTGTTTTTCAGCACCTACTACTGTCTTCTTTAACTTTGGTCTTGTTTCATAATCTTCTTTCACAACTAACTGTTTCTATGCCTTTCTGCGTAGATTCCGCGTTTCCTTAACTCCATACTAAATGGTGCCTTCCTCCTTCCTCTCTTTGGATCGCAATTGTTGCTGGGTAGGGAGGCTAAAACTAACGACTAAACTAATCTTCACTGTGTGAGGAATTTCCTGAGCTCATTCTGCCACGCAATTCAGACAATCTGCGATACGAAGTCATGCCGCTCTCAATGAGATCAGTTTAGTGGTCAAATAAAACAAGGGACTAGGCCTCATTTTTTAAACGATGCGGTACTGAGGATTTTCTAAATGATGTAACCTGCATTTCCTGAAAGAATTTATTTTTTCCATCATGTAGACACGGATGCTTGATCATTGCTTGACTGACTTGTTTGCTTAATTATTCCTGCACCCACCAATACTGAGTATTTCTTTCTCATTTCTAACTGCTAACTGTTTTTTAATGGTATTAAATGCATATATGGAATGAGCCTCTTAACAGATGAAAATTTTGGCGTTGTACGAGCGCTATTCTCTTGAAAATATTAAAAATAATTATTTTTTAGCATCTCCGACCAATTTCGTGGGTAATTCTGCTAGTACTTAAAGCTTCTTAAGTTTATGTTAGCTCTTCAACACGTCGGTGTGCTTCACCATAAACATAGTTCAAATGCCCTTTTAAAAGAGCAAGGACGTACATCTGAGCAGCTTAGCGACATGTGAGCCGAGTGAGAGCATTGCCAGCTCTCTGAGATCTGCACCGATTCCATCAACTGCGTGATAACGCGAGACAAATGTTACTATTATTTAGTAGACTGCGGAGTGCAGGACTCGGGTTAGTAACTACTGCTTGTCTCGCGCAGACTGCGATAGTACCTATCGAAAGATGTTAATAGTCACTGCATCTATTTGTTAATAAAGTTACTTTATATGCTGGGTAAGGTATACTAGATGCTAACTGATGCTTAGTGTGATTGGTGATCGTTGCAGTATTAGTTACGAGTCAGCTACTATTGTTAGCAATATGCTAGCTCGTATTCCATTTCTCACCAGTAACATACTAGCCGAGACATGCAGGCTAACTAATGCACCAATAAGAGCCGTTCACCATATCTGCGCTACAACCCCTCACTGGGCTTATAAACAGTAGGTTAAGGTTTGTCTAACCCATGCTATGAGAACTGGCGCCTCCAGGAAGATACCATAACAGATAGGCTACAGATAGGCCTTCGGGACTTCTATCTTTTGTGTGCACCTCGCTTCCTTCACGTTTCATGCTTTGAAGCTTCGCCCTTTCTTTCTTTAATTTTCTTCTTCCTTCCTAGCTTACTGTTTTTATGCGTACGCTTTTCTATGTGCTAACACGCTTTGTGCATTGATTCCTCATGTTCTACAATTTGTGCTAAATGGTTCCCTTGACGCGGATAGTGTCGTAAGCCAACTAATATATATACCTTAATAATAATGTGACAAGCTAGGCTATGAATGACGTGGTGCAGTTTTGAGGATTTAAACCCGTAAACTTAACACGTGAGCTTCGCGCGTTTGTTTTGTAAGGCCGTTATGTATAATTTATGTTGAAAATTGTGCATTAGCTGCACATTTGTCACATGAGTGTCACATGAGCGGCACTAACAAAAAGTGTGCAAATTTCTCTTGGTAGACACGAAATTCAAATTAGATGGTTTTTTGATAACTTTTTTCGCTATTTTTCTTCGAATGTTAGAAAAGGTTGCACCAGATTGACTTATTTGTTCGTTCAGACAAGTCTTGTGAAACTGTAAAAAGTATAAAGCTGTGAAAATTTATCTCAGGCAACACATGACCAAGTGCACAAACATCCTATCTGGAATTTTGTTTTTTCTAATCATATTTTTGCTTCTATAGTTATGTGTTCTCCCTATATAGTTACTGCTCTAGCTCATACACATATTTCCCTCGTATTATAGTACTGAGTCAAAGCACACCTCACAATTCATTTAAAGGCATCGTAATGTAATACCTTGTTTCTAAACCTTTGTCTGAGCACACTGAATCTTAGAGTCAGTATATGATTCCTAATGCTCAAGTTACACCGCGAAGATACACGTCATTGTTGAAACAGCCATTCAGCGGCCGCGTTGATAAAATCCTATGCCCATTAATTAGCTGCGTTGGCCCGAGACACTCGCAATCCTCATTAAGATTCGCACTAATGCAGGTCCTTGTGCGCCGGCGCGCCATGCGGCACCGGGGGACGGTGCCTGCGCTGTACTTCGCAGAATTTCTCGGCCTCTACAGACGACCTTTGTGTGCGTGCGACCTGGGAGTTCGTTAAAAGCGTTGATGATTCGCCCTCGAAGCTCTCGTATAGGTTCGCCTCGGAGCCTCAAAAATGTTAGTTATAAATTTACTCTTCATGGAGAGGTTTATGCTATTTTCATCGCCTACTTTAGGTGCTGTAATGGTTTTAAAGTTTTGGTTGCGTTTTATCCCTTGCTTTATCTATGTTGTCGCTTCAGCGTGTTGTAGGGACTCGCATGTCTCGAGCGTAATGCTAGGTTCGTCAATCTAATTCGGAGTGGAAGGAACGAAATTCTGATAGAGCTTGTTGTCTTCTGTTTCCCTCGCAGCATGATTATCATTTACCCTGATCAGGGCCTGAATCAGGATAGCAGGATCAGCAGCACTTGGTTCACAGGTTTGCTTTATCATCCCTAGCAGCAGCTTCTTTGCTTCCTCCTTCATGTAGGAATCGGTTTCCTCCAACCGATGTTTGTTCGTCTTCGGATCTTCATTCATTTTATTTGCATTTTCTTAATATCTCTGCGATGTTCACCGCGATTTTTATAACTGTCTTTGCACGAGTACTATATTCAAACAACCCCACTCACCCTTCACCTAACAGGAGAGTGAACTTGTGAAAATTGTCTTTCAGCGCGCGATCTAGCGCTCCATGCGGGTACTTGGAATTCTGCAACGACACTCAAAGGGGCATTGTGTCTGTCTTCGTCAATTTACCCTGCGGAACTAGCACTCCTCAGAGATGTCCGTAGCCACCCACATCAGAATCTGCTGCACTTGTCACCAAAGTCTATTGTGAGTTGAGGCAGTTTTTCATTGCACGCTTTTATCTCGTGTGGGACGCCGACGTACCTCACCACCGACGCCGTGCACGAGTGTCTTCGTTTTTATTTTGTTCTCATTTTACCTTTTCATTTTATTTAGGCTCCTATGATTTTTTTCCTCTCTAACAGGCTGTGGTTACCGAGGCACAGAAATTTGCACCCTCAGTTGAGGTGCCACTCATATTTCAATCTTCGCTTCCCATCAGGGGGATACAACTATTGTATCTATGGGAATTAGCGCTCCCGGGTGAAAAATGTGAGGGCCCGAGCTGAAAGTTAGGTAGGCCTTCTTTTCGTTGAAATAAAAGTTTTTTTGTTATGTTAAGGACCACCTTTTCTCGGTTCACTGCTGTCCTGTTTTTCAGCACCTCTCACTTTCTTCTTCAACTTTTATCTTATTTCATGAACTTCTTTCTCATCTTGCTGCTTCTATGCCCCTTCAGCATAGATTCCTCATTTTCTTATCTCCATACTAAATGATGCCTTCCTCCTTCCTCTCTTCGATACGCTCTATTTTTGTAGCGGTTAGGGAGGCTTACAAAACTTTTAATCTAATCTTTCAATCTTCGCTTTTTTCTTTTGATGTTTGGTATAACTGAGTAACAATGAAGGCGAAGTCTTGATTTATAAATACTGACTGCCCAAGCATTTGTGTATGATAATTGCAATATTATGCTAGAATATCCTCAATGTGTTCGTGTAAATCGCCGTGTTCATTGTCATTGTTGAAATTTCGTAATTTTCTTCCCATCTTGTAATGTTTTATTCTAATCAATATAATTTGAGATTCTTTCTCTTCGCGTTTTTACGAGGGTTTGAGTAGTTGATCTTCCGAATCCACTCCTGCTTATCATTTCAACTTTGTGAACTTGCTCGCATTGTCTTCTCTGAAAATTATTTCAACCTCCGTATTTTTTACTTCTGATATTTCTTCGTTTCTAATCGTGATTTCACATAGTGCACATTTCTGCATCAGCCCTCATATAAACGACTTGGCATCTCTCCCAATCAGCGTTAGCCATCCACCTGATTTCGTTCCTCACATCGCCATTCTGCCGTCGATTGTATCCATTTCATGAGAGAGGAGGCCACCCAGCATCGTTATGTCCGTACAGCAGCCATCAGGTCGCCCTACAACGGCCTCTTATTACACGAGGACTGCCGCCTCTCCTGCCCAGGGCACTCCCGTGCAAGAGAGATCTCTCCAGCATTTCCTCGCTAGCGCCCCGCTATTTCCGAGTGATCCATTCGATTGTTCTAGCCTTTCGAGTAGCGAGTAGCAATCTGCCGCGTATTGCCAAATGCATCCTTCCTGCGATTTAGCATCTTATTCTACCAGATGAAAATCGATTTCATTTGTTTTTAATGTTCGTTTTTCTCGTTTGCTCTTAATTTTTTACTCTCTTTAGCATTGATAATTCACTGTTTGAGTTGTGACTTTGGGAAGAGAGAGGCGAGAGTTGTTTCTTACGAGCGGAGTGGTTTGCTCGTGTTAGATGCCCAACTGCTTGAATAATATCGCTCAATCGAGGCAAATAAATTAACAGTTACTTTTTTTCGCGTGTGAACTGTAAAGCACTATGTTTGAAAAAAGGATGTATATTTTCATGTTACATTTTCTTAACTGCAAACCGTCATCACTGCTCAATTTGGCTAAAGTACTTCTGTTCCTGAAATTCTTTCTGGTGATGGTCGCTGACCGTCTAATCGTACTTGTGTGGCTCCATGTACATAAATTCTAGTTTATGAATGTGCTCTTCAAGAAATGACATCATAGTTATTTGCGACACAAACTCCTCTTTCAGGAGAGTTTTTGTTTATGCAAATCATCGCCAAATCGTATGACTTGTTGAAGCAATTATTTTTTATTTGGCCCAACTGAACTGAAGCGTGACCACCCACGAGATATGCATGAGTTTACATCTAAATTCAAGCGAACCTCCGCCTGTATTGCACAGACTTGAAGCCCTGGCACAAAATTACATTTGCTGATCGAAATTTTTGCATGCTCATGTTTTACAAGCCTTGTACTGTTCCTTGAATGGATGAAATGCTCATTCATATTCATTCAAGATTTAGCTCTGTCGCTGCGGACTCCGATGTGGGATTCAAATGAGCGGCCTTCGCTGCAGCCAGAGCCGCATTCACGGGGACTGCTGGCCTTCATGCTGCACTGACGACTGTCAGCTTCGTCGATAGACTGACAATCCTGAGTCTCGTCTAAAGACCTACAGTCTTAACTCTTATCTCATGACTGGCAGTCTTCAGTCGTGAGGCAAGACTGGCAGCCTTCAATATTGTCTCAAGACTTGAAGTCTTCAGCTTTGTGAAGAGTAGCACTTCAACTCGGCTCTCGACTGTGCTTTGATTTATTTGTTCTCCTCTCCTGCACTTGCTCTTATTTTGTGATCACTCGAGCTCCAATGCCTGCACGTAACTCGTCTGTGAACTTCAGACCCAATTCTTCAGACCTGATTTAATATTTATGCAAATCTCCCCATTTGCCGCATTTATGAACCCTTAGACGCCGTGGAAGATTTTCATTGTGCTTTTTTGTCTATAAAATTGAGTTGCATCGATGAGCATTCATATTTTGTACGTCGACAGGTTTTTTGCAAGTTGAGAAGAGTAACAAAACTTAATTTCCGTTAGTGACTATAGCTTGTGTAGAGTTCTTGTTTTCGCAGAGCTCGTTGCAATCAGGGACAAGTGCCTGACGCTTTAACTGACGAGTGTCATGCAGTGCTGTAGCTGACGAGTGTCAGTGCTGTAGCTGACGAGTGTCAGTGCTGTAGCTGACGAGTGTCAGTGCTGTAGCTGACGAGTGTCAGTGCTGTTGCTGACGAGTGTCAGTGCTGTTGCTGACGAGTGTCAGTGCTGTTACTGACGAGTGTCAGTGCTGTAGCTGACGAGTGTCAGTGCTGTAGCTGACGAGTGTCAATGCTGTAACTAACGAATGTCAGTGCTGTAACTGACGAGTGTCAGTGCTGTAACTGACGAGTGTCAGTGCTGTAACTGACGAGTGTCAGTGCTGTAACTGACGAGTGTCAGTGCTGTAACTGACGAGTGTCAGTGCTGTAACTAACGAGTGTCAGTGCTGTAATTGACGACAACAAAGCGTACACTATACGATCGTCTTTGCCAGCGTTCTGCAATCCGAACTTCACGTATCCTAAATCACACTCATCCCGCATGATGCCTTTAAACAGGAATTCGGTCTCGTTATTGAATGATCTGATTTTTTCAATTTGCTGCTGCGCCCTTACATTTCAGTGCAATTATTACTGATGACTTCTCTCCCGCGATTACTGCCCGGCGGCGGCGACCTTTTGCGACTGCCGAGGATTTATTGACAGTCCAATTGCCGCTGGCCTCATGAGTCGCTGTGTGCTGAATTTCCTACCGCGTGCTGGACGCGATACAGGCCATTAGTCTGTGTTGTGTTGTGCGTGTGGCTGATGTGTTGTGCTGCACGCCACGTAGGCCATTAGCTCTGTGTTGTGAGGCTGTTGTGTTGGGTTGGACACCACACAGGCCATTAGCTCTGTGTAGTGTTGTGTGTAATGGTTGTGTTGTGTTGGACACCACACTAGCCTACAGTTCTGTGTTGTGTGACTGTTGTATTATATTGGACGTCACACATACTATTAGCTCAACGTTGTGTTGTGTATAATTCTTATGTTATACTGGAAAAACCGCAGGTCGTTAGCTGTACTTTGAGTTGTGAGATTGTTGAGTCGTGCGGGACTTGCGAACACTTGCCGCTGTGTTCTGATAGCATTCTGTGCAACACTCCGTCGCTTTGAAATACTTTTGTTATCGTACCTTTTCATAATCCGATTTTTACTGTGTTTTAATTGTATAAAAATTCATTCAGTATCTATTTCAGTAAAATAGTTTTTCGTTTCTTGGTAAGTAATAGTCAAGTTATTGGACTACAGGTGCGTTTTAGGCGCTCAGGCAAGGCTGCTTAATATGAGCCTCATGCTTCCAACACTGAATTTCATATGTGAAATAAACTATTTGTGAATTCACACAGTACAGTATTTATGAAATACATACACCAACATGTACTTCTGTTCTATTTGTGTAGCTATCGACACATACAGCTGGTCGGTGACGCTATAATAGAGAGCCGCGATAAGCCACGGTTGTCTTGCCGATCAGCCACAGCTGCTCGTCATGTGAACTGAGGATGCAGTCAATTGGAGAGTTCGGCCAGTCCTCGGTGTAAACGTTGGACCCGCTTGTGTTGTGCGCATGCGACTCGCAATCGCACTCTTCTGTAGTATTTTCCGTTCTCGTTGGAAATTTATCGTAAATAGATCTTTCAGCTGGCCCTAATTCTCAAAACCTGGAGAGGCAATGAATAGTGTTTATTTGAAGTGCGATCAAGTAGGGGCTCTTTGTGTTATTGACTCGGTGTCTGGATGGATTGTAAATTATTCTCTTCAATAAATATTGATTAATATGTTGTGTTTAATATAATCTTACTTACATTCATTTGCAGTGAGATGCTTCTTTCCTTGATACCTGAAATTTCTTCGAATATTTTTCGCATTTCAACTTTGTGGTGTTCATCACCTTGATTTTTGGATTTTGGCTGCCAGGAGATGTTCTTGGAGAGCTAGCTGAGAAGCAACTGAAAGTTATTCTGTCTGTTTATGTTTGAACAATTATCCAGTGAGTATTTTTCAAACAAGGTTTAACGTTATTGTGATATTTTTATTGATTGACGTCTAATTGTTGAGTTATGAAGATAATCCCAGAATGTATGTGATTGACTCCTACGAGTGTGCATGTATTCGTTTTTCGAACACCATAACCTTACGTGCGAGCAATGCAGATGTATAGTACAAAGAAACTTTCACAACGAGAACCCTAGTTGTTGAATTGACCAATTCATTAAAATTAATAACTCTCTTTCAATATTTTATTACTCGGTTGGAAACCATAAAAGGTATTGGAGGTATCTGAACTTGTAGGTTCTTTGAAAATAACAAAAGCTCAGCCTGTTTCATAGCAAGCAAGACGATATGCTTTATACTTGCCTTTGGATCGCAGGAGTAGTGTGTAACAAGTTTTAACTAGTTGTAACAAGTTGTTACTAGGTGTTCTTGTTGCACGAGTTGTACTATTTGTACTGGTTGTACTAGTTGTTACTAGTCATTCCTAGTTGTATCATCACTGCAGTGTGTAGGAAGCTGACAAATTGCAAACGTTGCCTTTGGACACACGCATAGCAAGCCATTCGGTGTACGGCTTCCACTGCGCGTCGCGACAAAGACTATCGCGCCTCGCGTCTGAAGCGCAGGCGACTAATCTGAAGATGAATTTCGATACGATCTCAGAGTTTCAAATTTCTGGCACTCGCTCGTACGTATAAACTCGCCCCCTACGTGCCTCAATGGAGACAAGCGAGTGCTCCTTCTGACGATCTTATCCGGAAATTATGCCTCATGCATTCTGAAGACATTACGCGATCTTCCCTGTGTGCCAGGACCATCCGACTTGCAGATGGGCTAAATGAGACTCTTATCTCACCCCCAAGATCGCCTTCACTTTGATTTATTCGCCAAATTTATAGGGGCTTTCTGGCCTGCACACTCTGTCGAAACGAGTAATAAATTTCAAGCAACGAGTCTCGTTGTTTTAGTTTAGTTTTCGTTCGGGTTTTACGAACTTCATGACCCCGGTGTAGTTTTTCCTGTACATGCTAGTTGGAAACTGAATCCTGATTGGGAATTTCAGGGTTTCTTTTTTAGCATTAATTTTCTTCTACACTCGAATATAACATCCCTTAATCGTAGGACATCTTTTTTTGATGGTTAAAATTCTCATATAGTTATGTTTCCACGCTTCATTTCGAAACATTTTGCTAGTCATTTTGATATTAATATCATTGATAAACTACTGAAAAAGTTTCACAATGTTTCTTGTAGATTTCGCTCATACTTTTGAAGTCAACCGAACGCGTCAAACGTTAGATTTACTCCGAAAAATACCCACCAGATGTTCTTAGATTTTTCAAGATTATATGACCACCTCAAACGCTATGGATTTAAGACCTACTTCGGTGAGTTCTTTTGAATATCAACGAGCGTTTCGTATAATTTATAAAAGTGCTACGAGAGTGAAATCGCGAGTTTACTTCATTCAGTGATCAAACGGCCTTAGTTGCATCTTCTGCTCATATCAGTAATCTCTGGACTGTACTGTTTCTAACCATAAGTTACCGTTTGAAAAAAACACATTTTCAGCGTGATAACGTGCACGCTTCGAAGATATTTATTAGTTATGTTCTTCGTTCTCTTTTTCGGGCCGCTTAAATGGAAATAATCCCCTCAGGGGGATACAACTATTGTATCTATGGGAATTAGCGCTCCCAGGGGAAAAATGTGAGGGCCCGAACTGAGAGTTAGGTAGGCCTTCTTTTTGTTGAAATAAAATGTTTTTTGTTATGTTAAGGGCCACCTTTTTTCGGTTCACTACTGTCCTGTTTTTCAGCACCTCTGACTTTCTTCTTCAACTTTTATCTTGTTTCATGAACTTCTTTCTCATCTTACTGTTTCTATGTCCTTTCTGCATAGATTCCTCATTCTCTTATCTCCATACTAAATGGAGCCTTCCTCCTTCCTCTCTTTGATACGCTCTATTTTTGTAGCGGTTAGGGAGGCTTAAACTAACTTATAATCTTAATCTTAAATGGAAATAACGGTGATCTATTTGTCCTATCAAACTGTACATTATAATTGCCAGTTGTGTCCACGTCATTCTCAGAGTCATTACAAGAAGCGTAAGTTGATTGATATTCATGAGAATAGCGAGTAGAGTAGCTTTCCATTTACCCCTTTACGTGTACTAATGAGCGTTAAGGACAATGTATATCTTACGTAATACTCCATGAGATACTGGACTGACTGGTCAAAGACTAAGCAGACATCGACGTTCGTTCCAATAGTTTTCTAGGTCTAGCCAGTACCACCTACTCTGATTCGTTTACCAGGATTCTGCTCATGACATAATTAACGTTCTCTGAATGCGTATAATTCAGTACATTCTACTCGTATACTACCGAAGTTAGTGCGCCTTCCATGGCAAGTGAAGTACATTGATGCCACTCCGCTACCTTGTGGCAATCACTCGAACGTCGTAACGGTGGCCAGTTGATTGCACGCTAAGGCAATCACTCGAACGTCATGATGATGGCTGTTGACGGTACGCTGAGGCAATCACTAAGGCAGGTTGATTGCTAAGGCAATCACTCGAACATCATAACGATGGCCGCTGACGGTACGCTGAGGCAATCACTAAGAAAGGTTGATTGCTGAGGCAATCACTCGAACGACATGACGATGACCGTTGACGGTACGCTGAGGCAATCACTAGAACGTCAAGACGATGGCCGTTGACGGTACGCTGAGGCAATCACTAAGGCAGGTTGATTGCTAAGGCAATCACTCGAACATCATAACGATGGCCGTTGACGGTGCGCTGAGGCAATCACTAAGAAAGGTTGATTGCTGAGGC
This sequence comes from Morinoia aosen, assembly GCA_030386875.1. NCBI lineage: Eukaryota > Metazoa > Arthropoda > Malacostraca > Amphipoda > Talitridae > Morinoia > Morinoia aosen. The sequence goes on along the minus strand of CM059571.1, from coordinate 15,180,082 downwards.
AATCACTCGAACGACATGACGATGGCCGTTGACGGTTCGCTGAGGCAATCACTAGAACGTCATGACGATGGCCGTTGACGGTACGCTGAGGCAATCACTAAGGCAGGTTGATTGCTAAGGCAATCACTCGAACATCATAACGATGGCCGGTTGATAGCGCTAAGTTCCTAACCAGGAGGCGACGGTGGCCATTTCCCAGCGGCAGGCCTCGGCAATCAGCGCCACAGGTCAGTGCCCCGAGCCCCTCGCCGCAGTCGAACGTGAATCATTAAACGCGAACATTTCTATGGACAGGACACCGTGTCCGCTGTGGCCTAGTCTGGATTTCATTTTGATGTTACGTTCTCGTTAGAATGGCTTTCATTTGAGAGGGAACAAAAGACCAAATGAATCCATTTTTTTCCTATTTTCTATGTATGAATTTTATTGATGCTATAAGCAGTGGTATAATAATGCCATGCGATTTATTTAAGTTCTTTATACAGCTATGTCCACATAAGCTGAACAGGTGAAAAACAAACCCGTGAATGCAGGTGCTGCTATTGAGGACACAAGGAGGTCAAGAGAATTAATAATTATTCCAGTTTTTGCTTTGGTTTCCCATGGGTCTACAGATGTGAAAAGCCTGCATAGTACCAAGTTCTATAATTTACATACAATGAAACGTTAGAAACACCCAAGGCCATTTTTCATGCTGGAATTATGGTAACGTTTTTACTGGCAGTCGTTCGTCAATCACTGTTGAATACATTCTTTATATCCTCAATTTAAACGTAAATTCCCTTTCAGACATCCGTAAACTTTAACTCTGTTTCTCTTGATCAATAACTTACAAAATCCTTCATGCAAGCATGAACTCTGATGCCCTCAATTACATGTACTTTTAATCTGGAAAGGCATGACAAGAGTTCAAGTATAGTAAAATATTCCAGTCAACTGCATTTTCAAGGAATCAACACGAAGCTTGGAAGTTATCGTTGAATGTATTTTATTCAATGTAGAATTCATCCGTCACCTTGTTTGTTCATTATATTTTTGCAGCTGACTAGTTCCTTGTTTGTACCTTTCCTGCACTAGCTAGTCACCATACTTCTCATTTCCGCAGGCTTTCTTCCCGCAAACACTGCTGCTCTTTGTCCATTCAGCCCAGTTTCACATGGCATGCTACGCAAACAACGAAAGTGTTCTCTTATACATTCCAGTATATTAGTGAAACGTTTCCTGTATTCCCTGTCATCCTTTAACTGTACGGAACTCAGTGACAATTTTCACCGTGTTTTTGGCCCGCTCCTCAGCGATATTATTCTCGACCCTGCAGCGCCTTGAGCTGTAGTTCACTTGTCCGGCGCTCGTGAGTCACAGCGACCGGTAACCCGAGCGTGTGAAGCTGGCGAGTAGAACGATACGTGCGAAGGGTTCTTTCCTATCTGAAGAAATAAAATACTTTCTGCATACGACGGTTCCCTCGTTGCATAATGGAATTAGGTACTCTCTTTACCCTAGGGCGACTTTGCGAGATGGAGGATTCAGGTATTTCTTCATGCACAGGCTCTTTCGGTCCACTAACTAACAAGATACTTTCAAGATGCGAAGGCTTTTTATTTTTATTTGGAGAAATGGAGTTCGTTCTGCTTGCGAGTGCTTCCTTGTTGTAAGAAAAATAGGGTGCTTATTGCAAGGACAAAAAGTCGATTTTTTTTGTTTTTGAAGTTCTGTTTGTGTTTCAAAAGTTCCGTCAGATTATTTCTCTGTTCAAGAAATCCACTTTGTGTGTTAAAAATTTTGTCAATTTAATTAGAGTTCACTCTAAATGAGCAGTATTGTTATTGAATATTGTTGAACTCGTTCTTTGTTATCATACAAATCATTCGCCACTCTATTTATACGTGAACGTTTCAGTAATCTCGCTTCGTGTTCTGTTACTAGCTTTTATGTAGCCATGGACTCTGTCCTTGATCTGCTCTCCTCTCCATGACCATCTCTTTATTTCCGCTCGCACATCGTCACTGTGGACGAGCACACGTCAACGAACTCAAGCACAGGAGCGACGCACTGCATGTCGAGCGAAGTGTGAACTCACACCCATGCTATAAAATGCACCAGGATGACAGCAGGGCACTTCGGAAAGCGATGTCCAACACCAAGCGCAGACTCATAGAACAAAGACGCTCTGTAGCTGGACTGATGAAGCAGCGAATTCTGCAGCGACGAAGAATTTTCCGTGTCTAAGCAGCTTCGTAAGTTTGTTATCAAGTACATGAGGAAAAGGAACTCAAGACCGTTTACTGCCCATCAAGGTCAGAAACAAAAGGTTAAATGGTTAAAAATTTGTAGCCGTTAATGTTAATATTTGAACGATTTATCCTGTCGTTTCCTGAAAGAGTGACAAGCTGACACGTGGCCTCTGATGTCATTTATATTCTGAAGTACAGTCCATCCTCGAGTCAAATGGTACCATCACAAGTCAAGCTCAACTTATGCTGAAGCAAATTAGCACCCGTTAATAGCAAGCATTCATACCCTCAATTAAGCAGCCCACTAGTGGAAAATCTGTGACTAACTTATATCCGTGTGCGTAGAGATTTGCATAGGATGATATATGATACGAGGGGTGGAGTGCAGTCTGTGACAGTCTCCTCGTGTCCTCGCCGCTCCTGTGGGACTTGCTCCTGCGTGATGTCATCTGCATGGCTGGTGTTTGCTCAGATATTATACGGCACCTGAAAATGTTTGTACTTGCTGTTTGTGGCCGCCAGTCGTTTGCGGCGTGCTTGGATGTTAAGCCTTTCTGTCTTGTGTTTAGATAGTCGCTTCGCATTCTTGCAGCTTGGGAGTTCACGTGCAGTTTCGTTCGATTATGAAGTGTAGCTAGCTTCAACTTTTGTTTGCGGTGCATTAGTATGAGAAATATAAGGCTTCGCCATGAGTACATTCGTAATTTGATCTAAATATTGGAAGTTTTTAGTCTACAGTTCACAAATGCGGCTATTAATGATAATGTTTGGTAATTTTTAAACTCCCTTGAGAAAATACCGGCAATGAAACTTTCGCCCTGTAAAGCATTTGGCTGTGTGTTCTGTGGCGAATTAGGATGCGCAGAGCTTGGCAATCCGAAATAGAAAGTAGCGCGTGTTCAGCATTGTTTTCTGTTTCAATGTTCCGCGGTGGGTGGTCGGTGATGCCGTGAAATTGTACAGTGCAAGAACAAACCGCAAAATGTAACTGCTTCGTATGGTCAAGGCAGTTATACTCGCACCGCTTTCTCGTACGTTTGTGTGATCTGCGTGAGGTTTGAATCAAGAACTAGAACGTCTGTCGTTGATGTTAATGAGCAGAAATGAAGGGGATTTTATGAATTTTGAGTTGCAGTTGCGCGCTGAATTTTTAAAAATACAAACATACATATTTTTAGCGTGAGAGTAGTGGTATTCAGATTTCAGGTATTACTGATCGAAAATTGAACAAAGTAGCTGTAGTAATCGCATACTCCTTCGTACATGGAAGAGTTACGACAAGACGAGAAGTTGGAAAAAATGCCCTGACCTCCGGCGCCTTATGCCATAATGCACTTTGTCGCAAATCACTGGCAACAGAGTAACTCTTGATCGAGCTCCACTCTCTTTAAAATACTGTCATTGTCAGCGTCTAATAATGCTGTCGCTGCCAGTGTGCAAATTGACGGGCATTTTGGATAGGGCCATCATAACCCAGTTTTATTGCAGAGACAAAACCCCTATTTTACTGCAGCAATGGTAACCCATCTTCAAGAAATTGGTGAATGCACTTAGGCATGTAAGGTTTGGAAGAATTTTAATCTGGCCCAGTATTGAGCAGCTTTTATCCTACCGTGAGTTCGAAAGCAACAAGCGCAAACAAAACTGGAATTCACTTTCTATGTTATGTTGCCTATCTTTATCATTTCAGACACACATTCGCAGCTTGTGCAGCAACCATTTGAAAATGGAAAAATGTTATCATTGCAGCAGGTGTTGTTTGCACTAACATTTTATACAGCGGCGTGATGCTCTGTGATAACGGCGGTGATAGCTATTTTTCTACAGCTGCGAAGACGTGTTCGAGCTTCATGAAAGACTCCGCAGATTCTGATCGTTTCCTGAACTGTTTGTTTCTGGTGAGGCGATACGGACTTGTCGCTTTGCGATAATTACAGGCCTGGATTGCGATAAAAACACAATCGTGTGTGGCTTGCTCATTTTGTCTTGTAACCTGCATCTGGGTTTCTTCACTGCAGATTTTCTCGATGAAACGCGGGATTTTTTAGTCTTAAAACATGCTCTATTGATAGCGAGCGGCAGAAGTTGAGGGAACTTTCGTTCCGAATGGAGGGAATTAAGAGCTTGGGTTCAGGCTGCAGAATCCACGAGACATTTCACTCGAACTTCGATGAACTTTTCAACAATAAACGAGGAAATTGTAAACTCAAATGGGTCGACCCAGTTTACTTGAAATAAGAAAATCGGAACTTTAAATGTAGGGATTTGATTTTGGTAAAAAATCATACGCTTAGCGGTGAAAACTGTATTCCTATTCATTACCGTAACGATGCAAGCAATGCTTTTGTTAATGATATCCACAATGAAGTATTTGTGTAATTAACTTTCTTCATTGGTGTTCACTGATTCTTGGTTTTGCACGTGTGTTTTTGAAGTGGATGTTCAAATTTCAACTTCAGAACCAAATATAACGCGCGCTGTGATGGTATTAAGACTTTAAAAGGATGTAAATTCGTACCATTTGCTGGAGTTAATTAATGTGTTAGTATTTTTTGCATGTACACCCGTTGACTTTTAGAAACAATGTTCCCGTGCGAGGTGCAAGCATTCAACACAGCTGGTTACATAAGCCCTGTGTATGTGTTTGCATGTATATTGTATTAATGCATCAATAATAGTCATAGCTGAATATCTTTCGTTATACTGTGTGCAGTATTTTTTTAATTTTGATCTATCAGCTTTTAATTCATTGTGCAATATTTTAGTACTTAAATACCTTCGTAGTGGCCGTTAAAATAACTCATTTTATGTTAGTAATTGGTTCTAATGCGGCTTTTTATATTGATATTTAATTTTTAATGCACTATATCCCAAAATTTAGTTTCCATTTATTTGACTGACGCAATGTTTTCACCGACAGAGAGCAAACATTTGTGATATGTGCCATGAAGTTCCAGGAGATTTTTTTCAAATTTCTACCGTGGAAAATAATTACCTTTGGTTTTTTTTTATCAGAATCGTTGCCGAGTTCTTGACTTTTGCGGCTGCGTTTGCCATTAAAGGCAGTGACTTTGACGAGCTTGACGTCCTCACTTCACTCATTGCGGACAAAATTCCATTCCGTCTCAAAAAGTCGTCGATGAGCGCGCGCACAATTACGCGCCGATGCGCGTTGCCTGCGGAAGTCACGCGCCTGTCATGCTCGTGCGTTACTGCGCTCGGCTCCCGTAAAATTTAACTCTAATTATTTCCAGGTTTGTTTACTCATTGTTGTATTTGTTCTCGTGATGCTTTCCAGCCGTAATCTCGCCCCGCCTTTACCATGTGTTGTGCTAGTCTCCGCGGGGTGTTTCTTGCCTTTTTGGTCTATTTTCAGTTGTGTTTGTTCATGTTTTATTTTTCCAACAGATCTCACCGCGCCTTTACTTCATTTTTACGATATGTGCTTCGTGTAATACTATATAACAACAGCTGTTCCTTGAGAGTTGATTTATTCCTTGACTGTTTCATGCTGATTATCCAAAGTCTTTTGAGCTTATAACTAAAATTATTAATTTTAGATTTTAAATCTGACACTGCTCTGATGAAGTTTAAAAATCGTAGTCTGGGTCCCCGACCTGTCATACGATCAGATTTTCTTCAAATTATGATTTTTTGTATTCAAACAACACGGAAGTGTTAAGTATGTGATTAGTGCATATTGCATTCCAGTTAAGATCAGGAACCATTTTATATCGATTATTTTGTGCTCTAATTGCGTAGTGTTACGCTGAAACTACTGCTGAGTGTTGTTAGAGACCGCATTGTAATTATAAAAGTGTACCTCACTTTCTTCATCGCATGAAGGTCTGTATTTCGAGACCCTGCCACTACTTTGATGCGAGTTTTTACTCATTGATATTCCTTTCTGCCATGGGATTATTTAGAAAATCCTTTCTACACCTATTCGTTGAATCCAAAAATTGCCTCTAAACATTTAAGACCTTTCTTTCTTAACTCTCTGGCGATTTTTCCAATGCTCATGCTCGCTTTTTCGTCAAATGTTCTTATTGAATTTTATTTTCGAGTGATTCATCTAATAATTTACGAACGTTGTTGGATATGAATTTGAGTAACATTCGTCATCAAGCAAACTATGAGTTCGCCCAATAGTTCTAATAGCATACCACAAATGAGTTTCCAATGTTGGATATACAGAATAAATTCGAGTTTGATCCGACGGGTTGAACGCCGCTGGTTCAACATTGCATAAGCCAGTTCCCACGCTACATTTCCGCTTTGACATTTTTTATTGGTTCGCCTACGAGAGTGGGCTGTTCAGTCGGTGCTTGTTGACTGCATTAAGTATTCGCTTATGATACTCTGACGAATATTACAAGAGTCATAAATTCTTAAGTTCAACCACTTGGACGTCCCATCGTTCACTTCCCACGTCTGTCTCGCATAAATTGATTTGCGAAATCAATTCGTGGTCTGAGCGATACAATCTCGAGGGAGGGTAATCTGTCAATGATTGTATCATTCCAGCTGATTGGATGTTTTCTTTGTTATGGGCGAGTCGGATTACTTTTTGCGCCCGTAAACCTCGGCTTGCATCGTCAGCACAGGTGGGTGTAGGACATAGGATCTGACGGTACTATGCGTTTAGCTTTGCGTTTTTGTCCGTGCCATGGTAGCGGAGCTCTCTCAATTGGATCAACGTGTCGAAAGCTGGTCCAACTGCCTGACTGGAATTACCGGTCGCAAGAGTCTTGTAAAGGAGCGTTGATCCTTTAAGCCCAAGAGAGTCGTAGAGGTATATTTGGGAGAGGAACGGCATTTCTCCTTTATTATTTGAAATGGGTTTAATTATTTAATTTTTGGGCCAACTTTTCGTGCGAAGTAAGTCAGAAGTTGCCACCAACTAGCTTACTTGTCTGAAAAGAGGTTTAATTCTGATTCAAATAGCCTATGAGACTTGTGTCATTACGCTAATTGAGGAATTTGAATGTTTTTATGCTCAGCTTATAATTTACGGTAAGTTCTTTTACAGTTGTTCCTGTGTAGAGTTGAATTGAAAATGTTTGACGTGTCTAATATATAAGACTGGGTGTAAAACATACAAAATATTCAATACTATAAAAAACTTTTTTCTGCCACTTCAAGTGCATAACGTGTTTTGTATTTAATGCTGAGTGTACCATTTGATCTAACACTTGAACTGACGATCGTACGTCGACGGTTTTTTGAACCAACTTGTTGATGCTTTCTTCGGTTGGACAATAACGGACTGCCATATCGTGCCCATCACACATCAGCAACGCGGCAGGCCGCTGCACTGGAAAATGATGCGTAGTGCATCCTATTATATTTCCAAACAAAACGGACCACACATATGAGATTGTTTTTAATTGTGACGACACAACTCTTATTTCACGCTCATTAGTTATTTGTAGTACATTATGTTATTTGCGTAACCTGTACTACAGTTCCAAAGTGTTTTCGACCTTTGATTCACTTATTTAGAACAATGTGCTTTATTTCACATTTCGTGCATGCAATTATTGAGTGATTGGAAAAGCTATTGTCCCGTTGTCGTTTTTCTTGAATGAATTTTTCTTCATAGAAAAAAGGTGATAAATGAAAAATAGCAAAATACTTCGTTTAATTTTGTTTGAACTTTCTAAAGATTTATGCATCGGATAGTGAAGAGGTATGAAAATTTGACCAAACATTCTTCTCGTTTCTGCCAGTATAAAAGCTGCTTCGTGTTTTTGCTACCGGCATGATCACTTGCGTGTTTGTAATACAGGTACCGTGAGCACTAGTACTAGTGTTTTTACTTGCAAAAGCGAATTTTGAAACGAACTTACGTTGATTTAAAAAAGTTAGAGTTTATCCTTCGCTTCTTACCGGACACTTCAAGATAATGATCAACCCTGACATTTTAGTGCTTGCTACGCAGAATCGCGAGAGCGTCATCACGTTCCGAAGCTGTACGTAAAAATTTTATAGCTTGAGTTACTCGCGCTGTTCTCCGCCCGTTAGCCGATAACATTTACTTCTAGGAAAAGACGTTCTCTGTGTAAAGTATTACGTTGCTGCTTGTAAGCTTGGCTATTCAGCTTGAGATCCCAGCTCATCTGCTCCAGCCTGCTTGGTGCGGGAGCCGTGTACGTGATGAGCATCGCATTAAAAGAGAGGAGAACCTCGCTCGGTGCTGGCAATGCTCGGGTGCAAGACATTGTGTGCCTTCTGAGCTACAGGCTTTCTTTGCTAAACTTCGTATTGCCTCGCTGCCCTCGAGCTTAGGGTTTTGTCTCATCAATGCCCCTAGAGTTTGAGCTATAGAGCTTCAGCTTCTTGATGTCTCTTAATCCGTACCTCTTCTTTTGTTACGCGTGCGTTTTGAGTCTTGAGTTCCCACGTGCGCCGCTGTGTCTGTAGGTTTTGTTGCCACGAACTTGCTTTTTGCACATTCTTCTATCTGTGACTTATTTGAAACTCGCTTCGTAAGTTGCATAGTTTTCATGAAAGACTTAGGTAATCTTGAGGGTTTTTTTATATTTTGGTTTAGGCTTCTTTTGCGCGGAATATTCTTAAATTTAAGTCCTTTATCAATATAATGCAACAACAGAGCATGAAAATACGAGTTCTACATTTGAAATTTTCAAATTTCTGAAGATAGCTTGGGTTTCGAGCCTTTTTTGTTTTGTTCGAATTATCATTTATTACAATCAACTTGGTTTCAAATCAGTATTTTAAGTCACTCCATTTTAGATGTCCGTTAATTGTAGAGTCTAGAGACAAAAATAGCGTGGCAGTACTGAAGTTCATTCAACTTGACTGCAACCAGTGTTTGCTATCATCAAGCACTAGCGTAGCTATGCAGAGCGAGCGGTGACCAGCGCAAGATACAGTGAGCAAAAAGCATCGTGGTCATTACTCTGACAATCGACATAATTCTAACGTTTTTGTTCAGTGTAATAGGTACGGAACGAGGCATGCATGTACTCGTATTAGACTGAAGTACTTAGTGACTGACACATGCAAAGAAACTGGTCCGAAGTACTGAATTGTAATGCAGAAACTTTTGAGACGCGATTGGTTCATTGCATTGATAGGAAACATAAAAATAATTTCTTGTGTCATCTCCTTTATTATAGGAAGGTAAATAACATCTCCAATGTTGAAAATAATAAGCCCCTGTGCGAGATGTTCTTGTTTGGAATGTTTATCTAGGGCTGGATCACGAACCCGTCTCTGGTCTAATGTTCAGATTTCAATGTTTATTCAAGTGTATATGAAGTCCATTTATTGATCATAATATGATTCAATACTTGCAGGTTTTGAAAGAATGATGACTTGCTGGATTTATTTACCAGCTCCTGTTCATTTAGACTCTAAACTTCAGAATTAAGAACTATGTGCATGTTAATATTAGGTGTTCCTATTCACGTAATATTCCCTGAGGAGTTATCAAGTTGTCGTTCAACTTCCTCCAAGCACTGATCACACGAGTGGGATGAATGAGGAAACCTTTCACTTCATTTAAATATCCATACTTGGCTGAGCTAACTAAGGTCCGAGCTGCAGTCTGAGGCAAAATTAAAGGGCGTTACGTAAATTTGACTAACCTGTCAGCGCTCCTCCTCTCAAATTAAACTGTATTTTTGTATGCAGAGAATAGGCGTCTTTTCTTATTAACAAAAACTTACTATTATTTTCTGAAGCGGTCCTCACTCTTTGATATTTGTAGTCATAGTCATGGCACGTGAGGTTGTTGCCCATCTTAGTAAAGGAGTTAGGATTAATGTCTTACTCTGATACGCTCGTTTCATTGCAGTTCTAATTTAATGATAATTTCTGAATTGAAGCAAATTATAATATTTCAAATGGAAGATATTCGCGGTGTGAAATACGTAGATTTGTACCTTCATAGCTCTTCGAAGTCGTTTTAGAGTCGTGAAAATGAATCGATAGCAGGATTTATCTCATTTGTATTGAATTTCATACATCAGGAAAGAAATGTTCATACGTATTCCAGAATCACATAATTACGGTTCTGATCGAGAATTTCTCCAATTGACTTTTAATTTCTTGAATAAATGAAGACAGTCTGTACATATTTTCATGTTTAAAATTTGAAGCTCATGGGTTGAATTTTGACTTATTAAGCTACGTCTAAATGTTTCAATATTGAATATAGATGAATTTTTGTCAAATTCACTTTACGGCTTTGGGTTTTGACGTGATCTGAAAGCATTCATTTTATTATCTTTAAGTTGTGACAGTTGTGTTTGTGGGCTTAAAAACAACTCCATCGTTTGTTTATGCGAGAATTCTGCGCCATACGCGCGCTGTCTTCCATGCACTGCGTGAGAAAGTCGGGCATTGAATAATTTGGACTCAGAGGGTCGCTCGACTCGCTTGTCTCTATCTTTATTATCTGCCGGGAATGTTGTGGAAGTGCGGCGGTGTAGCGGCGAAATGATGCGTTCTGCGTCAAAACCGGTGTCGTTGCCTCGCATCTACACGCTCTTCGGTTGTAGGGAACAGTTGTTCCGTCACGACGTTGGTTGGTTGCAGCGACGACACAATGACTTCATCTCTGTCTCACATGGCCTCAACCTTGGGACACTGACTTTTGTGGTGATGACAGAATGTCCGACTAGTCGTTTCCAAAACTCTTAATTATTTAATTATCTATAGTCTTTGTTTATTAGTCAAACTTTAAGCTATGAATACTTCACAGCGTGAAGATTTTCCTTCGTTTTAATTATAAAGTGTGAATTTATTTGTGTTGAGCAAACATGGAGATTCTGACGCATGACTTGCAGCAGAGCAGCTTTGTGTCGTCGAAAATTTGCGGGTGTAATTCTGCAGTGAATTTCCGCAAATTTATTGCTATGTAAACAATGGGCGCTTTTTGTGCGCCTTTACGGCGTTTTTAGGATTGTAGGGAATTTAGTGTGCAAATATTCATGCAAATTGAGCGTGAAAGTATGGAAAATGCAGCGCGTTCACGTAATTACTGCAGAGAACAATTTTTGCATGCTGGAGGGCTATTCCACGCCGTTGAAAATGTTGTATTTGAAATCTTTCCTACATTTCGAATCAAATGTGTGAAAAGTAAAGTTCTTCAAAACACTTGCATGGAATTAAAATCATGTTTTGAGTAAGTCCTTTTTTATATACCACAAAAAAAAAGATTTCCGTCCAAGGTGTTCAGGCAAAAACGCAAGTAAATTTTAAACGCGAGCACATCTAAAACACGAGTGTATACCAAACAATAGTACATCCAAAGCATGAGATATCCAAAACACGAATTTTTTTAAAACACGAGTGGATCCAAAACGCTAGTACATCAAAACACGACTATATCCTAAACGCGAGTATAACCTAAACGCGAGTATATCCTAAACGCAAGTATATCCTAAACGCGAGTATATCCTAAACGCGAGTACATCCTAAACGCGAGTACATCCTAAACGCAAGTATATCCTAAACGCAAGTATATCCTAAACGCGAGTATATCCTAAACGCGAGTATATCCTAAACGCGAGTACATCCTAAACGCAAGTATATCCTAAACGCAAGTATATCCTAAACGCGAGTATATCCTAAACGCGAGTACATCCTAAACGCGAGTACATCCTAAACGCGAGTATATCCTAAACGCAAGTATATCCTAAACGCGAGTATATCCTAAACGCGAGTATATCCTAAACGCGAGTATATCCTAAACGCGAGTATATCCTAAACGCGAGTATATCCTGAACGCGAGTACATCCTAAACGCGAGAATATCCTAAACGCGAGTATATCCTAAACGCGAGAATATCCTAAACGCGAGTATATCCTAAGCGCGAGTATATCCTAAACGCGAGTACATCCAAAACACGAGTATATCCTAAACGCGAGTATATCCTAAACGCGAGTATATCCTAAACGCGAGTACATCCAAAACACGAGTATATCCTAAACGCGAGTATATCCTAAACGCGAGTACATCCAAAACACGAGTATATCCTAAACGCGAGTATATCCTAAACGCGAGTATATCCTAAACGCGAGTATATCCTAAACGCGAGTATATCCTAAACGCGAGTACATCCTAAACGCGAGTATATCCTAAACGCGAGTACATCCTAAACGCGAGAATATCCTAAACGCGAGTATATCCTAAACGCGAGTACATCCTAAACGCGAGTATATCCTAAACATGAGTGTATCCTAAACGCGAGTACATCCTAAACGCGAGTATATCCTAAACGCGAGTATATCCTAAACATGAGTGTATCCTAAACGCGAGTACATCCTAAACGCGAGTATATCCTAAACGCGAGTATATCCTAAACATGAGTGTATCCTAAACGCGAGTACATCCTAAACGCGAGTATATCCTAAACGCGAGTATATCCTAAACATGAGTGTATCCTAAACGCGAGTACATCCTAAACGCGAGTATATCCTAAACGCGAGTACATCCTAAACGCGAGTATATCCTAAACGCGAGTATATCCTAAACGCGAGTACATCCTAAACGCGAGAATATCCTAAACGCGAGTATATCCTAAACGCGAGTACATCCTAAACGCGAGTATATCCTAAACATGAGTGTATCCTAAACGCGAGTACATCCTAAACGCGAGTATATCCTAAACGCGAGTATATCCTAAACATGAGTGTATCCTAAACGCGAGTACATCCTAAACGCGAGTATATCCTAAACGCGAGTATATCCTAAACATGAGTGTATCCTAAACGCGAGTATATCCTAAACGCGAGTACATCCTAAACGCGAGTATATCCTAAACATGAGTGTATCCTAAACATGAGTGTATCCTAAACGCGAGTACATCCTAAACGCGAGTATATCCTAAACGCGAGTATATCCTAAACATGAGTGTATCCTAAACGCGAGTATATCCTAAACGCGAGTACATCCTAAACGCGAGTATATCCTAAACGCGAGTATATCCTAAACATGAGTGTATCCTAAACGCGAGTACATCCTAAACGCGAGTATATCCTAAACGCGAGTATATCCTAAACATGAGTGTATCCTAAACGCGAGTACATCCTAAACGCGAGTATATCCTAAACGCGAGTATATCCTAAACATGAGTGTATCCTAAACGCGAGTACATCCTAAACGCGAGTATATCCTAAACGCGAGTATATCCTAAACGCGAGTATATCCTAAACGCGAGTACATCCTAAACGCGAGAATATCCTAAACGCGAGTATATCCTAAACGCGAGTATATCCTAAACGCGAGTATATCCTAAACGCGAGTACATCCTAAACGCGAGTATATCCTAAACGCGAGTATATCCTAAACGCGAGTATATCCTAAACGCGAGTACATCCTAAACGCGAGTATATCCTAAACGCGAGTACATCCTAAACGCGAGTATATCCTAAACGCGAGTATATCCTAAACGCGAGTACATCCTAAACGCGAGTATATCCTAAACACGAGTATATCCTAAACGCGAGTATATCCTAAACATGAGTGTATCCTAAACGCGAGTATATCCTAAACGCGAGTATATCCTAAACGCGAGTATATCCTAAACATGAGTGTATCCTAAACGCGAGTATATCCTAAACATGAGTGTATCCTAAACGCGAGTATATCCTAAACGCGAGTATATCCTAAACGCGAGTACATCCTAAACGCGAGTATATCCTAAACGCGAGTATATCCTAAACGCGAGTATATCCTAAACGCGAGTATATCCTAAACGCGAGTATATCCTAAACGCGAGTATATCCTAAACGCGAGTATATCCTAAACGCGAGTATATCCTAAACGCGAGTATATCCTAAACGCGAGTATATCCTAAACATGAGTGTATCCTAAACGCGAGTATATCCTAAACACGAGTATATCCTAAACGCGAGTATATCCTAAACGCGAGTACATCCTAAACGCGAGTACATCCTAAACGCGAGTATATCCTAAACGCGAGTATATCCTAAACGCGAGTATATCCTAAACGCGAGTATATCCTAAACGCGAGTATATCCTAAACGCGAGTATATCCTAAACGCGAGTATATCCTAAACGCGAGTATATCCTAAACGCGAGTATATCCTAAACGCGAGTATATCCTAAACGCGAGTATATCCTAAACGCGAGTATATCCTAAACGCGAGTATATCCTAAACGCGAGTATATCCTAAACGCGAGTATATCCTAAACGCGAGTATATCCTAAACGCGAGTATATCCTAAACGCGAGTATATCCTAAACGCGAGTATATCCTAAACGCGAGTATATCCTAAACGCGAGTATATCCTAAACGCGAGTATATCCTAAACGCGAGTATATCCTAAACGCGAGTATATCCTAAACGCGAGTATATCCTAAACGCGAGTATATCCTAAACGCGAGTATATCCTAAACGCGAGTATATCCTAAACGCGAGTATATCCTAAACGCGAGTATATCCTAAACGCGAGTATATCCTAAACGCGAGTATATCCTAAACGCGAGTATATCCTAAACGCGAGTATATCCTAAACGCGAGTACATCCTAAACGCGAGTACATCCTAAACGCGAGTACATCCTAAACGCGAGTACATCCTAAACGCGAGTACATCCTAAACGCGAGTATATCCTAAACGCGACTATATCCTAAACGCGAGTATATCCTAAACGCGAGTACATCCTAAACGCGAGTACATCCTAAACGCGAGTATATCCTAAACGCGAGTATATCCTAAACGCGAGTATATCCTAAACGCGAGTATATCCTAAACGCGAGTACATCCTAAACGCGAGTACATCCTAAACGCGAGTACATCCTAAACGCGAGTACATCCTAAACGCGAGTACATCCAAAACGCGAGTATATCCTAAACGCTAGTATATCCTAAACGCGAGTATATCCTAAACGCGACTATATCCTAAACGCGAGTATATCCTAAACGCGACTATATCCTAAACGCGACTATATCCTAAACGCGAGTATATCCTAAACGCGAGTATATCCTAAACGCGAGTATATCCTAAACGCGAGTATATCCTAAACGCGACTATATCCTAAACGCGAGTATATCCTAAACGCGACTATATCCTAAACGCGAGTATATCCTAAACGCGACTATATCCTAAACGCGAGTATATCCTAAACGCGAGTATATCCTAAACGCGAGTATATCCTAAACGCGAGTACATCCTAAACGCGAGTACATCCTAAACGCGAGTATATCCTAAACGCGAGTATATCCTAAACGCGAGTACATCCTAAACGCGAGTACATCCTAAACGCGAGTACATCCTAAACGCGAGTATATCCTAAACGCTAGTATATCCTAAACGCGAGTATATCCTAAACGCGAGTACATCCTAAACGCGAGTATATCCTAAACGCGAGTATATCCTAAACGCGAGTATATCCTAAACGCGAGTATATCCTAAACGCGAGTATATCCTAAACGCGAGTATATCTTAAACGCGAGTATATCCTAAACGCGAGTATATCCTAAACGCGAGTATATCTTAAACGCGAGTATATCCTAAACGCGAGTATATCCTAAACGCGAGTATATCCTAAACGCGAGTATATCCTAAACGCGAGTATATCTTAAACGCGAGTATATCCTAAACGCGAGTATATCCTAAACGTGAGTATATCCTAAACGCGAGTATATCCTAAACGCGAGTATATCTTAAACGCGAGTATATCCTAAACGCGAGTATATCCTAAACGCGAGTATATCCTAAACGCGAGTATATCCTAAACGCGAGTATATCCTAAACGCGAGTATATCCTAAACGCGACTATATCCTAAACGCGAGTATATCTTAAACGCGAGTATATCCTAAACGCGAGTATATCTTACGCACGAGTGCATACAAAGCGCAAGTGTATCAAAAACGAGAGTGTGTATCTAAAACGCGAGCATATCCTACAGGCGATGTTTACTCGAGTTTATCCACTCGAGTTTATCCACTCGAGTTTATCCACTCGAGTTTATCCACTCGAGTTTATCCACTCGAGTTTATCCACTCGAGTTTATCCACTCGAGTTTATCCACTCGAGTTTATCCACTCGAGTTTATCCACTCGAGTTTATCCACTCGAGTTTATCCACTCGAGTTTATCCACGAGATAATCTCGAGTTTATCCACCTCAGGTCCAGGAATGTGTGGACCCGAGAACAAATTGAGTTTCAGACTTTATGCTCCCTGAGGTAAAGAAGTGTTTTAACTCTAAAAAATACGATAGAAAGTTGTTGTAGTTTTGTTTTCTTTACAGAGAATTATAGAACTACCTTAATCTTGAACTGCAGTAATTCTTAAAACTTGTTATATATATTTATGGAACAAATCATGCGTTATATTTGCTTGCTTGGATAATCATAAATGAATTTGTGAGTAGATTTTATCTCTTTGTGTATTTGTTTTTATAATTTTTCGGTTTTTAAAGGTATATGCATGTATATTCGTGGAAATAAAGGCACAGTGTTTCACGTAAATTTATAAAAACCGTCGAACCTGAATGCATCTTTGAGCAAAATTTAAATCCATATCTTACCAAACACTGACTTTTTTTAATTTCATCAGGTAATAATAAAAACGTTCGTGAAAGTTTTTAAATTTCACATTACAATAAACGATCCCTGACGCCACTGCACAACTGTGGCGTCGTCACTGTTACTTTCTCGTTCCCTTGTATTTCAAATTTATTTTAATGTTTATTTCAGCACCAGGCATAACAAAAAGGAAATCTCTTCGTACTGAAATGATTCATCACGACTCTCTTCGTTTACACTGCAGTAGTCAAAATTGTGTGTCAGTCCTAACGTCCACGTCGGTCAAAAACTCATTTATTTTTGTTCACTGTCGAACTTTCATTGAAATTATAAGCTCATCAGATTGCAGGTTCGTGTATGTAATCACAGAGACCGATAGAAACCAGTTGTGCTATCACTCGCTGATGATGTTCCCAAATTGGATCACGAAGCAAGAAAGGCAAGTCTCTCTCGCCATCAGAATGTGATCGTTAACTCATTTATGCTTGCTTCACATTCTCATCATACCATCAACTTACCAGACAACATTCGAATGACCTCATGCCTCTACACGCTCCACCACGCTGCCTTTGGCCGCTTGCTACTCTCCAACTGAATGAACGTGATTGTTCTGTTATCAATATTTTACTCTAGCATCGAACTGAAGTTATGGGTAGGAATATCTGTTCCGCTTTCTTTTCTCCGAATAAATGAACATTGACTACAAAATTTTCAGTCATTTATTCTGCATTCAGGGTTATTTTATAATACACATTTCTCGGTATCGTTGTTCGACCTCATATCCTCTGCGGTACCTTTTCATTCGGTTATTTAACATGGCGCTGCCAAACCAGATGGCTTTATTTGAGTGTATAATTACCAGCCGACCATCCCCACTCTCTGGCCAAGTACATATTCTTTAACAGTTCATAACTCTTTTTCTTCTTATCGGCTGCAATCAGAAGTTCTCCTTAAATAGTTCCCATTCCTGCCCGCCTCATGTGTCCGAGCAGGAGATGCTCGAGCTTTGTTAAGCAGCCTTATAACACACACGATGGTCCCAACTCGAGCAGCGGGCTCAACAGAACCAGTTTTGTAAACTAGCCCCAAAATTAGGTAGCTGCATTGAGCATTTTTATCGGATTTTTTTTGTCTGCCAAGGTTTTATGCAGTTATTACGGCACGCAATTATGTTAGTGAGCATTTTGTAAGCCTTGACGGTCCCATTCATGAGCCGGTGCAGAGTTTGAAGAATGTTTGCTTGCGCTCTGACGATAATTTTTCTCTTCAGCTTAGGTCACATTATAAAGGGGGACGAGTTTTTAATGTTGTCATCGTACCTTAGGATTCCGAATTAATTTATAATACGTAGTGAACTTTTGAATTTTTCTTTCTGAAGAGTTTATTTTAAATATGCATCACGTGTACTTGATTTCTTATTATATGTCCTTTCATCTGCGGATTTCAACTTATCCCTCATACCAAACCTCTCTCTCTCATAATGAACACTCATTTCTTAGTCCAATAGCACCGTGAAACCGTGTGGCGTAGCCTCAATGTCTTGAAGCTCCGACACAAACGTATCAATATTTCAGTGACATTCTCGGCCTTGTTTTGAGTAGCGCCGACCTTGATGACTTCTCGCTGCCTCTCACTGCATTAGCGCGCCGCGTCCCAGCGGCTGGTCTCTACATGGATTACGGAATGCGTCGAATGCGTGGTGGGAATGCTCCTGCTGCTCCCACTTTCATCTCGGTCTTTTCGAGCAGCTCCCCCCTCCCCCTTTTATCTAGAGGGGCCCGAGCTGAGAGTTTGGTAGGCCTTCTTTTTGTTAAAATAGAATGCTTTTTGTTCTGTTAAGGACCACCATTTCTCGGTTCACTGCGGTCTTGTTTTTCAGCACCTACTACTTTCTTCTTCACCTTTTATCTTGTTTCATTAACTTCTTTCTTAACTTAATGTTTCTATGCTTCTTCTGCGTAGATTCCGCGTTCATATGTCTCCATTCTAAATGGTGTTTTCCTCCTTCTTCTCTTCGGAACGCTTTTTTTTAGCGTTTAGGGAGGCTTAAACTGTAACATTTAATCTAATCCCTTTAGCTGGAGCTACTTTGATATATGTACGGCACATTTTCACTGCTCTTATGTACATTTCCTCTCTCAGAAAATGTTGATCTTGGAATGATATTGAAGGAACAAACGTATTAATTTTTAAGTGAGTAGAAACAGTGGTTGGTGCAATACTTTTGTAGTTGTAATGTAATTTGAAGTTTTGAATAGCATGGCAGCACATACGGTAGAAGCGAGCACCTTCCTATACTTTCAAGTATATTGTGTACCGCGTACGTGCCCCTTTCGAACGTTTTTTTGCAAAACTCTAATGAATCAACCTTGGTGTAAGTGCCAAATAAAATTCGACATACTGTTGTTGATGTTGTTTGAGGTAATTCATGAATCATTCTCTCCTAAGTAATTTAAATTACGAAATATTTATGCGTGGGAAACACATCTTCATTCAATGAGCTGCATGTTCTCTGCGGCTTAGGTACCTTGTACAGAGGCAAGAGGGTATTTTTAAAATGAAAATTGCCAATTTGAGTCATGCTGGCAGCATACCAATTGCCAGGTAGATTATTTCGTCAGACTTTCTCATCTACTTGTGGCGAAGTAGTTCCTTGAATGATCAATTATTTTGTTAGCGCCTACATAGCCTTGAATTAAATACTTTTCTGGTTACTTTATATCAAATCGTTTCGAAATTGTCAGGAGATATGATGCTGAATATTTACCAAAACATTCCCCGGGTCCAGCATGAACACAATTGAGTTAAGTGAAGGAGAGTGTGCTTCTTATTCAGATTTTGAGCAATTGGTATTTTTTGACAAGCAAACGTCTACGAGCCAGTTTTCTTCGTTTGTATCTTTTTTCACGGTTTAAATATAATAGTCTGCATTATTTCTTACGTTCGTACGTTCTCCGTGATCAGCACTGGTCAGTTATTAAAACATTTTTTACCGCTGTCTCATAGCTGTCTTTATAGCTGCCCAATACACTTCATTGTTTTTTTATGCTCTTATCTATTTTTTTCTCCACGCGTACTTTAAGCCTGAACAAAGTTCAATTCTCCCACGTACGTGCGGTGTTTTATTCATTGAGAGCGAAACAAGACACATTTCTAAGTCGAGACGCACTTGCCTTTCTCCGGCGCCCGACACAGCCCGTAACATGTCTCGGCCTTTAATTTGGAGCATATTTTAGTCCCCATTTTCTCCTGCCATAACTCTCCTGCACGATGCATAATTATGCCCTCAAGCTGCACCGCTCACCTCCCCAGCTCAACCTCACTCGCCAGACTCCAGACTTTTATTTGCACTGCATGTAGAGAAAAGTTCGGTCGTAAAGTCAGCGCTGCCATTTCGCTGTTGCGGTATCGCACTCCATCATTTCATATTCCGATGTTGTTTTTACTCCTGATATGCCCAGCCTTTCTCATCAACGTATGTTGAGATATGATACCGCATTTAAAACGCCTGCGTTTCATCACATGCATTCTGCATTAATTGTTGTGGCCAGAACTTTGTAAAAATGTACTGGGTTTCAACCAAAAATGCTCGGTCGTGTGTACATACAATACCTTCAGGGGAAACTCTGGGTGAATTACGTGTTTTTTTAACCATGGTATTAAAGAATTGTTTATCAAATGAATTATAGTTGAACTATAGAACGGTTCAACGGTTGGCGTTTGGGTTGAAATAAATGGTATGGGGTGTTTGTAATCTAAGTGACACATTGCCTTTAGGTAGCAGTACCGGAGTAATGTTTTGCAGCGTCAGCATCGTTTCGTTCAGACATTCTTGATCGGTTTTGTTATGAATTATCAGCTCCGCGGCATGGCAACATTCTAAACTTCCACGGAAAGTCTGTATCTCACTTGCGTAGCTAAATGTGATCAATTGAAAGTCAAGCTACTGTCGATGTCGCTTCAGTTAATGTCACTTCTGTAAAGTCCGACTATAACGGAACGGACTTTATGAAGCAGGGAAGTAAAAATTTGAATTTCGTCTCAGTAATCGTTCGCTATTGATCATTTTTCCTTGTTTATTTTTGTTAATTTAGCCACGTAATGTAAGATATTCTCAAATAAAATTGGATGCTGTATCAAGTACTTAATGCATTTGACGAGCCCTGACATCGTGTCAGAATTTATAGCAGAGACTAAGTAGCTTTCATCAGTAGATCTTAGATTTGTAGTGAACTGAATTGCTTTCCTTGTTGTCTCAGCCCAAGTGGCTAATAATTTGTCGCAATCGTTTGATTTACATCCCAATTGTCGTATTTGCGATATTTCTATTTGTCAATTTTTAACCCCCTCAGGGGGATACAACTATTGTATCTATGGGAATTAGCGTTCCCAGGGGAACCGTGTGAGGGTCCGAGGTAAAGGTTAGGTAGGCTTTCTTTTTGTTAAAATAGAATAGGTTTTTGTTTTGTTACGGACCATTTTTTTCGGTTCACTGCTGTCCTGTTTTTTAGCACCTACGACTTTCTTCTTCAACTTTTTCTTGTTTCATTTTTTTTTAGCTTTCTGTTTCTGTGCCCTTTCTGCATAGGTTCCGCGTTTTCTTAACTCCATACTAAATGGTGCCTTCTTCCTTCCTCTCTTTGGATAGCCTTTGTTGCGGATAGGGAGGCTCAAACTAACTAATAACCTAATAATCTAATCTGTCAATTTTTAAGGAACTGGTCGTAGCTGCTAATTGAATTAAAATCTCAAATGAACAAGTAGAAACTATGTATTCTACGCCTCTAAACCGTGGCCAAAATTAAACCGTCTTTAATTTTTGATATAGGTGTTTCGTTTCATTTTGTGAGCACGGATTCGATTAAATTTCGATTTGATGCAATACGAATTTGATGGAACTACTACGCTATTCTGAAAAAATCACAAAACTCGCTATTAGTTCACTGAAATTGAAAAAAAATTGTCGACTTCACATGAGATCGCCGTGTTTCTCCACTTGGCGAGTGAAGCAGCGCGCTCGAAATGCCCCGACCCATTTGCTGGTGCGGCAGCGCTGCTCCTCGACGGTGACTTTCGTGTGCAGTGACCCGAGTGTACCTTCTCTCCCTCGGGCGTGTGTGAGCCATTATTCTACGTCTGCATCGCAGTGATGCTGTGTGGCCTTATACGGCAGACTTTTTACTTTGATTTCGATTTCGGATTCTACGATTTTATCTTTTCCATTACAGATTCTGAATTCTACAATGTGGTGTTTTCTCTTACTGATTCCGACCTCTACAATGTGATGTTTTCTAACACTGATTCTGACCTCCACAATGTGGAGTTTTTAACTTTTGGTTCTGACCTAAACATAGAGATGTTTTCAATCATGGACATGAGAATAAATTTGGAAAATTTTGCTTCTTGTAACAAGAATACGAAATGAATTGCGAATTATTTAACCACGGTATTGAAGAAAAGTTTGTGGAAATGAATTTATGCTAATACAAAACTCTTATCACTCACATTGTATTAAAATTAGTAGCTAATGCATGTATTGCTATATTATTTCGACCTCGACTCGTCTCAGTTTCAGCTTTCATTGTGAGAGCTGAGGCGGATTCAGACGGTTCCGAGAGGGCTTACTTTCTGAGTTACAATGCTGTAAGCTGCGTCGATTTCGTGCCGAGACGAAACTTGAATTCCGGTGAGACCAATTCTCAGTTGCTCACCTCATTATCCGAAAATTTATCGAGTATCTTTCGGACATTGTACATAAATTAACTTAACTAAACATTAAATTGAATCTGATAATTTTACTGAAATTGAGGAAAGTTAACAAGAATTATTGAAATGTAACTTTTGCAGGTAATGTAGTACGACTTGATGCATGAATGGATTTTTGCGGAGCGTCTACAATCGCCCGAACGTTATTTTATGGTAAATTTAGTCTCGACATCTCTTTCAAGTCCCTCGAGTCACTGCTACTTCATTTAACTTCACAAAAAACTGCTCAGTTTTAGTCACATTCGTTCTAGGATTTGTTTTTCGAACACCCCTAAAAAACTTGTTAGGCTTGAGTCACGAAGCCTAATTCATGTCCAAAGTCCTAGTGATTTACGCGCATCAGCCCTTTCCTGAGGCGTTCGAGCATTTATTCCAGCGTCCATAACGACATCAGTAAGTACTTGTATTGATCGCAAACAGATAAACGGCAGTGACAGTGATATCAGAAGCCTCCCAACCACGGGGGAAGTATCATCGTTGCAGAGTTGCAGCGTCTGGTTCGATATCAATTTCATATGAAGATTTTCCTCACGCCACTGCGATAAGGTATCCTACGCTGTCAAAGTGATTGGCAGCTGATAACTCGGTGTAAATTGCCCACATATTCTGTGGCCATGACCCCTCAGGAGGAGACAACTATTGTAACCAAGGGAATTAGCCCTCCCAGGGGGAATATGTGAGGTCCCGAGCTATAAATTTGGTAGGCATTCCCTCTGATGAAATGGAATAGGCATTTTGTTTTGTTATGGGCCATCTTTTTACTGGTCTCTGATGACATGTTTTTCAGCACCTACTACTTTCTTCCCCAACTTCCAACTTGTTTCATGAACTTCTTTCTTAACTTTCTGTTTCTATGTACATCGTGCATGGATCCCGCTTACCCCTAAAGTCCATACTAAACGGTGCCTTCCTCCTTCCTCTGGAACTTTTTTGTGCTGTGACTTCGATTAAGAGTTTAGAGTGTTTCTGGGAGTGGATTAAATTTTACCTACTCTTTTGATAATTTGAGAAGATTTTTCCTTGCGAGTACTTTTAACTCTGCCACTCTTTTTCACTGTGCTGTAAATCAACAGTTATTTAAGTTCCTCATAATTTTCTGTGCTCAAATTGATTGAAAGTCCTTGGTATTTACCACTTTGATTCAGCTAAGACGCTGATTTCTCTCTTGATGAAAAGGTTCATACTGAATTAATTACATTCGACTTTAATTTGCATGAGGCCTCATAATCGACCATGGTTTGCATGAGGCCTCATAATCGACCATGGTTTGCTTGAAGCCCCCATTGAATATCATGCAGCGTTAATAATACCTTTACATAAGGGTAAGGCGCTATCATAAAGCGATCGTTCTGTGAACTCGTTCCGCTCGAGGTAAGTAATCATTCATATAAAATGAACCATCCATAAAACTCCGCTTTAAAGAATCAATTATATTCTTTATAGTATATCTATTTTATTTTTGCTCGACAGGATGGTCGATATCATCGTTGCGGCGCAGCAGGCGCGTCTCCCTGCGGCGCATGTCGTGGATACCGCGGCCGCACCTCGACACCGCATCGTGGTTGGCCGCCCTCGAACTGCCCCAGTACAACCCATGCTTCTCGCACTTCGCTGGCGTGGAAGTGAGTTTTTTTGTGGCTTCAGCGAGAGCGTTAAATTTGAATCTGAAGAGTTCTGTTGCGTGTCATCATCTCGTACGCAACCTTTTGGTAAACATGGATGTCAGAGTGGAGTTTGTGGTGAGTCCGTTAGTGTTTTGAGTGGTGCGTGACATGTTTGGAGAATCTGTGGAGTATTTTGTCGCTTCTATGAGAATGTAAATGAACGATTACGGAATTACATCCAATTTTATGATGCATAAAAATACTTTTTACCGTTAATAATTGTATAACTGTACCGTTACTGTGGTAACGGTAATTCGGAATTCCAAGAACGTACAACAGTACTCTCTGGGGGTAGAGCAGAAAACGTTCATTTCTGTCTTTTTAAGTTTGCCACTCTTATGACTGATATTGAATTGTACTTTGTTTCATGAGATTTTAGTTAGTGTCAGTTTTTTAAATATTTTACTGTGTTAAGAACATTTACAGAAATTTTCAAAGCTTGGAAAGAAAATATGAAGCAGCAAACGCAGAGTATAGTTATCGCTCATAGCAGAGCTACTCATGCACAAAATTAAATCTCAATAGCCCTGAAAATATATGTGCTGCTAGTTAGATTTAGTAAAAAGTTAGTGAAGGTTAACACATATTTCTTGAGAGAAACAGTAATTATTGAGAAATAATGTAAAGTTTTGCCTCAACGTCAGTTTGGATAATTTTTTTTGTTTTACTGACAGATCTTAATTACCTCAAATTATGGTTAAACTTTAACGCAATAAGTAAGGCATTATATTTACAAGGTGCTTCGGAAACGTAAATTCATACTTTGAACAGTTACAAAGAGATTCATTTATTATTGGCCTCCGATACTATATTTTCAGAAAAAGTGTAGTAAAAATATAATTGGGCAACTAAACACACTATTTGGTTAAACTAAATATTGTGAAGGCTAGATTAAATGGTAAAACTGGTAGCCAGTGGATGTTACACAGCGGACCAATCGAACTTCCAGCTGACGATAATGCCCGAGACATTTTTTCATGGGGGCAGTAAAATATGAGGTTTCCTATCGTAGACCACGACGCCTGCATGGACACTCTTTGGGTTGCGATTTAACCTTTTACCGTCAAAGTGGATTTCAAATCCACTTTCATAAACAGCCCTAATACATTTCATTCCTCGCTAAATTTGTGCCTTGATGTGTTCTTCGAAGTTCATTGTCAAGTAGCAATCACTTCTTCGTTGTGATGTCGGTGCCTTCATGATGCCGGTGTCAGTTTAATGATGGTAGCTGTGGTAACGGTAATATGAATACAAAATGCGAACATTAAAAGACTAAGGGTATGCGTAGAAATTGCATCTGACACCTTGGTGCGGAGTGCAGAATTAGTTGCGACTCATGGCTAGAAAGGTATCGATGTTGAATGCCATCAAATTGAACATGCTATCTAAACTTTTAAATATATTCTCACTCGCCGACGTGAACTTCAAGTTTACTTTTCTCATAAGCCTAGCCTTTTAGGCTGGGAAATAGGTTTTCTATGACAGTTAAAGGTGTGTATATTCTTTTGAAGCACATTACATTATTGGTGTATGATCGATTATTAGTACTCGCACTAGTACCTGAACTTGAGCCAATGTACCTTATATTTTCTCAAGAAATTGGAAAAAGAACTGTGTATTTATTTACTTATTCAACCAATAATCATCAGACGTGAATAGTTTTAGGGAGTTCATGTTGCTGCGCTATGCTGAGGAGTATGAATGCAGATGTGGTAATTACGATCCTGTTGATTCGTGACAATTTTTTTTAATTTATTCAACGCTAAGATCAGCAGAGTGCTACTCTGTAAAAAATCTCTTGCAAGATTTTATCAATATGAATATTTAGGTTCCTCTTTAAGTTGCTACACTTTGTGCTTTCATAATTCATACAAGAACATTTTTCTTATAGGCGTTATTTCTAAAACGCATCTTGTCCAAAAAAACACTGTTTGTGTCTTTTTTTTAGTTTTACTAATTCAAAAGGTTATTTATCATTTGTAGGGAATTTTTCCGATGTTAGAGTAGTGTTTTGTTCAAGATACTACATAAATTAATAACTTTGAGGGAATTCGAAAGTTTGTACATATGTGCATGTTTTCCCAAAATACAATTCACTCGAGATGTAGAGTTTGAATATTTAAAAATTGTCAGCAAATTTTTAATTGATCTGTCTTTCCGAGAAAAGACACCTACATGAGACATCTTTTAGACTACTACATGATGCAGTTAAGCTGCATTCAAATCCGGCAATTATTTCTTGAATTGAAGCGACTATTCATCGACTATTTACTAAAAGATCACCCTTTTCCTCAATCTCACCTACCTTCAAATTGTTCAATTAAAGATTTCGGTTAAAAAAATAGCTTTATCGGATCTCTCTGTCCATTGTCGAAAAATTCTACATTTTTTAACGTTTAATACTGAAGTTTGCAGTTCAAAAGTTTTAATAGGACTAATGACGAGCGAATAACATGGCAAATGTTTTGAATTCATTATGATTTACACACAATACTATACGAAGTCTTATCACGACTAACGTATGTAAAATTTAAAAGCTCACACAGTTACAGTTGCTATCGATTTCAAAGCTAAATCAACGCATGTACGAATGTAAGTACTCATAACACAACTCTACCATCAAAAACAGGTTACAAATTGTAATTTATTCAAAAGAAAAAATACGAAAAAGCGGTTCACCATTTCAGTTTCGTACTTACCTCGCTGTTGTTATGCTAACGAGCATATCTGTGAAGCACTTCCTCATAAGCTTGACTTGAATAT
The DNA here is from genome assembly GCA_030386875.1 of Morinoia aosen. Taxonomy (NCBI): domain Eukaryota; kingdom Metazoa; phylum Arthropoda; class Malacostraca; order Amphipoda; family Talitridae; genus Morinoia; species Morinoia aosen. The sequence goes on along the minus strand of CM059571.1, from coordinate 15,153,124 downwards.
CTCCGTGTTGCGTGTCGTCATGAGATGTTGCAGAAATAAACTTATGTTCAGGGTTCTATTTCAACCAACTACATGACTCCTTGGTCAAAGAAGAAACCCATAAACCACTTGAGAAGAAACCCTCATATATTCTTTTATCATATGTTGCTTTCAAAGTGTTCCCTCTCACATTAGAATTGACCCTTGCAGTGATTTATTACGTGAGATTTTACCGTTCTGAAAAAATGCAGCACCTATAGTTGAAAATCACTTCCGTCACACAAAATGAATGAAAAGGAACTGATCCAGCATTCATGGCGTACTACGAATTTTATTCTGGTGCTTCATGATATTTTGTTGATGTTGGTTGAATCGAAGGCTATCTTCGATGAATCCAGGTAGTTTCTTTTTGTGTGTTCAAATCAGTTTTCCTCGGCCAGTAATTTGTAACTCAAATCTGTCGAAATAAAGAGGCTTCGTAATTGTTTTAAAGTTCCGCTTCTAACCAGCGGTTCCGGATAAGTTTGACATCAGACTAACACTTTTTAAAAACTTTCCAGTCGCTTTAAAATTAGACCTTCAGCTCATAGTTATTATAATGCTACTCTTCGATTCCATGGTTATCATGCTAGACCTCGAGCACACGAGGGTTGTACTGCTAAACCTCGAGCATACGATGATTTTTATGCTGTAGGACCTCGAGCACACGATGAATTTAATGCTTTAGGACCTCGAGCACACGATGATTTTAATGCTATAGGACCTCGAGCACACGATGATTTTAATCTTAGACCGCGAGCACACGATCGATGGTTTTAATGCTAGACCTCGATCTCATGGTGGTTTTAATGCTAGACCTAGATCCCGCGGTGGTTTTAATGCTAGACCTCGATCCCGCGGTGTTTTTAATGCTAGACCTCGATCCCGCGGTGGTTTTAATGCTAGACCTCGATCCCTCGGTGGTTTTAATGCTAGACCTCGATCCTGCGGTGGTTTTAATGCTAAACCTCGATCCCTCCGTGGTTTTAACGCTAGACCTCGATCCCGCGGTGTTTTTAATGCTAGACCTCGATCCCGCGGTGGTTTCAATGCTAGACCTCGATCCCGCGGTGGTTTCAATGCTAGACCTCAATCCCGCGGTGGTTTGAATGCTAGACCTCGATCCCGCGGTGGTTTGAATGCTAGACCTCGATCCCGCGGTGGTTTTAATGCTAGACCTCGATCTTACGATAGTTTTAATGCTAGACCTCGATCTTACGGTGGTTGTAATGCTAGACAAGCTCAGAGTTGTTTTAATGTTGTATAAACTTAATTATATAGCTTCAGTTGAAGTACTTCTACAGCGCACCTCTTCGAGACTAGTGAGAAGTTGCTCTGTGTACTCAGATTTTTATGTCTACTTTACGTGAATGAGTTAAACGACTTTTGTCGCCAACGAACTGTTTGAATCAACTATTTTATCGTCCTCTATTTCCGAGGATGCAAGCATCCATTTGGAACTTCACTGAGTGGTCCAATATGTTAACTAAACCCCCTCAGGGGGATACAACTACTGTATCTATGGGAATTAGCGCTCCCAGGGGGACAATGTAAGGCCCGAGCTGAGAGTTAGGTAGGCCTTCTTTTTGTTGAAATAAAATGTTTTTGAAATGTTAAGGACCACCTCTTTTCGGTTCACTGCTGTCCTGTTTTTCAGCACCTACTACTTCTTTCTTCAACTTTGATCTTGTTTCATAATCTTCTCTCCCAACTGACAGTTTCTATGCCCTTTCTGCCTAGATTCCGAGTTTCCATAACTCCAAATTAAATGGTGCCTTCCTCCTTCCTCTCTTTGGATCGCATTTGTTGCTGCGGGTAGGGAGGCTTAAACTAACGAATAATCTAATCTATGTTAACTAAAATGAATCAAACGTGCCTAAGATTTCCCAATATGCAGGGCAAGGAGTGAAATATTTCAGTATGAATCAAATAACTTAAACTCTGATAGTTGAAGTGTTAAAATCTTTGCTACACTTTCTAGTTACTGTATTCGTTATATTGTTGCAAGCTATCAGCTCTGGTTTAATTGGCGACGAAGTGGAGTGATACTTTCACGGTGACAAACAATTTTAACTCGCAACGGTTACACACTCAGTCTATTAGTTCCGTACTTTGTACCTGCTTATTAGCTTGCTCAGCTCTCCAATATTGTCAGATAAGCGTATTATCTCGCAGAAATTTTTTATCGCGCTTATTATATTGTGTGCAATCGCCTTTTTCTGTATCAGCCATGCGATAAAGAGGTGATGTGGCTGCCCTTCCCAAGCGCCCTGCAACTCCCAGTGACTCTCGAGTCCGTGACATGACAGGCTGCTGCTCTATGAACTTCAGTTTTGTGTGCGGGAATCGTTTCGAAAATTTGTTCCCCGTGAAATTATTGCGAAGAACTTGCCACAAGTTTGCGTTCCTGAACGAAACCTTTGAAAGCGAACTGATTTTACTGTGAATTGTAAGTAAGCGTGTGTTCCATGTGTGATGTGGGTTGAATTGTGTGTCTTGTTTCACGTAAATTTGTGTTTGAAAGTTAGTGTTCTAATTTCTTTAAAGATTGATGGTATCAGTTTTTATTTCGTATGGGATAAAGACGTGGCCTTTAGTTTTAAAAATTTAGATTTGTTTGATCCAGACAAGCATCAAACGATTGAAATACTCAGCGCCAAGGTCGCACAGCAAGGCGCTGCTACTAGCGCTACTCGGTGGCGTGATTCGAGCACGTGCGCTTAGACCTTCGGCACGTGCTCGAATGAGTCGAAAACATACAATTTTTATGTATTCTTCTTCATGCATTTTGAGCATGCATGTACTCTTCAGGGATAAATTGTTTTCTTCCCATTTTTCGGCGTTCTAAATCATAGGGAACTTGTAGACTCATTCTTCTGTTGACTTGATCTCGTAAACTATACGTGAAATTCAGGTAAAGCAACGGTACGTCCTTCAATGTGCCCATCACGATCAACGTGTTACATGCTGCGCCAGCCCGAGAGCTCAGAGCACGTCAGTCAAATACGTCCTTGAGAGCAAAGTTTACTTTATTTGCAGCCACGATCTGCATTAACGTAAGTAGACGAAGGTGGGCTTATTTATCTGTTGAAAGTTGATTTGCCTAAGTTCATAATATGAAGAATCACATCCCTCGTGGTCGATGTCTTGAATACGTGTAAAGACACACTTAATTGGTAATCATAATAATTTTTAAAATGAGAAGAACGTACAATGTACATCAACGAAAGTAATGCTACGCGATATTTGAAAGCTGAACTTAAGAATATTTTTTACCAAGTTTTCTGACTCAACTTCATTTTTATTCTGATTCCAAATGTTCTTACACAGATAAACTCTATAATTGTCCGCGCTTTCAGCTACCGAAACTTATCTCCATTATCTTTGCTCATAAAACAAAGAAGCATGTGGCCCTCCAAATCGCTTGAGAACGCATTTTTTTAAAATCGTTTGTATATATCACGGATAAATGACATTTCCTCAACTAGATATAATTTCTATAGTCCAGATTTTGTTAAGCTCAATGGGACACTTCGACCTGTGATCACTGGCCATTCAATCTTTTGCTTCATCTAGTATTGTATTTTTTTCGTGGACAGAAATATTCATCGACAGTTAACTCTGTTTTTCACATTGGTAAATATTTCCATGCTTTTGGAAAAGTGTTCGTTCCTTTAAATGTACTTTCTACTCGAGGAAAAGATCGATGAAAATCCTTATCAGTGCTATTGAAGCGTCTATTCTTTATTTAAATCTCGCCCGTCTTTCTCATCGTGGTTTTTCGCAATTAAAAATGTTTCTCCAACAATATCCCTCTTAATATTAACTGCTAAATTGCTGAGTACTGCAAACTTCAAAAGTTCCAAACAGAACTGAACATTCGTACACATTGTCTTGTAAATCAAAAGTACGCTCGTACTGTTAGTGATATTAAAGCCTTGACTTGAACTCAAGTCGTGCTTTGACCAAGAATAGACGCAGCGGTGTTTAAAGCAGACTCATTAGGTCTGTCACCCCAAATCTGACCGAGGAATGCAGAGCAACAGTGATAACGAAGAATAATTGGCGATGTTAGATGATAATCAACCGCTAATGCCAGATTGCGCAATGCAGTCTGCCTCCCCGCCGCCGCCAGCTGGGCTTTAGAAGCTCTCTGTTTGAGGGAGAAATCGACTTGATTTATTGGGTCGACCGACCTGTGTTTCTGTGCTGGGATGACGTTCACGTCCATGTTTTCAGCTTAATGAACTACAACGAAATGTAGGTCATTGTCCTGAGGTTTGGTCTCAAAACAGGAATAGTTTTAAACTACGAAAATCGCCGAAGGTTCAGATGTCGATTTAAACGCAGGATGTTTATGATAATGTGGATGAAGAGTTTGTGCATATTTTTGAGTGAAATTTACCCTCCACGAATGAAGGAAGTTCAATCAGAGCTTAATGGTCGTGCCCAGTTATAAAGGATTTGCTAATTTCTGCATAGTTTAAAAATTTATCGAATATGAAAATCGAATGCGGAAATTGGCGTTGAAAAACGCGATATTTTACGTCGCTTTGAGAATATTTTTATAACAGTGAGCTTACGAAGTAATGCTTTCATTTTGCCTCAATTTTAGAGCTTGATTTTTCTATTAAGAAAAGGCTTGTGTTCATTCGCGTCATATATTTGGATTTTCGTGCACTTAAGATCTCATCTTCCTATAACTGACGAATCAATAGCGTATGTCGTTGCTTCGAGATCCTCCAGTAACTCAAGTTAATTCAAGAGACTCTTTAAATCGTTACTTCGAGAAGCAATGAATGTGAAGTGTTTCAATTCTAAATCAAACTTGCTCTCAACGTAAAGCGTCATCCTTGAAGTAATTTCAAAAATGCGATTCGTCTAGCAATTTGTACCACTAACTAGTGTAAAGATACTATAGAAACGTGATTTACGACCCTAAAATTTGCCCTGTACACTGCAAGTTTGAGTCATAAACTTTCCTTGTATTGGTTCGTAACCTGCAGCTTACATTTTCTGTTTTCTATTGTGGATGATGAGCGGGATTGAAAGCGTTGCTCAAGCCAAACATTAATGCGACTCCAAGTGCTTAAGTCTGACAGATTTACGAGGAGGGTAATTAGCTCTCGCGCAGCCTGAAAGAAGCAGCTCACCTGGGCGAAAGGTCCAGTTGAGCATTTTTGCTTCTGCTTCCATTCTTTTGCATGACTTATTTTCTGTGCCGCAGTTCCTGGTTTTGTTCAGAGATGAGAATCTGATCAGCATTCAGAGGAAGAGAGATTTGATCTGAGAGCAAAATTGCCTCAATAAAGATTGATAATTATCATTGAGAACGAGTGTGCTTTAGGCCATAATAAATTCCTTTCAAGGTGGGATTGTGATTTGTGTCTTCAGATCCGCTGCATAATTTTGCCGCCAATTTTTATGTATTCTTCTTGCTGAATTTTGAGCGTGCATGTACTTTTTAGGGATAAATTTTTTATTTCCCCTTTTTGTGAACTTGTTAAAGACCTGCGTTACTGTAGAGGAATTTAAATTCAATGTATCGGCGTCATTCAAATTTCAGTGTAACATACACAGAATTTGTAAACATTTTGATTAATGATTGCAGAACAGCCACATTGTTAAAATGAAATTCCCTTTTTCATACTCCGCTTCTCTCACCGTCCCGATGACCATCTTGAGCTAACATTATTTATGCGTCAAATATTTTGGTCACTCGCGAGTTCAGTGGCAAGGATTGGCGCCTCACCTTCGTTCAGTTTTCAGCGCAGACCAAATTTCATCTTGTAGTGAATAACAAAATGCGTTCACTGGTTTGCATCAAGGAGAAATTGGTTATTTCCTTAAGCAGGGCGACGCGAAAGTATGCAGTTAGAAAAACTGTAAAAACTTGGAAGTTTAGTTATTGTTCGTTAGTTAATGGAGATAAAGCATAGCAATCCATTCTAGGATATATAAATAAATTTTATCTGTGTTAATTAACGCTCTCATGAGAAAGGTGTGAGGTCCCGAGCTGAGTACTAAGTTAGTATTCTTCTTGTTTAAGTATAAAAGTTTTGTAGTTTGATTTGTTATGGATCATTTTTTTCGTATCACTGCTGCCCATTTTATCAGTATTTATTACTTCCTCCTCCAACTCTTATTTCGTTTCATTTTGATCTTCGCCTTGATTTTTCTATGCGCATAGAATCTTGAGTGGGAACAAGTGGGAACATACTTGTACTTTGATTTCTCGTTTCTTTAATTCCGACTTGATATTGACTTCTTCTTTCCTCCTCTCTTGGGAACACATTTAACCACGTTAAAGAGTTTAAACTAACTTTTAGCTATTTTAATCTAATGCAATCTAATGTAGAACACAACATTATTCGGAAGGACATAAGATTATACGAAAGAATACCGAATTTTACTTTAAAAACTCTTACCGAAAAAGAATCTTTCAACAAACGTATGTAGATCACACATCTAACCTCTTGATAACTTCCTGTAATTTCATAAAGGTGTTGCCATCGATGTTGCAATTTTGCTCTTAGACATTTTTCTATTCATTAACGATTTGGTTTCGGTTTCCCACCTGCGCGGTTCAGAGTCACTCTGAATGGCTTATCAAAAACAGCTAGTTAGGGATGAATTCGTCTCTTGGTTTTTCACCATTAATTTGCGTCCTAGGTCCCCAGACGTTATCACACCTGGGTTTTTCCTATGGGGAACCCCCAAAGAGGAGATGCAACCAGTATCTATATTCTATATGCAGTTTGCGCTCCCAGTGGAGAATGTGGAGTCCTTAGCTGAAGGAGAGGTCCTAAAGGCTTTCGTTGAAATCGAATACGTTTTTGTTTTGCTTTGGTTTCGCTACCGATCATCTTTTTTCTTTTCACTTCTTTCGCGTTTTTCAGCACCTCCTACTTTCTCCTCCAACTTTTCTCTCGTTTCTTAAACTTCCTTTCTTACTTGCTGTTTCTCTACGCATGAGATCTTGAGCGCATAAACACATTGCGCATTGATTCTTCGTTTCTTCAACTACATACTAAATGATATTTCACACTTTCTTTTCTTGGCTAACACCTTTTTTTATGGCTAGGTGGGGTTAACTCAATTGTTGTCTAATCTAATTGCGATTTTCTCAACTGGTGTACACTTATAAGCCAAGCATAATCGCATCACAGTTCTAGAGAATATAACCTTCCACGAGCATAGCAGGACGATCGACAGCCACACCAGGACGAAAGTTGCATCCAATTTTATCTAAGTATTCAAAATGTCTTATCGTAAAAATAGACGACGTATACCACAAGCTACTCTCCAAATAATAAATTTCGTTTCCTCTTTGAAGTGAGAAATCAAGTAAATATTCTGATTTGTTTCATTGTTTATCATCATCCGAGTATTAAGTGTTCGTATGGTACCTTTCTAGAGCACCTTGTTTATATCAACGGATCTCAAGTTCTCAATCACCTCCAGATTTTCAGCGAGCTTCATGTAAATATTTTTTCCCTACACCATACACTATAGCTTACGTGCTTCGCAGCTAAAACTCATGCTCTTGGTAGGAGCATTGTTCAAGTGCTCCTACCCATTCTGTAATTTATTGTAGGTCTTTCGCACACGTTCGAATGCAGTTCAAGCTTATGATATTTTTAAGTTCGAGTGGGTGGCGTGTTTTTTGAGGCCTGGTTAAAATGAGCAAAGCTTGTCAAGACAGAAATGGTGCCTAAGTTGAGTATATACAGTTAGGAACAATTTGATACCGAGCCGATACTATTTCCATTTATAAGCGATGTTTTTATTCTTTTAGCAAGAGTTTTCTAAGCATTGAACCTAAGTGTTGTAGACTTCAATGACTCTACGAACCCAAAACAACTCACTATATGCATTCGATGACGAAATGAATTAGTCATCTGCGTGTGTAGAAAAGGGGTTAAAAATATTAATTCATTTTTTTCTATCACGTATAAAATTTTGTGTCATTTCAGTCAATGTAGGTAATTTACTTCTTTGCTTTCAAGTAAAATACTAATCTCAGATTCATGAGCAATGTTTTTTCTTGCTTGTGCATCGAGATGTGGTTTTTCTAATTTCGTATTACCTTACATTTGAGCTAAGTAAAATATACCCTTTTCCTGAAGCGTAGCTTGAACAATTGCCCGCAATGTATGCGCAGCGCAGCGTTTCTTGTTAACTTCCACGTCCAAATTTCTTAATTTTTGTATGAGCCGCGCACCACAGCCACCTCGTCCAATTACAACAAAGCCTCTCCATTTGATGAGCCACTTCTTAAGCACGTAGCTGCGGCGCTGAACGTTGGCTTATGAGGGGGAGTTCTCCGCTGTAGTCTTGAGCTCTTCGAGTTCCTCGAGTGGGTTTTACCTCCTTGGAAAATTTGGTTTAAATCACTGGCATACATGCACACATTTCACGGTGAAGTAGCGTTTATTTCGGGGAACTCGAACTGTTAAAGAAGACCGAGGTGAACTCCTGAGCGTAAGGTCCTATTAATGTTGAAATAGAAAGGTTTTGTTTTGCTACGGATTATCTTTTCCGGTATTCTGCTGTCTTTTTTCATCAGCACCGGTTGATTTACTCTCCAACTTTTATCTAGATCCATGAAAATCTTTTGATCTTGCTGTTTCTATGCGCTGAATGTGAAAATACATTTTATGAATACAGTGTCCTTACCCTTACCCTTACCCTCAATCTTCTGAATAATGATAAAATGTACAATATTAAAAGGTGCGAGGTACGATTTCTGAAAAATGCTCAAGTCGCCGCAGCAAATATTTGGTTTCTGTCTGAAGACTCTCCCATGTTTTGCACTCGTCCATTAATTGCTCAACCGCGACGTGAGCCATAGACATTAGACAACACTAAATAAACTTTTTCATATTGATTTCATAGATGCTAATTGATCCATGATCCATGTGTGGTTAAATTTTATCTAGTATGTTGACCTGACTCTGTTCTTTCCAACAGATAGTGAGAATAGTTACGATACTGCACTTGTGTGTTTTGCAAACTTTCGTTTTGTCTGAAACTTTCGTCCCCACAGTCGATGCTTTGCTCCAGGCAGGAGTTATTTACACGTTCCCCTCTACGGCGCCTGATATTCGCGACCAATCTCCACGTGCATATTATATTGAATAATTTAGCGTTAATATTCTCGGCTAGAATGATGTAGTTAGGCGCTTTTGCTGGGCTGCGTGTATAATTTCCAATCGTCTTTGCTTAATGAGGGCCGCTGTTACTGTTAATGAATATTTTTCGGGTCCATTTCCATTTTTTCGATTGGGCCATTGTCGCGCCGCACAAAGTTCTTGCGTTAGCTTCTTTCTTTTGAAAAAAGGGACTGCAGACTGACGAAGAGCTGTTTCGATGATAATCCACTGTATACACAATGATCGAATCTTGATGGAAATTTTTTTCACAACTGAAGAAGCGTAGGTTCAGCTAGTGAGAAAGTAACTGAAGACATCAATTGATGATCAATTCAAACAAATTCAAAGCCCTTCAGAGGGAAACGACTAGTGTATCTATGCGAATAAGTGCTCCCAGGGGGAAAATGTGAGGTCCCGAGCTGAGAGTTAGGGACGATTTTTTTTGTTGAAATAAAATATACTGTTATGTTGAGGACCATCTTTTTTTCAGTTCACTGCTGTCCTGTTTTCATTTCCTACTACTCTCTTATTCAACTTTAATCTTGTTGCGCAAACTTCTTTCTCATCTTACTGTTTCTATGCAACTTGTGCATAGATTTCTCTTTCCCTTAGCCCTTTTCCGTCAAAGGGGATTCCAAAATCCACTTGTATAAACGGCTCTAATATATTTTATTCCTTCTGAAATTCATGCATTTATGTGTTGTTCGAAGTTCATTGGCAAATGGCAGTTACTTCCTCGTTGTGATGTCGGTGACTACATGATGCCGGTGCCAGTTTAGTGATGGCGGTTGTGAAAACGGTAATATGAATACAAAATGCGGACTTTAAAGGGTTAACTGCATACCAAATGATGCCTTCCTCTCTTTGAAATGCCTTTGTAGTGATTAGGAGGCTTCAAAAAACATCTAATACTCCTGTTTCCCCATCAACCATCACCCCGTTAACAAGGTGCTCATTTTGGCTCATTGATTAAATGATTCCCTTCTGGCTCACTAACGAAGGGCATTTATTTCAGGACTTTTTATACTACGAGGAAGGAGCCATCGAGAAGTTGGGCGTGACTTGCGGCAGCCACCGCACCCGCATCATGGCGTCTCTGCGCGCCCTCAGGGAGAAATACGAGAAGAGTGAGTACGCTTTATTGTGAATATTGATTTATTTTATTATTTATTTACTGTTGTACATGGGCCTAACTACATCATGTATGGTCAGCATGGGCTGACCAACAACACGCATGATCTGACCAACAACACGCATGGGCAGACCAGCAACACGCATGGGCTGACCAACAACACGCATGGGCTGACCAACAACACGCATGGGCTGACAAAGAACACGCATGGGCTGACCAACAACACGCATGGGCTGACCAACAACACGCACGGGCTGACCAACAACATGCATGGGCTGACCAACAACACGCATGGGCTGACCAACAACACGCATGGGCTGACCAACAACACGCATGGGCTGACCAACAACATACAATACATGGGCTGACCAACAACACGCATGGGCTGACCAACAACACGCATGGGCTGACCAACAACATACATGTGCTGTAGTTAGCCCATGCGTGTTGTTGGTCAGCCCATGCGTGTTGTTGGTCAGCCCATGTATGTTGTTGGTCAGCCCATGCGTGTTGTTGGTCAGCCCATGCGTGTTGTTGGTCAGCCCATGCGTGTTGTTGGTCAGCCCATGCGTGTAGTTGGTCAGCCCATGCGTGTAGTTGGACAGCCCATGCGTGTAGTTGGTCAGCCCATGCGTGTAGTTGGTCAGCCCATGCGTGTAGTTGGTCAGCCCATGCGTGTTGTTGGACAGCCTGTACGTGTTGTTGGACAGCCCATGCGTGTTGTTGGACAACATATACGTGTTGTTGGACTGCCTATACGTGTTGTTGGACATCCCAACTCGTGATATTGATCAGCCTACATGTGCCTACGTCCTCTTTGGTCAAGCTTTGCATAATGGAGTACAAATTGACTCTACTAGTTGCACTAATTGAACTCCATTCACTGCGTATTGACAAAATTGCTCAGGACATGTACCGTGACTTCAGTAGCTCATTCTCTTCGTGCTCAAGTAAGTCGGCGCATGCCAAGTTGATCATCAATTTTGGAGTATAGTAGGAGTATTGAAGTGTTGAGTATTGACCGAGTTATAATGCACAATACATTCAAATTGACAAAGGACAGCCAATACTAGGAGTGTGGTCGCCTCGTAAGCTACGTGACGTGCCTGCAGTATCGTCCTGGAACTATCTTTTGCCCCTTCTCTGTAATTTTTTATTAATCAATTTCTCAATGAAGCTTCCTTTATTTTTCAAAAAGAACATTTAATGTTAAATTATCGTTATTTTTGTGCGTGGTATATCGTCGACCGTGTTCTGTAATTTGTTTAGTAACTATTCTCTCTTTTCTGCACTTTTTTAGTATGGTGGAATTCTGAACTTATGAGTGATTGTGAACTGATATTTTGTGACAAGCTTGCTTCTCTTTTTGATCCATTCCAAGTAAAAATGTGAGCAAACAAAGTAAATGTGTGGACTTTTTGTGAATTGGGGTTGCATCATTTCACGTGTACCGTTTTTTGATCAATTTTGAATTTAAAAAATTAAACTAGACTTATATTATAAAACAAGAGCTTTTAGCTCTCTTTTATCCTACAGTGATGTCGTCACACTCTGTTCAAATGCTCATCTCAGTCAGCACGACTGAAATCACACTCACTTGACAACCAGAGACACCTTACAATTAATTTTGTTCTTCACAGACAGCATAACTGGAAAGACACTCACTTGACAATCAAAGACACGTTACAGATAATTTTTTATCTTCTGTTTGATTTGAAGGAAAACATTGATCTCAGTGGCTGCTCATAGAGACTGCTTGAGATAACGGAAAGATAAGTAGCTCGTTATGAATGTAAATACGGATAAATTGTCAATAATCAAGTCCGGATGGGAAGGTATGTTGCAGACTTGCTGTTCTCTTCTCTGTAAGTAGCTTCTCAATCGCCAGCTATCAGAAACGTTTAGTATAAATTTTCTTTGAATTCAGATAGTGATTTTTCTATTGTGCTCTTACATGTATGTTGCACTCATGATTATTGGCTTCTAAATAATTGATGTTAAAAATTAGTCATTTTTCAGCATTAGGTCGAATGATGTGCTGTTTGAGATGGGATGCTTCGCTGATACGATGGAGAGCTGAATTCTTTGCTATGCTACAAACTTATAGCTCCTATCACTAACTTTCGAAAAACTTCAAAACTCATTTTAGTATACAATTTTCCTAAATTCTAGATCGACTTCTAATATTGTCCATCTCTCTTACTAGATTAATACAAGGAATGAATGTCTGATTAGCGATTAGCTTTTCCATTCATATTTGTATCTGGCCTAACACAAATGTCTAACTCAGAGATGGAAAAACAAAGTATGAACGCAGAAGGGGAAAGAAAATTACGTTATTCTGTCAAAGTTGATACATTAAATTTTTTAAGTAGCGCAACGCATGACACATGTCCGTGCGAAAAGAATGTTTACGTTGCGTTTGTCAGAAAAACTCTACAGATGTTTAAGTTGTTGTTTGACTGTTTTCCTTTAAACCTCATTATTGCTTTTTGAAAAAATTCCCCTTAGACGTATATGGGCGTTTCATGGAACGCACCTCGTTGAATTCTTCGAATTTTTCTTAACTCGAATTTCAATCGAACGTCAGGAGCATCATTTGCCAGTCTCTTCTTAATTTCAATAAAATCTTAGTAAGTTCTGTGATCAAGAGTTTCTGCACCTGTACGTGCTCATGCAACCTGCCACCATTTAACAACCAAAGCAATTAGCCTTTATTGTGTGTGGCTACAAAGCTCCGAACTTGTCTACGCAAACGCCGCACTTTCTTTCTCGTCTGTAGCATTTTGTCTCAATGTTAGACTGGCCGCAGCCGCTGCACAGATACGCTGATAGCAGAAGTTCTTGATGGTTGCAGCGATAACGCTCCCGATAACTGCAGCAGATTGCTATCCTCTCACCACAATTTCTGGTTTTGACTTGCAAAACAGACTTCTTTCGTTTTCTTTAGCTATAGGGCTGCGATTCTTCGATCTACGGCGTATTCATTTTAGAGAGCCAGGCTGCAGATTAAGTGTGTTGGTGGCACAATTTTAGCAGATGAGAGAGCGTTCATGATGCATAAATCTCTTATGTTTGCGGTTGAAAAGACAGATTTGTTGGCTCGTATCTTGGTTACAAAGGTTATTCAGAGAAAGTTGGAATCTCTGCCTCGTAACTTTTTAGGTAATCAAATTATAACTCATCTCTCATAAATCAAAGATTAATACAAAACTGCAACTTGTTCATGAAAGATCTTCATCATCTGTACTTTCTTAAGTCGAATTTATTTGGTGAAAGTACGAACTGCTGCAGTATGAAATAGTTTACGAAGCTTTTAGTCTATTTAGTCCTTCTATTATTTCAATGTACTCACAACTGACGCATATACTGCATGATAGTTACGTGTTCTCAGTAAGTGATCACTCAGTCCGACGATCTGAGCCATACGTTAATTATTGAAGAAAAAATTTTGTTTCATGAAACTCGTTCCGATAACTGATCTCGATTATAGACGTTCCTTTAGATGAAATATTTTTAAGCGAACTAAAAACTACAGAACTTACTTGATAAGTTTTCCTTTGGAGTTTTCTTGAAGAGTATTTTTCATTCGTTTTTATAGTTCACCGCTACTGTGTGAAGAACGCATGACTTCTTCCGAACGCTTATCGCTGTAGCAGTCTCGTGCATGTATTCTAGCATGATGGAAGTAGCTACGTGTAGTTGGACTCCACGTTGCACTCAAGCATGCCAGTTTAACAACGGTTGCAGCGTAATAAAAGTCATGACAGTGTGTTTTAAAGGAAATGGGCCCTAAATTAATGGATTCGTATAAGTTTAAAGATTCAAGTTTTTAACTTGCCATATTTAGGCGCATTTTTCCCCGGTGTTTAACACGACGGATATTTCATTACTGCCAGTGGCAGGGTAGTTAAAACGAGATATAATCTTAGTGATGTGGAAGGTATGGGGATTAAATGAGATTTCGGGACATTTTTACAGCGGTATGCGACACATCACTGGTTGCTAATTGCCTGACTGACAAACCTTGACCATCTTGGGGAAAATAAGAGTCAAGAAGACCTCTACCTCCCTGAAAAAATACACGAATATATATATATGAGTCAGGAAGACCTCTACCTCCCTGAAAAAATACACGACAACTCAGCTTAAATTGTTGCGTTAGTGCAGCGAAGCGTTGCTGATGAACTCCCGCTACTCGAAACACTTTCGATCAGTTTGACGATTGCCTCAGCGGCTCACACGCCTATCTGATTAAATGTTACGTCTCGCGTGGCATTTTAGGAGTCTCTGGAATGTGATGAGAGTTGGAGCCTGGCCCAGCGTGACGTGGTAGGCCCATTGTGTGGTAATGGGCCCCCCGTGGGGCCTGGCTTACTGGCCCTGTGCCTCAGCTTGGTAACTTCAGTAGTTCCGAGGTAGGCCGATACAGGCAGTTGATCATAGGTTTGAGCGACTGAGCACAGAGCAAAAAACTGCTGCCCCTCACTACTAACTGAGTTATAGTCATTTTAGATCGGCACTCCGATTGGGGTTCATTGAAAATAGCGGCAGGCGATTTAATATCTGTCGGTCGACTTCATAAGTGTAGACTTTCGTTTAAAAAGTGCAATTATGCCTTATAAAAGATGTTTTTTATGATTGATCTATTTGAGGCTCATATGTAATTGAACGTATCTAAAAAAAACATTTTAAAAGGGGCTGACGAAAGTCAGTTCACCGTCTCCGTCGAAAGTTCATGCCAACAGTTGCTCTATAGCGCGTCGGCATCTCGAAGTATGTCGTCCCTTGATAAATCATGGCCCGTTATGGACTGAAGTTGTTTGACTCCATTCGATGATTTCATTTCATACACTTTTTTCCCTAAGTTAATTCCGTTCTGCCATGAGGAAAGTGTGGAATGGAAAAATTCTTACATATTTAATAAACATTTATCTTATAAATCTCAATTATTCCCCCTAGCTTTATAATTTTGTAGCAGGATGCTATTCGAGATGAGCAGGAAACATTTCCATGCTTTGAAAGTCTCCTAGTGAATATGAAGTTTGAAAAACTCATTTATCGAGGTGATTAAATATTGCAAGCAGATGCAAAGTTTAAGTTTAGATATGTAATGTAGACTGAAATTTTTGAGCATGATGAAGCTTTTCTTAAAAAAAACATATCTATACAAATATTGAAATAGAACTATTATTGGAGCATTTCAACTGTCAATTCACACGCAGTTATTAAAGAAACATTTTCGTACAATTTTGGCATTCATTCGCAAATAGAAATCCGTTTTATATTTAATTATTTTTTTTGTGTAACTGAACTTTTTACCTAATTAATCTATCCATGCACGACATGGGCACTGCGTTGTATCCTTTTGAAGAACAGGAAGCCCCAAAAAGTCAATGTTACACTCGGTCGAATTTTCAATTTCATTTCCACACTTTAGATTTGGTTTAAGTATTGAAAACCAAATGTTAAACTTGGTTCAGAAATTTGGAAAACAGAAGAAAATTTGTGTCAAGAATTACAAAGCAAAGGCGAAACCAAAAACTTTGAATTTTTTTATTAAATTTCTTTTCAAATACGAGTGGAAAAAATTTGGTTTGTTGCACCAGGAACTCAATATCATTCGTTTAGATCTTGACCTTGTCTTTATTCGTAAACTTTTCTTAGAAACAATCAATTTATCTAATTTTTATTTGATGGCAAACTATTATATACGTTGAATCATTGAAACGTTGATAACGTTCAAATATGCGAGGATAACTTTTTTCCCATTCTCAGAGTACAGTTTTTCTACAGAACCTTTCGCTCAATCACATACTATTGATTCTTTAAAACGTTGGCCGCGATGGGTTAAACTGAAGTTCAATGAAGGAGACATTTGAAGTCAATTGCAGTGAGCGATTTTGAAAATAGCAACCTTACCGTGATCGTGCCTCTTTCGTTTGAAGTATTTGAGAAAATCGCATTTGAAACCACTAGCAGCATTATTAAAATTTCACCCGTGTAAACTGGCGGCTCATGTCGATGTCAAAGTGTTCAGCTGATTGTACTGCTCCTAGTATAAGGTCTGCGATGTGTCAGTCCTCTGGAACTCGACCTTTGTTCAACAACACATTTGAATTCAACACATTAAACACATTTGTTTTATACGCTTGAACTCGGTGTTCAAGAGTGTTGATTTAAAGAGAAATTTACACCGTAATTATTGTTCGGCCATGACACAAAATGAAATACCAATTCTTAAACTTTTCTTATTAAAATTTTTCTTTTCATTCTCAAGATGGCAATTTTTTTTATCAGAAATTGCCCCTTTCTCTGGTAAGACATCGGTATCCTTGTATAAATTGTCCGTTTCCCAGTCAACATTGCTTTTTCTTCGTCAAAACTGTTTTTGTCCGTGCCGAAATGGCTACTTTCTCCCCAAAATTGCCCTTTTCCATGGCAAAATATCGTTTTTCCTGCTGAAATTCTTTGCCAGCATTATATTTTTCTGGCCTAAACTTCGTCCTTCCCGGTTGAAATGGCCGTTTTCTCACCGAAATTGCTTTTCTCGTTGGCAGTGTTTCCCTCGCCAAAAATTATCCATTTTCCAGACGATATTCCTTTTTTTGACACCAAAATTTCTCCTTTTCTTGCCGAAATTGCCCTTTTCACTGCCGAATAGAACGGTGACCACTCACCACGCTAATTCAGATGAGATCGAGAGCTAGACTTCAGCAATCGTAGAGGTCACGATGCAGTCTTATTAAGACCACGGCCGTCGTAGAGGTCACGATTAAGACCACGACCGTCACGCCTTCGTGGAACACCGGGCCGCCGCTCGACAGGTGGCTGCAGTTTGCACAGCTGCTGCTCATGTTTAATGTAATTTGCCATTCCTGTCCGAGTATTTGCATTTCTCGAGGTTTTTCCAATTCTTGTGTAATTATTTGCCCAATCTGAGGCGACTTTCCTTTCATCATTCTTTGTAATTTGTAATTCTTCGTGGCATCTTATTTTTGTGTCTCTGTCTCTGTATTTTTTGTTTGGGCTTATTTGTTTTCCTAAACTTGCTATGAATCTTTCCCGTTTACGTACCGGAGCGTGCGGCTTTACCAACGAAACGCATTGGACGCTTTGTTTTCTTAAAGCAAATCTGACTCTCCCATCGCAGCACATCGTTGAGACTTTTTGCTTGAATTAACGGAGATTCCGATCATTTCTCAAGAAAGTGTGCTTACATTTGTGCCAAGTCACAAGGCTAAGCAATAGGACGTTTTTCAGATGCATTTCGAGCGATTTGAAAGAGCCAAACACTCGTGAGGGGACATGAGACAGGCAATAGACTTGGCTTAATCCATATGCTATTGAAACTGACAGTCTCCAGGAGAATACTGTTGTGTTACCTCATTTATAGCGAGCTTGCAGGACTTCTGTGTTTCGTACACACTTTTCATTTTCAGTTTTTAGCCGTATCCGTTATTTCACCTTGTCTTGTCTTCCTTCCTAACTTGCTATTTCTATGCGTATGGTATCCTATGTGGGAACACATCTTGTGCTTAGAGTCCCCGTTTTCCATCCAACCGTTAAGAGATGGTCCCTTCTCTTCGCTTTCTTGAGATCGCCTTTTGTTTTCCCAGTGAGTTTTGAACTAACTGATATAATATAAATCAAAAGCCGTACAGCTACTGTGATTTTCACAACCTAATTCGGGTTAAATCTCAAGGTTTGATATTCCATAGATTTTTATTGAGGCTCGTGTAGAGAACGTGACCTGTGTATCGTTTTCACTATTATTTCTAAAGCGGAATCACTGTTCTGTTTTCTTTTTAGGTATGTTTAGATGACTTTTCCTCTATTTTCTTGGTAACAAAAGGTCTCATAAAATAAAAATGATTACTGGCTATATTCAAGACCGTTTTTGTGTACCACCAATCCTTCGACTGGACGCAGCTGATCTATGTGATTTGGTGACTGAAGTATAGTAAGTACGTGAGAAAATAATTCCAGTAAATGGAAAGAAGACGTTCTATGTCATAACTCAAAAACTTTCCCATGAGTCTTTCCAGTCTCGGTGTCCACGTTAAACCTAATATTTCTTAAAATTATAATCAAAAAAATGGAAATTTATTCGGCAAAGTCGAATATTTTAATCTTATTGCGCTCTGTGTGAGGGCCGGAGCTGAAAATTAGGTAGGCCTTCTTTTTGTTGAAATAAAATGTTTTTTGTTATGTTAATTAAGGACCACGTTTAATTTTAGTTTACAACTGTCCTGTTTTTCAGCACCTAGTACGTTTTTCTTTAACTTTTATCTCGTTCCTTAATTTTTTTCTCAAGTTACTGTTTCTATGCCCCTTCTGCATAGATTCCACGCTCCCTCATCTCCTTACTAAATGGTGCCTTCCTCATTTCTCTCTTCGGAACGCTTTTTGTTAGCGTTTAGGTAGGCTTAAACTGACATCTAATTTTTTTATGCTCTAGTGTAAACTTTTTGTCGTTGAATGATACAAATGCGTTTATGAACAAATTTATTTAGAAAACAGGGATGCTCTGATCAAGTAAACATATTGATTTCGCATCTGCCCAAAGAAATCGATTACAGTTAATTCCGTAGCTATTGTCGCTCACATTCATAAATCTGTACTCAATGACCAATATCGTAAGTCTCTCACGTGAACCTCAAGAGATTGTGTCCTACGAGGCCTGTCTAAAAAGTATCCGACCTTTGGCCAGAAAAAATATTTCGAATACCTGTCGGAGTTGGGACCCTAATCCCCTTCAAAGTATGCCCCTTGTGCTTGCACACACTTAGCCCACCGATCCTTCCACTGCTGGAAACACCTCTGGTAGTTTTTTTTTAGAATGGTGTTCAGCTCCATCGTCGCATTGCCTGTTTGACTCCTTCGATGCTGACTGTTTTCTTTGATGTCCGTGGAATTGTGCATCACGAATACGCACCGGAAGGACAAACAGTGACAAAGGAGTACTATCAGGATGTTCTCCGGCGACTTCGTGATGCAGTTCGGCGCAAAAGACCAGACATGTGGACTGCGAACAACTGGCACTTGCATCACGACAACGCGCCCGCACATTCATCCCATTTGATCCGCAATTTCTTGGCCAAACATGGAATTACGACCGTTCGCCAACCTCCCTACTCTCCAGACCTGGCTCCTTGCGACTTCTGGTTGTTTCCAAAATTGAAGACACCACTGAAAGGATCCCGTTTTGAGAGTAGAGAAGAGATAATGCGGAACGCGACGACAGAGCTGAACACCATTCCAAAAGAAGACTTCCAGAGGTGTTTCCGGCAGTGGAAGGATCGGTGGGCTAAGTGTGTGGAAGCACAAGGAGCCTACTTTGAAGGGGATTAGGGTCCCAACCCCGTCAGGTTGTTGAAGTATTTTTTCTGGCCAAAGGTCGGATACTTTTTCGACAGGCCTCGTATATCTGCATCTGCTCTATTGTTTTACCGCACGACGCTCGCCCACGTCGACATCTCGATCACACCTCGAGTTTCCAGGTCGTCTTATCTGTAGTTTTGCCCATTGAGGTGCCTCAGCTGGCGCTCGCTCTAGTTTTTGCGAGTTTTTCTCCATTGCCTTCGTTCATTGACGGCCCCCGACGTGTGCTCCCTGCTAGCTGTGCAGCTGACCTTTATCGAAACAATGTACGCCATTTTTACGGGTCACTAAAAGTGTTTTCCGCTTCTGATGGAAATAATTTCAAGGGAACGAGATGATGAGCCTTGATGACAGGTAGCGAGTAACTGCTGCTACTCTTTTAAGGCAGTTAAATTTTAGATAACTCTGTGCAGAAGTACATAGCTCAGGAGCCAAAATATACGACTATACTTGGCCATTACTATTACTTAACTTGACTTTGAACTATTTTTTTTTTGGCACCATTGAACCTAATTCTCGCGTTAAACTTCTGGTAATATTAAAAGGTTATTGCAACTTCTCCAGTTTTAAATAAATTGTGTGCTTGAAGAAGGTACAATAGATGCGTATTTAGAGCGCACTATTATTTTCTTATTATTCGGTCCACTTGAGCACATAACGAGTTCCTGTTCCTGGGCCCCTGTCGATTAATAATTTTTTTACCATTTTTGTTAAATTTTCTTTCCTTGCTTTCTGTAAATAAAGACAGAAGACATCGCTTCACTTTTATACTTGATAAGTTGAATTGCTACAACTTGGAGTGAACTTCCTGCCCGCAATCTGGTGCCTTAATAGCGTTCTACACTAGCGCATTTAAAGTGAAGCCGCTGGCTCCCTTAAATTTAAACAAATCAAGTTTTACACACGACATAATTCATTTTAGATTTGCAACGGGTTATTCAAATAACCCGTTCACTCTCAGAAAAGATATTGTTCTGATGAGTTATGGTAACCATAAGAAATACAAATATTCTACTCCATCCGTTCTGCTAATGTCTCGTGCAGACTGGATGTAGCTACTCTATATAGATTCCTGCGCGTTTAATGCAGAGCTATTCCGAGGCACGTGTGTGAGCCAGGCTGTCAAAACACACCTCACTTCTTGCGCGCGTGTACTCCACTACAGTGTTGCTGGCTGGTCGAGTTTGATTTGTTGTGCAGTAGGGAGCAAATTGACCTGAACGGTATCGAGAAAATGGTAAAAAGATGTTAAATCTTATCGGAATATTTTGGAACGATTTACCTTCAGGTGCTAGTTTTAAATGTGTTTACTTCAAATGTCTCCACGAATTCAATAAGTTGATAAAATGTTATCTGACGTAATAGCTGAGAAATTGGGCTGCTCACAATGATCCGAACATAGGAGAAAAAAACAATTTATTTGAAGTTTCAGAAAAAGGAAGAAAAACCAATATACTTTTAATGCTCTGTACGTCGTCCCCTGCTTGCAGTAACACTGTAACTTTCTTTCCTGGTGAAGAAAACTATTATTTTGCCTTCTTTTCCTCTATTCTTGTTTTAAAATTTTTTTCTTCAACTTGTTTTTTATTTCTTGCGCAAGACTTTATATTTAATATTTCCAGCAATTTCCAATTTGGTTGTGATCCTACACATAAATATACTCTTCACATGTAAAGGTTTTTTATTGAATTCACTACATTTTAGGGCACGTTGTCCTGCAAAAAATTGAAGGTTCACTTTGTATGCTCTTTCGACGAGCAAAATTTGAATTTTCGAAAAGTGCTCTCGCGCAGCAGCAATAATTCAGCCCTGAAAACACAGGGTTTGTTCACGAAAAATCATTTTGGAAAACTAAGAGCCCCAGACCCCGAACTTATGTATTTCAGTGTATAAGGGTAATATATCTCGTTGAGTCGGTGAAGAATAAATCTTTCACATCTGATTCAAACAAATCCCAAAGCATCACCAAAAGAAATGTATTTTCCCAGATCATGAGCCTCGGTCAAATGGCTTTTAAAAAACTCATGTAATTCGCTTGACTTTAGTTAGAAATGAATTATCTCATATCAGGTATCCGACAGAACTAATTCACTTCCCTAAGTCAGCGTGTCACACAACGTCTTAAAATATTAATACCCAACTGACCATACTAAACTCCCGTGCGTGGGCTGCTGCTGCTCTACAGACGATATTTTTGCTTATGTTTTATTTACTTGAAACATACCTCGCTGCGCGATACAGAGAAATATGAGAAGATGGTATGACGACTCGGGCTAGAGTTGTCCGATCGGCAATTTTTCTTACGGAAAGTTCTCGAGTTCAGGACTTTTTCAAGTATAATTTTGCCATGAAGACCATTTAGTATTTGGCTGCCAGCTCTGCATGATTGCTGTGCACTGAGTCATCTATGAGGTCAAATTTACCCTTATAACACAAACTTAAAGATTTTGGCGTTGAAAACTCGAGCCTGGCAACTCTGTCAGTAGCAGTAGACGGCCTTCCCTGACCGTACTCGGCTTATTGCCCGGGAGTACAAGGCTGGCATTGTGGGGCAGGCGTGTGAGTGTAGAACTGAGCGCCGTACTGACCTTCTTCTCATGGGTCCATTATGGCGCGCTGTCGTGAACAGGAAGAACATTCAATTGGTTCTTCTCACTAAAACAGTTTTATGAGCGCGATGACCGAGCAGTTTTTCCTGTCAGACATTTTTTCACGATTAGTGTGGGCTTTGCGTATTTTTATCGGCAGTATGAAATTATTCTCCGATATTTTTGAAGCGGATGCGATAGTGCGAAATTTAGTCATTTCGTTACTTTTTGGGGCATACTTTTCATTTTTCTCATAAAAACCATCTGAGTGAGGAAGTTTTGCGAGGTACATAACTTGTACGTTGGGCTTCGTAAACAATTTACCTACTGTGATTAGAACGTCGTATTCTCTATTGATTCTTTCATAGTCTTTAACACTGTCATTTTTTCAGTCATAGAGACTCGCTGCAATATCTCTCTCTCTCTCTCTTTGATCCATTCATCAGGCTAACGAACTCCAATAAATTATAACTTTCTCGTTTACCGAATCAAATTGATTTCAGGAGCTTACATAACTGTGTCCGATTCCTGCTCCATTAATGCCTGTGTGTTCGACTCCTACTCCACTGATGTCTGTGTGTCCGAACCCAACTCCACTGATGTCTGTGTGTTCGACTCCTACTCCACTGATGTCTGTGTGCCCGACTCCAACTCCACTGATGTCTGTGTGTCCGACTCCTGCTCCACTGATGTCTGTGTGTCCGACTCCAACTCCACTGATGTCTGTGTGTCCGACTCCAACTCCACTGATGTTTGTGTGCCCGACTTCTGCTCCACTGATGTCTGTGTGTTCGACTCCTACTCCACTGATGTCTGTGTGTCCGACTCCTACTCCACTGGTGTCTGTGTGTCCGACTCCTACTCCACTGATATCTGTGTGTCCGACTCCTGCTCCACTGATGTCTGTGTGTTCGACTCCTACTCCACTGATGTCTGTGTGTCCGACTCCTGCTCCACTGATGTCTGTGTGTCCGACTCCAGCTCCACTGATGTCTGTGTGTCCGATTCCTGCTCTACTGATGTCTGTGTGTCCGACTCCTGCTCTACTGATGCTTGTGTGTCCGACTCCTACTCCACTGATGTCTGTGTGTCCGACTCCTGCTCTACTGATGTCTGTGTGTCCGACTCTTGCTCTACTGATGTCTGTGTGTCCGACTCCTGCTCTACTGATGTCTGTGTGTCCGACTCCTGCTCTACTGATGCTTGTGTGTCCGACTCCTGCTCTACTGATGCTTGTGTCTCCGACTCCTACTCCACTGATGTCTGTGTGTCCGACTCCTGCTCTACTGATGCTTGTGTGTCCGACTCCTGCTCTACTGATGCTTGTGTCTCCGACTCCTACTCCACTGATGCATGTGTGTCCGACTCTTGCTAAAATGATGGATGATCTCTATAAATATAAGCTCTTCTAAATGACTGCTTCACTGTAACCCTGCTTTTCGGTTCACTGCTGTCCTGTTTTTCACCGCCTACCACTTTCTTCTTCAACTTTTTCTTGTTTCATGAACTTCTTTCTTAGCTTTCTGTTTCTGTGCCCTTTCTGCATAGATTCCACGTTCCCTTAGCTCCATACTAAATGGTGCCTTCTTCCTTCCTCTCTTTACATCTCATTTGTTGAGGATAGGGAGGCTTAAACTAACTAATAAACTAATTAACTGTAACCCTACTTCACTGTAACCCTTGTTACAAAAGCCTCTCAAGTCCAGCACGTGCGCCTTCAACTGTTAGGTGAATTTTTCAAGGAATCCCGGACATTTGAAGATTTTAGCTGAGGATCGCAGAGAATATGTCGAGGTGCCATTTTTCGCAATGAAATTGAAAATCTTTTCTGTGGGCTTAAAAAGAATGTAGAACCAGCGTTGAAAGCGGATTTTAAACAATCGTTCGCTTTCAGAGGAGTGCAATTTTAAGACATAGAACTAAACTTAGCTCTGTGTTCAAACTAATCACAATTACGTATTTTCAGCCTCAAATTTCTGCACGTATATCCTTTCCCAGTTATGTAAATGCGAATGAAAGGCCAATACTTTTTACGACGAACGTAGTAAGCCCACAGTGAAGTTTGATCAAGTCGAGTCGGCTCCGGATAAACTCTAGCTTTCAGGAAGGAAACCTGTGATAGTGAAGAAAAATTCCTCTTCACTCACAATTTCCAATTGACGAACTTCAAAATGTCTGATATTTCACGAGAACCGTGCAGATTTACTGCACTGGTCAAGTGATCCGTTTATAGATAAAGTCGATATCTCGTTTTTCTGTCGCTTTTTCATCTTAGGAAAACGTCGATATTTTCAGACGCTCCAGCGGCGACTGACCGCTCGCTAGCTTGCGATTGAGGCACCCATACAATGTCGGTCATGCGAAAAATTCCCCAGATCAAGAAGGGGAATTCATTCACAATAGAATGGATACAGGATCTTTCGCATAAATTTCTTCAAGCAATGATATCTTCTTGAAATACTGAACCTGTAATCGGAGTCGACCATTGATATTGATAATAGCCTGCCAACATTTTGAAATATTAGGAATCAGTGTTGCATTGCTTCTTTCATATTGTCGATGAAGCTACACATGTTTTGAACTGAATAATAATTTAACGTATTCTTTATGTCACCACTTGCTTGGCTAGCGCAGAAATACTTCGCGGTTTTTTTCGTTCAACACGTTGCTTGCGATATGACCCACCGGTGGGGAGTGTTTAGCTTTTTTTTTGCTGCAAAACGACCCACCAATGAGTCTTTTAAAAAATTATATCAATGGTTTTTAAATTACCGGTTTTAAATGGATAGTGTTAATGTGTGGTATTTATGAATTCGCTAATCACTTTTGACTTTAAATTTGAGTTGAATATCAAACTTCAGTTTAACCCATCGCAGTCAACGTGTTAAAATCATCAATGAGGCACCCCACCAAGTTTTTTTCGTTACCGTTGACGTTTCATAATATTGTAATCATTTCTCAACATTACGCAACATTTTCCTCCGATTCTTATTACGCTCTGACTACTCTATTCAGAACGCAATTAACTCGTTCCAGCCTGAACGTTGCTTCGTTGTTCCCCTTCCATGGCGCTAGTGAGAGTGAACAGATCCTGTTCGCACCTTTATTGTGTGCTGGAAAAGTTCTAGCGGCTCGCATGAGCGCTTCCGTGAATCAACAGCTGTACATCGCGACCTGCGCATTTTGAACTACATTTTGATGCTCTATATCAGTGGTTCTTAACCTTGTTGGAGGAACTGGACTCTACAAGTTCCATACCCTACAAGTTCCATTCCAACTAAGATGGGTACATACAAGTTCCATCGAACCCATCTTAGTTGAAAAAATAAAATGTGATTTTTTATTCAAATTCAAAACATATGTATGTAATTAAATTTTGTATTAGTGCGCAAACTGTCCCAAGCCGAACCCCCGAAACGGACTTATCGAACCTCATGAGGTTCGGTCGAACCCAGGTTAAGAACCACTGCTCTATATTGGCTAACGAGAGTTATAAGGCTGATGATTTATAGGGTTCAACTATAATAGATTGGTTTTCAATGAACTCAGGTTTGCGAAGTAGGGCAGTATCTGGATCGGCATCGACAGGTGGTGTCGGAATGAAATACATTTTCGTGTTCGAACATACTTTTTTATCGCGACCTGTAGTGACAGATTCTGTAAATCTTATGCTTTTGGGCTGCATTTACAAACCCATTTGCAGGAATTTTGTGTCATGTACACGTGAAAACTTTCTCTGGTATTCTTCTGCCCCACAGAATGTAAAATAGTTAACCAATGTAGACTGTAGAGTTTCTCGGAGCAATTCATAATGAGAATAGCCGCTTCCAGTGTATAAATGGTCATCTAATTTAAATTCCACATGAGGCCCAACAATATACTGAATGCGTGCATTCAAACTCTGTCAAACATCAAAACGCCGTGACCTGAACTCCGAAAAAAAAAATTTAATTGGGTTCGGAACCTCATTAATTAAAATACGTCGCATTGTACAGACCAAAGTGTCCAGGATACGATGGTCGCTCTGCTGGCGCGACTGCAGCGCTGCGCTGGTGAAGTGGTGAATGTTTCGCTAGGAAAAGTTCTGTGCCACAGTAATGGTTTCAATTGACTTCGTTATTGGTAAAGCTTTTGACTCTTTTATGAGCTGAGAAAGAGTCTAAAATATAGTAGCGAATATCTAACTGAAAATAATTTATTTCATAGAGAAAATAGTCCAAAATATCGTAGATGAATATCCAACTGAAAATAATCTATTTGATAGGCAATTGATTTTTAACATATTCATTAAATACTATATTTCATTAAGCACTGCATTACGGTACGTATCTGCTCCCGAATTTAATAGTGAGTCTCTACCGCGTTTTGTGAAGTGACACAGACTCCTCGATATGCTCTGGGTGACACAATGTCACGATTTCAATGACGGTAAATTATTTACGTTACTGAATGTCAAGCAGGGCGTTTTTCTCGAAGTGTCCGTTTCACATATTGGCATATCTCTGTTTTTGAAAATATTTTTCGAGTGCGCTTCATTTTTTTCGAATTCCTACTTTCAATAAAATTTTGTAATGTACCAGTATTTATTTTTTTTTTTGTTTATTTTCACTCCATTTGTTTCATTTACTTACTTGTATTATCTCATGTTTTCTTGCGTAAATTTAGGCCTCGCACCTAAAATTCAAAACATTTTACCGTAGTATGTCCTACAAAATACAATTTTCTTCGACGCTTTAGTTTTCTATGAATGGCTTTACTATGAATGGGGGTGTAGGGGTAGAGTACACCTCAGTTGTAGCGCCTCCCTTTCATTGATCAGCTGTTGGCATGGCAACAGAGTCGTCGTGTAGATCACCGTAAGCAGCCGGAGCGTGATCATCGTACCGTCTCGCATTGACCAAATGCACGATAGTAACTCAGATAATTAATTTTTGTGGGTGTGTTTCGTCTCCAAATGATTCGCATCCGCCTGTAGCTGCAAGTGATCAGTAACCAACTGTCCATGAGGGTAGCTTAAAAGGCGTCATTTTCGATTGAAACTCAAATTTCAACACGCGATGTGGTTAAAACACAATGGAGAAAAACTGAAGATAAGGACGACGATAGCTTTCAAATTATCAAGAAACGAAATGCAGTTACAGTTATTTTTGTGGCTAAAATGTTCCGAATATTTTCCCAGAAGCGCTTTTCTTTTCAGCAGTGAATGAGACAAAAATTATTCAAGAAAATTTTAGCACTTTTATCTTTCTAGAAATATGATCAGCCAACTGAAATTATAAAACCTTTCGCACACAACTCATATGTGATTCACTGCAAACCATCACTCTTGAGTCGATTATAACTTCGATCTTTCTTGATGAGTTCCGTTTACCAGAGTTATGAAATGAATATCATATCACAACCTTATGTGTGATTTCTTATGCCTCACAATTCACAACTTTTTTCCAGAAATGTTATAGTTCGGAGAAATTTACTCTAAATGGTTAAAGTGTTATTGGGTGCTTGCGCGACTAGTTTGCGGGAACTCATCCAGGCTTAGGTCACTCGTTCCTCAATTTAATTTAATGGAGAGCTGCGTCCAAAAACATCATCAATTTAAAATTATAACCTCTGACTCAAAACGTGCGGCTCATTAGGGTGTGTGGTCACTTTTTAAATTATTTGGTTAGCGCAGTTGAAAACACTCTGGTCCATGGAACCGCTCTTAACTGACTCTTCTTATCAGTATAAAGTTTAGGAAATTTACCGTTATTATAAACACTGTACCTTAAAAATGAGCATCCAGTATTTAAACTACCTTTATTTATTTTTGCTGTTAAAATACGTAAATGTATAATCAATATATTTTCCTTTCAAGTATAATTTTTACCCACAAGTTCTGTAGGAGAAGTAACTATAATGCCAACGGTTTCCTGCATCTGTCATTCAACAGTACCCAAATACTGTTTAGCATGTATCTCGTACTTCGTTTTGGTTATCAGTTTTTCATTTTGTGAACATTTGTTACCTATCGTTCCGCGAGAGAAAAATGCTCATTTGTGTAGAGCACAAATTTTATCCTTAAAGAGTTATAGCTATTTCGAGAATTTGATCACAGGGTTTATTGATTGAAATTTGAACTATTTATTGAAGAACAGTATTTGAGAAGTCCAATACTGAATTTTGGTTATTACGTCCTCGAACATGTATGACGAAATCCCTCACAGATAAAATCCCAGTTCTTCCTCCACAGCTAGAGGCGCTCTGGCCACAACACGCCGTCCTGTGTGTGCTTAATTTCAAAATTCTTCTTAGTTTTATGGGGCTCAATTCCTTGGAATTCTGCCTGGAACTCGGAGGCTCAGGAATGCCGCTGTCGAGACCATTTAACTAACAACACAAGAGTTGATGAAAGGGTGAGGGTTCTGAATACAGATAGAGCGAATCACCCGAAACATTTATGCAACCGTGATAGTCTGGCGCCTTTTTGAGTTATTTCCAATTATTTTAGTGAACAATTTGTTAATTATGGGACGAGTTATTTGTATGAGGAAGAAATAGGATCAGGTCATACGATCACAGACACCAAGTATTCGTTTGAGGGGTAGAGGGGAGAATGAGCCGTTGCCCACCCCGCTGTGATGCGCGGCGAGGGTGGGGGCGCCGGTCCGGTAATCGTGCATTCTTCGATGTATGATAGAACTGCAACTCCAGTCGCCGTGCAACCGACATCGCGGTAGCAATACTGGAACGCGTGCCCCAAAACCACTTGTGCAGACGTGCGTGCACGTATGGGCGAATTATCGGTGCAATTGATAATTCTGTTAATGGCTGCAGTGAGGTGTCGCGATAAGGGAAGCCGTGGGTGCTGCTGCTTGCCTGCTGATCGATACTTTGAAGGGGCAGACCTCAGACACCGACTACGACCCTCGCGAAACGGGCGTCGACGGTCATACGTGTAGTAGCCGTGCTTCGATGCTCGTGCACTTCCTCTACGTGTAAGATAAAACCATGTTCTACGAAAGGATACCGTGCTGTGTTTCAATACTTGTTTCCGAAGCAGAAAATGGTTTTGTTCCGAGATATGGGTGTTCGGTGTAAACGTTGTTCCTCTTGAGGTGACTCATCCAACTTAAGTTCGTGCTTGTATGTCGGTGAAGATCGTGCGAGTGATAAACGAGTGAACTTTTACAGGTGCTCAAACGTTTGCATCCTTGCACGAATGCGGCTCACTACTATGAAGCGTTTCTGTATGGTGTCTAGTCAAGTTATTAAATCAAGGCAGGCTGTCGGGCCGGTATTCCGGGAGTCGTCGTGTATATTGATTTATTCACTTCATTTATGCGCGTCTCGTAATGGAACCCTGATTCTTATGCGGGAATATGACTCGTTGAATACTTTCTGAATTTATTCTAAATAATTGTGGTGTTTTAAACTTGGCATAGAGAATGGGCTTTTGGCTCTGGCGAAGCCATATCTGTTGATCAGGAAGTAAAGGCAGGGTGCCTTAATTTAATTTTCTCTCTCTGGAATACATTCCAGTCATGAACGTTTTTTAGCTGCCAATTACTCAGAACAGTGTTTCAAAATTATTCCTTCATTATCTGTTCGACAACCTGACAAACTTCGGAAGTGACTTCGCCGTCCGCCTTGGCGTCAATTGGACAAAGTTATGTTTTGTACAGGTCATTTCAGAGTGTTGAACTCGCATTTAAGATGATGCGTTGAGCGCTCTCATATATACATAACCAGCTTGCCTGCAGTCATAACTGTTAAGAGATATTTTACATTATTGCTTTAGATATTAGCTGTTCTGCTACGAAGATGAATTGGATTCAGTATATCTCTTGCACTGTTTCAGAGATGTTAATCTTGCCATCGTAAGAGGTCGCCGGAAATAACTTATACCTTATCATGAGGTTCCATTTTGCTTTTTTACTGAATCGTGATCATCAATGCTTATACTTCATTATTCTGGAGAAAGACGGTTTGGCTGGTGTACGATCGTTTAGGTATGTGAACTAAAAATTTATTATCTTCTATTAAAGTTTATGCTGGTTATAAATGTTTTATTTTTGCGTGTGTCCGTTTCTTATTATTTGTGTTAATGTTTTCGTCAATCAAAAATAATTGCATAGACATGTGCAGTTATTAAATAATTGCATTTATGCAAAACAGAATGTGGGGCAAAGGTTTTTAGACAAAATAAAAAGCAAATGTTTTTAGAATAGGATTCGATGTTATTTCCATAGAAAATTTCTGTGTTGTACGACTGTCCACTGCATTTTTCTAGTGTAGCTGTTTCTTTAGTCAAGAAACTGAGGCTTCCAGGAACTTCACGTACGACATTATGATGGAAACTTTCTTATTGTTCAAGTTTTTCATAGTTGTATGCTCGATTTATAGTTGTTAATATTTTTACTCTTCAATTTGATCGAGGCTAGAAAACCTGTGCGTTTTTACTCTTTTGCATTTTATCTACGTCTTTTTCTGAGTATCGGTAAGTGTCGCTATTATGGTGCCTTTGTCAAAATGATTTAGTTTCGGGCAGCTGAGCAATGCAGTTGGAATTTTAGAGAGAACACTCGACCTCATTTGTTATATTTTTCACATTTTTAATCTATCCAATTCGAAAAGTTTTACGTGCAGGTGTTCTTTCTTTAGTTGCGACGTCAGTTGTTATCAAGGGTCTAAGTTTTTTTTGCTTCAAAATATAGCCAGCTCATTTATTACTTCCCTATTATTCAGCAAGATTATGGAAAATCTTCTGATTTCTTGGTTTCGAAATGAATATCAGAAGCTCAAAATTCTCTTCACAATATCGCTACTAAACTTGGCTGCCACTGAGTGAGGTGTTGCAAGCGTTCACGGCAAACAGTTGATGCTTGGCCCAAACGTTCCTCAAACAAGCCAACCCAAGTTAACGCAACGCTCAAACAAACTGGCACCTCATTTCAAGCTTTTTTTAGCTTTCACTGCAATGTTCTCACAGTTTGAAATGAAGCTTTTTGGAGGCCGAGAAGTCATGCACGCTGACGTAGTGACGCTGCGAAGTGACACGCGGTCTTCTATTAGAAGAATATTTTGAAAGAAAATGTAATTCTTGGTGTCAGTTGTGGGCATTTATGTTGGTGATGCATTCGACGTCGCGGTGATTGTAGACAAAGATACGATTTGGGACTTTGCTTAAAGTGCGCTGCCTAGATCCGTAATTTAGGAGAGATTTTATGAATTGCAGCTCTGCTTTTTTGGTCGTAGGAAAAAGTTGAAGTTTCATGGTCCTTGGATGTCCATTGAAATCTAAAAGATCGTGCAAGTTAGATAATTATACCCGAACTAATGTAAGAGAATTATGAGACATTATTTGCTGTAAGGCGTCAAAAAACTTGCCTGGTGTTCTTTGCTTTAGTGTGCATGTAAAATTTCCTATTATCGAAATGGTTCTCTGTCCGAGCTTGAATTCATCGAAGTTCTGCTTGAAGTTTTCGTAATTTTTTTGCACTCTGCAAACAATTTTCTTTTACAGCACTAAGCTGAAGGGGAACAGGTAGAGCCGATCAACCTAAGTCGAATTAATGCCACGTTGATTTTTTCAGGCGTTTTAGTTTCGTGCAAGTGGCTTGGCCTGAATATTTGTGTGAGGTAAAACAAAACAAGTTTTCTGAAAATAGCTCTGTGTGAATGTGGCTGTGTTTCCGTGGAGGATAAGCTTAAGCAGTCTTATCTCCGAGTGACTCAATATTCAGAAATTCTCAAGTGAACTTATCCCGAAACCTTGAATTAAATGAGTATTCGTTGACTTTTACCCATATTTCCAGTGATTTAACGTGTAAATTTTAGCGTTCATGGAACACAGTCTGCCTTATCACGTTAATGGAGGATCGTCAGCGCAAATGGTGAGTATCTTTTATAAGTTTCGTTAGAAATACTGATGACCCAAATTTTCGCTATCAAACTTGAGCGAGTCGAATGAACGAGCTTACGCGGGAATCTCATTTGATTTGAAACTCATTTTAGCAGACGAATAATAATTTACTTCCATACCATTTTAAACGTTTATCTCGTCCAAGCGTGTCCTTCACGCTTCGCTGGTCGGTGAATGTAATCAAATGTTCGAAGCATTTTACTCGATGCCATTCTTATCTCCTGCAGCAATATTTATATATGTACTTGCCTCCACCTCACGCAAATGTCGCTCTGATTATCAACGTTTTGTGTAGAATATTTTCAATAATTTAGCTTGTATGGATGGAGTAGTTGAAATTAGTTTCTAATTTAGTGAAAAATATAAAAGCAGCTGCATTTGCGCTGCCCTTAGGTCGCGTCAGTGCATGTATCGCTGTACTAAAAACACATTTCCGGACGTACAAATATCTTTTACGGGCTACATGACTGATAAGTCTACAATATAACCCGTGAGTTTGTTCTGCGTATTATAATAGCTTTTTAAAACCCACGCCATCGATGTTTAACTCAGCATAAATGCATTTGAAGATATCGAATTTAATTCTAAACGTGATCACGTAAGTTCACAAAAAGCTACGGAATTGAATATGGTCACGTTGATGAATATCACAACACAAGGCAATTAACGTATGATAGTCACGTAGGTGCTCATTATGGTAAAACAGCGACGTGATGAGCAATGGCCACAATGGCCACGTCTTTGAATAATGGTCACGTTCATGTTTTTTTTAATTTCTCTACCTTTGTTGAATAACGAGGCCTTTACTTTTAATATTTACGTGATGAATGTATGATGAATATGAGTATCTCTTAAATGCGCTACCTATAACCAACTGTAGCGTGCGATGAATATTTAAATTGCAACGCTATAAATTAACTATTTGGTTCTTCAATTTGAATGCCTGCGATGCCACGCACTCAATCAATTATGGATGTGCGCAGTTCTTAAGCTACTTTCTAAACAATGGGGCGTATGTGCTATATTATGTGTTATGGGCGTATGTGTTATATTATGTGTTATGGGCGTATGTGTTATATTATGTGTTATGGATGTATGTGTTATATTATGTGGTATGGGCGTATGTCTTATATTATGTGGTATGGGCGTATGTGTGATACGATATGGTATAGGCGTATGTCCTATATTATGTGGTACAGCGTACGTCTTATATTATGTGGTATGGGCGTACGTGTCATATTATGTGGTATGGACGTATGTGTTATGCATTACATTAAGGCTGTATTTATATGGCCAATTAATATAAGGTTAAATTCAGGTTGAGCCGCGGCACTAACTATTCACCATAACACTAAAAAATTCAGGGCGACACAAAAACTCTGTACACCATAACCAAAATACCAGTACCCTCACTTACAAAAATCTACAATAGACACCAAAGATTTAAGCATTTCAGCTCTTTTTTAAACACAAGTTATTGTATCTTTCTCAAAATATGTAATTAGGATAAATTTTTGGAATAGCGACATTTTTGGGTATCATTGATAACTCCGCATGAACTGTAGGCGAACTCGCATACAGTGTTTCTCTTTAACGCTATTTTTTTGCACTATTTTCCAATGAATTGATCCAAACTATGGATTTAATTGACAAGTTTCTCAAATTTGTGCGTATTTATTCGTCATGGTTGAAAAACGTATAAAATGCACCTCAACCCAAGAACTGCGTCTCAGATTCCACGTTATCGAACAGACGCGATGCATTTCGAGAATTTCAGTTCACATTTTTGCTAGGACCTCTGTCTTCACGATCGAAGTCGCATAAGCTGTCTCCATCGATTGTGTTGCGAGACATCGAGGGTATCATTTCGGTTCGAAACCCGACGTCGGTCGTTTCTACTCGCCAATTAGGGCGAATAAACCGGCATATTTTTAGAAGAATATTCATGACTCACGAAAGAATCTGGAAAGCTTGAAGCTTTCTTCCTTTCTTTTCCTCTAAGTATGGACTAACTTGACCTCAAGAGATGCGGTGCTAGTTCGGTATGGATCGTGCTCATCATAGTTTCTCTCTGTAAGTGGTCATTTCTGAAATATCAGCTACTTTTACTGAAAATCGAATCGCAAGCTTTTTCGTCTTTCGCAAATACTGGTTTCTGGAAATTGCCTATTCATTTTGAATAATATGCGACTAAACAAAATTCGTATAATTTCCTTCGTGAATTATACAAGTAGCGTGATGCAGGACGGCAAGACAGGCGATGTTATACCCTAACCTGCGAAAAAAACAACCTTCGGAGTGATGAGATGCGATCGTTTATGACGCCCTAATGCGAACATCTGCTCCACTTTTCGCACTGGGAATATGATAACCATTGTTTTTAATCAAATATTGATTTTATTTTTGAAATTCATTAACACGAAATCTGTTTTCCAAGCAAAATGCAATGTTTTTGTACCAGTATGTGAATTCTAGGAAATAACATTTCTCACTAAAAACTACCTAAGGTCCTTTCAATTTTAATGCATGGCTTCCGCCTCCTCCCCTTTTTATGACGAAGGGGAGGAAAACTATGTTTTACAAAAAACTTTTGTTACATTTTAGTTGGGAATTCTGAATTATTTCCTTAGAAAATATTTTGAATTGAAGCACAAGGAAAAAGGGTCTCTGATTTGGCTTCGAAGACGTGCATGTTAATAAACTTAAATAAAATTGTGTCTCAAAATTGTCGAATGTTCTATCCCAGTCGCATAGGACAGGCAATAGGTTTAGGCTTGTGAGGCCTGTCTTTCGTGGGCATTTGAGATATCATTTTTTTTAGACCACTTTGCCTTTTTCCATTTTCATGCCTTCTTCGCTCTCCTTTCTTTTTCCTTCTTCTATCCTAACTTGCTGTCTCTATGCTCGGAGTAACCTTTATGCGAACACACGTTGTGCATAGATTTCCCACTTTCAGTCCATGCTAAATCGTTCATTTCATTTGCTCTCTTTAGATCGCCTTTATCGTGGCTAGGGAGTTTTGAATTATGTAATGAAGGCACACTATCGCTGCACGTTCGCTATTTCATCGAGTACGAAAATTTTTTATACGCTAGCCCTGTCACGTCTGTTTTTTTTAGCACTGGAACATAAATTCTAGAAACCGAATTCAACAAACAACTTTGTGCTTTTGCCACCAGCGTAGAGCAACTGTAACAAATATTTTCAAATTGCATTCTACATCTTAGGATTTTTATGGGTTTGAACCGCTCTGACAATACATGTTATAGCATAAAAAGTTGGAGTTTTCTTCGTTGTCTGGCATTTAAGATCTATGAAGACGAACAGTACCTGCACACCAGTAGACCTCCTCATCGCTGAGTGCATGTTTTGTTACATATTTTCGAAGCGAATATGATAGATTACAGAAAAAAGTATTTTAATTTCGTGCCAAGACAATAAATTCGCGATCATGGTAAGATTTTGTTGACCAGATTTTTTTTCTGTTAAGTTGTTCTCAACTTTGTTCGAAATATTTGGCTCATTTAGGTCACACTTATTGCTGGAAATTATACTCGCTACATTTTCCTTCTCACCTTTGAATCTTTCTACGTTGTGTAAGACTTGGATGTTATTTGTTAAAATTTTCACTGCTTCTCGATTGTAACACTTTCTGCAACCAACATCTATTGACATTAATCATTCTGCGGCAAACATCTATTGACATTAATCATTCTGCGACGAACATCTTTAGATATTTATCTTCCAGCGACCAACATCTTTAGACATTAGTCGATGTTAAGCCACTGTAGCAACCACTTTTGATATTGCGTACCCGTGGCATATCTACTTCTGTATTTTGATTTAGGGATTATTTATGTTTAATGCGAAGCACAAATGTTCTTCGTTTCTAAAAGCATGGTTAAATATTCTTGTGCTTCTACGTTGTCAACTATCTTCAGAAAGTGCAAATGCTTGTTGCCACAGACATTTTCTGTTTTATTTCCTTTTTAAAAAAAATTATTGTCTTATCGTAGAACCTACATTAAAGTAGCTTCCACTCACTTTCTAAACTGATTTCATATCGCTCACTGACTTTCACCTCGTACAACATCCCAGTAACTTCCATATGCTTGACGTCTCATTTTTTTCCAACCTCCAACAGCGTCTCTCTGATTTTCCTATCTTGAACAGTTTCCTATAGTGACTTATTAACGTCAAACGTCTTGCTAATTCTAACTAACCTTATACAACGTCTCATTGATTTTTTAACCCTATAAAAGTTCTGACCGATTTCTCAACGCTAACGTCTTGCTTATTCTAACCCCGTACAACGCCCCACTGATTTCCAACCGTATACAACATCCCACTGATTTCTCAACGATAACACCTTGCGTACTGTAATCCCGTACAACACCCCACTGATTTTCCAACCGTCCTACTGATTTCTCAACGCAAACGCCTTGCGTACTCTAACCCCGTACAACACCTCAATGATTTTCCAATCTTATACAACTTCACAGTGACTTCTCAACCCTAGGCGTCTTACTTATTCTAAACCTGTCTACCACCTCACTCCGTGATTTTCTAGCCAGCGTTTAGAGGCGTGACAGCCGTGACTTCACCTCACTCATCCCTCGGCAACCCGCGTGCAGATGTCAAGTTGCCTGGCCCGTAAATCCTATGCTTTAGACGCGTCCAATATTGCCCCAGTCTGTCTGCCTTAGAACTCAGCGCTCGGAGCGCTCAGCAGTCCATTCTGCCATCTGTCTTTATTTGCCAATAGTGATCCTCCTGTTGAAGCGATGTCCCTTAGGGGTTATTTTTAACGCGGCACCGAGGCTTCAATGACTGAGAACAAGACTCAATTGGAGGCTGAAGAACGTCGTCACGGGACGGTGCTCGCCCGACTTTATGCTGCGGGCCGACCGTCGGCAATGACAGAAAGAAGGAAAAATAATGCTTATTTCAAATAAGTCAACTACAGAGAATAATACGTCCTGAACATTCTGAGGCTAAAATTTGAGGGTTATCTGTGAAAACGAGAGGAATGCTAGAGGTTCCGATTTGCTAACAGCTGCTTCGACGTGACCTTCTATGATGCGTGTTTTTCTCAGAGCTTGCGCATGTGTGCATCCTGAAAAAAGTCTCAAAACGCTTTATTTTTTCTTCGAAGAACATAAGACTTATTATGCTACAATTAAACTTAGCCACAATTTTATACTTTATACTTTGCCTATTTTTCATGCACGACAGTATCGTGTGGATTGGTATGCCTTGTTGACGTTGAAATTGTCTAATGAAATTCACCGCTGAAATTTCAGTTATGTTAAATGCACTTACCATAGCAACAAAACTTACAAATTCAACTCTATGTGCTGTGATCAATACTATGCGAATTTGAAGTTATTTATTTTAAACGTTGTCCAAATAATTTTAGGGGAATGCGGTGTGATTGCTAATAATCTACTTTGAAAGACTTCAATGGTTGCTGATGAGAGAAAATATTACCTCATAATAAGTAGTTAGAACTTTTACGTATCTAACACTCAAATCAAGATCGTTCAACTTTTTATTGAGGCCTCCGCGAGCTGCTAGAGTCCCTGTCTTGCATGGCCCACTCATTAACATCGATGGTCTAACTTTCGCTGGGGATGGATTGGCAAATTTTCCACTTAGTAAGAAAAAATTCATTTTTTTCATGAGGTTGATTTTCAACGTATATGCGTTTACTGGCAATAACAGCTGTCAGCGTGAACTCTTCAAAGTGAACTAAACTACGGTACGTGCTATAGCTCGTGGCGTAGTTAAGTTGACTTTAAGAACGTGCGCTTCCAATTGCACCGCAACGATGTCGTATATTCATTGAAAATTCGACCTCAGGACTGCCTTACGATTGCGACTTTTTTCCGTTACGAAAGAATGCATCAATACATAGGGTTTTGAACTACAACATTACTTATACAGGGTGTTTTTTAAATACGGGACCCGAAAAAATCTCTAATAGTTTATGATATAATGAACGAATTTTTGAAAATAAAACTGTAGTAGAATCCTGAGGTTTATATCTTTTATTTGGACTTATTTTTGAAGATGACATTCTTCATGTGGCATTATTTTTTAACATCAATCCGACAGTAACGTTGCAGGGTCGTCCTTCCTGTTTCTTCTTCGACAGATTCCTACTGTTGGCTAAAATCTTTAGGCATCTGGAAATGACCTTCTTGGACGGAGAACTTCGCAAGTTGTTCTCTCTCCTAAAACTTCGCTGGGCTAGGATAATACTCCTTCCATTAGAGAAGTATGCAGTGCTTATGGGGATAAAATTTACTGTGTCCTCTGATTCTTATTTTGACTTGTATCACAAATACGTAGGTACCAAATGGAAGATATAAATCATAAGATTCTACTGCCGTTTTGTTTTCAATAATCAGTTCATTTTATCAAAATTTATTACAGATTTTTCGGGTCCTGTATTTATAAAACACCCTGTACTATAGATGCATCAATACATAGACTCTTGCTATATGAATCAATACATGGATTTTGGAACTATAACGATACTTATCAAAAATTTCTGTCAAATTTCGTAACTGCAAGTTCGTGTGTTTTAGTTCTCCAGCAAAGAAGAAAAATAAATCGTATTAAAAAACGTCTTGGCTTCCCTCAAGGGGTACATTAGCCTCCGTGTATATGTTCAAGTTTCTCAAAATTTCCATGGACCTTGACAGCTGAACTTGTTCGGAAATGTCCCTTTCGTGAAAGACTTCGTGCTTCAATTACCAGGTTCAAAATACATTCAAAATACAATCTTCTTCGAAATATTGCGCTCTTGAAACCATATGAATACTTCATTTCTGCCTGACTGTAAATAACAATTCTGATATTTTCAAACACGGTAAAATGTATTATTCAACTCATGCTCAAGGTTATTCGTTGTTTTCTTACCTATGAACTTAGGCTTATAAAGTTACTCCATCTTGCGTTGCTTAATAAACATTTTCTAAATTCCCTATAGTCGCATATAGCGAGTTGTTTTACTTTTTCTTTCTCGTACTAATTCTCTGAACACGTCACCAATTGTTGGTACGGATGATACTGTGTGTAAAGTGAAACTTTACGATGTTAAGCACAAACGACAAGTCCTAAAATATTCACTTCCATCTCGCCTTTGGTTTTTCTACGATTATTTTATTCCTAAATAGATAATGGTTTCCGAGAACACATCGAGAAGCAATGGAGGCCTCTTTCAAGTTCACTCCGGGTCTCGTTCAGTTGCGTAGCTGATGCCGTGGTGTGTGGTGTGCGTGTGCGCTCTGCGGGCGCGAAGTAGAGCTGGATTTTTTTTTCTTCGCATTGCGTATTATTTTTCTGAAACTAAATGCTCCTGAAATGATTAGTTGACAGTAGAAATGTTATTTTTTGTGAATTTTATGGAATTAATAATGCAAAGGAAAACATGGTCGGTTAGTAGTTTTATTTATATTTTTCAAACAAAATCATGAATTTCAAAAATACTCTAGGCTATTCATTTATTTCACGCACTGAAGAATTTTATATGCATGTGAAACAGACTTCTGCTACTCTTAAATAGAACCTCATGACAGCAGTATGACCCAGGCGTTATTCGAAACCTTTTTCAGCACCTAATAAGAAATTAATCCATCGAAAATCCCCTAATGGAAAAGTAAACGTTTATCCGTGAACGAAACAAAAGAAAGCCGACGTCCACTGTGCGCTGCGCATGCATTTATTAAATAGATGGAAAGTTGCCCGTCAGTTGGTCAATGATGGCTCATTCGGCGTGAACTTGTTAAATTGGTCCTGTAATTTGGCTGGGCGACCGTGTGAGCGCAGCAAGAACTTTGAGGACTAGCGTTAATGAAGTAATTTAAAGTAACAACTGACCTCCATAACAAAAGCTGCTGTTAACTGTGCTGTGGAAGTGGGGGTTCTGAATAGTATCATGTCACGCACACCCACAATCGTGTTTTAGTTCTGTCGAGTACTGTAATGGTTCTGCGCTGTAATGCATTTATGCGGTTTGCTCCTGATCGTAGTGCAACGCTTCGAACTTGACCTAGAAGTGTGAACTTCAATTGCGAGTCCAAATTATATCTTACCGTCTCAAATTTTACCCGTCTCGACCATCGTGCAAAGTATTTGCTAAAGTAATCGTATAAATTATTTGCTGGCTCAAAATGTTATCAGCTAAGCTATAAAATATGTTTTCAATGTTTGAGAAAGGGTCTCTTGATGTTAATTTGAACGATTTAGAACCCTGCTTTTCAAGGCAAACTCGTGGTTTTTAACGTTCATTTTAGAGACCTTCATTTCTCTGTTGTTCCTTCCCTTCACTCGCATTCAATTATCCCATCTAATTTATGGGAATTAGCAATCCCAGAGGAAGATTCGAGATCACTAGCTGAAATTTAAGCAAGCTTTCTTTGATTGAAACAGAAAAGGTTTTTGGTTTCTTTATGGTTCTTTTCTTCGGTTTACAGCTGTCCTTTTTACAGCTTCCTATTACTTTCTTTTCAAACATTCATCTTGTTTCAGGAACTTCTTTAAATCTTTCGGTAAATCTGAAGGAGATGACCGTTGTCGATTTTCCACTTTTTGGTGCCTGAACCTAATTAATTGAATCAAAATAAACAAGTTTTCTTCTATTCTTTTTTCGTCTCAAATGAGTATTTTACGATTTATAGCGGTAAGTTTAGTTTCGTCATTGATGACGAATGCGCTCGAATAAACAGTTACTCATCGATTTTCGAATTTTTGTTGCTTGAAACATGGTAATAACATCGAAATAAACAACTTTTATTCTATACACTTTTTTCGTGAAATGAGTATTTAACGAGGTATAGCGGTAGGTTTGGTTTCGTCTTTCAAGACAGAGCACTGGAAGCGAGACGCCATTGCAGTATTGCCATACAACTCGATCAAAGAATTTCTTTCCGCTTCAAAGACTGGAGTTGCGGTAAGTCATTTACCGCTATAACTAATAAAATACTCATTTGAGACAAAAAGTGCGTAGAAGAAAACTTGTTTATTTCGATCTAATTAACTATGCTAAGGCATCGAAATTTACAAAATCGACAACTGTCATCTCCTTCAGATTTACCAATCTTTCTTTCTCCCCTCAGGGGGATACAACTATTGGATCTATAGGAATTAGCGCTTCTTGAGGTTATATGTGAGGTCCTACACTAAAGGTTAAGTAGGCCTTTCCTTTGTTGAAATTTAACAGGTGTTTTGTTTTGTTACGAGCCATCTTTTTCTCGGTTCACTATTGTCCTGTTTCTCAGCACCTAGTACTTTATTTTTCACCTTTTATCGTGTTTCATATACCTCTTTCTCAACTTACTGTCTTTGTGCATCATATGCATAGATTCCGCGTTCCTTTAACTCCACAGTAAACGGTGCCTTCCTTTTCTTGGAACGCCATTGTTGCAGTTAGAGAGGGTGTGAGGACACCCTGATTGGTAGATTCCCTGTTCTCTAATTTTTATTCTCAATGTCACCTTCCTCCTTTTTTTCTTGAGAACACTTTCTTTGACTTTAAAGAAGCTCAAACTAACTTTTGATCTAATAGCCTTATTTCACGAGCGTTCATGATCAGAATTTTCTCATTTATCAACTTATTAGGAAATTAATCTTTATGTTCTGAAGAACACTCGAGTGCAGGTACCATTTCTGTCGAACGCCAAAATTTGTGGGCTGTATGTGCATCCCCAGTCCTTGGCAATTAATTTTGGGTCCTTCTACGTGTATTTTTTATAGGCAATAGGTTTAGGATAGGAACTTTTATTAACTGCAGGTCTTGATGTTTTTTTTTCTTGCCACCGCATATGAGTTCATGAATTTTGTCATTTATTTAATTATTTTAACTCGCTTTTACAAGTTTCAATTCCATGTGCTAGATCCATTTAAAAACTATGACTATGGACGCTAACAGAAAAATTTCCTGTCACATTTTCAATTTTAAATTGAAACTAAAAGTACAGCAAATCTGAAACTGAATACATAAACCTGAAAATACAGACCGGATAGCAATTTCCTAATCAGTCTATGATGCCATGGAAACTTAATTAATGTATGATTTTGCTCAGCTGAATTCCCCACGAACTTTGCGTTCGATTGTGCCAAAATTCACCACTATCTATTCATGGTCTCGTGTCATGGATTACTATCGTTTAAAATTCGTAAAATCCTTAACAAGCGAGTCAGTTTCTAGACCACATGTGGCGTCTTGTTAAAAGTTCATTAGTTACGAAATAGGTTGGTCTCTAGTATTTCTACTTGGGCAACGTTCTCCCTGACATTTACGAGACAAGCCCGAGTCTCTTGACTGCATGTGTAGGCTGTTAGGAGTACCATACGTTAGATTAGAGCATATTACACAAGTTTTCACATTATGATAGACTTTTTAATATCTCCTCAGGAATGCCTATGTCAGATTTCAAAAGTAAATAACCACTGGAAAACGCGTTTAGTGTTATCACGAGAGCGATAATTCAAAAACCTGCTTAAGATATTGAAAAATTCAATCCCAAGGCGTATCTAAACCCCTAATTTGCTAACCGCTAGATTTTCGTTCGAACTTCCATGTTGTTCCGCTTAGATGTTGAGTTTTGGTCATTATTACCTGCTTCGAATACTCAGTTTCGTATATTTTAGGTGTAAGGCACCCTTTGCCTAGTTAAGGTATTCCTAATTTAGAATTCATAGATTCAAAATTGGTCTCATTCTCACGTGCGGGCTTACACAGCTGCTAAAAGAAACAGCCGATACTATCAACTTATTTTAAAACGTTGCCGATAACAAAACTGTGTTAAAAGCCCATGTTTCCGCTCCTAATGGAACACTAGCGCAGAGTTTCTACAAAATTTTATGCACCATGAAACGCCATGCATCTTATTATCT
Source organism: Morinoia aosen (assembly GCA_030386875.1). Lineage (NCBI taxonomy): Eukaryota > Metazoa > Arthropoda > Malacostraca > Amphipoda > Talitridae > Morinoia > Morinoia aosen. Next base: position 15,110,038 of record CM059571.1, on the reverse strand, counting down.
CTGTATCGGAGGCTGGTGTCTTGATTTGGACGGCAAGTTCAGACGAGCTCCAGAAAACCACTGAAAAAAAAACTTCGGTGCCAAATTCATGCCCAATTAGAAGACTCACTCTGCCCTTGGCGCTCCGACGACTTTTTGTGCAGTTTCTCCGGACCGTAAATGCCGGCATGGGCGACGTATGAGCGGTGCGTGGCGTGGTAGTTTTGAACTTCTCAACCTGCAGTTCTTTATTAGGGGTCTCGGTGGAGAAGTCTTGTTAGTGGCTGTCGGCATGAAAAAGACTATGATTTCTTCTAACCTCCAGGAAAGATGCTCTTATATTTTAGTCACCGCTCCTATTTGCAGAGCCTTTCCCGCGCAATGGATTTCCTAACAGCTTGCACTGTCAGGATACCGGGGAGAATTTGTTTTTGTTTTACCAAACTGCTGCGCAAGAATTTTTTGTCGTTTCGATTTGGGCTTCAGACGTTGTAGTATCAGAAATTCGTGCTCTCACCGATTTTCGAGGTTCCCATACTCGTATATTAAATCAGTTTTCTCTCTAAGTCACTCAAATTTGCTTAGGATTTGTTTTTGTTTTCAAGGAAGTAACTACCTTCCTCATTCTAGTGGCAAAACTGTTGGTGCATTCGCATTTATCTATTTCAGCGATTCAAGAAAAAAATAATTTATTTTTCTTATTTGGTTTAGGTCGCCAACTTGATGGACTATAGGTAGGTGGATCGCTAGCTATTTTAAGAACAGTGAAACATAGACAGTGAAGCTAAGTATTTTTTCCGATTATTTTATGCCGAAATGCAGGAAGAAAAAACAAAGTTGATCATTTTAATTTCCTTTCGTGATTTCAGTTTACAAATTTTCAAATTTACTCTCAACTGTTCCACTTTTTTATTCTAGAGGCCATTAGGCGCGACAAGGGTTACTTAGGACAAGAAAAAAGTTTTTTTCAGTTCCACTCGACAATGCTCAGTTTCCGGAAATTTTAGAGTTTCTCTGATGAACTAACGTCGAAGTTCTCTGATGACCTAACATCGAAGTTCTCTGATGACCTAACATCGAAGTTCTCTGATGACCTAACATCGAAGTTCTCTGATGACCTAACATCGAAGTTCTCTGATGACCTAACATCGAAGTTCTCTGATGAACTAACATCGAAGTTCTCTGATGAACTAACATCGAAGTTCTCTGATGAACTAACATCGAAGTTCTCTGATGAACTAACATCGAAGTTCTCTGATGAACTAACATCGAAGTTCTCTGATGAACTAACATCGAAGTTCTCTGATGAACTAACATCGAAGTTCTCTGATGAACTAATATCGAAGTTCTCTGATGAACTAACATAGAAGGATGTCGTGTGATCCCGAAGTGCAACGCCGGTGCGGCTACAATGGCGCCTTCGCACCCGCCAAAGTTCTCTTCCAGTACTACGGCGGACCGCCCCCCTGTACACGAGGGGCTTGTGCGCGGTCCCGGTGCTGCTCCGCGAATTGTGGTAAGGTCATTTACGGTGCTGGAAATGCAGGCGATGTTACCTTAGTTCGATATTGTTGTGCTGTATTACCTAATTCAATATAATTGTGCTGTGTTGCCTTAATTCAATATTGTTTAGCTATGTTGCCTTAATTCAATGTTGTTCAGCTGTGTTACCATAAAACTACATCCCGCGTGGGCAATTTTCTTTTCCACGAAAATCCTATCGTTTCCTATCGTAAATCGTTTCTGCGTAGGTATCCTATTTTTGGATTCAGAGTATCTTTTATCCGTTATCTTATCCTCGTAAAATGCTTGCCTTATAACTTTACCGTTTGAATTTTGTTCTCATTTAACTTGAAAGGACTACTGTTATCAGACTGGTACCAGGTTATCATCGACTGAGCCATGCGTGTCATTAGAGGTAATTTAAGTAGTTTTTCGAAAGGTGAAGTAATTTTCTGCCGACATTTTATCCAGTGCTCTTAAATATACATTGCTGCCCTCTACAGTACCGTCAATGCTACGTGTAGAGGTGATTTTTATAGCTAGCCGCCTGTGTTGTCACTCGCTGTATTGCTTTAACAAGTCTCTTGGGCAAGAGGAGTCTGCGTTACACTTTAACCTGACTAGTGTAGTTTATTGAATCACTTCTGTGAACTATTTGAGCAGTTAAGCGCCTTACAGTCTTGTCAATTCATAGTTCGTATTTTAGTTTCGTGATGTATTGGTATGATTTATCTCATCGTAGCTTCTATCTTTAAATCCCTAGGCGAGCTTTTCGAGCTAAAACGCTCATTGCAATTGAGCTGCAATGAGCCTCTTATCGAGCTCCATGTGGGCCAAAACCTTTCGCCACTTTTTAAGAGACTGCTCTGTTATTATCAATGTTTCTGGCCGTTTTTTATCAATATTATAGGTTTGCATGGACCACTTACGGATATCGTCCTCTCCTAAGACTGGTCCTGTAAGTTTTGCGGCCTTATCGCCTGACTCCAGCAACTTACGGCTCCGTCGCTCATCCTGTGGCCCAGGCCTGACGCTCTTATGCCGTCCATTCAAGGTTGTGCCGAACGAGACCTTGGTTTATTGTTCACTTTTAAAGCGGATGATGAATAATATTTAGAATCTCTGACGCCTTAATGTCTAATGTCAGGATTGTCATAAATGAATATTGTGAGATGTGCTCCTAAAGACTTCGCATCGTTAGGTGAGGGTGACAGTCCACTCGTCGTTTCTCGTCGCATGCGAAACATATTCTTTAAAATTCCTTTAGTCATGCGTCAGATCTTACAGTTATGTTATTGGTGTTATACATATGTACACTGAGAATCTTAAATCTTCTGATAGTTATTTTCAAAAATATAATAGCTTTCACGGATCTTTTCCAGATAAGTCCCGCCACTAATGCAGCACATACGTTCACCCTCTTGTAACTTTCGAAATAATGCACCTATCGACTTCAAATTACTCTCGAACGAAACATTATTTTAGCCTTTCGTTCGAGAGTAATTTGAAGTCGATAGATGCATTATTTCAAAAGTTATAAGTGGGTGAATTTACGTGTTGCATTAGTGGCGGGACTCATCTGGAAAAGATCCGCTTTCACTTCGAACTTCTTGTGGCTATGATTTTGGTAAATGAACATGGCACGAGACAAGCAACGTATTTGTATGCTTTCTGTCTAATAGAATACGTTGATCGATCTGAAAGATTTGCCATGGTTATCCCCTACTTCTTCGCCTTTTTGCTACTTTTTTATTTCCATTTAAGAGTTTTCAGCTCAACTTCGGTAAATTAACTGAACGATTGTGCTTCAGTAAGTTGAAGTACCTTTGTCAGGAAGACATCTTATTTTAAGATTTCATGCATTGTTAAAAAAAATTCTGGAATAAACGAAAAATGCTGCAGAAATTTCAGCATGGAGTTTATTCATTAATTGCATTACCATTACGAATTTCCCGTGATTTATTATTTTTTGCTGCATTACTGGTTTTTGACATCCTACATCCGAGACCTATTCAACCCTGACCTTAAACACAGCGGCCTTCTCACTAAATCATGTCGTTGTTTTGCTTCGTTTGTGGTACTGATTGTGTGATGAATGTAATTAATTATATCAAAATCTGCGCTTCGGGTGTTGCCAAATAATTGCAATCTTTCACCTGGCGCAAAAATCGAGGATCACGTGCGTTTAGTCTCCGAATTTCCATTAATTATTTATGAGTTCATTTTGAACGATGGGATTGTGATCAACTATATGCACGGTCGTTGACATATATTCCAAGGAGTTATCAGATGATTTGAGCGTGACAGTCCCATTGCAATAGGAAGTAAAGCTTCGCACTGCATTAACTTTGATAATGACCTGCGTCGAAGTGTTAGACAATTTGATGCTCATCAAGACAAAGGTTCCCTGCGGTTTAAGGAAACATTCTTTGAACTTCGTTCTAAGTATTTTCTCTGCCGAGGTACGAGTGTGATCCAAATTGCTTGGTCGTGAAATGAACGAGATATTCCGAGTACATTATAAAACGAAGTGCCATTTATCTCATGATTATGAACACTGTTCTCAAGGTTTAATTAAAACTGAAAGTTGGATAGCATGACGTATTATGGCGACGAGTTGCAAAAAAAAAATTCAAAAAAGACCATGAAATTATTAGATCTGTGAGCACAGGCAAAATTTGCTCGGTGTCGTTGATGAACTTGAGAGTTGCTCGGAGACATCTGTTTTGCCTCGAGTTGCGCATAGGTAGGTGCCCGTGAAAAGCCGAGAATTTGCTCTAGTTTTATAAGAAGAAGCAAGAATTAATCAGTCTAATAAGTAAAACCAAGAATTACATAACCCTTTCACAGTACCAAAATTAAGAACTTTTTTCAATTTAAGACGAAATATTTCTCAGGTACATTTGGAAGATGTAAATTCACGTGCACTTAGTGTATCTCAGGAACAATGAATGGTGAGGTTCAGTTTTCATAGTTCCCCATAAATTTGTTCCTGAATATCTTCTCGTTTTTTCTATTTGATTGCAAAAACTTTTCTTGAATCAAATTATCAGAAAATTGAGCTCTGTAGGTGGCCTAACTTCTGATCAGTTTCTACACGCGACTTCATACACTTTTTCATTTCAACTGTAGTTCATACCTCATGAACCAACTCAAGTTCAACTCTATGGACACCTGCCCCGCCCAAGTGTTCTTTTGTCAAGGATTGTTGACGATGACGATTTCATTCAGAACGGTTGTGACCGAGGCTTGCTACCGTGCTGATGTATTGAAGGAACAGGAAATAATTCAAGTAACATCAGCATCATTTATTTCCATTGAGTGAACTTCAGTGACTTGTATAGGTCGCTCACGAGGCATAGGGTTGGCAATAGGTGCAGGTTTGTTTGGTTTGTCACATCGTATGCTACGGGGACTGGCGCCCCCAGGGGGATACTGTTAGGTCACTTCAACCATAAATAGGATTTTGTGATCCAGATTATGAGCCCACTCTGCTTCTTCCAGTTTCCCCACCTTCTCTGCTATTTCTTCCTTGTTTTTTTTCTTTTCGTTTCTAACTTATTGTTTCTATACGCTGGGTGTCCTGTGTGGAAACACACTTTGTGCATAGGATCTGAATTTTCTACAGTCGTGCTAAAAACGGTCCTTTTTATTCGCTCTCAAGAAATCCCTTTTGCTGTCGCTACTAAGTCTTGAACTAATGTAAAAATGGTTATAATAATTCCATTTTGTGTAGCTATAGTCTTGTAAATAGTTCTCACTAGCAAAGAAACCGCTACAAAATTATATTACATTATACGCACTTAGAATGAGACATTCTTCTTTAACTAGTACTAACTAACCTAGAAACTTCTAATCATACCACATTAAACCCACTTCGAATGAGAGACAAATCTCAGCTTTCCATTTATATTTCAAGGAAGGTCTTTCTATACTTTTTCTCATTACAAATACCCTGTAATTTTTCATGCTTCATCCCCTCAGGGGGATACAATTATTGTATCTATGGGAATTAGCGCTCCCAGGGGAAAAATGTGAGGGCCCGAACTGAGAGTTAGGTAGGCCTTTTTTTTGTTGAAATAAAATGTTTTTTGTTATGTTAAGGACCACCTTTTTTTCGGTTCACTACTGTCCTGTTTTTCAGCACCTCTGACTTTCTTCTTCAACTTTTATCTTATTTCATGAACTTCTTTCCCATTTTACTGTTTCTATGCCCTTTCTGCACAGATTCCTTATTTTCTTATCTCCATACTAAATGGTGCCTTCCTCCTTCCACTCTTCGATACGCTCTATTTTTGCAGCGGTTAGGGAGGCTGAAACTAACTTATAATCTATTCTTTTCATGCTTCATGTATACTTCAAGAAATATTTTCGTGTATTTACGAAATATTGCACAGATTAGTATGGACGTTCTCGAAAGCTTTATGCTTCAAACATAACATTTAAAAATTTTTTTATTCCGTGCATGTTCTACTACCATGCTCTACTCCCATAGTCCAAGTTCATCCCACGTTCCCTTAACTACATACAAATGGTGCCTTCATCCTTCCTCTTTTTGGAATTCCATTGTAGCAGTTAGGGAGGCTTAAACTAACGTCTAATCTAATATGTACTCGCATGCTCTGCCCCAACACTTTACACCGCTTGCATGCTCATGTTCGAATTTTCTAGCCAATATCCACTTCCTGCAGCCCGCGTTTCCTGGCTGTTTTGTCTCAGTTCCAAGTTTTTGTTGCTGCTAAAATCTCTTCATTGAGGGTCCTAGTCGAGTTCTTACTTCCGTGCTATCTTTTCTGACAGCATGACGAACTTTAATCCAATAGTCAAAGTATGTTCAAGTCAAGCTTGCGCGCTCATATCAAGATAAGGCTCTGTTGCCTTGGGTTATTCACTTAAGGAGGATTTCGAATAATTTTGCATCTATTTTTCTTTTAAAACGATTCAGCGTACAATTGGACTTCGTATTGTACTGAAGTTTAATTATTAAATATATTCGCTCATACTCATTAAATATATTCCCGTAACCAGGTTACAGTTGATCTTGTTTATAGTTCTAATATTAAAAGATGTCTTATAGCATCGAGATTAGAGAATTGTCCCTCTTATTGCTAGTTCGCACACATCATTTTCAAACCTTATTGTATTGTGTTACGGACCTTTCGTGCTTCAAATATTGCCATCTGGAAAAAGCTGAGTTCTCACTATAGCACCAAAGCCTCCATACCTCAAGTGCAGCAGTCTCTACTCCACAGCCCTATTCTCATCTGCTCTCAAGGTCTGGAAATTATTTCTTGTGAATTATGTCTCCGCCTGAAAAACTGGTAGGCCTGCTCTAAAATTGCCACCACGAGCCGTCTCTGAAAATGATCCCCTTTTGGCGTCATCAACTCTTCTGATTTCGTCTCTCATTGGCTTTCGACTCGCTGGGCGATTTGCTACGTCTGTTTCTTGTTTTTGCCTGATGAAAGTTTCGTTATTTTCGTTGTTCTGTTGTACTGTGGTCCAATGGCAATTACGTTTAACGCAATGTGTTTCAACGCCCTATTTTACGTAATTCCATACTGCACAAACAAAATATTAATGCCCGATCGAGCGTCCACTTCAAATTGACACATGTTTTTAGAATCTAAAAAGCATCGCTAGTCAAAAATCATATTATCCTCATTTTAGAACAACATCATTGCTTTCTTTTCAACCGGACTAGATTAAAAAACGCATGGAGCTCTCAGTTCCGCTCCATCCTCTGTTTTGCTCATCTCGGCGCTGCTGGGCCCACAAGTTCGCTACACGACACTCGTCCTCCCCACACACGCGATCGTGTCGCCTTCTCCCGACATGCGATTATACCCTCGGCGTGTCTGCAGCTGCCCACCCACGCGTCGATAGCTCGTCCCGCTGCATTTGTTAGCCAAATCTGAATTGTGGCTTACCTGAAATTAACTTGAAACTCGGGCAGAAATGCATGGCAGTTTATGATAGTGAAACATAATGTTTAGGTTTGGTTTAACGGAACGTGGTGAGGCTCAAATATTTATGCAGTATAGCGATTACTGTTTTAGAAATCGGAATGTTTTATTACTATAAAACCTGCCAAATGATTGCAGTCTAGGTCCTATTGTAATCGGGCTGGTGATTCTAGCAGAAGATTTGTTCAAGTTAAATAATATTCAAACACAAAATAGCAACTTATTTTTGTCCTTCTGAAGTGGAGGCCTCGAAAATGATTCTGCCATAGCATATCATGGAATAAGTCAAATGTTGATGATTTTATTTTAGACTTTGCTCTCATTTTAACGAACGTAGAGATATAAGCTATCTATGAATATGCTTATGTGTACCAAGCCTAAATTCTAAAATTGCTGTACTTAAAAAAACAGCAGAATTGATTGCGAGTAGGATTTTACTCTTATCAGAGTGCCATGATTCTTGCGTAGATAAGTACCCTAAAAACTTCCTAAACAACTTCCTGCCGAAATCCATTAAACTAGCTACATATACTGCATCTGCTTTAGGCGTGTCTGGCCTACACTGCTTTATACTCGTACATGCTCCTGTCTGCTTATACTCCATTAAAAACCCATGCTCCAGACTTGTAATAACAAGTCACGCCCAGTGTCTACTGTAATATTCATGAGTAAATGATCACACACGCACGGGCTGCTCTCAAGCATTATGACTTGGTGAGCTGTTTGATTGTTTCTCCGCTGTGCCGCCCACGCGCTCTCAAGGCGCCTCCGCCTTCGTAACTTTCGCTTCAGGGACAGCGACTTAAGCGAGTTACAGGTCCTCTGAATTTTCTTTATTTCAATACCCCATATTTGGATTTTACTAATTAACGATTGTGATTGTTAAGCAGTTAATTCATTATTTCTGCATACACTACTTTATTGCTAAGCTATGGGAAAAAATGTGGCATCTTTTGGTTACTTCTAAATAGGAGCGCATCCTGTAAGAGGAAAATGGAAAATTTCAAAGAATCACAGAGAAGTAACGAAAGCGAGTCATTTGGAAGGGGATGGAATTCGATGATAGACGAATAATTGTCGAGTTGATTTTTTATTTTCTGCGTGATTTTTTTGTTTTCCCTGAAAAAAAATGAGCATTTCAGTATAAGCATCTCTAGCGTTTTTACGTGTGGCTCTGATGCAAAAACTTATAGCTGAAGCAATTTAAAGTTTGATGGTGCACATGAAATCTAGCCCTCTGTCACACAACGATGCGACGAGAAACGCAGCATTTCTCTTAGAAAGGCAAGTTTATATCAATATGGCGAGCGCGTGAGAGAATATAAATCCCACCAGCAACATGCTGCGCAGACTGCATGTGTCCTGCTCACTTCGCCCACGTGAGAAGGCGCTGCACGGGATTGTTGTTCAGGATGTCTGATGAACTTTGCGCGCCTTGATGGATGTGCAGAAGCCTTAGATGTACTGTGAAACTTGCATTAAATGTGTGTGTTGCTGACTGAGGTCTCCTCAGGGGGATACAATTATTTTATCTATGGAAATTGCGCTCCCAGGGGTGAATGTGATGTCTCGAGCTGAGAGTTAGGTGAGCCTTTTTGTTGAAATAAAATAGTTGTTCGTTAAAAGATGAGCTTTTTCACTACCCCGCTGTCCTGTTTCAGCGCCTCTGACTCTCTTCTGTAACTTTTATTTTATTTTCTAACCTTCTTTCTCATCTTGCTCTTTAATTCTATGTGCTTGGGACACTGTGCGGAAACACACCTTATGCATAGATTTTGCGTTCCCTTAACTCCAGCTCCCAGGAGGACAATGTGAGGGCCAGAGCTGAGAGTTAGGTAGGCCTTCTTTTTGTTGAAATAAAATATTTTTGCCATGCTAAGGACCACCTTTTTCGGTTCACTGCTGTCCTGTTTCAAAGCACCTACTACTTTCTTCTGAAACTTTTATCTTGTTTCATGAACTTCTTTCCCAACTTACTGTTTGTATGCCCCCTCGGCATAGATTCCCCATTCTCTAATATCCATACTATAAATGGTGCCTTCCTCATTCCTCTCTTCGATACGCTCTTTTCTGTTGCGGTTACGTAGACTTATAAACTAACCTATAATCTAATCTGTGTGATTATTATATCGTCTCATTAGTTTAATTCTCTTACGTCTGCTTTATGAGTAAAATAATTACTGATTTGCGAGTTTTTCTCTTTTTTGGCATTCTAACATATTATATTATTTCAGTGATTACTGAATGCTTGATATGTGTTAATTTCTCTCAAGCGGATCCAACTATTGTATTGAGGGGGAATTAGCGATCCCAGGAAGGGAAATTGATCGAGGTCCTTAGTTGAAGGTTAGATGGACCTTCTTGTCATTTCAGTAGAATGCAGTTTTATTTTCATTACGTTTTTTTTTAGGGGTTCACTGCAGTCCTGTTTTTAACTCCCTATTATTTTCTTCTCCATATTTTATCTTGATTCATGAACTGCTTTTAATTTTGCTGTTTCTATGCAAAGGGTGTGAAGAAACACCGTGTGAGTGAATTCCCTGTTCCTTTAATTCCATGCTAAATAGTGTTTTCCTCTTTCATCTCTTGGAAACTCCTTTGTTTGGTTAAGAAGGCTTAAACTAACCTATAATGTTATCTTTTTAAATCTTACTTCTCAAAAGAATTACCAGCGCTCAATACCATCCTAACATCCGTTACATTTATTCAAATTTTAATCAAAACCGTACAGCTAATAGCATTTCTGACTGTTTTTACGATTCTCAGTATTTACATAGCCGATGTCCTTGTTTACACCTGTTACTACTCAGACAGCGCATCCTTGTTAATGCCTGCTAATGCACAAACAACTCGTGATGTTACTGTTCTGATGCTTGTTATTCTTCAAGCTGCTTCTGTTGTCGCTGTACAAACATTCTCGATCTCAGGTCTCCGCTGCCATGTTAGTTCCCGACAGCTCCACCCGAAGTCTACCTTTTCAGCGTCATGTTTGGCTGGCCGTCGCTGCTCCGTTTACGTAGAGCGCGTTTCGATAAACTTTCCTACGCTCCTGATGGAGAGGCTTTGCGCTCCATCGATTTGTTGTTGCTAACCATTCTCGGAGAATGTCGAGCTTGACTTGCTTCACCGCGTGTCTCAAACCAGCCCTGACACTCGACTCTGCCCCAGGCAGTAAATCTTGCATGAGGTAACAAGTTTCGAGGTGTGCTTCGGTATGTTCTTTAAGCCAGGTTTTGTTTGGTACCTGTTCCATCTCCCTTTTTTGGTCAACCCAATCTGATTTTAGCTCTCTATGTATTGCTCTGCTTACGATAAAATATGGGCGCACTTTACTAATCAAGTTACGGAAGATAAATTTGAAAGTGATTACTTGTTGAATTGAGAGTGTTTTACTCGTAATTAAATTGTGGAGGCACACATATCCCTTCGTGTCACTTCATTTGATTTGAATACACCTTGATGAATTGATTTTAACTAAAGGTGACTGAAACCTGCTTAAATAAATGTGAAATAATTCATTGGGTAACTCGACATAAAATAAACTTAACACATTCAATAAAAACACCGTTGCTTGTAAAAAACCGTTCCCCACAAAAAAGGCAAAGGCGTTGTCAGGTTTTGAAAAATTAGTAGAAGAGCCAAAACTATGCGCCACAAGTTGCTTCTATGAGCAAAGAATTCACCGTCATAGAGCTGCAGATGCCCCACCAGAATGTACCACCCACGACTACAAGCTTTCGTTCTGCCAGGGCCATATTTACGTCGGGCCGGGATAAAGCATCTATTGATGCTCTCGTAGCTGATGAAATCCCTAGGCGCGATGTACAGTGGTAGATTTAGTGAAGTCTTGTCAGGTCTCCTTTTGACGGCTACTGTGGCTTCATTGCGTATCTTCGTCTAAGATCAACATCCGTTTGATCTGTGAAATGATCGTTAGGGATCATATCAATGTTAAAGTGAATGGGGTTGAGTCAAGTTCTTAAATACCTGTATGCGTTCTGGTGTTCTTATACAAATAGCGTATACAGAGGTATTGAACTGGGCTTAATGATTACTAATTTTTATCGATATTATTATCCCTAAAAATAAGTAATTAATGATTGATATTCTTTTGCTTTTCAGTATAAATTTTTAGAGCATTTCTCCTTGCTTTTTTCGTTATTACAGAACTTGAATAGATTAAAACTAGCATGATCTACAGTTGCGTTTATGATTTTCTTTGACAAGTAACTTGAAGAAATAATTTGAGTTGTTTAGTTCCATTCCTGGTGTGATGGTAAATTCACGATGTGAAAACAAATTTTCATTAAATTTAGGAGCAAAACTTTGTTTCTTTGTTGTGTTTATGAACTTGTGCATCCGGTGTGTCTATAATGCTCATACCTAGGCACACTGCGCTCGAATATGGGTTGGAAGCGCAGATAACCATTCATTATTAATTGGCCACTAGATATTTATTTCGTTGAAGATGGTTTAAGTGCGCACAAGCTACATTTTCAATGATAATTCCACTATTTATTCAACGTATCGCAGATGTAAATTTCTTAAGTACTTTGATTTCTGATGAATTGGATTCTCGATGCCCAAGAGTTCAAAAGAGAGTAAATTTTTATTTTGATGCCCATCGTTTTATGCAAGCTTTTGTTATAAATTGCAAGACGTCAAGCAGACGTCCGTGATCCCCTCGGAGGGATACAATTATTGTATTTATATGAATTAGCGCTCCCAGGGGGAAAAGGTGTGAGGACCTGAGCTGAGAGTTAGGTAGGCCTTCTTTTTGTTGAAATAAAATGTTCTTTGTTGTGTCAAAGACGACCTTTTTTCGGTTCACTACTGTCCTGTTTTTCAACACCTACTCCTTTCTTCTTCAACTTTGATCTTGTTTCATGAATTTCTTTTTTATCTTACTGTTTCTATGCCCTTTCTGCTTAGATTTCGCATTTCTTTAACTCCATACTAAATGGTGCCTTCTTCCTTCTTCTCTTTGGATCGCATTTGTTGCGGATAGGGAGGCTTAAACTAACTAAAAATCTAATCTAATCTCTTTCTCAACTTACTGTTTTTATACACCTGCATAGATTCCCCATACTAAATGGTGCCTTCCTCCTTCATCTCTTCGATACGTTTTTTTTTTGTAGCGGTTAGGGAGGCTTAAACTAACTCATAATCTAATCTAATATTTCATTTTCGTGAGATCGAAGCCTGTATGTCAAAAGTTTATATTATTTTGTTTTTTCACTCACCTCCTCAATAATTTGTATCCCATTGCATCTGATTATTCCATTCGAGATTGTTTAGAAACCTAAAAATGTTCATGATATCGCATCCCGCATCGTTTTCTGTATGCTCCATACACATTTTGTGTGCGGAGATGCTATAACGCGTTAAGGAATTCGACCGAAAAACTTGATCTGGAATTGAATAATGAAACGTGATAATCAACGAAACTGCTGCTGAACACGCTCTACCCAGTACTAGTCTGCTGGATCTTCTATAGCTTGCGGTCAATTTTCTCTTAAGATTTGCGGTTAAGAAACTTTGAAATTTAAACATGCCGTTAGGTTACTTCAGCTATGTATATGGACTTTTGAGACAGCTCTCTTTCAAGTTTTCTTTGCCTCTTTCAGTTTTCATGCTTCTTGGATATCTCTTTTGTCTTTTTTCCTCTTTTGTGCTAACTTCCTACTTCTATGCGCAGGGTGTCCTTTGCGAAAAATGTGTCATGGATAAATTTCGTGTTGGACAATTCATACTAAATACTCCCTATTTTCGCTCTTGATATCGCCTTTGTCGTGGCTAGGTAATCTTAACTTACTCTAACATTACTGAAATTTAAACGATTTTCTTCGGGTTCACCCCCTCAGGGGGATACAACTATTGTATGTATGGGAATTAGCGCTCCCAGGGAGATAATGTGAGGGCCCGAGCTAAAGGTTAGGTAGGCCTTCTTTTTGTTAAAATAACATAGGTTTTTGTTTTGTTACGGACCATCTTTTTTCGGTTCACTGCTGTCCTGTTTTTCAGCACCTACTATACTTTCTTCTTCAACTTTAATCTTGTTTCACGAACTTCTTTCTCCTCTTACTGTTTCTATGCCCTTTCTGCATAGATTCCGCATTCCCTTATCTACATACTAAATGGTGCCTTCTTCCTTCCTCTTTGGATCTCATTTGTTGAGGATAGGGAGGCTTAAACTAACTAATAATCTAATCTTCGGGTTCATATTCCAAGTTTCGCTAGTAATTCTTTAGCGCTCAACTGTTTTTGAAGCTCCTAAGTTTGCAATCGTTTGGTTTCAAAATTTCGAGCGGAGTATATTTTTTTCGCGCAATCGCGTACTCGATCAACCCGTTTTAAACAATAAGCGTTCTACAAGTTTCTTACTTAGAGTTCCTTTCCCATTATAAAAATCGTCTGGCATACACGAAGCTCACCAATACTGTACAAAACTAGCATATGAATCTTACTATGCATTGCACATGAATAAATTCATCTCTATTGTGCCTGTGCAACTCACACAGAATTGAATCGATGTGACTGCGTCGAACATGTGTTCGCATTCTAGCGTTGGCTTTCATCTAATGATTTATTCCTGCCCCGCTATCTCTACGAATGTTCCTTTCCTCATCGAATGCAGCTGCTGGCTGCAGCTGTCATTCTCTTGCTCGTTTAGTAGCAAATAAATCGAACTGCGAAAAGAGTGCGCTCTTAGGGACTTGGGTTGGATTTTATTTTAATTTAGAGTCCGTATTTTGTCAGTAGTGATAACGTTAGGCTGATGTTTTAAGAATGGCAATCACTAACTCTTCGTATCAACGTCGTTTGAATTGAAAGCTTGTTCATTCGAATGAATGTGAAGTACTTCATTGAATGTTAATTGGATGAGTTTTGAGAGAGCACATTTCAAACAAATTCAGCGATTGTCTACTTTCATTGTCTGTTCCGACTACTCTCTTTCCAAAGCCGAAATATTTTATACCAAGTTTTACACTTTGTAGCAAGATATGGAGTTTTCAGTCGATTCATCTTTTTACTTCAGCTTGCGGATATTTACTCTAATTAAACCATGCAGAAGTTAGAAACCACATTTCACATTAAAATTCAACATCCACTATATTCACGCTTATAAGACATCAGTACCTGAATATCTTTATGTATTTCTAAAATTGCTAAATTTTTCGATATTTATTCGCTAGGTTTCCCTAATATATTCAAATGCACCGCTCCATTCTTTGAGTCGATATCTGCGAAGGTTGCATGCCGAATGTTCAAGAAGTTCCCTCCAGGGGCATCGCTCGTTTCGTTTCCTGGTAACGATTCCAAGTGATTTATTTTTTCTTAGAATCTGCGGCGCGAGCGTGCACGCAACTCTGAGGCTCGGAGAAGCAGCGATGCAGGTACGCCTGACGCCTTAATTTCAGGCCACCGTAAACGGCGCGTCTCTACATGGGCATGCCAGGACGCGGTCCTGGATGCCCGGCCACTTACTTATTTGGGTGCTGGGGTGTTGTGTACGGCCGCTGCAACTGCGTCCATTCATACTGGACAGGGTGACTCATTCAGGGTGCTCATGTTAACTGGTGCCGAGCTCAATTGTTGTGTTGTAGAAAACGATTGGAATGTGAGGACTCGTGTTTGGGCTCTCAGTTTAGTGAACGGTACTTCGCCCATTCAAGCTTTGTTCTTGGAGCCTGGAGTCAGTGGAGTGTTCTGTTCATACTGTAGGAAAGAAGTTATTAATTGTACTTAGAGTTCTAGTATAATGAATAAATATGGAAAGCTGTTACCAATACTTTTTTCAGTGTTTAGTTTGTACCTCTATACTGTCCTCTACTTGAAGTTATATGTATGTGGCGTTGTGAAAGGCATTCATTCTTATAAAAACAACTCACTCGATGGAAGTTTGGCGTTGTCGGAAACGAAGATAAAAAAGTGCTAAACACTCCCAATGCGTTTTTATTTCCAATATTGGAGCCACTGACGCTTAGGATTGAACTCAATTAAATTATTGTGCACTCCGTTCTTGTACTATCTTGATGACCCTGTCCTGGTCGACGCCAAAAACATTTTGTTAACGACCTTTTACCACGAGCACTTCTACTATCTCGGTGACTTTGTGTTGGTGTGGGAGAAAACCTGAGTGACAACTATTTTATCTTTGATATTGACGGCAATTTACCCTGTTGCTTCATGGTAAGAATTTCATGATGGGAAATTTATCTGCTAAAAATCCAATAGGAGTGTAATGACATTACCTGGTAGGAATACTCGCATGAAAATTAGGGTGATGACTTATAACTGGAGGGAACAGTATTGGTGCATGCATTGAAGATTTGCCATGATGATTAGGGGTGCTTATGACACCTTACTATAGGCTAGCCATTTATGGATAGTTATTTTTGCATCATCATATTTATGGTGGTCATCTACCCGTCTCTCACCTGAGCTTTAGTTGTATGAAATGCAGTTATGAAATATGAACACTGCGCAGCAGATTTTTAAAACAATGCACGCCATTTCTATTTCTCCGCATAGAAACAGCAAAATTGGCAATTTACGATACAGATGGCAAGTTTTTGTTAGTTTTCTTAGACTAAGCTACGCTATTTATTTTAACATTTTACGTACTCAAGTCGACTTATGAAAACTTACGCTGGCAGCTGTAATGCTTCGACAGCGTAGATTGGATGCAATTCCAGCCCCTGGTCTCCAGTCATGCGGTTCCGAACTCGCATAATTTCTCAGGTTGACTGGGCCTTGATTATTTCTATCGAGTCCAGTGTCCGAGGTTGGAATGTGTACATTGATAATTTTAAACGGGCATCACACTGCGTAAAATTTCTCTAGACTAGTATTCCAGTTTTAAAAAGAAAGCGTAAATACTTAATTGATACAAATGTAAAAATATTTAGGTAAGTACTTACGGCACTCTTCGAACTATTGAGGCATGACTAATGCTAAAAAGTGTCGTTTTTTCAGTGGGCAACTTGAACACTGAAGTGGTCGGGGCTTGCTTGCAATTATATTAGAATTACGACACCAGCAACCGGGCAGAGCTGTGCCAAAAGAGCTCACACTTTACCTCATCTTGAGAATTTGCTCAGAGCATCCTAAATGAAACATTCCTGAGCTAGACCATGTAAGGTATGTGGGTAGTGTATGTCCTCGTTAGAGTGGCTGGCCTAAATTACTTCTTTCAATTTGTAGCGTAGAGTTTAAATGCTCATGGACGAAGTTATTTTTGAATTTCCTCTTAGAGCATTTGCTGTGTCTCGTGAAGGATGTTGGGGCTTCCGTGCAGCTGACTTATTGTGCGAGTGACATCTCTATTGTGCCTGTCATTCCATCATCGTGTTTCTCCGTCCTGGGATGCTTACTCTGCTTCTCATTGCGGGCTGTTGCAGGCTTTGCCAGCCGAAGTCTTAAAGGTTACCCTTTTTGTAACAGCAAACTAAATAAGGGTTAAATATGATAGACATAATTGCGTAGAAGCTAAAGTGTAGCTCCGATTACCTGAACATAAGAAAACTTCGCACTCATAATAAGGATGTAAAAAAGAGTCACTCGAATTCACGTAAACTGCAGGCAGGGTTTATGTAATCAACGCAGTTACGTGATCTTCCTTGGAGCGACTTTTCCATGCTTTTCTTCACTCCCGGCTTGAGGGAAATGTCAAGATGCTTTTCCAAGTAGCCACTCATTCGTTAAGATAAATATAAAGAGTGTCAGCGGTTGATATCCAACCGCAGCGCGCCTGGACTGGAACGCCTATGGCTGGCCGTGTGACAGTAATGGACCACTGACACCTCGAACTGCAACAATGATCGAGCGTCCGTTCGAATGCATCTCGTGCTGGAGTGTCAGGATCGAAAGCTTGCTGAATGGGTACCTCGACGACTGAGGCATCTTGGAAGGACATTTTCTTACATATTTTTCTAGGTGTGGTTGTAGTGCCAAGCCCTTGCCGACGTTTAATGAGGCTGTTGTCGGACAAGACGCCAAAGATGGCAGCGTCTGAGACAGTGATGTTGGTGCGGATGATGGGTTTTATGTAAAAGTGATGGTCACTAATTGTGGAGTGCGAAGCCATGCGCTGTGGTGATGAACAGTGAGCAACAAGTGTGTCCTTGGCTTGATGCGCCATTATTTTATGACGAAGATGCAAAAACTTGGTTATCAGGGAATTATGGTTATGAAGAAATTCCCGTGTATTTTAGGAATAACCCGTCGCAGCTACCTATTGTTTTTCATAAAATATCTCAATTTGTTCATTTTGAACTACAGGTTACGAACGGAACGTAGCATTTCAAATAAAATTATGCATTCCAAATCTATTCGGAATGAGAAATTCGTCCTGATAAGGCAGAAAATATATTTGCACGAGAAATCAATGATAACTGTGTAAATCCCATCAGAGGATGTCAACATAGTTCAGCTCTTTGTTCCCTCAACACATCTTATCTTGCGTGATGTTCTACATTTGGACTCTAACTTGTTCATTTTTCAAAGCTTTGATAGTTATTTGAAGTTTTTCTGTGTCATTTATGGTTTTTGAAGGAAACGGGGACGCGCTATTGTTCTTTTCTAACCTGACTTGCAACACACCTGAACGTTTATGAGCATACTTCAAATATTGCGTCCCATCATGGGGTACAACTATTGTATCTATTAGAATAAGCACTCCCAGACGGAAAATGTGAGGTCCAACTCTGAGAGTTAGGTAGGCCTTCCTATTGTGGAAATAAAATATTTTTGGTTATGTTAAATGACCATCTTTTTTCGGTTCACTGCTGTCCGGGTTCTCAGCTCCTACTATTTTCTTCTTCAACTTGGATCTTGTTCCACGAACTTCTCAATTTACTGTTTCTAAACACATTGTGCATGGATCCCACGTTCCCTCATCTCCATATTAAATGATGTTTTTCTCCTTCCTCTCTTTGAATTGCCTTTGTTGCGGATAGGGAGGCTTAATCTCGAACTTAATCACTTCCAGCGGAATTCAGTTTCAGCGAAAGATTGATTAGTAGGACATTTTCGTTTGGATCTTCCCAGTGAACTCCAAATGCTGCTGTTGATACATTGTTGAACTTCTGCGATTATTAAAATGAGTTCAAGTTATCTGCTTGTTTATTTTTCTTGTATAATTGATAATGTTACAAATCTGGTCTGGTCCTTTCAACGAAGCCCTAATTTTAAGCATCCATCTTAACGAAGCAGATCCTCTCCGGCTTAGTGTTTAGCTTTTTGAAAGGAGGTAGACAATGTTTCTTTACGCATTGCGCTCAAATATCACGTTTGTCGTACACCGAAAAACTACAAATCACACTTACTTTCTCCGAAAAATTTGTGGAGAAAATCGTACCTCTGTTAGAAATTTCGGTTCTTCAGTATTGCATTTGTTTTCTCGATAGTTTTTTCTTAGCGTCGGTTGAGCGGCACCGCGACAGCCTTTCGTCGGCCTTGCTTTCTACTCACGGAAATGACTTGCGGTCCTACGTGCGAACGCGGGCCGGTAATTGACTGGCTTTGTTACGCGACGAGACGCGAGGCTGTGTTTGGGTTGTGGATCCAATTCCTGGTACACAAAGATGGTTGCGATCTTCATGTTGACGTGAGCAACATCCCCTGCCGTCGATTGAGGCACTGATGAGAATATAAATAGGACCTGGTTATTTAAATTACATCTATTCATCATTCAGTTGGTTATTTGTTGGATATATTGTGAGAAATTTATAATCTTAAACAGACTGTGCTGCGGTATGTTTGTACGAGGTTGTAGTGTTAAATGTAACTAGGACATCGAAGTGTCTGACGGTTCACTTGACACCTCTTTAAACATTTGACTTGTATGGCATTCTCATTGCATTTCTTTTATTTTTGTCACAAGAGAACTTGACACTAGTTAAGTGATGAGATAGAATTTCGAGTAAATATTTTAATTAGACTTCATTTTCTTTTCCTAGGTAATGCGTAATTCTTTAACTCTGTTCAAACCAGTTTTCTTGAGAGCTTTCTTGGCATACATAACAGATATTCTATCATGATGTTTTTCTACTCCCGCCAGATCACAAGCTGAAGGGTGTGGACTCCAAGCCCCGGATCAGCCTTGTGGAAGATCCCGACAATCATTTCACCTCGGTGATACACACACCTCTTCCACCCACCCCAGACTCCACCTCCACCACCGCCACCACCAACAATAACTCTTCTCTTTATTCCTCAGTGAGGAAAAAAGGAGCTCACTCTCCACGCAGTGACGAAATTTATTCTCCTGTGATATCGAAATCTGCCGCAGATTTCGCTCACAAGAAAGCATCCGCATCAGCGGACTCTTTGCTCAATTCCAATAACAGGTTCTCCCACACACGAAATAATAATAGTTTCAATAATTCTAATTCGCGTCACTCGAATTTATCTATAAGTAATCAATACAATAGCTCAACTTCACCTACATCCCCTACGGGCCAGGCTAAATCATTTTCTTCAAATCCTAACATTTTATCGGGCAGTGGCTCACTCGCCCCAGCGAACTCTCCAACCTCTCCAGCATACCACACCAGATCCAACTCAATACAACCACTACACACACCGATTCCTAGCCATCGAGGTCAGAAGTGCCTTAGACACAACTCGCTGTCGCACTACCCCTCTGAAGACCACTGCCACCCCCATCAAATCGCAGTCAACGGGCTCAATCGGCCGACGTCAAATCGATCATCTCAGGAAACGAAATTTTTAATAACACGCTCGACCCGAGATCAGTTTTTGCCCGCCGCTGCCGAGACCTGCGTGCGCACCTGCAGCCGCGGGCTGTCGTCAGCAGGGAGTGAGCAGAATATTGCCGCTCCTTGTGGCAGGGATGTGATATTCAGAGATCACTCCACGTGAGTACGCTTTTTTCGATGATTTGATGTCTGATCATTGAGGTATTTGTTGATGATTGTTCTTGGTGCGATCGTAGTTGCATGTGCGTAATAAAGAAGTTTATGCCTAGTGTAGAATACGAAGCAATGTTACTACGAATAAATAACGTCGATGGAGAGTAGCCACATTTGTAAGGGCTTATTAATATGACATTGCCATACGTGTCTGATCTCGGCATGAGTTAAAACCAAAAAATTCATTAATAGATTTAAATAATTTCCCCATCAAGAAAAAAATGAATCTGTTTTCGTAAGAACAAACCTGGGTGTGCTGCACTCTCCACCAGCCTGGGTGTGCTGCATACATACGCTCACACACACACACACACACACACACACCAGCATAAGTGCCAAGGTTAAGTGTCCCCAAATTGCGCCATGTGACACTCTATCCTCGCCTTTTCAAGGCTGGAGACAGCATATGGCGAAGTACGTATTTATCCTACTTACTCTCGAGTGTTTTGTTCGCTTCTCCGTCTAGAGAGATGAAGCTTCAAAGTCATGTGTTGCAGTCGCAAGGTTAGATTTATTGTTCCTCAGAATATTAGTGGGTGCAAGCTAGCAAGAGATTAGTCATAACTTTTATCAGCGAGGGTTTAATCATAACATTTAGTGCTTGGTTGAATTCATTTGCTTCAAACTCTCAATAGAATGTTTTAGATATGTTGTTGTGAACTTTGTTTTCAATGCTGCGTGCAATTTGAAGTTCTTTTCTGTACGGTCAAACTTATTCTTCTCTGGATCTTACTTTTAGATATAAATAATTTTGATTTAATTTTAAGACGCAAGTGAATCCTAAATTATCATGTCCTACTGCTTTTACAAGCATAGATTTCAAATTTTTTTCTAAAACTGTGAGCAAATAATACCTCCCTAAAGGCATTCCATTAGAGATGAAAGCAACTGCACTCCACTGTCAGAAAGCCTCAAATGTCACCAAAGAGGTTCGGATGCAGGATGTGCCGCGTTAATTTAAGTAGCAGAACAGGACCAAAGCATCATTCAGTACTGCGCAAATAAATAGAGTCGGAGCATGCGGTGTGAGCCGCCACGGCCGGGTCTCGTTACACACCGTGGCAGGTCAAACGAATGCGTTGCAGGCGCACACCGGTCTTTGCTTCTCGGCAACCTCGTGTTGGTTTGGTGCCTTCATTAGCTTTGTGGCTGGTCGAGTTAACGATTTCTTTATTCGACCATTAGTTTCACTGGTAGTTTTGGGTTATTGATTGATATTTATTTGAAGAATAGATCTCATTACTTGATTAATATTACTTTGATGGGTGGATTCTTTCACTTGATGAATGTTACTTTGATTGACGGTTATTATTTGATCAATATTAATTTGATTGGCGAGTTCTTTTATTTGATAAACATTACCTAGATGAATTCCTTTACGTGAGGAATATTACTTCGATTGACGGATTTCTCTACTTGATAAATGTTGTTTTGATTAGCAGACTCCATTACTGCATAAATATTTCTTTGATTAGTAGATTCCTCTTTCAAGCGAATGTTAGTTGGATTGGTAGATTCCCCTATTTGATGGAATTAATTTTAAGTTTTATTTAGGGGTACACTGACATCAATGATGAGTGCAGCCCAATTAAAATTTTATATACGGAGTTTCATTAAACTGCAGGAGAAAATTATTCGCCCCTAAAATCGGCTTTCATCTTCTTGCTAGACTGACAATTCAAAATAACGGGACGTTATTTTGAATAGACTTGTGTTAATATTTTCTTGGTGTTTTGTGCGAAAAGACTTACACTTGAGTGCTACGTGAAGAGCGTATACTGATTTGTTTCCTTTAGATCAAGGAGGAAAAAGTGTCGTATGAGAGAAGTAGTGCCCGAAGCGAGGCTGCTCAATTCTATCAATCAGAAGGCCAATGTGTTTCGGTAAGGGTAGGTCTGTTTTACTTACGTTTCATGTCAACTTAATGCTCGGGGATAAATCCTCCAACCTAAGGTTGGTATCGAACTTACTCTCGCCAAGAAAACGCCTGTTGAGCTAAGTCACAACATAATTTCATTGGGCATCAGAGAGTCGGATCTAGTTCATAAAAAGTAAAAACAGGGGCGAATGTGATTGTGATGGATAATATCAGTAAATTGTTTGCTAGTTAATTGTGTGATACGTGTTTTGAGGCACATTCAAAGCATCTGTTTAAAAATTAGAAGAGTGTTCGTAAAAAAACTGGTTTAAGTGTACTTTAATTCACTTACAAACCGTAAATTTCTATGTTCTGTAATCATTTCTCCAAGTTTCCAAAGGGCTTACAGGAGTGTTTTTTTTCCATTCCGTGCGAGTTCAAGTACAGCAAATAAAATTATCATTCGCGACATTCACGGTTCTCATCTAAACGTGTGAATGTTGCTCTCGGCTGCAGGTTTCTTGGTATGCAGACCAGTTACTGATGCTCGAATAGCACTTCAATCCTTTGACAGGATGCGTTACTTAGGACTGTGGTTTATTGAGCACGTGTGTATCACGGTAGCTCCTACTACACTCACTTTTTGGATAACTTCAACTCACCCCTGCTTCTCAAATAAAGAGAAAATTTTCACTTCTATTGACTCGGAAGTAATTTTCGACGATTGTCTCCCTCAGGGGGATACAACTATTGTATCTATGGGAATTAGCGCTTCCAGGGGAAAAATGTGAGGGCCCGAGCTGAGAGTTAGGTAGGCCTTCTTTTTGTTGAAATAAAATGTTTTTTGTTATGTTAAGGACCACCTTTTTTCGGTTCACTACTGTCCTGTTTTTCAGCACCTCTGACTTTCTTCTTCAACTTGTATCTTATTTCATGAACTTCTTTCCCATCTTACTGTTTCTATGCCCTTTCTGCACAGATTCCTCATTTTCTTATCTCCATACTAAATGGTGCCTTCCTCCTTCCACTCTTCGATACGCTCTATTTTTGCAGCGGTTAGGGAGGCTTAAACTAACTTATAATCTAATCTAATCTCGACGATTGTTAACACTTAAGTAAGGCATTTTATCAAACGTCAGTCTCAGCCATCACCTCAGTTGAAATTTGAGGTCCTCGTTCACATTTCTGTCCTTCCTAAAAGTGATGTTCGTGTTTCCGAAAATATCACGAAGAAAGACTTTGTATTTAGTGTAAAAAATGCGTAAATGTATTTTGTGTAAAAAATGAGTAACCTTTAGCCCTTTGTTCAACTGAAGGTTTGTACTAATACTACATAACGTATAAAGCAGGTTATATAGTACGTGTCGCTCGTGTTGCAAAGCTATAGTATGTACCTTATGTTGAATTTTTTGCCTTGTTCAATGCGCTATGTTGAAATGTGGGTGTACTTGTAAGCTTGTAAAGAAAGTGATTTATCCAAAAAGTTTTGGAAGAAATGTCGCTTGGGAGCGGGAATTAAACTTCAGTGTCAGATCGAGGAAATTGCAATAAAAACAATTATAAAGCGTTTTCTCCTAAAAATTTTCGTCAGTATCAAAACTTAATCCCCATGTTTTAACGCCCTTTTACATTTGTTTTACATGAATATGAACATTTTAGAATGAAAGTTTACTCAGCAGTATATTGCTGCAATTTTCTTCCCGTTAGCTTTTGCTGAACACTATAACAGTACTGCAAACGTATACTTTTACAACATAGACTATAGTTCTCTGGTGGCTGAGATACAAAAAGGAATGGTGTTTCAGTATTGAAATTCAATGCATTGCCGTAGGCACAAAAGTGGTTCTCCTTTGATGCGGTTCTAACATGCAAATAAAAATTACGTTATATACCAAGAACCATTTTCGGGATACTACCTCGAGTCTCAGCTGCCGAGCACCAATCACTCCAGGCATCAGATTAGATGCTACGATATAATTAGAGTTCATTCACAGTCATAAATCTTCACGTACATGGATTCGTTATAACACAAACAAGCAGTTTCAACAGTGTGTTCTCATGATTTGGCAATTTTTTATGGGTTATCAGTAACATCAAAGCCGCTGCATGTAATTTTCGTCCTTGTAAATCAACAACTTTTTTTATCACAACGCAACTCAGGTTATCAGTAACAAACAGGCATTAACGGATGTATACGATGCGTAATACACTACTAAATTAAAAAATTGGCCAATGAATATGTAGGGAAAGAGATCAGTGTTCGTTGTGTGGCGCAAAGTTTGACGCACTACCAGCTCTGTCGAGTCTCAGCCCTCGCTGAGCTTTGGAACGTTGTGTGAAAGACGAGTCGCTCTCGCGTATTGTGTGCTAATTCAGTGTCGTGCATCGCCGTCAGGAAAATTTCTCCTCCTTGATCGAAGTTCACTCACTCTTTATCTGGTGCGATAGCTTCTATTGTTCGTTGATTAGCCAAGAGAAAATCCTATCTCGGCGACCTTCTGTATGGTATTGTTATTTTGGTATATGGCTTCACACGGTGCCTCATTAAAGCCTCTTCACTGTCTTGTGATTCATGCAATCGTGAATTTTATTTTACTCCTCTGATGTTGTGAACTTATGCTAGTTTTTTAAAACTTTTTCGTTAATTTTGCTTCCTTCTTTCGATAATTTGGCTGCCCTCTCTCAATAATTTGGGTACCCTCTCTCAATAATTTGGGTACCCTCTCTCAATAATTTGGGTACCCTCTCTCAATAATTTGGGTACCCTCTCTCAATAATTACGCCGTTTTCGATGATTTGGCTTGCCTCTCTCTCATTAATTTGGCTCTCCTCTCTCTCTGAGTAATTTGGCTTTCCTCTCTCTCATTAATTTGGCTCTCCTCTCTCTCTCAGTAATTTGGCTTTCCTCTCTCTCTCAGTAATTTGGCTTTCCTCTCTCTCTCAGTAATTTGGTTTTCCTCTCTCTCATTAATTTGGCTTTCCTCTCTCTCTCTCTCTCTCTCTCAGTAATTTGGCTTTCCTCTCTCTCTCAGTAATTTGGCTTTCCTCTCTCTCTCTCTCTCTCTCTCAGTAATTTGGCTTTCCTCTCTCTCTCTCTGTCTCTCTCTCCCTCTCTCAATAATTTGGCTACCCGCTACGGGATATTTTGCTTGATTTTCAATAATAATGCTTCCTTTTCTGTTATTTAGCTTTCACCTATGGAATATTTTGCTTCTTCCTCTCGATAATTTTGCTCTCCTCTCGAAAAAAACTTGTCATAAAATCATTCGTACTTACTCGGGGCGAAGAAAACGTTCCAAACATTCTCGAAAACACATACAAGAGTTAGATTTTCTTGCTCATTGTGATATCTACGTAAATATTTTTTCTCGCTCTTCCTTCAAATTTTTCTGCACATTTCCCCTTCATGGGCACGTCAGGTTACGAGGCATAACATCTCGTGGCCGACATTCTAGAGCAGCTTCCATAAGCCAATATGTGGGCCACATTTTTCGACACCTCAAAATGTTTAGTACCTCGGCCTGATTTTTTAACTGATGATTAATTTTTGACGCCTCCTAAGAATTAGTGCTGCTACTGAGGCTTCTGACAGCTACTGAACTTTCAGCTGCCTCCGATATTTCAACTGATGATTTTTTCAGTTGCTGCTGAACTTTTCAGCTGATGCTGAACTTTTAGCTTCTGTTGAATTTTAGATGCTGCTGATTTTTTCCGCAGCCTTTCAAGGTTTGTTAGCATTTTTGGGTTTGGTTGTCAGCAGTATTTGAATTTTTCGGTTGGCGCTTTATAAATACGTTTTTGACAGGAATAGCTTTCTCCCACTGAATATCTGGATTCTAAATTAGACCTCAACTGAAGGTTGCAACCTACGAATGAATTGTGCACGAGTAGTTCGCTTTGCTTTTCTCAAATAGTTCGTATTTCTAAATTCGACTTCTCCATTTGTTGCAAAATTTCTTGCCCTAAAATTGAACAATTTTTTCAGAAACACGCGCCAGAACTGCTGTAGCCGAGCAGCCGACGTGTCCAACCCAGGGAGCCCAAAAATGGTGAGCTGCAGCGATGAGAGCATGAGAGGGCTGTTCCTGTGCAGCAGGCGTGTGAGGGACAGCGTGTCACCAGCAGTCCAGGGTCCCGTGTGTGCGATATTAAGGGCCAAATGACCCTTGTAAGCGCATGGAAAGCAAAATGACCACTGTGAGAGGGCGTGAATGGCCCAATGGCCGCTGCAGTAATCATGACGGATATGCAGGGTGGGGGAAAAGTCCCCGGACTTCTTTTTGAATTTGAAATAAAGGCTACTGATATTTGTCTTTATCAAAATAAATTACACTCAATGAAAAGCTAAATCTACTGTTTATGATGCCGTGACTAGATTTGAGAAAATTGGCAATGCTAAGGATCGTTCTCGAAGCGGCCATTCTCGTTCAGCTTGTCCCATACGAACGTATGAGACAAAATAATGTAAAATGAGCTTCGTGTCTCTGTTGGATATTTTAAGGAAAGAGAGGGTAATCGAAACTGATAAGAGGAAACATTGAAAAATGAACTTCTGTTTGGTGTCATGGTGGATGGTAAATTTATGTGAGGACGATTTTTGTTCGATTGCTATATCACATTCCATATATATTATCAATTAACTTAGTCCGAGAACTTTCCCCCATCCTTTACGAGATCTACCTTATACGTGTATGGAACAAATATTGATAAATTCGGCAATTCCTACAGAACAGATCGCATGTAGAAATGGATGGATTAGTGTCTTGTGCAATGTATTGTACATACGTACAGTCGTACCCACATACAGTATGAATAACATATTCCCACGAGGTTGCAGTGCGATGAATTCTTTACATTCTTGTCGTTACAGTGACGCATGTAGTGCTGTCGTCTCCACCAGTTCAGAAATTCCTACAGTTGAAATTTCTGCTTATGCTACGTCAGGGTTTTCCACGCTGCTGAGTTATCGACTTGCCAGCCGTGCTCGCGTTGGGAGCAACGTTCTGACCGCGCATTGGTTGATCAATTGAGAAAGATTCATTTGACTGTGTTTGGAAGTTCACAAAACTTCAATTTAAAAGTTGTTCAACGCAATTTACTCCTAATATTGCAGCAGTCAATTGGAAATAGTGTATTTGACTGCCATTGGGAAGGAGTTCATAAAGTCGCAAATCGAAGGTTCACATAGCACATGATACCTGTGATACTCTTGTGAAAGAATAAGATATATTGCAGTTTTTACGTCGAAAAAAAGCAAAGGAACATAAAAAAGGCTTCTCAGCACTTCAGCTTCCGATGTCCGCTGATGGTGCCATAAGAAAGTTGGACATTAACTCGTCTATCTGGTAGTAGATGACATTTTTATGTTTTGTACTGTTTTAGCGCCTTTCATATCCCAGTTTAACTTCCGTGTTTTTTAACATGCTTATCCAGTCGACCACAATACAGATAGAAAGTGCAGTTGGATTGCAGTTCCTACTACCACTGGAAAAGCTAAACTTAAAAGGAAAAGGAATCCGTAAAAAAGGAAGAATCTGAACAATTTTCTTGGACATTATCTTGGACGTTGGACATTTGTCTATGACTCTTCATTGACGTTTTTAATTGTTTTTATTTTTGTATTTGTCATTCATGCCTACAAAAATGAGTCATTAGTGTTTAACTGACAACTCTGTATTAATTGGCAATAGTAATACACTTCTAAATTTTATAAAGTTGGAGTCAGTGCGAATAAATATTGTTGGACTCTGAGCAATTCTTCGACCTTCGTAGCCATCGTTGTAGAATTGCATGTCGGGAAGTGTGAGTGATATCGTTTTCGATTGCCATAGTAACGCAAGAAATGAAGATCGACTGAAATTCAACGACAAAGTGAGACAAAAAGTATTTTGGGTTCATTGCTTCTGTAATGATGGCGGCGTATCGCCGCGTACTGCGATGAAGACGCTCGTACGTTATGAAAATTCCAGCTTTCTACTCGCTGGTTCACCGAGAACTAGTGTTCTGATTTTCAAACGTGTGCGTCTGTTCCTTTGCTTAATGTACTGAGTGCAATATCGCATGGCTGATGTCACGTGTTGAGGCGAGTGACTGTTAGAAGAAACTCAGCCTCCTGAGTTTCACTGCTGCGGCCTTCGTAAATTGCCTCGTGTGTTGCGAAATGGCCTTCCTTGCAGTCCCGCACGAACAGCAAATTGCATCAGTTGCCGCTCCCACCACAGCTACAGCCACTCCCGCTGAAGTTTCAATCGCCAGCAGCGAGAATTCCACTTCATCCAAACATCGACGTAGTCATTTGATATGACACCAGTGCCCTTATCTATCATATTCTTCTACTTTTTAAACGTGTTTTCATTTGTTGAATCTGAAAACTGTACGCCGCCAAGCTTCCTTCTTGTTAATGGTCTCTGGTTGCAACCAAATTCTAATTTACACTCCAATCTATTTTTTTCATATGGTTTCTGCTGTTAAATCTCATTCCTTTCATTCTTCAAGCCTATTTTCAACTTCGACAATCAATAATTTATTACCTACTTTCTTGTAATCAGCCACTACCAGATACGTTTTTGTTTTGCTACTTTTTCCTGGTGTCTACTTATTTTTTTTTGATGTGTACGAATGTTCTTACTTTCATTTATCTTCTTTCTTTCACCTGCGGCTGTTCTTTCACTTGCCATCCTTCCTGTGTCTGTATTTTCGATCTGCTTTGTTTCTTAAGCCATCATTTTTTATATAACCGCCTTTTTTCTACAGCTGTCTATTTTTCTATTGCCGTCTATTTTTCGATAGCCGTTTATTTTTCTATAACTCATTTTGATAGCTGTCTTTTTTTCTATTGCTGTTTTTTTTCTATTGCTGTCGTTTTTTTCTATAGCTGTCTTTTTTCTATGGCTGTCTTTTTTTCTATGGCTGTCTTTTTTTCTATTGCTGTGTTTTTTTTCTATTGCTGTCGTTTTTTTCTATAGCTGTCTTTTTTTCTATGGCTGTCTTTTTTTCTATTGCTGTGTTTTTTTCTATGGCTGTCTTTTTTTCTATGGCTGTCTTTTTTTCTATAGCTGTGTTTTTTTTCTATTGCTGTCGTTTTTTTCTATGGCTGTCTTTTTTTCTATTGCTGTGTTTTTTTCTATGGCTGTCTTTTTTTCTATGGCTGTCTTTTTTTCTATGGCTGTCTTTTTTTCTATTGCTGTGTTTTTTTTTCTATTGCTGTCGTTTTTTTCTATGGCTGTCTTTTTTTCTATGGCTGTCTTTTTTTCTATGGCTGTCTTTTTTTCTATGGCTGTCTTTTTTTCTATTGCTGTCGTTTTTTTCTATGGCTGTCTTTTTTTCTATGGCTGTCTTTTTTTCTATGGCTGTCTTTTTTTCTATGGCTGTCTTTTTTTCTATTGCTGTCGTTTTTTTCTATGGCTGTCTTTTTTTCTATTGCTGTCGTTTTTTTCTATGGCTGTCTTTTTTTCTATTGCTGTGTTTTTTTCTATGGCTGTCTTTTTTTCTATGGCTGTCTTTTTTTCTATGGCTGTGTTTTTTTCTATGGCTGTCTTTTTTTCTATGGCTGTCTTTTTTTCTATGGCTGTCTTTTTTTCTATGGCTGTCTTTTTTTCTATGGCTGTCTTTTTTTCTATTGCTGTGTTTTTTTCTATGGCTGTCTTTTTTTCTATGGCTGTCTTTTTTTCTATAACTGTCTTTTTTTCTATTGCTGTGTTTTTTTTCTATTGCTGTCGTTTTTTTCTATGGCTGTCTTTTTTTCTATGGCTGTCTTTTTTTCTATTGCTGTGTTTTTTTCTATGGCTGTCTTTTTTTCTATGGCTGTCTTTTTTTCTATTGCTGTCGTTTTTTTCTATGGCTGTCTTTTTTTCTATTGCTGTGTTTTTTTCTATGGCTGTCTTTTTTTCTATGGCTGTCTTTTTTTCTATAACTGTCTTTTTTTCTATTGCTGTGTTTTTTTCTATGGCTGTCTTTTTTTCTATGGCTGTCTTTTTTTCTATTGCTGTCTTTTTTTCTATTGCTGTCGTTTTTTTCTATAGCTGTCTTTTTTTCTATGGCTGTCTTTTTTTCTATAACTGTCTTTTTTTCTATTGCTGTGTTTTTTCTATGGCTGTCTTTTTTTCTATGGCTGTCTTTTTTTCTATTGCTGTCGTTTTTTTCTATGGCTGTCTTTTTTTCTATGGCTGTCTTTTTTTCTATGGCTGTCTTTTTTTCTATGGCTGTCTTTTTTTCTATTGCTGTCGTTTTTTTCTATGGCTGTCTTTTTTTCTATTGCTGTCGTTTTTTTCTATGGCTGTCTTTTTTTCTATTGCTGTGTTTTTTTCTATGGCTGTCTTTTTTTCTATGGCTGTCTTTTTTTCTATGGCTGTGTTTTTTTCTATGGCTGTCTTTTTTTCTATGGCTGTCTTTTTTTCTATGGCTGTCTTTTTTTCTATGGCTGTCTTTTTTTCTATGGCTGTCTTTTTTTCTATTGCTGTGTTTTTTTCTATGGCTGTCTTTTTTTCTATGGCTGTCTTTTTTTCTATAACTGTCTTTTTTTCTATTGCTGTGTTTTTTTTCTATTGCTGTCGTTTTTTTCTATGGCTGTCTTTTTTTCTATGGCTGTCTTTTTTTCTATTGCTGTGTTTTTTTCTATGGCTGTCTTTTTTTCTATGGCTGTCTTTTTTTCTATGGCTGTCTTTTTTTCTATGGCTGTCTTTTTTTCTATTGCTGTCGTTTTTTTCTATGGCTGTCTTTTTTTCTATGGCTGTCTTTTTTTCTATGGCTGTCTTTTTTTCTATGGCTGTCTTTTTTTCTATTGCTGTCGTTTTTTTCTATGGCTGTCTTTTTTTCTATTGCTGTCGTTTTTTTCTATGGCTGTCTTTTTTTCTATTGCTGTGTTTTTTTCTATGGCTGTCTTTTTTTCTATGGCTGTCTTTTTTTCTATGGCTGTCTTTTTTTCTATGGCTGTCTTTTTTTCTATGGCTGTCTTTTTTTCTATTGCTGTGTTTTTTTCTATGGCTGTCTTTTTTTCTATGGCTGTCTTTTTTTCTATAACTGTCTTTTTTTCTATTGCTGTGTTTTTTTTCTATTGCTGTCGTTTTTTTCTATGGCTGTCTTTTTTTCTATGGCTGTCTTTTTTTCTATTGCTGTCTTTTTTTCTATGGCTGTCTTTTTTTCTATGGCTGTCTTTTTTTCTATTGCTGTCTTTTTTTCTATTGCTGTCGTTTTTTTCTATAGCTGTCTTTTTTTCTATGGCTGTCTTTTTTTCTATAACTGTCTTTTTTTCTATTGCTGTGTTTTTTCTATGGCTGTCTTTTTTTCTATGGCTGTCTTTTTTTCTATGGCTGTCTTTTTTTCTATAACTGTCTTTTTTTCTATTGCTGTGTTTTTTTCTATGGCTGTCTTTTTTTCTATGGCTGTCTTTTTTTCTATGGCTGTCTTTTTTTCTATGGCTGTCTTTTTTTTCTATGGCTGTCGTTTTTTCTATGGCTGTCTTTTTTTCTATGGCTGTCTTTTTTTCTATGGCTGCCTTTTTTTCTATGGCTGTCTTTTTTTCTATAGCTGTCTTTTTTTCTATGGCTGTCTTTTTTTTCTATGGCTGTCGTTTTTTCTATGGCTGTCTTTTTTTCTATGGCTGTCTTTTTTTCTATGGCTGTCTTTTTTTCTATGGCTGTCTTTTTTTCTATGGCTGTCTTTTTTTCTATGGCTGTCTTTTTTTCTATGGCTGTCTTTTTTTCTATGGCTGTCTTTTTTTCTATGGCTGTCTTTTTTTCTATGGCTGTCTTTTTTTCTATGGCTGTCTTTTTTTCTATGGCTGTCTTTTTTTCTATGGCTGTCTTTTTTTCTATGGCTGTCTTTTTTTCTATGGCTGTCTTTTTTTCTATGGCTGTCTTTTTTTCTATGGCTGTCTTTTTTTCTATGGCTGTCTTTTTTTCTATGGCTGTCTTTTTTTCTATGGCTGTCTTTTTTTCTATGGCTGTCTTTTTTTCTATGGCTGTCTTTTTTTCTATGGCTGTCTTTTTTCTACAGTATTGCTTTCTGTTCCCTATAGCAGTCTTTTCTTTCTAATCGTCAGTCTTCTATAACACCACTCAGAGAGAGACGACTAAACTATCTATGGGAATTAGTGCTCTCGGAGGGAAAATGTGAGGTCCCGAGTCGAGGGTTGAGTAAGCTTTCCTTTTGTTGAAATATTATAGCCTTTCATTTTGTAACGGACCATCGTTTTCCGGTTTATGATGTTCTATTTTTCTACACCTACTACTTTCTCCTTAAAATTCAATCTTGCTTTGTAAACTTCTTTCTCAATTTACTATTTCTATGCACCTTGTGCATAGATTCCGCGTTTCCAAGAGTCCATATAAAATGATGCCTTCCTCCTTCCTCATTTTGGAACGCCTTTATTGCGGTTAGGGAGGCGCAAACTAATATTTAATCTAGTCTAATTACTTCCTTTCTGCCACCACTTTCCTTCTGCCACCACTTTCCTTCTGCCACCACTTTCCTTCTGCCACCACTTTCCTTCTGCCACCACTTTCCTTCTGCCACCACTTTCCTTCTGCCACCACTTTCCTTCTGCCACCACTTTCCTTCTGCCACCACTTTCCTTCTGCCACCACTTTCCTTCTGCCACCACTTTCCTTCTGCCACCACTTTCCTTCTGCCACCACTTTCCTTCTGCCACCACTTTCCTTCTGCCACCACTTTCCTTCTGCCACCACTTTCCTTCTGCCACCACTTTCCTTCTGCCACCACTTTCCTTCTGCCACCACTTTCCTTCTGCCACCACTTTCCTTCTGCCACCACTTTCCTTCTACCACCACTTTCCTTCTACCACCACTTTCCTTCTGCCACCACTTTCCTTCTGCCACCACGTTCCTTCTGCCACCACTTTCCTTCTGCCACCACTTTCCTTCTGCCACCACTTTCCTTCTGCCACCACTTTCCTTCTGCCACCACTTTCCTTCTGCCACCACTTTCCTTCTGCCACCACTTTCCTTCTGCCACCACTTTCCTTCTGCCACCACTTTCCTTCTGCCACCACTTTCCTTCTGCCACCACTTTCCTTCTGCCACCACTTTCCTTCTGCCACCACTTTCCTTCTGCCACCACTTTCCTTCTGCCACCACTTTCCTTCTGCCACCACTTTCCTTCTGCCACCACTTTCCTTCTGCCACCACTTTCCTTCTGCCACCACTTTCCTCCAGCCACCACTTTCCTCCAGCCACCACTTTCCTCCAGCCACCACTTTCCTCCTGCCACCACTTTCCTCCTGCCACCACTTTCCTTCTGCCACCACTTTCCTTCTGCCACCACTTTCCTTCTGCCACCACTTTCCTTCTGCCACCACTTTCCTTCTGCCACCACTTTCCTTCTGCCACCACTTTCCTTCTGCCACCACTTTCCTTCTGCCACCACTTTCCTTCTGCCACCACTTTCCTTCTGCCACCACTTTCCTTCTGCCACCACTTTCCTTCTGCCACCACTTTCCTTCTGCCACCACTTTCCTTCTGCCACCACTTTCCTTCTGCCACCACTTTCCTTCTGCCACCACTTTCCTTCTGCCACCACTTTCCTTCTGCCACCACTTTCCTTCTGCCACCACTTTCCTTCTGCCACCACTTTCCTTCTGCCACCACTTTCCTTCTGCCACCACTTTCCTTCTGCCACCACTTTCCTTCTGCCACCACTTTCCTTCTGCCACCACTTTCCTTCTGCCACCACTTTCCTTCTGCCACCACTTTCCTTCTGCCACCACTTTCCTTCTGCCACCACTTTCCTTCTGCCACCACTTTCCTTCTGCCACCACTTTCCTTCTGCCACCACTTTCCTTCTGCCACCACTTTCCTTCTGCCACCACTTTCCTTCTGCCACCACTTTCCTTCTGCCACCACTTTCCTTCTGCCACCACTTTCCTTCTGCCACCACTTTCCTTCTGCCACCACTTTCCTTCTGCCACCACTTTCCTTCTGCCACCACTTTCCTTCTGCCACCACTTTCCTTCTGCCACCACTTTCCTTCTGCCACCACTTTCCTTCTGCCACCACTTTCCTTCTGCCACCACTTTCCTTCTGCCACCACTTTCCTTCTGCCACCACTTTCCTTCTGCCACCACTTTCCTTCTGCCACCACTTTCCTTCTGCCACCACTTTCCTTCTGCCACCACTTTCCTTCTGCCACCACTTTCCTTCTGCCACCACTTTCCTTCTGCCACCACTTTCCTTCTGCCACCACTTTCCTCCAGCCACCACTTTCCTCCAGCCACCACTTTCCTCCAGCCACCACTTTCCTCCTGCCACCACTTTCCTCCTGCCACCACTTTCCTCCTGCCACCACTTTCCTCCTGCCACCACTTTCCTCCTGCCACCACTTTCCTCCTGCCACCACTTTCCTTCTGCCACCACTTTCCTTCTGCCACCACTTTCCTTCTGCCACCACTTTCCTTCTGCCACCACTTTCCTTCTGCCACCACTTTCCTTCTGCCACCACTTTCCTTCTGCCACCACTTTCCTTCTGCCACCACTTTCCTTCTGCCACCACTTTCCTTCTGCCACCACTTTCCTTCTGCCACCACTTTCCTTCTGCCACCACTTTCCTTCTGCCACCACTTTCCTTCTGCCACCACTTTCCTTCTGCCACCACTTTCCTTCTGCCACCACTTTCCTTCTGCCACCACTTTCCTCCAGCCACCACTTTCCTCCAGCCACCACTTTCCTCCTGCCACCACTTTCCTCCAGCCACCACTTTCCTCCTGCCACCACTTTCCTCCTGCCACCACTTTCCTTCTGCCACCACTTTCCTTCTGCCACCACTTTCCTTCTGCCACCACTTTCCTTCTGCCACCACTTTCCTTCTGCCACCACTTTCCTTCTGCCACCACTTTCCTTCTGCCACCACTTTCCTTCTGCCACCACTTTCCTTCTGCCACCACTTTCCTTCTGCCACCACTTTCCTTCTGCCACCACTTTCCTTCTGCCACCACTTTCCTTCTGCCACCACTTTCCTTCTGCCACCACTTTCCTTCTGCCACCACTTTCCTTCTGCCACCACTTTCCTTCTGCCACCACTTTCCTTCTGCCACCACTTTCCTTCTGCCACCACTTTCCTTCTGCCACCACTTTCCTTCTGCCACCACTTTCCTTCTGCCACCACTTTCCTTCTGCCACCACTTTCCTTCTGCCACCACTTTCCTTCTGCCACCACTTTCCTTCTGCCACCACTTTCCTTCTGCCACCACTTTCCTTCTGCCACCACTTTCCTTCTGCCACCACTTTCCTCCAGCCACCACTTTCCTCCAGCCACCACTTTCCTCCTGCCACCACTTTCCTCCTGCCACCACTTTCCTCCTGCCACCACTTTCCTTCTGCCACCACTTTCCTTCTGCCACCACTTTCCTTCTGCCACCACTTTCCTTCTGCCACCACTTTCCTTCTGCCACCACTTTCCTTCTGCCACCACTTTCCTTCTGCCACCACTTTCCTTCTGCCACCACTTTCCTTCTGCCACCACTTTCCTTCTGCCACCACTTTCCTTCTGCCACCACTTTCCTTCTGCCACCACTTTCCTTCTGCCACCACTTTCCTTCTGCCACCACTTTCCTTCTGCCACCACTTTCCTTCTGCCACCACTTTCCTTCTGCCACCACTTTCCTTCTGCCACCACTTTCCTTCTGCCACCACTTTCCTTCTGCCACCACTTTCCTTCTGCCACCACTTTCCTTCTGCCACCACTTTCCTTCTGCCACCACTTTCCTTCTGCCACCACTTTCCTTCTGCCACCACTTTCCTTCTGCCACCACTTTCCTTCTGCCACCACTTTCCTTCTGCCACCACTTTCCTTCTGCCACCACTTTCCTTCTGCCACCACTTTCCTTCTGCCACCACTTTCCTTCTGCCACCACTTTCCTTCTGCCACCACTTTCCTTCTGCCACCACTTTCCTTCTGCCACCACTTTCCTTCTGCCACCACTTTCCTTCTGCCACCACTTTCCTTCTGCCACCACTTTCCTTCTATCTACCCTCTCTTCTATCTACCCTCTCTTCTATCTACCCTCTCTTCTATCTACCCTCTCTTCTATCTACCCTCTCTTCTATCTACCCTATCTTCTACCCACCCTACTTCTGCCTTGCTCTATTTTCAATCTATCATTTTTACACCACTTCCATTACCTATTTGCTAACCGCCACCCTTTGCTGATCTTCCCAGCTGTGCACCCGTCGTGTTTGAGCATCTGAACTTCGCTTGTGTTGATGTGTATAGTGAATGTTGCTCGCAACCCCACCTCCGCCTCAACTCAACCCCACCACCGGCTCACCTCAACCCCACCACCAGCTCACCTCAACCCCACCACCAGCTCACCTCAACCCCACCACCAGCTCACCTCAACCCCACCACCGGCTCACCTCAACCCCACCACCGGCTCACCTCAACCCCACCACCGGCTCACCTCAACCCCACCACCGGCTCACCTCAACCCCACCACCGGCTCACCTCAACCCCACCACCGGCTCACCTCAACCCCACCACCGGCTCACCTCAACCCCACCACCGGCTCACCTCAACCCCATCACCGGCTCACCTCAACCCCACCACCGGCTCACCTCAACCCCACCTCCGGCTCACCTCAACCCCACTCCTGCCTCACCTCAACCCCACTCCTGCCTCACCTCAACCCCACTCCTGCCTCACCTCAACCCCACTCCTGCCTCACCTCAACCCCACTCCTGCCTCACCTCAACCCCACTCCTGCCTCACCTCAGCCCCACTCCTGCCTCACCTCAGCCCCACTCCTGCCTCACCTCAGCCCCACCACCGCCTCACCTCAGCCCCACCACCGCCTCATCTCAACCCCACCACCGCCTCACCTTAACCCCACCACCGCCCCACCTCGACCCCACCACCGCCTCACCTCGACCCCACCACCGCCTCACCTCGACCCCACCACCGCCTCACCTCGACCCCACCACCGCCTCACCTCGACCCCACCACCGCCTCACCTCGACCCCACCACCGCCTCACCTCGACCCCACCACCGCCTCACCTCGACCCCACCACCGCCTCACCTCGACCCCACCACCGCCTCACCTCGACCCCACCACCGCCTCACCTCGACCCCACCACCGCCTCACCTCGACCCCACCACCGCCTCACCTCGACCCCACCACCGCCTCACCTCGATCCCACCATCGCCTCACCTCGACCCCACCACCGCCTCACCTCGACCGCACCACCGCCTCACCTCGACCTAAGCCCACTATAATCCGAGCACAATCCCACCACTTCCTCACTACTAAAACACTTGAAGCTACACGTACTACTTTAAAATGACTAGAGTGAGGAGGTATATTGCACGTTTCAGTATGATCGCGAACAGCGGAGTGAGATGGACGGGTCAATGGAACCCCAGTACGGTAACTAACTCCAACATGCTCGGCCACTCTAGCTCCGAGAGTACGTGAGGTCATGCCAAAGTACTCGGATGCACAGCGTGCACAACTGTATGAATACTCTAGTGAGGCCTGCATGGTAGAAGGAAGTTTGTCTTTATAATTGAAAAAAGAACCAATTGTAAATTTATTTCCTAATATTATATGAAATTCTATGCCTGAAAAATGTCTAGAGAGTAGGGCAAGTAATTCAGTTTTGATTTTTTCAGAATACGGTCCAAAATATGGTAAGCACAAATAAATTGGTTGAGAGATTGGTTCTTGAATGACCGGATTTGGTTCGACATTATCATTTTGAAACTTCTTTGCTAAAAACTTTCCAATTTGGTGCTCAACAAACGAAGATCTAAAACCATTTTGGCGGAAAAATTCTATCAAAAAAGAGAATTCTAAATGAAGGACGCTAAAATTAGAACAAATTTTATAAGCACGAGCAAGCAAAGTTTTAATGCAATTCAGTTTAAAATTAAAAGTGCAATAACTATGGAAACTCATTCCTAGGCCAGAGAAAGTATTTTTTCGGTACACCGACACTTCAAATTTATTCTCGCGTTTAGTCACTAAACAATCCAGGAAAGGTAATTTATTATGCTCTTCACATTCCATAGTAAATTTTATATTTTTATGCTGACGATTAATGAAGTCGAAAAATAATGTTGCATGGGATTCTTCACGGAACAGCAAAAAAGTATCGTCTATGTAACGACGATAAAATACGGGCCGAAAGTCATTGGACTGTAATTATCGGGCAACATTTTTAATTCTTTAAGTTTACGCAGGAAATTATTTATTTTGTCTTCTATTCTAAGTGCATGAGTGTGAATCGGCTCTGATATCAATTGAAACTTAGTCCTGTCAGAGATGATAGCTGTCATGCTTTCAATATATTTGTTTTTATCAACAATGACCACAATGAGGTGAGCTCTTGGCCCAACTTTCGCAACTATATTCATGTCCTTTTACGAAACTAGATGGCTAAAACTGTGCCCCAATGACTTCCGGCCCGTATTTTATCGTCGTTACATAGACGATACTTTTTTGCTGTTCCGTGAAGAATCCCATGCAACATTATTTTTCGACTTCATTAATCGTCAGCATAAAAATATAAAATTTACTATGGAATGTGAAGAGCATAATAAATTACCTTTCCTGGATTGTTTAGTGACTAAACGCGAGAATAAATTTGAAGTGTCGGTGTACCGAAAAAATACTTTCTCTGGCCTAGGAATGAGTTTCCATAGTTATTGCACTTTTAATTTTAAACTGAATTGCATTAAAACTTTGCTTGCTCGTGCTTATAAAATTTGTTCTAATTTTAGCGTCCTTCATTTAGAATTCTCTTTTTTGATAGAATTTTTCCGCCAAAATGGTTTTAGATCTTCGTTTGTTGAGCACCAAATTGGAAGGTTTTTAGCAAAGAAGTTTCAAAATGATAATGTCGAACCAAATCCGGTCATTCAAGAACCAATCTCTCAACCAATTTATTTGTGCTTACCATATTTTGGACCGTATTCTGAAAAACTCAAAACTGAATTACTTGCCCTACTCTCTAGACATTTTTCAGGCATAGAATTTCATATAATATTAAGAAATAAATTTACAATTGGTTCTTTTTTCAATTATAAAGACAAACTTCCTTCTACCATGCAGGCCTCACTAGTGTATTCATACAGTTGTGCACGCTGTGCATCCGAGTACTTTGGCATGACCTCACGTACTCTCGGAGCTAGAGTGGCCGAGCATGTTGGAGTTAGTTACCGTACTGGGGTTCCATTGACCCGTCCATCTCACTCCGCTGTTCGCGATCATACTGAAACGTGCAATATACCTCCTCACTACTAATACCACACCCCAATCCCACCGCACCCCCACACTCGCAACACAACCGAACCCCCACACTCGCAACACAACCGAACCCCCACACTCTCAACACAACCGCGCCCCCACACTCTCAACACAACCGCGCCCCCACACTCTCAACACAACCGCACCCCCACACTCGCAACACAACCACACCCCCACACTCGCAACACAACCACACCCCCACACTCGCAACACAACCGCATTCCCACAATCGCAATACAACCCAACCGCAGTTTCACCACAGACCCCCCCCCCAATCCCACCACAACTTCACATTCCCAACACAACCCACCGCCGCCTCACTCCAACCCCTATAGTTGCTCGCCATTGTTTGACCGTCTCCCAGCAACGTGACTCTGGCATTTTTGTTCTTGTTTGATGGGAGCCTCGCCGTGCCTCGGCCACCGCGTTGCTGTTGCTGGGTGATCATGCTGTGTCGGCCGAAATGTTAGTGGTTTCTTTCCGAATTTTAGTGGTTTCTTTCCGAATTTTAGTGGTTTCTTTCCGAATTTCAGCGGTTCTTCCAAGAATGTCAGTAGTTTCTTTCACAATTTTAGCGATTCCTGCAAGAATGTCAGTGGTTTATTTCAGGATTTTAGCCGTTCCTGCAAGAATTTCAGTGGTTTCTTTCAGGACTTTAGCGGTTCCTGCAAGAATTTCGGTGGTTTCTACCAGAATTTGATTGGTTCCTACCTGAATTTTACAGTGGTCAATGCCAGAATTTCCGCACTTTTTGCCAGAATTTCCAGTTCCTGCTAGAGTCTCAATATTTCTTTTCGGAATTTTAGTTTTTTCAGAATTTTACAGTTATAGTTCTTACTATAGTTTTATCAGTTCCTGTCCAAGTATTTACTTTGTCTTGCACAATTTTACTGGTTTCTGCGCGTATTTCAGTACTTACTGCTAAAATTTGAGTGGTTCGTGACAGAATTCTATCAAGTTCCTCTCAGAACTTCAGCAGTGCTTGCTTCAGTTTAGTTTTTTCCAAACTATAACAATTTTTTGCTGGAACTTGTGCTTTTGTTGCCATCATTTCGTCATTTTCTCCTAAACTTCTTCTGTTGGAGCCAGACCATCATCTGTTGCCGTCATCATTTCGTCCGTCGCTACCAATATTTCAGCTGTTGCTTCCCGAATTTGCTGAAAGACACAGCGTGCGGTTGTGGTTGCTCTCACTTAGAAGGATGTTATAAAGTGATTTCCTTGGCCCACTTATTGGAGAAATGTATCATGTTAGAATCTATATCATATACCATCTTAGTGTCAATGTCATTTACAGAATTTAACATTTTTCATATTACTTCTCAGAAGAGTCATTACCAGTATTCTGTTCTCGTCTACGGTGTTGATATTTTGATATTTTTGTGCAGAATCTCTGCGCTTAAATACCCCTTTCAAAATGAAATACGGTCTTTCAAGCTCTTGCATAACTTGGTGCTAAAACGAACATTTTTTACAACTTTTCGCCGTTTATTTTCGGTTTGGCTAACGAGTTCTTTCAAATCTACAGTGGTCGATGGTTTTGTTATTGGACCGCGTATTCCATATTTCGTATAGCCCAGTAGTCGAGTAGCAGCTGCTACTGTGAGCAAGACACCGAGTTGGATGAGCGGTTGATCAGCGACGAAGAATTTGTCGTAGTAGGGTTGGACATCTGGATCTAGTAATTCGGGTCGAAATCATTTTTTTGCTGAACGCGTGTTGTGGTGAGCGTGTTGCGGTGAATTTAGTTCTTATCTATTTTCTTTGCTGTAAGGTAAATATTATAATCAGTTACAAATTTTGGCTCTTGAAACTAGACAAATGTATTCAAACCAGATGGTTGATTAGAACGCATGAAATCCCCGAATAATTTTTATCAAGGAACAAATTAGGTCATGCTGCAGTATTTCTTACTGTCCTTAATTCATCTGATGTTCGTTACGCCTTACATAAATGCCTTCTTGTGATTGACGTCGAAGAATCTCCGGCGCTGAATTTGTATGATACTTTTTCAAGTATTTTGTGCTGAGTGTGGTAGTTGTATATCATCCACGTGGTCAAGAAAAAAGTCTCCCAAAAGTCTTGCTGTAACAATACACTAGATAGAATTCTAGAACCTGATATACCTATAACGAAATTCATGAAGACTGTACGGAGGAAATCGATACTCAAACTTAACCTTCGAGAATAACTTAATAGAGAGGAAAATCAGCGAGAAGTGATGTGTAAAATTTTTTTTTCAATTTAATATCCATAAAGTTGTTTGTCCGTTGGAAAAAATCGATTGAAGAGCTTTGTACCTTTGCAGAATGTATCGGCAACAATTTATCATCGGACTGCGAAAACGAATGAGACTACGTTTCCGTATCATTTTGAATGCATTTATTCCACAACTTATCAGCGCGGCAAGCAATTTTACTCAATTCAACATTTAAATCTTAAATCATCAAAATAGAAAAACAGCGCGCGCCATCGTACCCTCTCGGTATTCCTCATACGATCATCCAAGCTTTACTTGCGTTAAAAGAGCTTAATAATCCCCAGACTTCCTATTGTCTCTACTTTCTTTAATGTTTTTCCTCTGGTTACAGAGCCTGAACTACGACTCTGGGCTGTCGCTTGAGTGCGCCGACTCGGACGACCCGAGCCACCAGCTGGAATGGGAGCTGAGCCTGGAAGCGACGGACCTGCGCTCCCACGCCTGGTATCACGGAAACATCCCGCGGGCCCGAGCTGAGGAGGTCATCGTCAGCGAGGGGCAGTTCCTCGTCAGGTGAGAAACGTTTGGTTCTTGTGTGTCCCCTGGATTCTGGGGCTTTTCCAATTCTGGCTCATATGTTGTAATTTGATTTACCTATGTTCAGTTGACACACCTGCTGGGTTATATGCTGCTGGGTAGTTCATGCTCGCCGTAGCCGAGTGGTTAAGCACGCGTCCTTCTGAGAAGGTATCTTGGGCTCGAATACCGGCGCTGCGCGGTGACTTTCCCCGTTGTGTATCAGGGAAAACTCAGGTACAATACACCACTCTACCCAGGTGTCGGAAATGGGTACCGGCTTTACGGGGGAAACCGTCATGGCGTCCTGGTGTTAGTTATATGACGTTTGAAAAACCAATATACCAGATGATTTGTATCAGGATTGATTGGAATAAAGCATCCTTTTTTATACATCATCTGCTGCTAATTGGTTCGCCTCTAGTGAGTTCGATTTCAGTGATTAGATAGTTCCCCTGATCGCAATTTAAGTTTTGGTTAATTTTTTTATTTATGAGCTAATCATGTCTTCTGTTTAGCAGAGGGAATGGCAAAAAATAATCTAAATGCAAGACAGGATTTATGACGTGACAAAGCCTCACTGACATCAATGGACGTGATCGCCCAATTTGCACAGCCATCTTACAGAGACGGAATGTCTTGTCCAAAGTTTACCCCTCAAACAGCAAATCAGCTCGAATGTACACGAGCTGTTTCCTTCTCTATACAGTAGGGGAGTCGGTGGCAGCCTGGCCGTTATACAAGCTAATTTTTCACAAAAGATACCGCTTTGATTGCAAGTGACAGTGCCAGTCCCAGACTAACTGTTAGCGTGAAACTAGCTTTACCCTAAAGAATTTGTTAGGCCCCTTCTACTCCTATCGCCCTGATTTGGGAAGGCATTGAAATGTTGATTTGTCGCGATGTAAGATGGAAAGAACTGTAGTTCAGTGGAATTTCGAAGTCATTATGGTTGCTCGCCTGCGTGGGAGATCTGGAGGCAGGCGCGTAGCTCCAACGTGTTTTCTATACGAGAAAAAGAAATTGTTTTTTCGGTTTGCCTAAAGTGATGAGTTTTTTTAGATTAGATTGTATTATTATTTAGTTTAAGCCTCCTTATCCGCAACAAAGGCGATCCAAAGAGGACAAGGAAGTAGGCACCATTTAGTAAGGAGTTTAAGGGAAGGCGGAATCTATGCAGAAAGGGCATAGAAACAGTAAGATGAGAATGCAGTATATCATGAAACAAGAAGTTGATCTTTGATCATGAAACAAGATCAAAGTTGAAGAAGAAAGTAGTAGGTGCTGAAAAAACAGGACAGCAGTGAACCGAAAATGATGGTTCTTAACATAACAAAAGCATTTTACTTCGACAGAAAGAAGGCCTACCTAACTCTCAGCTGCGCTCCCAGGGGAAAAATGTGAGGACCCGAGCTGAGAGTTAGGTAGGCCTTAATTTTGTTGAAATAGATTGTTTTTTGTTATGTTAAGGACCACCTTTTTTCGGTTCACTACTGTCCGGTTTTTCAGCACCTCTGACTTTCTTTTTCAACTTTTATTATTTCATGAACTTCTTTCCCATCTTACTGTTTCTATGCCCTTTCTGCATAGATTCCTCATTTTCTTATCTCCAAACTAAATGGTGCCTTCCTCCTTCCTCTCTTCGATATGCTCTATTTTTGCAGCGCTTAGGGAGGCTTAAACTAACTTATAATCTAATCTAACTCTCAGCTCGGGCCCTAACATTGTCCCCCTGGGAGCGCTAATTCCCATAGCTACAATATTTGTATCCCCCTGAGG
The DNA here is from genome assembly GCA_030386875.1 of Morinoia aosen. Taxonomy (NCBI): domain Eukaryota; kingdom Metazoa; phylum Arthropoda; class Malacostraca; order Amphipoda; family Talitridae; genus Morinoia; species Morinoia aosen. The sequence continues at coordinate 15,065,984 of CM059571.1, read as the reverse complement.
AGGATAAGTTATTTAATAAATATGAGAACAACAAAGTAACAAATCAATTCATTAGGAGATCGATGATTTGCATCTGTAAAGGGTATGAATCAAGCAAATAACTGGCTATTTCGTTTCGATTTTCTGCAGGTTATTACTTGAACCATGTAAATGCCGTTCCTATGCGAGCGATCGAAAGCTGCAGGAGCTCTAGTGGAGAGGGTGACTAACAGAGTCTCATATAAGAGTGCAATGAATGATTCAAAGTTTAGCCAAGTTTCCACATCTGCCAATAGCTCAACAATAATTGTAAAGGATTTTTAAGTCTGTTTAAGTTCATTGCAGTTGCAAGATAACTGAAGAGATAGTCATGGGCACTAATTAGCGATAAGTTAGATTATTTCATTCGATGTATTTATCTAAAAGCCTGAGAGCTGCTCGTATGATTTCGTAGTTATGGTAGGTCATCGAAAAATAGAGAAATTATGTCTTCCCCCATGTTTTTCTGAGAAAAAATGAAGATTTTCCATTACTCATCCATCCTGTAGCCTGTTGACTTTTTAAGCATCTGCAATCCACTTATTTAGGAATTTCTGTAGCATTACAGTACTGTTTCGCTGAAGTGTTTTATTTTCTTGCGAACATTTGTTTTTCATGTGCGGAATCACTCAAAGGAACTGCAACCAAAAGCGCACTCAATAAGCGAATGCTGAGGTTTCACACTGATGTTCCTATTGTTAGTTCGCTTGTAGTATACGATTTGAAGTTCAGTTCTTTATTGCCTCTTTTAAAATCACGGCATTCGCGAAGGAATTATAAATTATTTTATTTGTATCAAGCATTTCTCCATAAACCTGGAACACTGCACACATGAGATGTCGAATAAGCATAGCACGTGTTGTCAGAGCTTTACCTCATGATGGTGTCCCCAATAGTAACTCCTGTATCTCTTAGTTTTTTATATGTGCGTGTACCCAGTTATGTTGCATTTGCTTTCTTACCTTGGCTATCGTCTATGTGTTGGGACTTCAATAAAGTTATTTCTGATGAAATTTCAGGAGCACGAGTGTAAAATCCATTAACTACTTAGACCTCATTTTGTAACATCTGTGTTGACCATTCTTTTTTTCGAGGCGAGTGTTAAAGTGAAACAGGTTTTTGTGTATTGACTTCTGATTCAACGCCTACAAAACAAGTACTCCTTTGAGAAAATTCGAGAGTAACTATGTCGACTGTGTTGACAGAGACTGCACCACTCAGCCCGGCAACTTTGTGCTCTCCTGCATGTGGGACTCCAAAGTTCTGCACTTCGTCATCCAGATGGTGAGTGACATCTCTGGTTCATCCATGCCCCTTGATTCCAAGAGGCTGTAAGAGAACCATTATTTTCTAGTTAAAAATAATGATGTACAGTGTTTTTTTAGTATGAAGAACAGCTTCTCCCATGCGGTTATTCACGTTCTTATTCAATGATCACACTGAATGGCTCTGAAACTCCCAATTACTTGAACTTATTCGTTGATTTTGTACACAGTTGATTGTTTGTGAGACATACTTATGATTAAGAGCAAAAAATTTAGAATTCACTCTGACCAATGTACACTCATGCGATTGCTTCAGTCCGTTGCCATATTAGAAGTTATTTTGAGTTGATGGATGTTTCACGGAATGGTCTGTGAGCAGACGGTGGTGCAGCCAGACACCGTGTACGAGCGCATACAGTACGAGCTGGAGGATGACTCATACGAGACCATACCTGACCTCATCTGCGCCTACGTCGGCTATAAGAAAATCGTCACGAAAGCGACAGGCGCTAAAATTTTGTCACCAGTCAACAGGTAAGAAGGGACTTGAGAAGTTCGTTACTCATGAGAACGTACCTAATGTCCGTTACATGAAAAAATATCCCAAAAGTTGGTTAATTGAGAAAATACACTAAAAGTTTGTTACGTTATGGAATTCAGCAGGAATTTGTTATGTTAGGGAATATAGTAGAAATTTGTTACGTAAGGAAATTGATAGAAATTTGTTACTGAATTAAGGGAGTACGCCAGAAGTTTATTTCCTACAAGAATATGTACGGAGTTAGTTACTTGTGAACCTACCAGATGTTTGTTACGCAAGGGGATATACCAGAAGTTGGTTACTCAACAGAATATACCAGAAGTTTGCTACTTATTAGAACACACCAGAAGTTTGCTACTTATTAGAACACACCAGAAGTTTGCTACTTATTAGAACACACCAGAAGTTTGCTACTTATTAGAACACACCAGAAGTTTGCTACTTATTAGAACACACCAGAAGTCTGCTACTTATTAGAACACACCAGAAGTTTGCTACTTATTAGAACACACCAGAAGTTTGTTACTTATTAGAACACACCAGAAGTTTGCTACTTATTAGAACACACCAGAAGTTTGCTACTTATTAGAACACACCAGAAGTTTGCTACTTATTAGAACACACCAGAAGTTTGCTACTTATTAGAACACACCAGAAGTTTGCTACTTATTAGAACACACCAGAAGTTTGCTACTTATTAGAACACACCAGAAGTTTGCTACTTATTAGAACACACCAGAAGTTTGCTACTTATTAGAACACACCAGAAGTTTGCTACTTATTAGAACACACCAGAAGTTTGCTACTTATTAGAACACACCCGAAGTTTGTTACTTATTAGAACACACCCGAAGTTTGTTTCTTATTAGAACACACCAGAAGTTTGTTACTTATTAGAACACACCCGAAGTTTGTTACTTATTAGAACACACCAGAAGTTTGTTACTTATTAGAACACACCCGAAAGTTGTTACTTATTAGAACACACCCGAAGTTTGTTACTTATTAGAACACACCCGAAGTTTGTTACTTATTAGAACACACCCGAAGTTTGTTACTTATTAGAACACACCAGAAGTTTGTTACTTATTAGAACACACCCGAAGTTTGTTACTTATTAGAAAACACCAGAAATTATGTTGCTCAACAGGTTTTTGAAGGAGCAAACACTTTTTTCTCTCGATATCTCAGCTGATTCTGCTTTTAGTGTTTATAAATTTTTAATTGCCTGCTGGACATCTTTACACAACAGTTAAGTGCCCTTGTCAGCTACTTGATATAGTAAATAAACCAGTTTTATGTTGGTGAAAGATGTCGAAACATTTGTTTGACGGTCATCTCGACGCTATTGTAACAGTCAATTTACACCTACTCTAAAATAATTTTTTCTACATACCTTAACTCTTAGACAATCGATCCTATCCAAACATCTGCCCTCCTCCTCATACTTTCAATCAACTTAAAATCTAATCTCATCCTATTTTCTCATTTTCTCTTTATTTCTTTGTTCATTTTAGTTTTATCATGTCTGGGTAAACAGGTCGCCTCCTAGTGCCAACACAAAACGCGCACTGAGATTGGAAATTAGTGCTTTTATAGTGCAGCACAAACATCCTTGTTTTGCGCTGCCATGATCGCCTTGAATAAACAGGAACTGTGGGTTATATTTTCAACAGTTCGTATTGATTCCTGTTCTTCTTCAGCGCAGAGCTCACCTTTTAAATTCCACTGTCGATATAATTCTCAGGATTAACTGCGCTTGTCTACCGCTTAAAATGAATAAACACTCCAGATATAACTTCAATAGCTCGTATTCGTTCCTATTCTCAGTTAATGCATAGCAGGGACCAATTCGATGTTCGATATAATTCTCTGGATTAGCTGCGCTTGTCTATAGCTTAAAATGATTAAAAACTCTAGATATAACTTCAATAGCTCGTATTTGTTCCTATTCTCAGTCAACGCATAGCAGTGACCTATTCAATTCGATGTTCGATATAATTCTCTGGATTAGCTGCGCTTGCTTATCGCCAGTAATGCGTACCTGATTCGCTTCAACACGTGCCTCGTTGTCCGCTCTAGAGTTATACGAAAGATAAGCAAATATTCTACAAACTGATAAAATTGCTTTGTGAGAATTATAATTAAAGGCTTTTTATGGAAAAGTCGTTTTTATAGAAAAGTCACCAGGGCTTATCAATGAATAACGCTTGTTCAATAAATTACAGAGAATTTTTGTACGATATATTTATTTTTTGAATAATTGAAAATATTTCAGCGTTAGAATGACATACCAAGTGTTTTATTGTTTAAAGGTTAGGAAATACATGAAATTATTCGTGGGGAAAAATTTCGTTTTGTGTCGATGAGACCGATAATGTACAGGGTCGAATGGTAAATGCTTCGATTGACAGGAAACGAGTGGATTCTTCGTTCTCATGACTTCTTTTCAAGCAGTAAGTCATTTATAAATAGAATGATAATTTCAGTGTTGACTTCAGGGCCGAGCTTATCTCCATCTGCGACGATTTTATGATTGCATATCTGTAATCTCCCAATTTTTATGGAATTAATTCGTGCTAAAGTAAAAATCTTTCATCCAGTTTGGCGTGTATGTTGAAGTCTTCTTCCGCAGAAAACATATTTTGTCATGAATATGAAAATCCTTTTGATAAGCAAAGCAGCGATAAGAAAAATGGGTGTGGCACTGAAGACTTGTCAAGTATATAGTGTCTCAGTAAGAGGAGAGACTGCCGTGAGTATTGCTGGCAGTTGTTAAGTGTTGCAATAAAAAGCATTCTTCAAAACACATGCGGTGACTTTCATTTAGTTGTATAAAAAATTATGTTAAAAGCTTACTGCATACGTAGGCGCTTGCCAGTATATAATTGATCACAGATCTTGTGTATTTTTGAGACGCAGAGAATTTAGCGTGACCTAACCGGTTTCGTCTGCCGCATCTTTTGAGTAATAACGATAGTATACCCTGGGCCTGGTGTACCATACACTTAATATCACCTGCAGTGAATGTTATTTAATTTGCTGTGCTCGTGGATAAAATATAATTCGCAGTTTACAAATATCGCTCAAATTTTTATTTTTCCATAAGTCTCAATTTCTGTGAGACAAAAGTGCTTACGTTAACCGCAGTAAATTGCTGCGTTGCTGCAAGTTTTTAATTTGACTTACAGCTAAAATTGGTAAACTATTCAAACTTGAAAATATAAAGCTTAACTTATGTGCAGGACGAAGTCGCTGAGTTACTACGAGTCCCTGTACAAGAGGGAGAGTCTCTGCGCTCCTGATGCGGCCGCCGGAGACTCTGCTCCTGGCAGTGTGCCCCCGTCTAAACCTGCCATTCATAGGTTAGAATTTTTGCTAAGGCTCTTCGGCAATGATTAATTTTCTAACATGTCCAATTACTAAGGCTCTTCAGTAATAAATGTTTGTCTAATGCCAAATAAATCTGATGTTTTCACATGGGAGTTCTTTTCGAATTTCTTCTCTTTGTATGTGTTACTTTGTCATTTAGGACCAAATTGCAAGCATCGAAAATTTTCAACGTTCTTTTTTCACTCCTTACTCCTGAAAGAGCTGCTTTATGTGTTAGCAGTAAACACTAGAGTAAAAGGTTTGAGCGCCTATCTTGAGGTTTTTAATACCATTTTGATCGCACAGAATGTACGACAATCGTCAACCGTCAACTTCGGCAGCTCCGCCCGAAGGCGTAAGCTGCAGCATCGTACGATCTTCCCTCACAGACGTACATCAGGCACGGAGACCGTCTCAAGAGGGCATTCTTACTGGTAAGTTAGCCGTGTGGGATTTTTCAGGGTTGTGTTGTTAGCATAAATAATTTACCATTAGGGTAATAGTTACAAAAGCGGGTTAAGTTAGAACATACAGTATCTTCAAGAGACTGTTCGCAAATAACTGCAAAGCTTGAGCATTTTAATTAGAAGTTCGAAGCGTTATTTCCAAGTTCAGTACCATGGAGTGAAACGCCTGATGAATTGAAATGTACTGAATATTTATTCAATCGACTTTGTTTTTAATTTTTTTAAATTGTACTTTATTCTTTAAAAATAATGGTTAGGGTTGAAATATCTGAGATTTAAACGATTTAAAGCTCTGCTCAGATAAGCATAAAATAATTCATATGTATTTACAACAGTATTTCTTTTCGCTTCTTTACTGAGCAGATGAAAGAAGCAACAGCAGTGACGGCATTATTGGCCACCGCCCCAAAAAAGACATGACAGCGTCGACCCAATCTTTACCTCGGAGAATACAGGGAGGAAAGACTGACCTCTCCCTCCCTCCTGCTCCTCTGACACCAGCCGAGTCTGGAACAGAACTACTCAAGCCCCCTCCCAAGCCCTCGAGGATTCCCTCATTTAAAGTAAAGGCCCGCAAGCCTGCGATGCATGTGACCGACCGCGTTTATGCTGAAATTGACGAGAAAGAAGAAGGAGACGACGGTTCGTCCAAACAATCAGACGGGTATCAAGGCTCCCCGGGAAGCGTTGGAACTACAGAACAAAATCCTAGGTTTTCACGATTATCTGAAGTTTATCATCCTTCGGGGTCGGATTCAGGCAACGGATCCGGAGATTCTATTCAAACGACTGTCAGTGATGCCAGAAAGTGAGTTCTTAGCAGACTAACGAGTTGGTTCTACAATATTTGTGGCATGAAGAAGATCCAAGATCCCCTAATCTTTGAAGGTGCTACGAGTTTAATCTAAATAATTTTGGAACAAGCAGCTAGCTCAAAATGCTAGTTTCTAATCGTCTTGTACAGTGTTCGTGAGCTTACATACCTGTCCGTCAAACAGCATGCGTTTGTAGGATTCTATTGTGATCATCTTTTATTTTTAATTGAAAACCAACAAATTACTGCCTAAGCTCGAGAAGTAACTACGTGTGTTGAGTAATATATTTATTTCAGTGGCCTGCACAATTATACATGAAATTACCTGGAATAAAAATAAAGTTTCGTCATTTGCTCTCTCGGATGAACTCAGTTTCTTCCAACATGACAGTGACAATGACTTGCTAAATATTCCTGCGTTTGAATGGCCATCGTTTCTTAGTAATCTATCAGAAACCTGAGAGCTTAGATGACTAGTAAATGTCCGACAGGATTTTGATATTGAGTTAACAAAAAAGTATTAAGTATTAAAATATAGAAAATAAACATTTCATTCGACGCACGAACATTAGTGTATGCATCATAAATTTTGAGAGTTTACTTCTGAAGAAAGAACCGAAACGGTCATTCACATGCAAATACATGTGTAATGACATGACGCTCTCTAATAAGACTCGCTTGTTTTTCAGCCGCGACAGCCAAAGCTCTTTGGTGGAGGAAGGGGTCATCGCTCCCTTGGAAGACGACTCTCTAGCAGAAGACACTCCTCTCTTCACCGTGCCGGACATGAACCCTCCCTCCTACTATAATTTGGATACCTTCAGCACACTCCTGCTGCCCCACACGGAGAACCCTCCTCTTGACGCTACTGCCCTCAATGGAATCAGAAATGCTGTTATGGAGAACGGGTCCAGGTGTGATGACGCTTTATTCTGTGTTATTTCAGTGTTAGTGTTTTTGATACTCGGAAATTTATTCCGAGTACGATTGTGAGTTTTTTTCGTATTATTATAGTTAAAGGTGATTTGTGGTGTAACTGAGAGCTGTACGTTGAATCTCATGTATTTCTTTAGTGAAATGACAGCGCTCGAAGGGTAAATGTGAAGTTTTGAGCAAAGAGTTGAACAAACCTTTTTTTTAGTTAAACTAGAAAATTTATGTCTTTGTTGAGGACTATCTTTCTTTCGGTTCAATTTTGTCCTGTATTTTAGCACCAATTACTTTTTCTTTCATTTTTTTCTGTTGCATAAACTTCTTCCTTAACTTGCTGTTTCTATCGCTTGGGATCTTGAGTGAAAACACACCTTATGCATAGATTCTTCGTTCACTTAACTCCATACTGAATGGGCTTTCATCCTTCCTCTGGAACACCTTTGTTTTGGTTAGGGAGGCATAAATTACCTAATCATCTAATCTAATTTTTTCTGAAATTAACTTAGCTAACCCTAATAAATTTTTCATGGGAGGATATTTGTTTCTCCGTTGAGCATTTTTATGAATTACATCTCATATCGCGCGTTACAGCTTCATTGTGGCTAAGATTTATGTGCCAACTGAAATCACTATGTATATTGTATCACCAATTTTGACTCTGGGAAATTATACTTCTATTTATTAAAAATCTTTTAGCATGGACCGATACGGCAGATTTTTCTGTTTTCGTCGCGAGACCTCTAGGGAGGCAGAGGGTAGGAAATAGATTAGGGTAGTTTTGTCTATCCTATGCTAAAGGACTGGCGCCCTCGACGGATAGTGTTAGATGCACTCTGCTATAAACGAGCCTTAGGGACTTCTATCTTTTGTGTCCAATATGCTTCCTTCAGTTTTCATACCTTCTTTGCTATCTCTTCTTTACCTTTTCATAATTGTCCTGCTTAACTTGCTTTTTTTCGCTAAGTATCACGTGTGGAAACACATGATGTATCTCGTTTTTTACAGTCCTCAATAAATGGCCCCTTCTCTTCACTGTCGTCGCCTTTGATGTGACTAGGGATTCTTAAAATAATATAATAATTTCATAGTGAAATTACGTACAGGAGCGATTAAATTAGCGATATTCCATTGAAATATCAACGCAAATAAGCGAGACTGAACATCTTCACTTGGTGCGCAGAGTGATAGCTGCTCACCTGACCTACGCTGACCTGGAGGTGCTCAACGGCCTCCCCTCGCAGGACTTCGGTCTCGGTGTCACTCAAGGCATCGAGATGATCACGCTGCCGCAGGGCTCACAGCTCAGGAAGGACCTTATCGAGAGGTATGGTCTCGAATACTTCTTGGGAAAATTATTACAAAAGATGTTTCATAGTCAATAGTATAATACTAGGAGATTGCATCAAAGTTTTTGGTTTGTTCTTATGGTATAACGTCAGTTGCATCTTACAATACTTCCGCGCAAGAGTGGTTGAGTGACTTTCGTATGAAAGGCTCATTTTTTCGCCCGGCTATGTTGTGCGAGCAAATTGTTGGAACTGTCAATTCATGTTCATCTCAACGTCGTGTTAAGCGTTAAATTCAATTTATAGAATCCAAACTTGTCTCATGTTATGTAGAAAAATGAAAAATGTACATGGGTTAATTTAGTCAAAATATGACCTAGAATGAAAGTCATATCGGTTACGATATTTTCCATTTAGTTGCATTTATGAAATTTCAGTAGCTGGAATTGATTTGCGATTGAGCACACATAGATGAGATTATAATATAATTAATTCAGTACTGGTCGCTGCATGCATCGAATTTTTGAGTTATTTTCTATTTTAATGAAATTTTCGTGAAATAGCGAACCTTTTCTAATCTTGGAGTACTCATTTTCATTCTCCGTTGTTTACCGTACATTCGCTTGCGTTCCTGCCGTAATTCGTCGCCCAAAGCCTAAAGTTTCACTTTTCACCTGTCCAGACCAAGGTCAAGTGTTGAATTTACTTGGAAACTTCGGGTTTTGAAATTTCTCCGATACAGGTATGCATCTGGCCGTCACGTAATTAAGTTCTGGTTGTTATTCAGTTATTTTATGGTAGAACATGATTCATCGCAAGCATTCACTGTTGTTATTTCCTAGGCTCTTCAAAGAGACGAATTTCAGTTCTAAATGTATAAATAAACGTAGGAAAATCTTCATAAATGCCATGAGTGGACAACTTTTACTTTTTGTAAAGGGATTGTCATTCATCAAGGAAATGCTGGCCCACACACCCCGCAACAAATAACATACCAACGTTCCCATTAGGTTAGGAAATGGTAAAATATTATTACCCCCTTATGATTGACTGTATAGAAAGCACTGGAGCTGATTTTTTCAGCGTTTTACAATTCCGACAACTATCTCAGATAATTTCTACCTAATACACACCAGATAAAAAAGCTGGAAATCTTCTCAGATTCAAAATGCATAAAAAAATATAAAAGAGGCATCAGAAAACCCATGAACTTGTGGGCAGGGATTGCAAACTAAGATGGAGATGAAAAGAGACGTTTATAATTGAAGTTACTACGTGTTCAAATGAACATCACTTTACTCTTGAATTAGAAACAAGTCTGCGAAATCCTGATGTTTAATTTTCCATTAACCCATGAAGTATGGCCTCAGTCGTGCAGTCTTTTTATACTCAACGCAATTGTGAAATGGCTCTTAGGCGATTATTAAATGATTGACTTGTGGACAGGACGGAATGCTTGAGACTGCTGGTGGCCGTCACAATATTGAAAGAAGAAGACATCAGACTGCGAGCAGAGCTCATCCACCGCTGGATTCAGATCGCCATAGACACCAAAACTGCCACGGGCAACTTGTACGGCTTCAATAATATCATGCTCGGACTCTGCAACCCTCAGGTATGTTGTCTTAGGAATCTGACGTCGTGATCCTGCGACGACGATGAATATTATCAACATTGGCGTGAGCCGAATGTTTTGATTTCTCTTGGACACTTTTTGAACTATTGGAGGATGGAAGACAGAAAAAAATTTCACTCATAGCTTCTGAGACTGCGCATCAAAATTTGTTGATTTTAGTTTGTAAAGTAATTCTAAATGTATTTCAAAACGGACTTGAAATGTGATTCTAGTTTAGACAATCACATCTACTGCAACAGTTGCAGGAACCAGCACTTCGCTGCCTCCTCAGGCAAAGAAAACAAATATAAATTGGGTTTGAACTTTTCATTCATTTCTAATGCTGCATCAGTTCAAATCCCTGCTAGTGTTACATCATACTTTAAGATTGAAATCAAAAGAAAAATATTTTCTTTTTATTCGTACTGCTAAAGTTAAATTTCCGTTGTCTGTACATTACCAAGCATTAAACTGGCGGTGGGCAGAATAAGAGAAAATACTTAGTATCATTGGAACCTAATGTATAAAACTTCATTTTACTGACAAACACATATTCATTTTATGTGTGTTGAAGTAGTAGTGGTAGTGCTTCATTTCAAGCTAAAATTGGAAAGACATCTACGCCGCTATGAGGTGAAATTATCACTTAATCCACTCTCCAGTTTTGACCTCTAATATGTGGGTTAGGACACTTTGTATATTTGCTCTCCAATTGCTTTTCTTCCTCGATATGATTCAGATCTGTTGTTTGATCGAAAAGGATATTTTATAGTGTACAATATACGATGAGCAATTGAAGAGAGCCTAATCTTGGAGTCTATAAAAGGCAAGAACTTCTGTTCTGATGCGTAATGCATTCATGTCCATGCTCTGTATGATTAACTACGTAATTTTGGAAGAAGTGAATGGATTAGATATTAAGTTTAAACCTCCCTTACCGCAACAGAGACGTTTCAAAGAGAAGAAGAAGAAAGGCATCATTTAGTATGGAGATAAGGGAACGCGGAATCTATGCACAATGTGCTTAGAAACAGTAAGTTGAGAAGGAAGATTATGAAATTAGATAATGTTGAAGACGTACGTAGTAGGTGCTGAAAAACAGGGCAGTAGTGAACAGAAGAAAAGATGGTCCATAACATACACATTTTATTTTAACAAATAGAAAGCCTACCTAGCTCCCAACTAGGAAACCTCATATTTCCTATCTAGGAGTGCTAATTCCAGTAGAAGCTATAGTTGTATCCTCCTCAGAGGTGTAAAAAATGATTCAACTTGAGTTCATGTGAACAGGGCCGTTTGTACCGAGATTTCAATGCGTAAAATAACATTTTTGCGATTTGCGAGAATCACTGTCGCACACGTGAGGTGTGACACCAGTGCGCCCAGAGCATGAGTGAATTTATTCGTCACTCGAAAGTGGAAACAGTGGTAAGAAATTAAAGAACCAAGGTCAATACGTCTAAGTAATGAATATTGCTGCTCAGAATTGTGCACGGTTAGTTTGCTTTGGTAAAATCTTCTTCGTTACCTTATATTGCTCTCGTCGTTGAAATTGTGATACAAAAGAGCAGCTTTTTAATGTACCTTTAGTGCTCCGTAAATCCATTCTATTAAATACTTTTTCCTCGTCATTTTCCAAGAGCCTACATATTACGCAGATTCGCAGTTTTTAGTAAATAGACGAAACCTGCAATGCATCAATCACTAATGAACTTAATTTGGGCTACCGCAAGAATAAAGTAGCCGCGCCAATGCACTTGAACTAACAGTTGCCTTGACCCCCAGATCCAGAGGCTGACGTCGACGTGGCACATGGTGCGGCAGAAGTTCACAGACTCGGCGTTCAGCTTCGAATCAAAGCTCCGGTCAACTTTGAAAGCGATGAACGAGTGCAATAATCCGCAGGCGCCAAACACCATCATACCCCACCTCCTGCCCTTCATGGTGCTCTGCGAGCGAGACCTCGAGGACATCTATTCGCTTAGGAGAAAGGTGAGTCGTAAGTGAGTAGGCAGGAAATCAAGTAGGGATTTATCTGAATCATTAAGTGAGAAAGTAGGTAAAAATTGAGATTCCCTCTCTGAGCATTTGTACGCTTATTTACGAGTTAATTATTAATCTGCCACCGTATTCTGGTGATCGCTCGATGAAGCAAACTAGTGGTTTGGAATTAGACAATGCATATAGGATTCGGGAATATTTTTGAGGAATATTGGCTGCATTGATAGGTAGTTAGAGCATTGATTAAGCATACAAGAGCGTCTTGCAAGAAAGAGTGCGATATGTTACAGAGTGTTTATCCTTTCGGCGCAGAGACTTTGGTAGGCCGAAGAAAAAAGTTCTAGTGGCAAGGTGTTCAATATCTTGTGTGTTTAATGCTGCTTTGAAGATTATTTTCTGCTGTTGTAGACGCTTGATCATTTTCAGTTAGCACCCTCGACAGCGAAAAAGTCTGAAAATTTGCCCAATAACAGCAGGATTCTCAAGAAAGTAGCGCTGGAGTTGTAAAGTGATATCCTTCTAACGACATTTTCTATTGCGAAACAAATACAAACTTCAATATCAAAAGTTTTGGAGTTAATGAGATACACGTTCTTGCTGAAAATGTCTTGGAAAATTCAGTTTGCGATCAACTTGTTAATTCTAAGTACTATCTACTTTTCATCATAACTTGAGTAATGCAATTTATATACTAATATATTGGTGGGAGAGTAAGATAAATATTGTTAAGCGTTTCGTGTGTACTTTTAACAATCTGTCACTTACAGATTTACCAAGTTTTGTCATACTTTTTTGCTGCTGAGGGTCTTAATAAAATCGACGCTACCTTAAAAGTATGCTACGCAAGCCTGTTAGTCGATGCAAATTATGAGTAATTGAATTTTTTTAAGGGGTTTTCATCTCGAATAACCGGTTAAAAAAGTGTTCTGTTGCTTACTTTGGATGGGGAAAAAAGTTCGTTAGTATCGCGTTTAAGTAGCCAACTTCGAATCAATTAACAGCATATAGAAGAGAATAGTTATTGGAGTATAACATTTTTCCATGACCCTGCTCACTGCGAATCTCTAATTATTTCGAAATTTTAAATTATTGCAAAGTGCGACTTTCCGACAATATCGAAGAATTTGAATGAATGTTCTTAAACAGGTATAAACGTTGCCAGCTCACTTTACGCTCACGCAGTTATGTAGAAAATATCAACATATTTAACATGCGTATGAAGTTGACGATGCCATGCATTAAAATATAATGTATCACCATCTCGACGCTTAACGGAAGTGAACAATATAAGGAATCACCCAAAACGGTCAGGGTTTTGAAGGGTAACTTTGAACTAGTGTTCATTGGCTTGTGGAGCTGTTCAATTGCAAGGTTACTAGTGTTGTACATGCCCCGTTATAAGCGTGCTATAAATTGAGCGTTCAGTTGTGCGATGATAACGTTGCTAATGTGTAAAAAGTCAGTTGCATGGGAGGGAAATGAACAAGATTGCTGTAAAGATCTCCTACAAATGTGTACGTGAAGAATTGTAATCGAACAGGCATATACTGAATACCAAACCTAACATATATGAGTAATCGATCAGTTGTTCATCTTGTCACATTTTTCACATGCAGACGAAAGGTGACATAGGATATATACTATATTAACTTCATTTCTAAACTTGAGAGCATTAATAAAATTAATTATGTGCGACGCAAAGTTTTATTCTTAGATAAGGTCAACCCCTCTCGATCGTACGATCATAGCATCCGTAGAGACTCCATTCCATTTCTTATACTGTATACTATATACCACAAAAACTTCTCTTGAAAATTTTTGGGCCCACACAGACTTCTCTTGAAAATTTTTGGGCCCACACAGACTTCTCTTGAAAAATTTGGGCCCACACAGACTTCTCTTGAAAAATTTGGGCCCACACAGACTTCTCTTGAAAAATTTGGGCCCACACAGACTTCTCTTGAAAAATTTGGGCCCACACAGACTTCTGAAAAATTTGGGCCCACACAGACTTCTGAAAAATTTGGGCCCACACAGACTTCTGAAAAATTTGGGCCCACACAGACTTCTGAAAAATTTGGGCCCACACAGACTTCTGAAAAATTTGGGCCCACACAGACTTCTCCTGAAAAATTTGCTCCCACACAGACTTCTCCTGAAAAATTTGGGCCCACACAGACTTCTCCTGAAAAATTTGGGCCCACACAGACTTCTACTGAAAAATTTGGGACCACACAGACTTCTACTGAAAAATTTGGGACCACACAGACTTCACTTGAAAAATTTGGGACCACACAGACTTCTCTCGAAAAATTTGGGACCACACAGACTTCTCTTGAAAAATTTTGGGACCACACAGATTTCTCTCGAAAAATTTTGGGATCACACAGACTTCACTTGAAAATTTTGGGACCACACAGACTTCTCTTGAAAATTTTGGGACCACACAGACTTCTCTTGAAAAATTTCGGGACCACACAGACTTCTCTTGAAAATTTTTGGGACCACACAGACTTCTCTTGAAAAATTTGGGCCCACACAGACTTCTCTTGAAAAATTTGGGCCCACACAGACTTCTCTTGAAAAATTTGGGCCTACACAGACTTCTGAAAAATTTGGGCCCACACAGACTTCTGAAAAATTTGGGCCCACACAGACTTCTGAAAAATTTGGGACCACACAGACTTCTGAAAAATTTGGGACCACACAGACTTCTCTTGAAAAATTTTGGGACCACACAGACTTCTCTCGAAATATTTTGGGACCACACAGACTTCTCTCGAAATATTTTGGGACCACACAGACTTCTCTCGAAATATTTTGGGACCACACAGACTTCTCTCGAAATATTTTGGGACCACACAGACTTCTCTCGAAAATTTTTGGGACCACACAGACTTCTCTCGAAAATTTTTGGGACCACACAGACTTCTCTTGAAAATTTTTGGGACCACACAGACTTCTCTTGAAAATTTTTGGTCTGAAGTAAATATTTTGCCCACTTGCTTGTATATAGTATGCCAGGCTTAGCGTTTTTTGTACCACCAGGGGGAGAAATGAAAATATGAAGCGTTTATAAACATTTAATGTTTTTACAAATTAAATCATACAAATTTTTCCTTCTATGTGTACAACACGAACAAAATGTCTCAACATAAGGTATGATCTTATATATAATTTAGGACTTAAGTAAAATACTAAGTGAAAACTAAATGCTTTCAACCGCGTCAAGAAAATGAACCATTTACAACCTTTAGAAAATGGTTCTTTACGCATTGTGTTAGGTGCCTAACATGATCATCTAAATTGGGTGCCTACGGCAATATTTCACATTGGTTGCCTCATATGCCTTCATATATTATTACAAAACGCTGTGCTATCTGAAGCAACTCGCTTGCACTGGTTACTTGTGAACGCATGTGGTTTACTGCTATCATAAGGTTCTTCTGGCAGAAAAACGTTGCACGTTTTAGACATTTTAGTTAACAATATTGATCATGACATCACACAACCCTGTTATTCCAGCTGTAGGCCAAAATTTCAATTTACGTTTCTCTCTATTCGCCGACATTAATATGAACTATTTTTGCAGCGTTTATGATCCTGATTAACGCACCCTTTGATATTGTTAATCTACAATGCAAATAATAGCCCATTGGTACATGGGTTTGAAGCCGTGGCTATTGAAGGGAATAGAATTTTTTTTCCTGTGAAATATTCAGAATCCGGAGTGAAATAAGCTCCGAAGTATTACCCACATGTTCTCTTCCATCGCCCTCAAATACCAATTTATTCCCTCAAACGTAAAGGATTTTTCTCGCCAACCGGCCTAATCTATACATAGAGTAGTACACTTGGTTTTCAGAAGCCTTCTAATAATAAGACGCAATGTTGGTTACTAACGATCGAACCTTTACCCATTACCAACTCCTGGGTGTAGTGAAGATTTATGAGAAGTTGTTCTTTCTCCCCCGCCTCGCATCCTAGAAATCATAAATGCGTCTATTCCCATGAGAGTCACGGATTTATTTTTCACCTATAGGCTATTATAGCCTGCTAATATAGAATAGAACAATGAACAGAGGATCACTGAATGCAATTGAGTTAACTAGAAAGCAAGGTTGCGGGTCTAGTGCTGTCGCTTTATTGAACACTTATGTATTTTAAACGAATACTTTTCTTAAACTCACCTGTACGTGCAGGACGAATCTCTGCTTCAATGGGAATCTTCAACGTCTGACTACGGTCTCCAGATGCTGCTGACGCACCTCCTAGACGGTCGCAGCTTCGCCCAGAACCTGATGACGTACCGCCGCAATGCCGAACTCATCCTGGACGATCCTGACACGCTGGAAGACCTCGTCCTCGACGTCTTCAGGACGGAATTCCACCTCAAGTTCCTCTTCGGCAGCCGCGGTGCGCTCAGAGATGCCCAGGAGCGCCATTCGAAGTTCCAACAAATTTTGACTGCGCTGTCGGCACACTGCGAGTCTTCCGTCGAGTCCGCCGTCTGAAAACCTGTACTTTGAATATAAAAAGAAGTGTTCATGTTTACGTTGTTATTGTACTTCATACCTGATATACATTTCATTATCCGCTCAATACGTATTTGTAATTTCATTCTGATTTATATAAGTGCAACATCAAAGTTTTTCCACTTAGCTCCGTTCCTTCAACGGATTGCAATAATTCGCACACTCGTGCTAGCGTCGAATTAATTATCGTACAACAATGGTTTACACCTTTAGAAGTTGAATGCTATTTGTAATTGAAAACTGTAGCAAGCAAAAGTTAAAGCAATCCTGGACTGAAATGTTTTGGTAACAATATTCCTGTAATAATTAAATCGTATGTTATGACAGCCTCGTCAATTGTTTCGTACATTTTAATATTCACCAATGACAGTTTGCGTGTCCTCTGGGCTTGAATAATTCCTTTCCGAGAATACCCTTTGTGAATCCTTATTCGATCAAGATGTCTGGATTCAATTTGAGATATTGTTGCAGGTTACCATAGAGGTTTCCTACATCAGTATTTCAGCCAATCTGTAGCGTAAGACTCGCTTACCTCCTTCCCCTCAAATACTGGAGTTACTTTCATGGTAGGAATTTATGCTCATTTAGCGAGATTGCGCAACAGCAACGTAAAAATGAGTAAACGAGACGAATTCAACTTTGAATACTATGAATTCTACGCATTCGTTTTCATCATAAGAAAATTCGTTAATTTACCTGTTGATGCGAAAATCGAAAGTTTTGAAAATATCTTTGGTTGTGCCTCTTCAAATTTTCACGTTGATTTTTTTTGCGTAACTTCAGCTACTACAAAACATGCACAACACCTTGCCTTTGGAGATCGTCCCCGTGCCAAAGACATCGCGTAATATTTTATTTTTTTTTGCGGAAAAACTCGAATGGCATTCTGCGATTTATTGCACATGAAAATATTTCGTAAGCTAAGGTAACTTGAAAAGGCAAAGTTTTATATAGTTTACATTTTGGATTCTGAAACTGTTTTGTTTAGATTATTTTTCAAATGAATTTATTATTTCTGTAAAGCACCTTAGCCTATGTCTAGTCACTTGCTCGCAGTCCTGTACAGATTAAGCGAGCGTTCGCTACAGAGCCATCAAGTGTAAAACTTCTATGAGTAAACTTGTATCGATATGTTCGTTGGTTTTGGTTCCTTACACCACATATATTCCATGATTATGACCTGCCGAATTTAGATTAGATTAAGCTTCCCCACCCACAAATAAGGTGTTCGAGAAAGAGGAAAGCAATATTTGGCACGGAATCGAGATCTTGCGGATTTTATGCACTATGTGTATTCCCACACATAGCCTCCTGCGCATAGATAATGTTAATTAAAAAAAGTTTATTGAACGAGTTGAAGAAAATTAGAGCCGCTGATAAAAAGAATTCTAGTGAACCGAAAAAGATAGTCCGTGGTAAAATACAATTCTATATATTTCAATAACAAGAAAACCTGCCTACCCAACTCGCAACCTCACATTTTCTTTCTGGGAGCGCTAATTCCCACAAATACAACAGTTGCTACCCCACTGAGGTGGCTACACGACTACAACAAATGAGGTCACCTACTCATAAATTGTACGGGTAGCCCTAAGTACATAAGTAGCCTTAAAAAAGCGATATAGAAAACAAAAATAGAAAACAGAGAAATAGAAAACAGAGACATAGAAAACAGAGACATAGAAAACAGAGACATAGAAAACAGAGACATAGAAAACAGAGACATAGAAAACAGAGACATAGAAAACAGAGACATAGAAAACAGAGACATAGAAGACAGAGACATAGAAGACAGAGACATAGAAGACAGAGACATAGAAGACAGAGACATAGAAGACAGAGACATAGAAGACAGAGACATAGAAGACAGAGAAATAGAAGACAGAGAAATAGAAGACAGAGAACTAGAAGACAGAGAAATAGAAGACAGAGAAATAGAAGACAGAGAACTAGAAGACAGAGAACTAGAAGACAGAGAACTAGAAGACAGAGAACTAGAAGACAGAGAACTAGAAGACAGAGAACTAGAAGACAGAGACATAGAAGACAGAGAAATAGAAGACAGAGAAATAGAAGACAGAGAACTAGAAGACAGAGAAATAGAAGACAGAGAAATAGAAGACAGAGAACTAGAAGACAGAGAACTAGAAGACAGAGAACTAGAAGACAGAGAACTAGAAGACAGAGAACTAGAAGACAGAGAACTAGAAGACAGAGAACTAGAAGACAGAGAACTAGAAGACAGAGAACTAGAAGACAGAGAAATAGAAGACAGAGAACTAGAAGACAGAGAACTAGAAGACAGAGAACTAGAAGACAGAGAACTAGAAGACAGAGAACTAGAAGACAGAGAACTAGAAGACAGAGAACTAGAAGACAGAGAACTAGAAGACAGAGAACTAGAAGACAGAGAACTAGAAGACAGAGAACTAGAAGACAGAGAACTAGAAGACAGAGAACTAGAAGACAGAGAAATAGAAGACAGAGAACTAGAAGACAGAGAACTAGAAGACAGAGAACTAGAAGACAGAGAACTAGAAGACAGAGAACTAGAAGACAGAGAACTAGAAGACAGAGAACTAGAAGACAGAGAACTAGAAGACAGAGAAATAGAAGACAGAGAAATAGAAGACAGAGAAATAGAAGACAGAGAACTAGAAGACAGAGAACTAGAAGACAGAGAACTAGAAGACAGAGAACTAGAAGACAGAGAACTAGAAGACAGAGAACTAGAAGACAGAGAACTAGAAGACAGAGAACTAGAAGACAGAGAACTAGAAGACAGAGAACTAGAAGACAGAGAACTAGAAGACAGAGAAATAGAAGACAGAGAAATAGAAGACAGAGAAATAGAAGACAGAGAAATAGAAGACAGAGAACTAGAAGACAGAGAACTAGAAGACAGAGAAATAGAAGACAGAGAACTAGAAGACAGAGAACTAGAAGACAGAGAACTAGAAGACAGAGAACTAGAAGACAGAGAAATAGAAGACAGAGAAATAGAAGACAGAGAAATAGAAGACAGAGAAATAGAAGACAGAGAAATAGAAGACAGAGAAATAGAAGACAGAGAAATAGAAGACAGAGAAATAGAAGACAGAGAAATAGAAGACAGAGAAATAGAAGACAGAGAAATAGAAGACAGAGAAATAGAAGACAGAGAAATAGAAGACAGAGAAATAGAAGACAGAGAAATAGAAGACAGAGAAATAGAAGACAGAGAAATAGAAGACAGAGAAATAGAAGACAGAGAAATAGAAGACAGAGAAATAGAAGACAGAGAAATAGAAGACAGAGAAATAGAAGACAGAGAAATAGAAGACAGAGAAATAGAAGACAGAGAAATAGAAGACAGAGAAATAGAAGACAGAGAAATAGAAGACAGAGAAATAGAAGACAGAGAAATAGAAAAAGGAAAAAGAACATGAAAAATAAAAAACAAAGAAAAAATGAAATAGGATGAAACAAACAAAATGGAAAAAGAAAAAAAAAGAATTGAAAAATTAAAAAAAACTTTGAAATGTTTGTAACAATTTCTGGTCAAATGAGTAGTTCTGATGCACAACCGAGTGTTAAAGATATCAAAAAGTGTCATTGCTTTTCGAAATATTGAATAAAAGGGTAAAAAATATCGCAGAGAAAATGATACAAATTCAGATTTCTCATTAGAAATGGCTTGAAAATTGGAAAACCCAATTTCAAAGCTTTTCTCAGCTTGATTCGACTTAAAAAAACGAAATTCGACTTGGAGATGTAAGATTTTCCCTGACAGAATTTCCTAATTATTCTGAGATATTTATCAGAATTCATCGTAAATTAAGGAGTTTTCCAGCTGTACAACCGAGTATTGAAAATGTCAAAACGCTTCATCACTTTTGGAGAAGATTAAAAAGAATAAATGAAAGCATCAATTGCCCACAAAAAGTTTTTAATAACCTGCAAGACTAAAAAGTAATTATTTTTAATACTGGAAATGTTGACCACGCTTCTTCCTCAAAACGTTTTTGATGCGCTTTGGCATGCTGTTTACTAATTTTTCAATAATGTTATGATCAAAGGATCTCCACCCTTCTTCAATTATTAAGGCTCCAAATTGCGCTGAATCAGATGGCTTCTTCTTATTCAGTCGACTTCTGATGATTGACCATAAATTTTCGATCATATTCAAATCAGCCGAATTTTCAAGCCAAGGACTCAAATTCTCCATTCTTTTGTGGTCAAGGAACTTTTTAGCCATTATTGCATCATGACAGGGAGCGCCATCATATTGGTTAACCACCTCTGTGTCGGGAAACTAACCAGCTAACGATAGAAGGAAATGATCTCTTAAGACTTTCAGATACCAGCCCGAATTCATTGCTGTATTTTTGGGTAAATTCGTCAGTGATACAGTTCCCTTACCTGAATAGTAACTCCAGACGTGAAGAGTTGCTGGATGCTTGACCGTTGGAACAACAAACTCCTTGTTAAATCTTTCGCCTTTCCTTCGTCGCACGAAGATTTTCCCTAAGGGGGCAAAAAGGAGGAAAGGAGATTCATCGGTGAAAATGACTTTGCCTCGTTGTTCAGTAGTCCAATGCTGGTACTTCCTGCAAAAATTGAGCCGGTCTTTGACGTTCTTTGCCCTCAAAAGAGGTTTCTTCGCAGCTCTCCTTGAAGCAAGTCCGTTGTCGAGAAGTCGACGCCGAACAGTTCGCGTTGAGGCAAGGCCGCCATCACTCTCTCATTCTAGCGCAAGCTCTGAACTATTGGCAGTCCTTTCCCGTAACGAGTAGCGCACTAAAGCCCTATCTTGACGAACCGACGACAACCTTTTCCATCCAGGGGCTGTCTTCGCCACGCTGGATTTTGTCTCGTTGAATCGTTATATCAATCAGTAGACAGTTGATGATGCAAGCTGCTTGACCACGATTTCCTTTTTTGATGTACTTCTCTGATGGAGAAGAATGATAGTGTTCCTAATTTTTTTCCGAAATCACCATGATTTCGAATCTGGTGAAGGATACATTTGTTAAAAATCTAAAACGAAACAAATAAACAGAATACTTAAAAATAAGCATACCACTCCCCTTTTGAACGATTTTTTCATCAGTTTCAATGCCCGCATCAGCTTATAAACCAGCACAAATAGGTTTTCCGTGTTTTAGGAAAAAGAAAATTGATCAATTTCCAAGAAAATCGTAATTTTTTTTAAACCTCGTTTCGAGGAAATTTTGGTACATTGTAGGACTGCTAACGATTAAGCACAAGTCTATTCTAAAATAAACCCCTGAAATGAAAAAAACTCAAAATCAATGGCCACACCTGCATAAGAGAATGGGTAATTGCAGTTTTCATTTCTCTTCTACGAGATTCGAAACCTTTATTTTCACTTTTCAATAAAATGCAACCGTCGCGAAGCATTTATCGTTCTTCTGTTTTGTAACGAAAGACAGCGAATCCTAGAAAATCTGTTACATGAAATGCAATTTAACTACTTTGAGTTGTAAATGTTTCTTAAAAAGGTGTATGTTGATAGACAAACCGTAAGACGAAAACAGTAACTGTGGCAGGGGTTCCATAAATGTATAAATGGGAGAAGAAAGATTAAAGGTTATTCTTTCTGATATTTCATGTCAGACACGATCGACTGAAAGCTAATAAAAATTGTAAATACGAGATCTAATGAGAAAGGCCTTGGAGGATAGTCTTCTTGTGTTCACATGGGAGCTACAGCTTTTGCCTCCGTTTGTTGATGTTGAAGGTATAGTGCTTGGAAGTAAATGATTTTGCATCTAAAACTAAGTAATCGACATTTTGGAAACTTTAACCCTTTAGCGCCCACATTTTTATACTCATATTACCGTTATCACAACCACTATCACTAAACCGACACTGGCATTAGGTAGTCTGTTTTCAAGATGTGGAAGGAACTGCTACTCGGCAGTGAAGTTCAAAGGACACATTAGTGAACAAATTGAATCAGAAATAAAATATATTATTGTTATTTTTGAAAGAGGACCGTACAGTCCACTTGGGCGTTAAAGGGTTAAGCTAGTTTTCGTGCATGTATATCAGCAATTACCTGGTGACCAGCTCGAGGAAATTATTTTACCACGTAACAAAAAAATCATCAGATTATCTATAAAATAATGCTGGCACAGGGAATTTCCTCGAGTCAGAAACGACTAAGAGCTGTCGCATAAGGCTAACAAAAATACTTTATTCTCAAAACATGAATGAACAAAAACAAAATGATTCCAAAAGGTGCGTAAGACAGTGAGAAAAGTTAACGTGTTGGATTTTAAAAAGTCCTTAACATAATTTTTTATGCTTAACTCGTCAAAGTAAAGAAAAAGTTA
Source organism: Morinoia aosen (assembly GCA_030386875.1). Taxonomy (NCBI): domain Eukaryota; kingdom Metazoa; phylum Arthropoda; class Malacostraca; order Amphipoda; family Talitridae; genus Morinoia; species Morinoia aosen. The sequence continues at coordinate 15,042,796 of CM059571.1, read as the reverse complement.
TTCTAATGCCTATGGCAGTGATTAAAAATGAAATGCAAGTAATTTCATTGAAATATTTGCCGTGTACTTGGAAAAAGGAAAGACTTAAACACTCGTATGAACCGACTAAAATAGCAACTTAAATGGCTTTGAGGAAACATAATTGGCTGAAAACCTTGTTCATTCATTGATTTTAGACGTTCGTTTTAGGCAAACATATACTCAGAAATAAATTGCAATGCTTGTTCAAAATACGATGTGCGAAAAAGCATGAAGTGATTGGTAAATCCAAAGCTTAGAATGTGCTTACATTTCATTTGTTTATTTACATTTGGGGAAATAAATACATGGGACGCTCACTCGTGTAGCAATAAATCTCTTTGCAAAGTAGTGAGCCATTATTCTCATTTTATTTACTGAAATGCATGGTTACTTTTGATAAAAAATTTTATCCTAAATGGTCGCTAAGCGCTTAGTAAATGTAATAGTCATGATTTCCAGTTTTCCGTCTATTGTACTAAAATGAAGCACGTCAATCTGCCACATCAAACTCACGACTGCATAGTAACGTGAGGTCTTCGCACTTAGCAGTAGAGCTACTTAAAAAGGCGATGTAGAGATACGGAAATTCACAGTGCATAGATATTTCAGGTAAACAGAATTTGAAACGCTGATCTCACTGCAGCTGTAAGCAGAGTTAACGCAAACGCGCAATCGTCGAGTGTGACAGGTCATCGAGTGTGACAGGTCATCGAGTGTGACAGGTCATCGAGTGTGACAGGTCATCGAGTGTGACAGGTCATCGAGTGTGACAGGTCATCGAGTGTGACAGGTCATCGAGTGTGACAGGTCATCGAGTGTGACAGGTCATCGAGTGTGACAGGTCATCGAGTGTGACAGGTCATCGAGTGTGACAGGTCATCGAGTGTGACAGGTCATCGAGTGTGACAGGTCATCGAGTGTGACAGGTCATCGAGTGTGACAGGTCATCGAGTGTGACAGGTCATCGAGTGTGACAGGTCATCGAGTGTGACAGGTCATCGAGTGTGACAGGTCATCGAGTGTGACAGGTCATCGAGTGTGACAGGTCATCGAGTGTGACAGGTCATCGAGTGTGACAGGTCATCGAGTGTGACAGGTCATCGAGTGTGACAGGTCATCGAGTGTGACAGGTCATCGAGTGTGACAGGTCATCGAGTGTGACAGGTCATCGAGTGTGACAGGTCATCGAGTGTGACAGGTCATCGAGTGTGACAGGTCATCGAGTGTGACAGGTCATCGAGTGTGACAGGTCATCGAGTGTGACAGGTCATCGAGTGTGACAGGTCATCGAGTGTGACAGGTCATCGAGTGTGACAGGTCATCGAGTGTGACAGGTCATCGAGTGTGACAGGTCATCGAGTGTGACAGGTCATCGAGTGTGACAGGTCATCGAGTGTGACAGGTCATCGAGTGTGACAGGTCATCGAGTGTGACAGGTCATCGAGTGTGACAGGTCATCGAGTGTGACAGGTCATCGAGTGTGACAGGTCATCGAGTGTGACAGGTCATCGAGTGTGACAGGTCATCGAGTGTGACAGGTCATCGAGTGTGACAGGTCATCGAGTGTGACAGGTCATCGAGTGTGACAGGTCATCGAGTGTGACAGGTCATCGAGTGTGACAGGTCATCGAGTGTGACAGGTCATCGAGTGTGACAGGTCATCGAGTGTGACAGGTCATCGAGTTTGACAGGTCATCGAGTTTGACAGGTCATCGAGTTTGACAGGTCATCGAGTTTGACAGGTCATCGAGTTTGACAGGTCATCGAGTTTGACAGGTCATCGAGTTTGACAGGTCATCGAGTTTGACAGGTCATCGAGTTTGACAGGTCATCGAGTTTGACAGGTCATCGAGTTTGACAGGTCATCGAGTTTGACAGGTCATCGAGTTTGACAGGTCATCGAGTTTGACAGGTCATCGAGTTTGACAGGTCATCGAGTTTGACAGGTCATCGAGTTTGACAGGTCATCGAGTTTGACAGGTCATCGAGTTTGACAGGTCATCGAGTTTGACAGGTCATCGAGTTTGACAGGTCATCGAGTTTGACAGGTCATCGAGTTTGACAGGTCATCGAGTTTGACAGGTCATCGAGTTTGACAGGTCATCGAGTTTGACAGGTCATCGAGTTTGACAGGTCATCGAGTTTGACAGGTCATCGAGTTTGACAGGTCATCGAGTTTGACAGGTCATCGAGTTTGACAGGTCATCGAGTTTGACAGGTCATCGAGTTTGACAGGTCATCGAGTTTGACAGGTCATCGAGTTTGACAGGTCATCGAGTTTGACAGGTCATCGAGTTTGACAGGTCATCGAGTTTGACAGGTCATCGAGTTTGACAGGTCATCGAGTTTGACAGGTCATCGAGTTTGACAGGTCATCGAGTTTGACAGGTCATCGAGTTTGACAGGTCATCGAGTTTGACAGGTCATCGAGTTTGACAGGTCATCGAGTTTGACAGGTCATCGAGTTTGACAGGTCATCGAGTTTGACAGGTCATCGAGTTTGACAGGTCATCGAGTTTGACAGGTCATCGAGTTTGACAGGTCATCGAGTTTGACAGGTCATCGAGTTTGACAGGTCATCGAGTTTGACAGGTCATCGAGTTTGACAGGTCATCGAGTTTGACAGGTCATCGAGTTTGACAGGTCATCGAGTTTGACAGGTCATCGAGTTTGACAGGTCATCGAGTTTGACAGGTCATCGAGTTTGACAGGTCATCGAGTTTGACAGGTCATCGAGTTTGACAGGTCATCGAGTTTGACAGGTCATCGAGTTTGACAGGTCATCGAGTTTGACAGGTCATCGAGTTTGACAGGTCATCGAGTTTGACAGGTCATCGAGTTTGACAGGTCATCGAGTTTGACAGGTCATCGAGTTTGACAGGTCATCGAGTTTGACAGGTCATCGAGTTTGACAGGTCATCGAGTTTGACAGGTCATCGAGTTTGACAGGTCATCGAGTTTGACAGGTCATCGAGTTTGACAGGTCATCGAGTTTGACAGGTCATCGAGTTTGACAGGTCATCGAGTTTGACAGGTCATCGAGTTTGACAGGTCATCGAGTTTGACAGGTCATCGAGTTTGACAGGTCATCGAGTTTGACAGGTCATCGAGTTTGACAGGTCATCGAGTTTGACAGGTCATCGAGTTTGACAGGTCATCGAGTTTGACAGGTCATCGAGTTTGACAGGTCATCGAGTTTGACAGGTCATCGAGTTTGACAGGTCATCGAGTTTGACAGGTCATCGAGTTTGACAGGTCATCGAGTTTGACAGGTCATCGAGTTTGACAGGTCATCGAGTTTGACAGGTCATCGAGTTTGACAGGTCATCGAGTTTGACAGGTCATCGAGTTTGACAGGTCATCGAGTTTGACAGGTCATCGAGTTTGACAGGTCATCGAGTTTGACAGGTCATCGAGTTTGACAGGTCATCGAGTTTGACAGGTCATCGAGTTTGACAGGTCATCGAGTTTGACAGGTCATCGAGTTTGACAGGTCATCGAGTTTGACAGGTCATCGAGTTTGACAGGTCATCGAGTTTGACAGGTCATCGAGTTTGACAGGTCATCGAGTTTGACAGGTCATCGAGTTTGACAGGTCATCGAGTTTGACAGGTCATCGAGTTTGACAGGTCATCGAGTTTGACAGGTCATCGAGTTTGACAGGTCATCGAGTTTGACAGGTCATCGAGTTTGACAGGTCATCGAGTTTGACAGGTCATCGAGTTTGACAGGTCATCGAGTTTGACAGGTCATCGAGTTTGACAGGTCATCGAGTTTGACAGGTCATCGAGTTTGACAGGTCATCGAGTTTGACAGGTCATCGAGTTTGACAGGTCATCGAGTTTGACAGGTCATCGAGTTTGACAGGTCATCGAGTTTGACAGGTCATCGAGTTTGACAGGTCATCGAGTTTGACAGGTCATCGAGTTTGACAGGTCATCGAGTTTGACAGGTCATCGAGTTTGACAGGTCATCGAGTTTGACAGGTCATCGAGTTTGACAGGTCATCGAGTTTGACAGGTCATCGAGTTTGACAGGTCATCGAGTTTGACAGGTCATCGAGTTTGACAGGTCATCGAGTTTGACAGGTCATCGAGTTTGACAGGTCATCGAGTTTGACAGGTCATCGAGTTTGACAGGTCATCGAGTTTGACAGGTCATCGAGTTTGACAGGTCATCGAGTTTGACAGGTCATCGAGTTTGACAGGTCATCGAGTTTGACAGGTCATCGAGTTCGACAGGTCATCGAGTTTGACAACCCGCTGGTAAGCGGCTTGCAGCTCTAGAAAAATTTAACAATCGTAAAACAATCGTATAACTTGAAACAATTTTAACCGAACGCAATGAAGAGGGAATGACAAATAAATTCATTCGATAAAATTGAAATTGCTGGGAATAATTTGGTAGAACGAAGGTGCTGGTAAGAAATTAATTACTAACTTATAACAAAATGAAAACTTCAGGGAAAAAATTCAACGAAACGAAAACTTAAAAATAAAAAAATAATTACAACGTTAAATTTACATAAAAAAATGTTAACAATCGATTCAACCCGCCTTGAAAACATGGAGATTAAGTGACCGGAACAGGACTTTCGCTACGAAGACAATGAAGCGCAAGTGAGAGCGCTGTAAATGCCTTCGCCTTCTGGAGTCTCATTGTATAATCTGACCCGATCCCTGGGCCTCCTGGCCGGTACTTAGCCCCGCCCGTCTTAAAAGCGCTCAATTTTATACGAAAAGAACATTTGAAGGACTATTACATGCCATCGGGCTTGGATTTTCCGCCAAGACAAGCTATAAATCTCCGCTAATACATCAGGACCTCTCGGTGGTACGTCGGAGGTGAGCGGGTCCAGCTGACGCGCTGAGCATCGCAGTATCGAGTTTCCCAGTTTCTTACGATGTTTGACCCAAAACTTTGCATTTTTGAAAATTCTATATTGCTATGCAGCTATAGAGAACATACAATCATAGGTGAGTAAGTTTAAGCCTCCTAACTGCAAAAAGGCGATCCAAAGAGGAAGGATGACGGTATCATTCAGTATAGAATAATTTAAGGGAATGCGGAATCTATGCGCAAAGTGTGTTATCACATCAGATCCAGTGCGCATAAAAACATGAAGTTAAGGAAAAAAAGCTTTGAAATTAAATGAAAGTTGAGAAAGAAAGTCAGACGTGCTGAAAACAGGACACCAGTGAACCGAAAAAAAGTCCTTAACGAAACATTCAAACGAAAAGAAGGCCTACCTAACACTCGATTCGGGACCTCACACTTCCCCCCTCGGAGCGTAATTCCCAAATATCCACAGTCATACTTCAGACTAGAACAATGAGGTTGCCTCAACCGGAATAGCTTCTAAATCTGCATGCGCTTGATGTATCAATAAAATTTAAATTTATATAATAAGCAATAGTCAGTCAATTCAAACGTGTTTAAACACAAAGGACTTAATCACTTTACCGAAATAGTAAAATCGCTGTCAAATAGCGAATATTTTTCCGGAAAAAAATCGTAACAATACGTCATGAAGAATCTATAGCTAAAACCGCGAGATCTCAAGGTGGAGTTCGTGGAAAGCAACTTGTGTTAATGTTTAATGTTGCAGATGACTCTTCTCGATTATAATGCAACATCTTTGTTAAAAATGATACTCTTACTGATGCCAAGCTGAATGAGCTATAATAATTCATTATACAAATCAAAATTGAGATCACAAAAATATCTAAAAACTCGGTATTAAAAAAATATTAACATGAAAATTAAAAAAATACACTTAATTACTCGTCCCAGGACCATCATCTGGCGTTCTGCGATAATAAATCAACCAAGCATGCTCACTTCAAATTCAAAGATCTCCTCTACCAATTAGTCCGCGAATACCAACTAATTTTAGCAATGAAAATAAACTCTCTGCAACACGTTACCTATTACGCGCTCACCCGAGGAGAATTCTAAAATAATTCATGAGTAGAATTCCTAAGCAATTCATGAGCAGACCTCACGCGCACTCTCGGTTTCAATTGTGGTCATAATTTGGAGGGCATCCTGCTCATGCGTCCGCTGCGGACGCATGAGCAGGATCCTGCTGGAGTAACGAGCCGCATTTGTCAGGCGGCTCTCAGGACTTGCCTTGTGCCATTTGTAAAGGGAAACTCCGGGCGTAAGGAAGTGTGTTGTGCCCTTTCTTTCCTGTAAAGGTTTCTCTTTACTGGAGCTTGAATGAAATTTTGTTCTTGTCTGCATAGTTTTTATGTTAGTTTTTTTATAACAGTTTCATAAGTATACAGTACATAAAAAAATACAGGTTTCGTAGGTTAAGTGTAGGTACAAAATGGAATAAGATCTGAAATCATTGAAGATCGCTTTGCCTATCACATTACGAAATGATTCTAAAATAAGGAACACTGAGGAACCAAATTCTACTCTTGTCAGTTGCGTACACTTCGAAACCTATTCCTGGGTAAATTGAGGTCACTGATTTCAAATACGGTATGGGATATTTTCTATTAGGTCGAGTATCCTTGCGATGAGTTACCTCCCATTTACTACTGGCAATATATAAGTTGATCCCTAGGTAGTGCAGATAAAATTCTAAGCCAGTACAAATTGATGTAATTGAAAATCCATAACCATAGTGCAGAATTTTTAATTAGTTTTACTGACATTGGCAAAGATACAACTAATACAACTAATTACATTATTAAGGCAGAAGCAACAGTCTGTGACATGGTCTCGTGGTTCCCGCCATATCATCGGAATGCCAGATTTTATTTTATTTATTAGTCTATTGACGCAAGTTTTCTTTGCAGGAGTGTTTATCATGTTTATTCCTTATTTGGTGCCCAAGGTTTATCTTGATCTTCAAATATCACTTGAAAGTAAGAAAAGTAAGCTCGCTTCACAAACTCACAAATGTTCTGTCTTTGCTTTGGAATTTTAAATACACCACATATGTAGCAGAACGCATCCGGACGCATCACATTTCCTTTTACTCGGTTGAAGAGCCATTTTTCCTTCAATAGCTTTGTGAAATGTGTAAAAAAGCATGAACATTAAATTTAATAAAAATTCTTGTTTACACTTTGACCGCAACGTTCGCCACAGGTGGTCACGGAGAGGATTTTCAGAATACTATTGACAAACCAGTAGACACAAATTCTATATTTATATATACATTATCAATGCTAAAGGAAGGCACGATCCAGTTAATGTTTGCTATTTTGATAATTGCTTACTACAATGAACTTAATTTGAGTTGAATATTGAACTTCATTTTAACCCATTGCGGTCAAAATGTAAAAATTAAAACACGGTGGCGTAGCATGACAACCAGATCACATCTTGACAAACGAATGCCATTTTTGCAATCAGTGACCTCAAATCAACAAGAACCAAGTCTCTGAACTCACGCAACCCAAAAGTGTGTTCCCAATGTAATCATTAAAGGCGGTTCCTGCTCTAAAATCGACAAATTATATCCAGTGATATCTGAATCACAATTGGATGCATGGAAGCGAATTTTAGAATGAGGAGGTTGGCGTAGCACTGCACCTGTACGACAGCTCTACCGGCGCCCTTGTGCTCTGCCGGCGGGCTTCGGCTGTGCTTATACACTTTCATTAATGGTAGTATTGCGTAGAAACAGGAAATTTTGCTTGAAAGTTAAAATTTATTGCGGAACTAGTCCACAAGGATGCCCTACAAGGAAACATTTATACTGCTTGAACTTTAGATATTAGATGAGTTAGGTTAAGCCTCCCTAACCGCAACAAAGGCGTTCCAAAGAGAGGAAGGAAAAGTGTGCCATTTAGTACGCAACAGCCAGTTGAGAGAGTAACAGCCAGTTGAGAGAGTAACAGCCAGTTGAGAGAGTAACAGCCAGTTGAGAGAGTAACAGCCAGTTGAGAGAGTAACAGCCAGTTGAGAGAGTAACAGCCAGTTGAGAGAGTAACAGCCAGTTGAGAGAGTAACAGCCAGTTGAGAGAGTAACAGCCAGTTGAGAGAGTAACAGCCAGTTGAGAGAGTAACAGCCAGTTGAGAGAGTGACAGCCAGTTGAGAGAGTAACAGCCAGTTGAGAGAGTAACAGCCAGTTGAGAGAGTGACAGCCAGTTGAGAGAGCGACAGCCAGTTGAGAGAGCGACAGCCAGTTGAGAGAGCAACAGCCAGTTGAGAGAGCAACAGCCAGTTGAGAGAGCAACAGCCAGTTGAGAGAGCAACAGCCAGTTGAGAGAGCAACAGCCAGTTGAGAGAGCAACAGCCAGTTGAGAGAGCAACAGCCAGTTGAGAGAGCAACAGCCAGTTGAGAGAGCAACAGCCAGTTGAGAGAGCAACAGCCAGTTGAGAGAGCAACAGCCAGTTGAGAGAGCAACAGCCAGTTGAGAGAGCAACAGCCAGTTGAGAGAGCAACAGCCAGTTGAGAGAGCAACAGCCAGTTGAGAGAGCAACAGCCAGTTGAGAGAGCAACAGCCAGTTGAGAGAGCAACAGCCAGTTGAGAGAGCAACAGCCAGTTGAGAGAGCAACAGCCAGTTGAGAGAGCAACAGCCAGTTGAGAGAGCAACAGCCAGTTGAGAGAGCAACAGCCAGTTGAGAGAGCAACAGCCAGTTGAGAGAGCAACAGCCAGTTGAGAGAGCAACAGCCAGTTGAGAGAGCAACAGCCAGTTGAGAGAGCAACAGCCAGTTGAGAGAGCAACAGCCAGTTGAGAGAGCAACAGCCAGTTGAGAGAGCAACAGCCAGTTGAGAGAGCAACAGCCAGTTGAGAGAGCAACAGCCAGTTGAGAGAGCAACAGCCAGTTGAGAGAGCAACAGCCAGTTGAGAGAGCAACAGCCAGTTGAGAGAGCAACAGCCAGTTGAGAGAGCAACAGCCAGTTGAGAGAGCAACAGCCAGTTGAGAGAGCAACAGCCAGTTGAGAGAGCAACAGCCAGTTGAGAGAGCAACAGCCAGTTGAGAGAGCAACAGCCAGTTGAGAGAGCAACAGCCAGTTGAGAGAGCAACAGCCAGTTGAGAGAGCAACAGCCAGTTGAGAGAGCAACAGCCAGTTGAGAGAGCAACAGCCAGTTGAGAGAGCAACAGCCAGTTGAGAGAGCAACAGCCAGTTGAGAGAGCAACAGCCAGTTGAGAGAGCAACAGCCAGTTGAGAGAGCAACAGCCAGTTGAGAGAGCAACAGCCAGTTGAGAGAGCAACAGCCAGTTGAGAGAGCAACAGCCAGTTGAGAGAGCAACAGCCAGTTGAGAGAGCAACAGCCAGTTGAGAGAGCAACAGCCAGTTGAGAGAGCAACAGCCAGTTGAGAGAGCAACAGCCAGTTGAGAGAGCAACAGCCAGTTGAGAGAGCAACAGCCAGTTGAGAGAGCAACAGCCAGTTGAGAGAGCAACAGCCAGTTGAGAGAGCAACAGCCAGTTGAGAGAGCAACAGCCAGTTGAGAGAGCAACAGCCAGTTGAGAGAGCAACAGCCAGTTGAGAGAGCAACAGCCAGTTGAGAGAGCAACAGCCAGTTGAGAGAGCAACAGCCAGTTGAGAGAGCAACAGCCAGTTGAGAGAGCAACAGCCAGTTGAGAGAGCAACAGCCAGTTGAGAGAGCAACAGCCAGTTGAGAGAGCAACAGCCAGTTGAGAGAGCAACAGCCAGTTGAGAGAGCAACAGCCAGTTGAGAGAGCAACAGCCAGTTGAGAGAGCAACAGCCAGTTGAGAGAGCAACAGCCAGTTGAGAGAGCAACAGCCAGTTGAGAGAGCAACAGCCAGTTGAGAGAGCAACAGCCAGTTGAGAGAGCAACAGCCAGTTGAGAGAGCAACAGCCAGTTGAGAGAGCAACAGCCAGTTGAGAGAGCAACAGCCAGTTGAGAGAGCAACAGCCAGTTGAGAGAGCAACAGCCAGTTGAGAGAGCGACAGCCAGTTGAGAGAGCAACAGCCAGTTGAGAGAGCGACAGCCAGTTGAGAGAGCGACAGCCAGTTGAGAGAGCGACAGCCAGTTGAGAGAGCGACAGCCAGTTGAGAGAGCGACAGCCAGTTGAGAGAGCGACAGCCAGTTGAGAGAGCGACAGCCAGTTGAGAGAGCGACAGCCAGTTGAGAGAGCGACAGCCAGTTGAGAGAGTGACAGCCAGTTGAGAGAGCAACAGCCAGTTGAGAGAGCAACAGCCAGTTGAGAGAGCAACAGCCAGTTGAGAGAGCAACAGCCAGTTGAGAGAGCAACAGCCAGTTGAGAGAGCAACAGCCAGTTGAGAGAGCAACAGCCAGTTGAGAGAGCAACAGCCAGTTGAGAGAGCAACAGCCAGTTGAGAGAGCAACAGCCAGTTGAGAGAGCAACAGCCAGTTGAGAGAGCAACAGCCAGTTGAGAGAGCAACAGCCAGTTGAGAGAGCAACAGCCAGTTGAGAGAGCAACAGCCAGTTGAGAGAGCAACAGCCAGTTGAGAGAGCAACAGCCAGTTGAGAGAGCAACAGCCAGTTGAGAGAGCAACAGCCAGTTGAGAGAGCAACAGCCAGTTGAGAGAGCAACAGCCAGTTGAGAGAGCAACAGCCAGTTGAGAGAGCAACAGCCAGTTGAGAGAGCAACAGCCAGTTGAGAGAGCAACAGCCAGTTGAGAGAGCAACAGCCAGTTGAGAGAGCAACAGCCAGTTGAGAGAGCAACAGCCAGATGAGAGAGCAACAGCCAGATGAGAGAGCAACAGCCAGATGAGAGAGCAACAGCCAGTTGAGATAGTAACAGCCAGTTGAGATAGTAACAGCCAGTTGAGAGAGTAACAGCCAGTTGAGAGAGTAACAGCCAGTTGAGAGAGCAACAGCCAGTTGAGAGAGCAACAGCCAGTTGAGAGAGCAACAGCCAGTTGAGAGAGCAACAGCCAGTTGAGATAGTAACAGCCATTTGAGATAGTAACAGCCAGTTGAGATAGTAACAGCCAGTTGAGAGAGCAACAGCCAGTTGAGAGAGCAACAGCCAGTTGAGAGAGCAACAGCCAGTTGAGAGAGCAACAGCCAGTTGAGAGAGCAACAGCCAGTTGAGAGAGCAACAGCCAGTTGAGAAAGTAACAGCCAGTTGAGAGAGCAACAGCCAGTTGAGAGAGCAACAGCCAGTTGAGAGAGCAACAGCCAGTTGAGAGAGCAACAGCCAGTTGAGAGAGTAACAGCCAGTTGAGAGAGCAACAGCCAGTTGAGAGAGCAACAGCCAGTTGAGAAAGTAACAGCCAGTTGAGAGAGCAACAGCCAGTTGAGAGAGTAACAGCCAGTTGAGAGAGTAACAGCCAGTTGAGAGAGTAACAGCCAGTTGAGAGAGTAACAGCCAGTTGAGAGAGTAACAGCCAGTTGAGAGAGTAACAGCCAGTTGAGAGAGCAACAGCCAGTTGAGAAAGTAACAGCCAGTTGAGAGAGCAACAGCCAGTTGAGAGAGTAACAGCCAGTTGAGAGAGTAACAGCCAGTTGAGAGAGTAACAGCCAGTTGAGAGAGCAACAGCCAGTTGAGAGAGCAACAGCCAGTTGAGAGGGTAACAGCCAGTTGAGAGAGCAACAGCCAGTTGAGAGAGCAACAGCCAGTTGAGAGAGCAACAGCCAGTTGAGAGAGCAACAGCCAGTTGAGAGAGTAACAGCCAGTTGAGAGAGCAACAGCCAGTTGAGAGAGCAACAGCCAGTTGAGAGAGCAACAGCCAGTTGAGAGAGCAACAGCCAGTTGAGAGAGTAACAGCCAGTTGAGAGAGCATCAGCCAGTTGAGAGAGCATCAGCCAGTTGAGAGAGCAACAGCCAGTTGAGAGAGCAACAGCCAGTTGAGAGAGCAACAGCCAGTTGAGAGAGTAACAGCCAGTTGAGAGAGCAACAGCCAGTTGAGAGAGCAACAGCCAGTTGAGAAAGTAACAGCCAGTTGAGAGAGCAACAGCCAGTTGAGAGAGTAACAGCCAGTTGAGAGAGTAACAGCCAGTTGAGAGAGTAACAGCCAGTTGAGAGAGTAACAGCCAGTTGAGAGAGTAACAGCCAGTTGAGAGAGTAACAGCCAGTTGAGAGAGTAACAGCCAGTTGAGAGAGTAACAGCCAGTTGAGAGAGCAACAGCCAGTTGAGAAAGTAACAGCCAGTTGAGAGAGCAACAGCCAGTTGAGAGAGTAACAGCCAGTTGAGAGAGTAACAGCCAGTTGAGAGAGTAACAGCCAGTTGAGAGAGCAACAGCCAGTTGAGAGAGTAACAGCCAGTTGAGAGAGTAACAGCCAGTTGAGAGAGTAACAGCCAGTTGAGAGAGCAACAGCCAGTTGAGAGAGCAACAGCCAGTTGAGAGAGTAACAGCCAGTTGAGAGAGCAACAGCCAGTTGAGAGAGCAACAGCCAGTTGAGAGAGCAACAGCCAGTTGAGAGAGCAACAGCCAGTTGAGAGAGTAACAGCCAGTTGAGAGAGCATCAGCCAGTTGAGAGAGCATCAGCCAGTTGAGGGAGCAACAGCCAGTTGAGGGAGTAACAGCCAGTTGAGAGAGTAACAGCCAGTTGAGAGAGTAACAGCCAGTTGAGAGAGTAACAGCCAGTTGAGAGAGTAACAGCCAGTTGAGAGAGTAACAGCCAGTTGAGAGAGTAACAGCCAGTTGAGAGAGTAACAGCCAGTTGAGAGAGTAACAGCCAGTTGAGAGAGTAACAGCCAGTTGAGAGAGTAACAGCCAGTTGAGAGAGTAACAGCCAGTTGAGGGAGTAACAATAAGTCGAGAAAGAATTTTATGCATCAAAATAAAATTTGAATAATGAAGTACTTATAGTAAAAAACAGGACAGAAGTGAACCGAAAAAGGATAGTTTGTCGCAAACAAAAACAAAACACTTTTCTATTGCAACAAAATGAAGGCCAACCTAACTATTAGCTCGGTATCTCACATATTCCTCCTGGGAGCGCTCATTCACGCTGATACAATAGTTCCCTCCCGAAAGATTATATATATAAATACGTTGGTTTTTTATTTTTTCAAATATTTCAAATTGAGCGCCAAAACACCTGAGAAAAATTATAGAATTCATTGTCACGAGCACGAGCACGAGCACGAGCACGAGCACGAGCACGAGCACGAGCACGAGCACGAGCACGAGCACGAGCACGAGCACGAGCACGAGCACGAGCACGAGCACGAGCACGAGCACGAGCACGAGCACGAGCACGAGCACGAGCACGAGCACGAGCACGAGCACGAGCACGAGCACGAGCACGAGCACGAGCACGAGCACGAGCACGAGCACGAGCACGAGCACGAGCACGAGCACGAGCACGAGCACGAGCACGAGCACGAGCACGAGCACGAGGTAGTAGGAATGCTAGCGAGTTGTCCGACAGAATGTGTTGCAACTGAGAATCAAATAGAGAGACTGGGTAGCCATTGTCATAGAACAATTAAACAAGGGTTTCAAATTCCCGATGCATCAGAGTAAAATTAGGAGAAAGCAAGTAAGTACGCGTGTTTAAAAGAGCCTTTACGCTTATTTTCATATTAGAATAGTATAATTTCCCACCCTCAATAAAAGGGATCTCGAGAGAAAAGAGAAAGTTCTATTTAATACGGATTTGAAGAAGACGAATTTGTGCATTAGGTGTGTCTTCAATCCCGCCTTATTTAAGTAGCAAATCAATAAGGAAGACCCGCCTTGTTTTTAACAATAAGGAAGTTTATAAAACAAGATCAAAGTTGAAGAAAGTAGCAAGTCCATAAAAAAAGGACAGCAGTGATAAAAAACGATCCGTAGCGAAACGGAAAACCTTCCGTTCCAACAAAAAGAAGGCCTTGTTAATCATCAGTCTTGCCACTGAGAGCATTAATTCAATAATTGTGTTCCACAGAGGAGAGAGCCTCAGTGCTATTAAATTCAGATTTGTAAGCTCAGCTAAAGAGCTTATTAGCTGTAAATGGTTTTCATGAAATTTTCACATCACTAGTTCGGGGTCCGCTCATTTAGTCCCAGAAATTTGATGACAAAATTAGACTGTTTTTCATTTTCTACCCCCACCTACGAGGAACCTACGCTACGCGCTAGCAATTTTTGCCACCATAGATCATACGCCCCCGTTCGTATCATTATTTATGCCTTGAATTCTGAGATATGCAACTGCGTCTTCTACCGGATTACCATCGACCTATCTTGAGGTGGTAACAACTGGCAGAATAAGCACGCGTAGAATCTAAATGAGCACTTCCAAAATTTATTTTCTTGCATCTCAGCGTAAATTTATGCGGTAGCATGGAAAAGTTTAACACAAGTAAAATTACGACTCAATTTAGGAACCATCCTATAAACATTAACCCACACACTTCTGAGCCACACCACCATAGTAGACGACCACATAATTCTGGCTGAAACAGATGCCTACAGTGCGTCCATCTAGACGTCGATGCATTGGTCGGAGGTGAGGTCTCCCAGCCCTCGCTAAAGCCACCTCTTTATGGCTACTCGGATGCGAACAAAATACCTCCATTAAAAATGACTTCCCAATTACAGTCCAATAAAGAACTGCAAACAACTCGATCTCGAGGTCCCGTTTGACCACTGCTCTCGTTGCGTGGGCCTCAAAGAGGCACTTTTTGAACGACCTCACCAACGCACGATAACGAGACACAAACACTCGATCAATTGACAAAAATGGTTCGTAAAGAAACGATGTGCCTGTGCAAGTTCCTTTGTCTGTTGTCTTTGTTATTCACTGCTGTCGCTGATGCATTCCCGAATCTTTTGGGGAGTTTTATCGAGCTTTGATAGCCGTTACGATATCAAGGCAGAACAAAGGTCTAACGGTTTGAAACAAATTGCAGAGGCTGACGCGAGATGGATTGGAGTTCTTGGAAGGAGATGTCGGGCCAGGCAACGACGGCCGACCTCATCATCATTGAGGTGCGCTTCCAACATGACGATGCTGCCCGACCATTCACTGCAAGGGACGTTATTAAGCAGCAATGCAGTGCACTCAGCGTCCCGGGTATGCGTGCAACGCCATCCCACAGATTACAGGTAGTGATTTATCTCTGGCCATCAGTGAATTACCCATAAGCCATTATTCCGCCACGACAGTATGTCCCGAAAGTGCGTCTTGGGCTATCAGCAAATTTCCATTATATCCAAAATTAAGTCCCCGCTTGAGAACAGTTAAGATGACCTGACCTCCAAATCTAAAACCAATTTCTAATCTCGTCACAAATTCTCAGCGCACAGCCTGAGGTGGCACAATTTATTATTGCAGACGAACGAAGTACCGCAAGCTGCATTTCAACAAAAAATATCCTACAATTTCAGCCTTTAGCTGCAGGATATGCTCAGGTTAAATGATCCCCGTAGTATGTTAGGAGATTAATTCAAACGAGCACCGCCACCCTTCTGTGACAAATTAAGCCCACCTCACTACAGCCTGTAAGAAAGGAAAACAGTAAGGCCAAGCAAAGCAAGCACCTCCAATCCAGCAGAGGTAACTAGGCATGCCACTGAGGTGTGTCATCTGCACACGCGACGCTGACCACTAGATGTGGAGCACTGTGGAGAACTTAGAAATAACTAGAATATCCCAATTAAAAAGCTCAACAACATTCATACGAAAGCAAAGATGATTCCATGGAGCACACAAAAAAACAATTCCAAGCAGCAAAAAATTCCAAAAAGCGACCAAAAAACATTCCAAAATAACGAAAATCATTATTCCCAACGAGCGACCAAAATTAAATAATTACGCAGGAGCAACCAAAATTAAATAATTACGCAGGAGCAACCAAAATTAAATAATTCCACAGGAGCGACCAAAATTAAATAATTCCACAAGAACGACCAAAATTAAATAATTCCACAAGAACGACCATAATTAAATAATTCCACAAGAACGACCAAAATTAAATAATTCCACAAGAACGACCATAATTAAATAATTCCACAAGAACGACCATAATTAAATAATCCACAGTAGCGACCAAAAAAAAAAACAATTCCAAACAGCGACCATAAAACCAAATTCCAAACAGCGACCATAAAACCAAATTCCAAACAGCGACCATAAAACCAAATTCCAAACAGCGACCATAAAACCAAATTCCAAACAGCGACCATAAAACCAAATTCCAAACAGCGACCATAAAACCAAATTCCAAACAGCGACCATAAAACCAAATTCCAAACAGCGACCATAAAACCAAATTCCAAACAGCGACCATAAAACCAAATTCCAAACAGCGACCATAAAACCAAATTCCAAACAGCGACCATAAAACCAAATTCCAAACAGCGACCATAAAACCAAATTCCAAACAGCGACCATAAAACCAAATTCCAAACAGCGACCATAAAACCAAATTCCAAACAGCGACCATAAAACCAAATTCCAAACAGCGACCATAAAACCAAATTCCAAACAGCGACCATAAAACCAAATTCCAAACAGCGACCATAAAACCAAATTCCAAACAGCGACCATAAAACCAAATTCCAAACAGCGACCATAAAACCAAATTCCAAACAGCGACCATAAAACCAAATTCCAAACAGCGACCATAAAACCAAATTCCAAACAGCGACCATAAAACCAAATTCCAAACAGCGACCATAAAACCAAATTCCAAACAGCGACCATAAAACCAAATTCCAAACAGCGACAATAAAACCAAATCCCAAACAGCGACAATAAAACCAAATCCCAAACAGCGACAATAAAACCAAATTCCAAACAGTGACAATAAAACCAAATTCCAAACAGCGACAATAAAACCAAATTCCAAACAGCGACAATAAAACCAAATTCCAACAGCGACAATAAAACCAAATTCCAAACAGCGACAATAAAACCAAATTCCAAACAGCGACAATAAAACAAAATTCCAAACAGCGACAATAAAACCAAATTCCAAACAGCGACAATAAAACAGAATTCCAAACAGCGACAATAAAACAGAATTCCAAACAGCGACAATAAAACAGAATTCCAAACAGCGACAATAAAACAGAATTCCAAACAGCGACAATAAAACAGAATTACAAACAGCGACAATAAAACAGAAATCCAAACAGCGACAATAAAAACCAAATTCCAAACAGCGACAATAAAACCAAATCCCAAACAGCGACAATAAAACCAAATTCCAAACAGCGACGATAAAAAATATCAAGAGTGCATTAAGAGCGCAACATTCCAACAGAGCGCAAAATCAACCATCAAGCAGAGCGCAAAAACAACATTCAAACAGAGCGCAAAAACAACATTCAAACAGAGCGCAAAAACAACATTCAAACAGAGCGCAAAAACAACATTCAAACAGAGCGCAAAAACAACATTCAAACAGAGCGCAAAAACAACATTCAAACAGAGCGCAAAAACAACATTCAAACAGAGCGCAAAAACAACATTCAAACAAAGCGCAAAAACAACATTCAAACAGAGCGCAAAAACAACATTCAAACAGAGCGCAAAAACAACATTCAAACAGAGCGCAAAAACAACATTCAAACAGAGCGCAAAAACAACATTCAAACAGAGCGCAAAAACAACATTCAAACAGAGCGCAAAAACAACATTCAAACAGAGCGCAAAAACAACATTCAAACAGAGCGCAAAAACAACATTCAAACAGAGCGCAAAAACAACATTCAAACAGAGCGCAAAAACATTCAAACAGAGCGCAAAAACATTCAAACAGAGCGCAAAAACATTCAAACAGAGCGCAAAAGCCACAAACAGAGCGCAAAAGCCACAAACAGAGCGCAAAAACAACATTCAAACAGAGCGCAAAAACAACATTCAAACAGAGCGCAAAAACAACATTCAAACAGAGCGCAAAAACAACATTCAAACAGAGCGCAAAAACATTCAAACAGAGCGCAAAAACATTCAAACAGAGCGCAAAAGCCACAAACAGAGCGCAAAAACAACATTCAAACAGAGCGCAAAAACAACATTCAAACAGAGCGCAAAAACAACATTCAAACAGAGCGCAAAAACAACATTCAAACAGAGCGCAAAAACATTCAAACAGAGCGCAAAATCATTCAAACAGAGCGCAAAATCATTCAAACAGATCGCAAAAACAACATTCAAACAGAGCGCAAAAACAACATTCAAACAGAGCGCAAAAACAACAATCAAACAGAGCGCAAAAACAACAATCAAACAGAGCACAAAAACGCAAGACGTGAAAACATTGAAAATAAGGCAAGATATTTTAAAAAGCGTGCTATTCTCAAACAGCAGTTTGCATACTATTACCATTGGAGACCACCGTACAAGACAAACTTTACCTTCAATAGGTGTAACACAACCAGCCCCAACACAACCAGCCCCAACGCCACCAGCCCCAACGCCACCAGCCCCAACGCCACCAGCCCCAACGCCACCAGCCCCAACGCCACCAGCCCCAACGCCACCAGCCCCAACGCCACCAGCCCCAACGCCACCAGCCCCAACGCCACCAGCCCCAACGCCACCAGCCCCAACGCCACCAGCCCCAACGCCACCAGCCCCAACGCCACCAGCCCCAACGCCACCAGCCCCAACGCCACCAGCCCCAACGCCACCAGCCCCAACGCCACCAGCCCCAACGCCACCAGCCCCAACGCCACCAGCCCCAACGCCACCAGCCCCAACGCCACCAGCCCCAACGCCACCAGCCCCAACGCCACCAGCCCCAACGCCACCAGCCCCAACGCCACCAGCCCCAACGCCACCAGCCCCAACGCCACCAGCCCCAACGCCACCAGCCCCAACGCCACCAGCCCCAACGCCACCAGCCCCAACGCCACCAGCCCCAACGCCACCAGCCCCAACGCCACCAGCCCCAACGCCACCAGCCCCAACGCCACCAGCCCCAACGCCACCAGCCCCAACGCCACCAGCCCCAACGCCACCAGCCCCAACGCCACCAGCCCCAACGCCACCAGCCCCAACGCCACCAGCCCCAACGCCACCAGGCCCAACGCCACCAGCCCCAACGCCACCAGCCCCAACGCCACCAGCCCCAACGCCACCAGCCCCAACACAACCAGCCCCAACACAACCAGCCCCAACACAACCAGCCCCAACACAACCAGCCCCAACACAAACAGCCCCAACACAACCAGCCCCAACACAACCAGCCCCAACACAACCAGCCCCAACACAACCAGCCCCAACACAACCAGCCCCAACACAACCAGCCCCAACACAACCAGCCCCAACACAACCAGCCCCAACACAACCAGCCCCAACACAACCAGCCCCAACACAACCAGCCCCAACACAACCAGCCCCAACACAACCAGCCCCAACACAACCAGCCCCAACACAACCAGCCCCAACACAACCAGCCCCAACACAACCAGCCCCAACACAACCAGCCCCAACACAACCAGCCCCAACACAACCAGCCCCAACACAACCAGCCCCAACACAACCAGCCCCAACACAACCAGCCCCAACACAACCAGCCCCAACACAACCAGCCCCAACACAACCAGCCCCAACACAACCAGCCCCAACACAACCAGCCCCAACACAACCAGCCCCAACACAACCAGCCCCAACACAACCAGCCCCAACACAACCAGCCCCAACACAACCAGCCCCAACACAACCAGCACCAACAAAACCAGCACCAACACAACCAGCACCAACACAACCAGCACCAACACAACCAGCACCAACACAACCAGCACCAACACAACCAGCACCAACACAACCAGCACCAACACAACCAGCACCAACACAACCAGCACCAACACAACCAGCACCAACACAACCAGCACCAACACAACCAGCACCAACACAACCAGCACCAACACAACCAGCACCAACACAACCAGCACCAACACAACCAGCACCAACACAACCAGCACCAACACAACCAGCACCAACACAACCAGCACCAACACAACCAGCACCAACACAACCAGCACCAACACAACCAGCACCAACACAACCAGCACCAACACAACCAGCACCAACACAACCAGCACCAACACAACCAGCACCAACACAACCAGCACCAACACAACCAGCACCAACACAACCAGCACCAACACAACCAGCACCAACACAACCAGCACCAACACAACCAGCACCAACACAACCAGCACCAACACAACCAGCACCAACACAACCGGCATCAACACATCTTGGTTGTCGCAATACGCTACACTGGCTAAAGAAGTTGTATACACCTCTACGAAATAAAAAGATGAAGAAATGATACAGAATTAAATAGGATTCTAGCATAGGAGGTCGGTTGCACGGTACTCGGGTCTTCACCACAAATGAGAGAGAAGCATGGAATAAAAAACGAGGCCTGATGAATGATCTAAACCCATTACACACTCGTGAAACAAATGTGGCCGATTACGTGTAGCGTGGCTTTAGGTTCGTGAATTCCCCAAATAGCTAAAATATACGCTATTCAAGTATATTTCAGCTAATTTTTGAGGAGCGCTAATTTACCAAGGTCCACTGACGTAAATGAACGCAATCAACATACTCCCAAGTTGGCAGCTCAGGTAGCCTATTTATTCCCAAAGAGCACGGAGTCCCCAAGATGCGCTGCAAGACAATCCCCTTCAGAGCACTCCCCCTGGTGTAGGAACAGCGCCACTGGCACCAGAAACAGGCGTGTCGCACAATCTGACAATCGCTAGACATGCAGAAGGTAAGGCTCGGTTGGCCACCGCGTTGTCCACTAAGGAAGCTCAGACGAGTCTTCACATCGGGACAAGGGATCCATACACGCCTTCTTTTCCATGCGGACACCCGGGAGCTGCTCAGAGAAAGTCCATTGTTTGCACACAGCCTTGATGCCAACTGCCAGAAGCATGCACTATCGTCCAGCCAACAATGGGACTTTCGTGACCCTTGAACCAATTTTACTGCGCTGATCTTCTGCTTGATTAAAGCTTAAGGGCTCGACGATCTTTTGAACCAGAGCACATCTGCCTTCGAATGTCTAGACGAGACAAGTTCACCAAGACAAGTTCGTGGAAAAAATTACCACGACTAGAAAAACTCACGTTCAAAATGCGGACAAATGTATGGCATAATATAAGCTCAATTATAATATAGGTCGCCTCATATGCAAACAATATGGATGAACGAACGGAAAGAATTTCGCGCAAATATATATCTTGAACTAAAAAACCACAAGCTAATTAATGAAAGAATATGTCAGACAACTCATTTGGCTCATATTTCTCATAACACAAAATATATTTAAATTTTATTTGCGGAAATAAAATTTGAAACAACACAAATGCATAAACAATTTCAAGTAAATTGAATAAAGATTGCCTAACATATTAAATTAGTTTCAGCCTTCATTACCAAAGCAAAGATATTCAAAGATGTGAAGGAGGAAGGCACCATTTAGTATGAAGTCAAAAGAACGTGGAATCTATGTACTAGGCGTGTTCTCGCAGAGAATTATCTGCGCATAGAAACGTTGAGAAAGACGGTTTTGAAACAAAACTCAAGTTGAAGAAGATAGTTGTAGGACTGGATAGCAGTACAGCAGAGAACCGAAAAACGATGACCCTTAACGAAAAAACATTTGGTTTAACAAAAAGAAGGCCTAAGGGACTCTGAGCTTGGGACTGATTGATTGCTAATAATGCAAAATAGTTTAGAAATTAGTTAACCACAACATAGACGCTCCAAAGAGTGAATGGTGGAGGGCACCATTCAGTATAGAATTAAGGGAACGCGAAATCTACACACAAGGCATGATCCCACTCAAGATCCCAGCGCATAGAAATATAAGTTTCGAAGAAAGTTCATGAAACATAAAAATTGAAATATAAAGTAATAGGTGCTGAAAAATAGGAAAGATTAGATTATTAGTAAGTTTACGCCTCCCTATCCGCAACAAAGGCTATCCAAAGAAAGGAAGGAAGAAGGCACCATTTAGTATTGAGTTAAAGAAACGCGGAATCTATGCACGAGGTGCACAGAAACAGAAAGCTAAGAAAGAAGATCATGAAACAAGAAAAAGTTGAAGAAGAAAGTAGTAGGTGCTGGAAAAACAGGACAGCAGTGAACCGAAAAAAGATGGTCCGTAACAAAACAAAAACCTATTCTATTTTAACAAAAAGATAGCCTACCTAACTTTTAGCTCAGACCCTCACATAGTCCCCCTGGGAGCGCTAATTCCCATAGATACAATAGTTGTATCCCCCTAAGGGGAAATAGGAAAGCAGTGAACAAAAAAAAAAGAGTAAAATAAAATCTATTTTGTTTAGATAAAAATAAGGCCTACTTAACCCTATGCTCGGGACCTCACATTCTTCGCTATTACTCGTAGATACATTAGCTGTAATATCTAGGGAGAGTTTATTATGATGCGTGATCTAATGCTATATTTTCAAAGCCATGCATTCAATCTCCAAAAAAGGCCAAAATTAGTAAAGAATTCGACGGAAAATACGTTCGCGGAAAAAACAAATTAATTTCAAGCAACTCGTAAATTACAGAACCTAATACACCAAATCAAAATCTGGTTTCATCGTCTATATGTAATTTTGGATTCCAATAGAATTTCGCACTCAGAAATACGGATTAAATTTCTATTTGCGCGCATATTCACAACCATAAAGCACACAACTCCAATCCGTCCAATCGACTCGTGTTCGGCGCAATAATCAGTAGCGGGTGACTTTAAAACATGGCCTCCTGATCTGAAGAAAAAAGCTGATCCCTGTCTTGGGACTGCCGGCGGCGCACCACATTAAGTGCAGAAGTCTCGTGGCCGCGACGTCGCTGGTCACAGAAGACCAATTGTTCGTCTGAGCGAAGGTCCCAAGTTGGAGCGGCGGCCGGCGTGCCGGTGGGCGTGCCTTGCAAGGGTCACTGAATCCTGGAGCGCCATCCATCACTCCGGCCTGAACATGCTTATGCAGACAACCGCGTGTACTTCTCAGGGCGCACTTCCTCACTTTCTTGGCGCCGTGAGCTGCTTTTGTTCTCTTCCTGATTAGGTGGAGATTATTCGCGAGTACGTGTTTGACAATGAAAAATATTTGATCTATGCATTTTTGTTTCAACTTTTTATATTTTTATTTGTATTGAAGCACTCTTG
The DNA here is from genome assembly GCA_030386875.1 of Morinoia aosen. Lineage (NCBI taxonomy): Eukaryota > Metazoa > Arthropoda > Malacostraca > Amphipoda > Talitridae > Morinoia > Morinoia aosen. Next base: position 15,019,768 of record CM059571.1, on the reverse strand, counting down.
CGAGTGAGGGCGGCATCAAGTTTAGGACCACACATGGCTTAGGTAACGTTCGTGACAAAATCAACTTTCGCTTTCACGTAATGTTATATAAATAAATGACGAAGCATAGAGCGTGTCGCATTGTGAATCTAATTTTCAGCAGTGATGTAAAAATTGAAGATTTTTCGTGGGATTGCTGAAACAATTCGAAACAAGTACGGATTAGATGCACTAAATTTGAAAATATATCAAGCCTTTCTAACCACAAGTTTTTTTCTAAGAGAGAAAGAAGGAAGTCATCATTTAGCATGAAAGAGAGGGAATCTATGCACAAAGTGTGTCCCCTACACTCAGCGCATGGGAACAGGAAAATTCAAAGAAGTTTGTGAAGCAAGATAAGATGAAGAAGGTGATAGGTGTTGAAAAAACACAGCAAAGAACCGAACAAAACTTCGTAACGAAACAAAAACCTATTCTTTGTCAACAAAAGAAAGCCTACCAAACCTTCAGCAGGACCTCACATTTTCCCTCTAAGAGCGCTTATTAATAGTTGGATCCTCTGGAGAGGACGAATAATTCATCTAAGGCAAGTACTCCAATATATTAGATCTCGTCATGATAAATGTTTCACTCTCATCACGCTGTACTGACAAGTTAGGAATTAGCCTTTGAACTTCTCTACGAAGAGAATGATCCGTCCCAGCAACGATAGACGTTTGATTTGCGTTTGAATGTTGGTATTTGCTCACAGCGTCGGAAATTTTTTCAGTATCGCAATATCTTCAAGAGTACTTAGGCCTGTATGCAAGGCACTCTCTCTTTCCGAGCTTGAATTAGAAAAGCGTCTTGACCTTTGCATTCTTTCTATTGCCCAGACAGACCTGAGACGCCGCCTATCGCAGAACATACATAAAAGCTCTTTCGAGAAAGCCTGGGAGAGTAGTACAATATGCCTTCTTCCACGCAAGCCAATAGCTTTTCAGCCTGCACGCTTAGCCGTCTTTATCTCTCAGACACACAAAAAGCGTTGCTGTCTTTCATCAATTACAAATTCGTGGGCTGGCTAGATTGGCTCACCTAATCTCATATCTGCTCAAAAAAGCAAACCCAGTAGATTTTTAGAGGATGTTGGTGTTAAAGACAATCATTGGGGGATCCTCAGGCGTAAAATTTAAGATACAATTTATAAAAAAGTACGTAATGCATGCTTTTAGATTCCGAGGAGGAGTACAAGTGAACCCCGAACAACAGCAGCAACAAGAAGAATTCGAGAGATCGTAAAGGGACAAGCCTCTCTCGGTGTTGTGATAAGGCAAACAGTCATCGAAAATGCCTCGCAATGCTTACATGTCTCTAGGGATAACGCATACTTCCATCTCGCTTCAGGATAAATCCCATCGCTCACAAACCCGACACATAAATTGCGCATTTGTGCTCCAAGTACCGCCTCCAAATACACAGACTCTCCACTCGGCAGATAAAACTCTTCAAGGGCGACATCAACGAGCGCTCTTCCAAAAGTAATCTGGGCTCCGGCCCGGGAAGTGGATACCTCAGGTCCCAGAAAGTGAAAGTGCGGTCGGTAGGACGAGTCCGGGGACGAAACATCGTCGTGATGTCGACTTGGTTGACAGTCACGGGATCGTGCTGAGCCTCGAGGCTGCACTGACGAGCATCAGGCACTCCCACACGCTCCCCAGCAAATTTAGGATCAACTTGTCGTCTGCTTCGAAGATTCAGGGCTTGGAATGTAGACAGCTGTTTCATCTACACTGAAAAATGAAGAGTGAATACTAATCTTTGATGAACTTACGATTAGAATCTTTCCAGGCATTAAAAGGGACTTCATCGCCGGAAAATTAGTAGAAGCCTTCGTGTGAAAAATAGGGACCGATAGTGTCTGTGCGGTAGTTCCAAATGTAATTCTCAAATGTATAATTTTGACCTAAACTAACCAATCGCTTTTCTTCGAAGCGAACAATGTCTCGAGTTTCATCGAACGTAAAATTTAAGCGCACACTGAAGATGTATTTTTCACGACGCGTCCGTGATGTATCAAATATCAATCAAAGGGTGGGAAAGGTAGAAAAAAAATCCACCACACAATACGTACAACAAACTTTCTTGACCGGCACGGTTGACTGCGCATGCGCGCTTGGTGAGAAAGAGAGAACTGTTCAGTACAAGAATAGTAATAAATTAGGACCTACACAACCACATTAACTTGGTGTGCATTTTTCGAGGGTTTGATTCCTCAAAGTGGTTTTACATTGATGAGAATTCGTGTTTTATAATCTGACGCTCTAGTGCAACACGCACGAGCTGGCGGCCATACGTTGTTCACCTCCAAGCGTATCGTCCACATTACATCGTTGGACACAAATAACAAGAGTAAAGTTCCTGTAAACTAGAATCAACCAGAAAAGTTGAGAGTTCGATCAAGATGGCATTTCTTACGCACGCAAATTACTTGTTCCGCATCAAGAGTTGTACGTTAACGCAAGTCATGAGAGTTCATGAAGACGCTGAGAACCCACAGCGCACTGAGAATTCTACATATCACGTTATTCCAAGAACGTTAGAGAATAATGAACAACGTGACGCCTAAAACAAAACTGTGTATACGCATACATTAAATTTTCTTATGTCAAGATCGAGCTCTAAAAATTATTTTACCTGTTAACAATTATTAGGTATTTATAGTTGTTATAACTTATTAATCATTTTCGATTTTGAAACACCTAACGTCAACAAAGGTCCTCCCATTCAATGTAGAAATAGAGAAAAAGAACCTAAGTAGTTGAAAGCGCTGAGGGGCCTTCAACATGAGACAACACATCTGCCCCCTCAGAGCGCTCATTTACACAGACATAATCGTTTTATTCTCCTGATGGGATCGTAGCAATACAACCCATCAACGATATTTTTTCATGGTTTACAAGGCCAAGTGTATAACAGGAAGAAAATCAAGAATGAAACTAACGAGAAGATGGATAGAAATTCATTTTTCATGGAAAAAACAATGGATTAAAGATACTGAAATAAATTTTAAAAAACGTTTCTGGAAGGTACCCATTGTAACTTGTACTAGAGATACAACACGAGTAAGAAAATATCGTGAAGTTCGCTACGTTTATACGCTGGAGTCAAAGAGGAATTACAACACTGGCGGTAACCACAGCCAAGCTGCAAGACTGGCGGTAACATCAGGCAAGCTGCAAGACTGGCGGTAACCACAGGCGAGCTGCAAGACTGGCGGTAACATCAGGCAAGCTGCAAGACTGGCGGTAACATCAGGCAAGCTGCAAGACTGGCGGTAACATCAGGCAAGCTGCAACACTGGCGGTAACCACAGGCGAGCTGCAACACTGGCGGTAACCACAGGCGAGCTGCAAGACTGGCGGTAACCACAGGCGAGCTGCAAGACTGGCGGTAACCACAGGCGAGCTGCAAGACTGGCGGTAACATCAGGCAAGCTGCAAGACTGGCGGTAACATCAGGCAAGCTGCAACACTGGCGGTAACCACAGGCGAGCTGCAACACTGGCGGTAACCACAGGCGAGCTGCAAGACTGGCAGTAACCACAGGCGAGCTGCAAGACTGGCGGTAACTACAGGCGAGCTGCAACACTGGCGGTAACCACAGGCGAGCTGCAACACTGGCGGTAACCACAGGCGAGCTGCAACACTGGCAGTAACCACAGGCGAGCTGCAACACTGGCGGTAACCACAGGCGAGCTGCAACACTGGCAGTAACCACAGGCGAGCTGCAACACTGGCGGTAACCACAGGCGAGCTGCAACACTGGCAGTAACCACAGGCGAGCTGCAACACTGGCGGTAACCACAGGCGAGCTGCAACACTGGCGGTAACCACAGGCGAGCTGCAACACTGGCAGTAACCACAGGCGAGCTGCAACACTGGCGGTAACCACAGGCGAGCTGCAACACTGGCAGTAACCACAGGCGAGCTGCAACACTGGCGGTAACCACAGGCGAGCTGCAACACTGGCAGTAACCACAGGCGAGCTGCAACACTTGCGGTAACCACAGGCGAGCTGCAACACTGGCAGTAACCACAGGCGAGCTGCAAAACTGGCAGTAACCACAGGCGAGCTGCAACACTGGCGGTAACCACAGGCGAGCTGCAACACTGGCGGTAACCACAGGCGAGCTGCAACACTGGCGGTAACCACAGGCGAGCTGCAACACTGGCGGTAACCACAGGCGAGCTGCAACACTGGCAGTAACCACAGGCGAGCTGCAACACTGGCGGTAACCACAGGCGAGCTGCAACACTGGCGGTAACCACAGGCGAGCTGCAACACTGGCGGTAACCACAGGCGAGCTGCAACACTGGCGGTAACCACAGGCGAGCTGCAACACTGGCGGTAACCACAGGCGAGCTGCAACACTGGCGGTAACCACAGGCGAGCTGCAACACTGGCGGTAACCACAGGCGAGCTGCAACACTGGCGGTAACCACAGGCGAGCTGCAACACTGGCGGTAACCACAGGCGAGCTGCAACACTGGCGGTAACCATAGGCGAGCTGTAACACTGGCGGTAACCATAGGGGAGCTGCAACACTGGAAGTAATCACAGGCGAACTGCAACAGTGGAAGTAACCACTGGCGAGCTGCAACACTGGAAGTAATCACAGACGAGCTGCAACAGTGGAAGTAACCACTGGCGAGCTGCAACACTGGCGGTAACCACAGGCGAGCTGCAACAGTGGAAGTAACCACAGGCAAGCTGCATCAGTGGAAGTAACCACAGACGAGCTGCAACACTGGAAGCAACCACAGGCGAGCTGCAACACTGGAAGCAACCACAGGCGAGCTGCAACACTGGAAGCAACCACAGGCGAGCTGCAACACTGGAAGCAACCACAGGCGAGCTGCAACACTGGCGGTAACCACATGCGAGCTGCAACAGTGGAAGTAACCACAGGCGAGCTGCATCAGTGGAAGTAATCACAGACGAGCTGCAACAGTGGAAGTAACCACTGGCGAGCTGCAACACTGGCGGTAACCACAGGCGAGCTGCAACAGTGGAAGTAACCACAGGCGAGCTGCATCAGTGGAAGTAACCACAGACGAGCTGCAACACTGGACGCAACCACAGGCGAGCTGCAACACTGGAAGCAACCACAGGCGAGCTGCAACACTGGAAGCAACCACAGGCGAACTGTAACAGTGGAACAAACCCCCAAACAGGGCCCAATACCAGAACCAATACAATGCAAAAATCAAAATCAACACGAGTAATCACAGACAGAACTATGCTTAGAGGAGCCTCGGAACAGTAGTCGACGTCACCAGAGCTGACAGCCGAGTGGACCAAGCTTTTAGTGTCAGAGACGAAAGGAAAATACGACCAACGGAACAGCTATCCCCTTGTAATGACATTAGAAGCTGAAGGGAAACTTTAAGTGATGTAAGGGAATAAAAATCCAATTGCTGTTATTACAATACCCGTACCAGACCGCGGTTTGACCTTGTCCAGAAAAACAGAACTTTCCGGTGTAGCGAGGAGCGGAAGCGTATCTCATGCTGACGCTTTTAGACCGTCGGTGTTGACTCAGCGCTTGTCAAAGAACTTCCAACTGCGAGAAAATACGCAATCTTACGAAGCCTACATTTCATTAGTTTTACAGTGTAAAATATTAATAGTTTACTAGAAGGACCCGCGAATAATTCACAGTTAGTTTTTGAACAGTTCTAATGTCATTTTAATGGAATTTAAACTTAACTTTCGTGGTTTATGTAGAAAATAAATTTACAATCGATTATCATTTAACAACTTCGGAGGCCATCCTGGAAAATTATATGAAACTACTATAAGGTAACAACACTTGTTTATATCTATGTGTTATTAATGACCCCTTTAACTTGGTGGACACGTGGTAGAAGGGCCTCTACGTAGTCCCGACCTGACTCCGTACGATTTCTCTCTGGGGTTATTTGTAAAATAAAGTCTATGAAACACCTCCAATTGACTGGGAAAATTTACGACAGCTCATCATTCACACTGTTAACGAGCTTGAAGACAACTGTGAAATTACTCGGAAATCGATGCGAGCAATGGAGCCAAAAGTATCTCGCTAGCAACGGTGGCCATTGGTTGAAATAAATGAACTATTAGGGACTGGAATTGAAAATTGTGTTGCTATTGACAATAAATATCTCCCATATAAAATGCCTGTTCTTTATAAGGTGCCGACTTTGGTATTCATCTTTTTGCCAGCAAATGAAGTTAATGATTTCGCTTTTAAAAACCCGCTCGAGTAAAGGGCAAAAAAATGCTCTTAAATTTTCCGTAATAGTTGCTGTAGTACGTATAATTACTGGTAAAAAAAATTCATTGGTATATATATTTCACATTTTCAAATTAAACCCATTTCATGTATCTACGATCAATTCTTAACGAGTAATGAAAATTTGAAAAACCCAACACTTTTTTGTGGAATTGGCATTATAGCAAACTTAGCATTGGCTATTTAGCAAACTTGAAACTTGGCCAAATCGGTAACAAATTCTGGAAACCAACTCAAAACAAACGTTATATTAGATTAAAGGTTGGTTTAAGCCTCCCTAACCGCTAAAAAAAAGAACGCACCTAAGAGAGGTAGGAGGAAGGCACCATTTAGTAAGGAGATAAGGGAATGCGGAATCTATGCAGAAGGGGCATAGAAACAGTAAGTTGAGAAAAAAATTCATGAAACAAGATAAAAGTTGAAGGAGGAAGTAGTAGGTGTTGAAAAAGTGGACAGCAGTGAACCGATAAAGGTGGTCCTTAACATAATAAAAAATATCTTTCAACAAAAAGAAGGCCTATTTAACTCCAAGCTCGGGCCCTCACACATTTCCCCTCTAAGAGCGCTAATTCCCATAGATTATTTCAAGCGACAATTAAGATGTTCATGGTGAAGACAGAGTTCATGAATAAGTTGTACTGACAATACTTACCTGAAGAGGCCAACCTCTGCAAAACCTAGAGGTGAAGAAAGTGGAAAAATTAAATTTGGCATAAAATGTGCTATCGAAGCTCGCACAAAAGATTAATTAGCGAAATTAGAACCAGATTGTTCGTTGCCATATGGCCTGAATAGAACAAAAGGAAGTATCAAGTAAGTACATGACTAAATCCAACGACGCCACTCGATGGGCGTTCCTTCTTAGAAAGTTTGAGTTTATCTGCGACTGCTCCTTCGCTGTTCTTCCTCTATTCATCACCTGTCGCACTGCTCTGAGGCAGTCAATGCGGTGAGCACATGTAACGTTCAGGCCAACACATTCATTAGCTTCCTACAGTGCAAATATTTAAGTATCAACGAAGATATCAAATGGAATTTGCTAACGAATTCGCTCTACTTCGTCTAACTTTACCCGAGTTTCTCAAGGCAACAAAGCTTAGTTTCATCACGCTGTACTACCCAGGAATTGTGCGCACTTTTCGTGCGACAAATCAATAAACTTAACGTGTCCGCAAAAGAAAAATGTTCTACTGCTGTAGGTGTCCACGAAACAGTAAAATTCTACATTGCGCTGTCCCTGGCACCAGAATGTAGCTCGTGTGTTCGAGATGGCGTTTAATTAATTAAGGCGAGCTGCTTCACTGAGCAGCACGGTTGGGAACAGCTGTGACTCCTGCGATGCTGAAACCCGAAGCCAGACATACCGTTCCAATAGGAGAGCAGATTTAAAAGAAAATCAAGAGGTTAAACGTCACAAATTCAACTTCAAAATGGTTGTTGCTAAGTCGATCTGCAGCTTAAGCACTCTCGAGTTGAATGGGACGCACAGGCACAGTTCATCTGAGACGGGTCTGACATGGATGAGAATGTAAGTGACGGCGGAAGAGTAACATCTCACACACCACATCTAGCGTCTTGTGTAACACCAGTTAGTAAACTGAATCGAAAGCGGCTTATTGTCAAAAGAGCGCATTTAAATTGGCTCGGTCTAAATTTCCCTGGCGCTGGTCCCTATTTGATCGAACTAAAGGTTTCCTACTAACACCACCAAGGTAAGACCAGTTGAAGAAAGCCCTCTCGAGACCCTCATCTCAACAGCAGCAGAACTGAAAGCTTCATTTCTCTTGTACAAAATTAACAACTGCCCCCCCCCCCCCCCCCCCCCATGCCATGAGAGAGAAGTATTAAAGTGTCTTATCGAGAATTTCTCATGAATAGAAAAAGCAGTCGAGATGGAATGGTCAGGTGCAAGCGCTCTGCTCGTGCGGCCTCGATCACGACATCAGTTTCTCATCACGGCCCTCGCAGCGCCACCATTCCGCCCATACCATTCCATTAATTTTTTCCCTTAACCAATTATCACCAGCCTTGGCCCATTTCAGTCATCGTTCAGTGAGCACTTTTCAGTTGTGGCAATCTGCCTTAAATGGAGGAATTTTCCTCAACGTTTTATCAAAAGATCAGGGCTAACTTTTGAAGAAAGATTTGCAAAAAAATGATTAAATTCTGTTGCACTTGAATTAGTACGAAATGGTAATCCAGTGAAGGTATGAAATTTTCGTGCAATTTTCGAATGAATAAGAGCCCCTTTCTCATTATTCTGCTGGAGTACAGGCTAATCCATTTACTTATGGTAGATCACGTGTCATGAAACTCAAATGTTCGATATTCTTGTCCAATGTGAACCTTTAACACTACCTTACACACGAAAATACTGAAAGGAATTCTTTTAATAGATTCTATAATGCATCTTGCTTGGAGGTGCAATGTGATTTAGAGTACAGTTGAATTCAACTTCGAATAATTGTTAAATGAAAATATACACCACGTTCTTCAAAGAAAAGTTTCAAACATATACCCACAGATAACCTCAAAATAACGTAGCCGAGAAGATTTAAGATGTGGAGGAGTCTAAATATCTTCCCATTTTTCCAGTGGGTAAAATAAAGCATAAACCAAAAATAACGCAACTGAGTTTTTCCAATTTTACAGTACCACTAGGAGTACATCGCTTCAACGAAAATCCTCTTGAGAATGAATAAAAATTTTACGAGATTATTATTATTATATAAGAAAGTTTTAGCCTCCCTTAACCACGACAAAGATGTTCCAAGAGAGGAAAAAGGAAGGCACCATTTAGTATGGAGTTGAGGGAATGTGGAATCTATGCACAAGGTGCACAGAAACAGTAAGCTAGGAAAGAAGTTCATGAAACAAGAAAAAAGTTGAAGAAGAAAGTAGTAGGTGCTGAAAAACAGGACAGCAGTGAACCGAAAAAAGATGGTCCGTAACGAAACAAAAACCTATTTTATTACAACAAAAAGGAAGCCTACCTAACCTTTAGCTCGGGCCCTCACATAGTCCCCCTGGGAGCGCTAATTCCCATAGATACAATAGTTGTATCACCCTGAGGGGAAATTTTACGAGAATCAATATTGCTTCAATTGATTTAATGTTATTGGATGTACAAATATAACCTTACATTCGGAATGTAAATGCATTTACACACCTCTCTTTCCATCGAGTCTCGATCAATCTCGCATTACAGGAACGCTCATAGAAGATTGACCACAACGAACGAGGGAAAACCCAAAAAGCGGATGGCTTTTGCTTAGCTCATCTTGGAAATACACGAGGAAACTTCTCACAGTTGTTAATGAACTCATTTTGGTTATAGCTCGTAAATGACAAGCTATCACACTGAAATTGCGAGAATTGGTTGATAATGTAAAGTGTTCAATGTAATAGCTAGAGCTCCATTTGAAAAATATCGATAATTGTAGGGTATGGAACTTTTACTTGACAAAAACTACCATAACATAATAGGAATTATCCACTTCTCACATTCAAGGTCGTTGCTTCGAACATGAGAAAAAAAGGGCACGTGTTCCACGTATCCTGACTGCTTGTGCTTCGATGTTGTTTTACGGCATGAGATAATTTTGAGCAGCAACCCTTGCAAGGGCAGCTCGGGTCGTTCCAGCCACCAGATTCTACTTAATTCTATCCCGATAGGTCTTCGGTACTGATCGAGTTTGAAAATTAAAGTATAAACAATTTTAATTAAGCCTCTCTAACCAAAACAGTGGGGCTCATAGAGAGGAAAGATGACGGCACCATCTTGTTTGAAGTGAATGGAAATCTAAGCACAAGGTGTGTTCCCTCGTAAAATTCAGTGCACTTAGTTGCAGAAAATTGTAAAGAAACTTTATGGAACAAGATAAAAGTTGAAAAAGTTATAGATGATGAAAAACAAGTTATCAGCGAATAAAAAAAACGGGCCGTAACAAAGCAAAAATTTATCTGATTCAACAAAAAGAAGCCTATCTAAACTTCAGCTTGAGAATGTAGCCAGAGTCAACAACTCGACAGCAACACACGCGCTCACTCCTCTTCACAATTTTGTATTGGAGTGAATAGCTCACTACTTGATGCAAATACAAAGTACAATTAAACGAGTATGTAAATATTTCAGTAAAAGTGTTTACCCTGCAGTTTCCTCTGAATCATTGGTGAAGTCGGTCAGAGTATGGGCAGACAAGCTCCGAATTCTCTACAAAAAACACCGTCAAAAACATCTACTACTGCGTGGGAACAAACAGAGCGCTTTGTGCTTAAGTAGTACCGAATGAAAACGGAAAATATTTCTAATTAGATAGCAAGCAGTTGCTACGTAGAAAGCTGTAGTGCGAGATAAGTTTCTCAGACGTAATTTGTCACTGCTTTATACCTCGGAAAGAAAAGTTGCAATGTTTTTCCTACTGCGTTACTGTACCACTGCGAGTCGAGCTATATTGATTACCGATTCCATTAGGGTATTTTAAATGAAATGCTCTCGAACTAGTCCTTTCAGAGTATTGATGAAACTAAAAAATAACAAAAAACTTTTTTAAACATCTGAAAATTAATTCCAGGAATCGAAACAAACCCTTTTGCGAAAAAAAAACCTGCTGATGATGAGTAATATTTTCCAAACGATTCGAGAAATTCTTAGAATACGAATAAAAAATATAGCACCAGCAACTCTTCCTGCTCGTACATCTGTGCCAGACTGTGTGCGCTGCGGTGGCCTCGCGTGAACAAACTGCCGTCACGCTCCGTGTACCTTATTTATGATGAAATGGAAACAATTTCTGGATAACTGCTACTTAAAAAATGTGAAATACACATTCTACTCAGACACACCTTAACGGAAAATTTCTGAACTTGATTAATTCTGCCTGCATCTCATTGACAGTTTGCTGAAAACGTAAGATTTGCTTGCAGCCGGTTACCGCTGCTATGAGTGCTCACTCTGCTTCTTTTGCTAGCAAGGGTAGACTTGGAGCGTTTATAACAGAGAAATCGGAGGTGGAATACGAGACACTTCCCCACCGCCTAATTTGTACTAGGTTTTTCTCGGGTTAGCCGTCCCCTCTCCGTTCTCCCACCAGTATGAAAAAATAGGCTAAACTTTGAAAAAAAGACTCGGAAATTCTTCCAGGAAATCTTCACCATCTGTTTTTTCAACAGATTACATACTTTTTTCTAATTTGGCCGTTAATGAAGAGTCTTATCTAAAGCTTATTAAGTTATTAAATTATTATTAATGGATTAGTTTGATACTCCTTAGCCAAAACAAGCGACCAAAGAGAAGAAATCATTTGACTCGGACTATTCGGACTATATAAAACGTCAAAACTATGTACAGATAGGTTCGCACACAGGATACCGCGCACAAAGAGACGGCAAGTAAAGGAGGAAAAGGAAGAAAAGACCTAGAAAGATTAGCAAAGAGGGCGTGAAAATTGAAATGAGCAAAGTGGTCCCGAAGAAATGAGGACCGAAGGCCTATATCTATAACTGAAGTAACTGAACAGCATTTCCCCAAGGGCACCAGTCCAAAGCATAGAATATACAAACCTAACTAACCTAAACCTATTGCTTATCCTACGCCCCCCCTGATGAGCCCAGTTAGGTAATGGACTAGTTCAGAACATTATTGTTCCAAATTAAACGTCCTCGCTAAACTTTAAGCTGTCATGAAAGGTATTTTATGGAAAAATTGTTCAACTTTCGCTACTTACAACGAAATCCGCCCCATTTATGCGCTGCATGGAAGCCTATGATAATGTTTGAGTTTGATTCGGTGTGTTTCTTCGCTTGAGGTCGTCAAGTATGTCTCAAAATGTAAGCCATTTTCAATCTCCCTTGGTTTCTTGAAACTTCTTGTAGGAAAATAGGAACCTGATAGGCAAAAATGAGCATTTTCCTTTCATTTAATATAGTGTAATGCAAAATCTTCAGACCCTTATAATTTTTCTCAATTTTATAGTTCTGTGTGAAACAATTACAAATTTGGAATGAATATAGGTATACATATCTAAAGCATCCAGTATCACAAAACATCACAGATACAGGTCAGCTTGCACTGTAACGAACACATAAAACTTGACTAATTCGTAAGATTACCGGTGCCAATTCGGCACACGACAATTCCACCTGTTCCGAAAATGGCCTGGGCTGATGTAAGAACATCAAGACTCTTACATTATACAACCTGCCATGAACCTAAAACGCGGGCATGGCCAGTACGACTAGCGTGATCGACCGGCTCGTGATCACATCATTAACGCAGCACACCCTTCGCACTTTCTGCTGCCATTCCCCCGAGATGAACGCTAGAGCTAGATTGTCATTCCAATAAAACGATCGTTATCGCATCTCAACTCCAGTTCATGACCAGCGAACTGCTCGCCGCGATCGTGCTTCGTACGCTGCTCCGTGACCTTAAGGTAATGACTACGTCAAAACACTTCATAATTACCATTAATTTAAGCGGGCCCCAAAGCGTTTTTATTCGAACTTGAAGTGAAATAACCTTCCCTCCAGGCTTTTTTTTTACTAACATGTTTGCCACAAATGCCTCGAGTATTAGCTGATATGAAACCATGTTGCAAGTGGTCGCAACGCCGGGGATTGCGTTGCGTTGACGTTGAAGATTACTTTTAGCTCGTCTCCGAAAAAATTTTCTGCGAGAAACATAGTAATTTAAAGCGTCCTTCAACAGCGGAAATGACCAGCTCAATAAAAATGTAACAGGCGTACATGTGAACATCTATTTGTCGTAGGATACTCAAAATGACCATAGATAGGGAATCGTCATCCAAAATTATATCCCTCAACACGTTGACTGCGATGGGTTAAACTGAAAATCAGTATTCAATTCAAAATTAAGTGTAAAAGTTATTAGCAATTTATATATATATATATATACACACACATGTACATGTACATATACACACACATACGAATATATACACCAAACATTAATTGGCCGCATTAAAAACCATTGATTTTTAAAGATTATTAAAAGTTTTTCAAATAACCCATCGATGGGTTGTTTTGCAGCAGGAAAAGCTCAAGCACGCCCCACCGAAGGGCCGCCTCGCAGTCAACGTGTTAAAATAGGTTAACACGTTCCCCGCGTGTAGGGTCGTATGGACCAACAGGCAAATTACTCCATCAAATGCCGGTATAAATGAAATATATTGCATGTTTCGCGACGTTTTTAAATAACATCTCTTATCACAGGAGGTGAAATGTTACCGTGCAATTGCATTGTTCGTATTTATAAGGACAGATAAAGCTGTATTCGAGCATCAAAATCGATCACCCAATTCTGCTACTTACAAACTAACCAAACCAATCGTCAACAACGCGGAAACGCGGTGAACGTGTTAAGATCAAATGAACCATTCACGACCGATTACGAACATGGAACCTAACTTGAATCAAAATTTTCAGAACTCAGACAAAATGAAAAGAGCCCAAATTCAATTATCAACACTACCACACCCATGACCAGAAAATTGAAAAAAAATCACTAATCAATTATTATATGTTGGAATACTCAAGTTAAATTGGAAAGGGAATTACGTTAACACAAAATCAGCATGATATAATTCCAGACTTCATATAAAAACATAGAAATACTGACCACTGAAGCAGGTATCTCACAATTTCAATATCACTAAAAAAGAACGCAACAATTATTTGTCAACAACCGTAACAATAGATCAGGCAATCGATTCACTGCGACATGCGTTTTCCTGACCACTAGCAATTTTAGAGTGCACCGTTCCTCGCACACCAAGAGGGAGTCGAGGGGCATCAAACTGTTTTATGGTTGTTGAATTTGACCTCATAACTGAAATAAAGCATTTGCTTATATTAGATTATATGTTAATTTAAGCCTCCCTCATCGCTAAAAAAAGCGTATCGAAGGAAAGATGAAGTAAGGCACCATTTAGTACGGAGATCAATGAATGCAGAATTTATATAGTGGGGCATAGAAACAGTAAGTTGAGAAAGAAGTTCATGAGACAAGATAAAAGAGTGAACCGAAAAAAGTGGTCCTAAACATAAAATAACATTTTATTACAAGAAAAATAAGGCCTATCTAAGTCTCAGCTTGGGCCCTTACAAATTTTCCTCCTGGGAGCGCTAATTCCAATAGATACAACAACTGTATCCCCCTGAGGGGGAACCATTAGCTGTCATGGATGTAAATGTTATCCCTTTTATTTTCCTGACGATCGAGAAAAACTTCTAAGGAACCACTTTCTGGATAAAAACTTTTAAAGCAAGGAATCATTTTGACTTCGATCACCACCGAGAGAGATATACCACAGTATGTTTAATCTTTGATTTGGAATCTCCTACGCACGAATTCTTTTGGCGCTATCTTCATTGGTAGTGCAACATTGTACACACGATGGAACAAACAAAATACAAATAAGCTCAATACAACAGCACCGTCAATTTTTTCAATCGCATTTAAATCGATTTTGCCTCAAACGACGACGCTATATCCGGATGCTTTCTTTCCGTCCATCGGTTGTTTGCTGTTCGAATGCAGACAGGAAAATGTGAGTGAAGTCGGCAACAGGATGCGTTATGTCTGGAAATATGAACGACGCTCCCAAACGGTGCGCCTTTCTAAGAAAGGTCTTCAGCGGTCGTTGAGCGGCGAAGCTTCTGACAACACAGCACACCACCCAGCCCGCCTGCCTGACACGCTTGCTGCCATCCTCGGACTTCTCGCGAACTGTTGCTACCCAGTGTACCCACGGCTGTGTTGCGCGTAGTCTACATTTATAAAATGCTACCTTCCTATAATTTGAATACAAGCACCAATACTAGGCAGTGACAGTGAACCTACTACGATGACAAGAAATATTTTACAAGAGCATCTGGTTTCAAATTTACGTTCCACTGATTCGTAGAATGGTTAATCTTCTATCCTTAATTACTTGCGCATTTTCAATGATAAATCAAACTTATTTTCAAGAAAATATGACAGAAGAACATTACCGACTTGAAAGTATCGAGCACGATATGCTGCGCAGCGAAGGATTAAAAGCACAATTTGTTTAGCCATCATAGAAAGGGGGGAACTGAAGAGTTAACCTGCTACGAATTTTACAACTTCGGTGGTTTCCACCTTTCAGCTTCGCTGATACACTGTTTCCGGCACCTAGATGGAATAATCTTCCAGTATGGAACCGACAGTCGTAGCAATAACTTGTTATTGGATTAGATTAGTCGTTAGTTTTAGCCTCCCTACCCGCAGTAACAAATGCGATCCAAAGAGGGGAAGGAAGAACGCACCATTTGGTATGGAGCAAAGGGAACGCGGAATCTATGCAGAAAGGGCATAAAAACAGTAAGATGAGAAAGAAGTTCATGAAACAAGATCAAAATTGGAAAATAGAGTAGTAGGTGCTGAGAAAAAAGGACAGCAGTGAACCGAAAAAGATTGTCCGTAACTAAACAAAAACCATTTCTATTTTGACAAAAAGAAAGCCTGTCTAACCTTTAGCTCGGGCCCTCACATTGTCCCCCTGGGAGTGCCAATTCCCATAGATACAATAATTGTACCCCCTGAGGGAAATTATTATTGGAAAAACAAACTATTCATTGAAAACAAACTGGAAGTCTCTGTTCAATTTTAACTTTCATAGAAAATAATATTGAACCCTACAAGTTAAAATTTTATTTTTCGATTTCTAGATCACAAAAACATCACTTCAAAAATAATCACTGCAAGTAAACAATACATTGATATAAATTTTAACCAATTACTAAATGACATTCTGTATGAGCAATTCCTCACCTCTCAGCAACACCAGCTATTGGTCTGCTCAGGTTTCCCTCCAGATTAACTGGAAGAAGTTAAACAAAATCACAAGGTACGCGACTCCAGCAACCTCTGATGACACACATCAGTCACCCTCTACAAATCATCGACAGACCTTTCTTGGTAACGTTTGGGAGACACACAAACTTCTAGGGGCGCACCTCGATTCCAGAAATTGAGGCTTCGATAGCCTTAAAACCATTTGGGGCTCATCAAAAGAGATCAAAACACGCCCACATTGAAGCTCTTCTGCACTTAAACGGACTTAAAACTTATCAAAGCTTAAATACGCGGAAAAATATATTGAAGTCATTGTATCAGAAGGTGTTGCCTACTTTATACAAACGTTAGAATATCTATACGTCCAGGTACTAAGTTAAGAAGCACTGTGAGCAACAATGTGCCGATGCACTAAACAATTTATCGAACGCGTTACATAAAATCATAAATCGCCCCATTCTGACAATTATTTATCAAAGGTTTTGGCGCGAGCAATCTAGGCGGGAGTTTTTTCACGTTTCTTGAAAAGGAACCTCGGCACGCCCGCAGCTTCCCGTGTTCTGGGAAGTCAATTACAAACGAAGGCACCCATGCGCTTTAACCCTCACATTCAGGTGCGGCAAGCGCCTCTTTCGTGCGAAAATTAGGGAGAGAAGGTGAAATATTCGAGTGCCTCGTCGCGGGATTATTGCGTAGAGTTGATTCTCAGAATGGGGAAATTGTTCTGAAGTTTGGACAGCATAAACAAGGAATCTCACGAATACAAGGTGGCCTATGTGAAAGATCTCCGTACGCATGCAGGTGTGATTGCTGAAATCGACAATTTAGGTGGTGCGAAAAAGCTCCACAGCCGTAAACAAAATCGTTCCAAAGAGAAAAAGAAGGGAGAAACAATTTAGCATGAACGCAGAGTCCAAGCACAAAATGAGTGCTGATTCCCATAGACACAATAGTTATATCCCCCTGAGAGGGATATAACTGAGGGGGTACGCAAGTACAATATTGAGTTGCATTCAAGTGTAATATCAAGCATGCATTTCAACAGACAATTCTGAGTACCCTAAAGAACTTCATTCGCCAGCAAGTAAGTACTTCATAAAGTACTGACAACGCACTTGACACAGCACTACAGATGCTCTTCACACAGCTCTATAGAAACATCTCCCGCCAGGGGCGAAAGAATACTTGCTCATGTCATGAGCCCGTAGACTATAACCTGGGCAGGCAGCGATGCTGCACTACAGAAGCATTTCCGCCACTCAGCGCAAATCAGAACATGACCACGATCCTACATACAACCATCGCCCGAAACATAGGTCACTTTTTTGCTAGCCTTTTATCCAAAGCATAGGTGCATCTCATTACGGGCAACTGGTTACTGAATCGTTACGCAGAGATATCAACCAGGGACAAGCAACTAATTAAGACCAATAACAAGATGACGTTAAGAGGAGTACTTTTCACGTGTAATCTGCAGAACACGAGACTCTGATATCTCCGAAGAATTATAATTATTTGTGAGACGGTATTACTATCAATTTGCTCGCCAAGTTCACTTGTACTTCATTTCCTTAACGGATGCAAGAGAACGTCAGTAAGGACTGATGTAGTGAACTTCAAATTGAGCCTCAATTTCCTGCTGTAAATGTATGCTGATCCGTTGAAATAAAGCAAAGCGTGCTTTTCTGCGAAGGATTATTTTAAAAGACTTGGATATAACATACAAACCTACCGGAATATTTGTCTCGTTAGGTTTAATTTCATCAAAGAAAGTAAGAATGTCTCAGCATTTAGCTCACATTAATTCATGTGAACAATATGAGGCGAAACCCATGTACGAAATAACGACCAACTTTTGCAGAAACATCCAAAAGAGTAGTGAAAAATAAAAAAGCTTAATTTCAATCCAGCAGCGTAAAACAATTAATAGAAATCAACAATTTTGCACAATTCGACTACTTTGAAGGGCAGAATTCTGAGAGTATGTCTTAAAAAAGACCTGAATCTCTGAGATGAATTACCAACTTCTCTGCATACGTGATCCGACGTCTGGCTGCTAAATTCAAACTCATTTGATATGACAAATGGGAGGTGTAAAAATTGTTATCCTAACATGCATCTCTTTTAAAAAATGAAGGCAAAATCGAGTAATTGTGCGCGCGAATGTGGGCATAAAGGGGCATATTGCAATAGCCTACTGACCACATGCTTAGGGTAAAATTTAAAAAAAGAGCACGAGCAGCGGTGCACCTGGGAGCGTAAATCATTTTAACACGCAAGTGCGCCACCAATGGCCACAGGGGGAATTTTCATTATGCTGCTCACTAACTAGTAGTCACAAACTAAATTTTCAAAAATATTTAAGTATATAAAGTTTGATGGAGTCATGATCCAGTAAATGTTGGCTATTTTCAAAATTGCTTACTACAATTTACTTGAAATCTGAGTTGCACATTGAACTTCAGTTCAACCAATCGCAGTAAAAAGTGTTAAGTAGACTTCACTTCACCGAAATACTTAGCGTAACCAAACCAGAATATTTCCTGCTAGCTACCCGGCTACGTCACTTTTGAAACCAGGCAAGCCGGCTTTCTGCTAGTGAAGCGGCGTCCTCTACGCGACCTCTGGAGGCTTTCTTTGACTCGCTAGTACACACTCGCAGGAGGCCGGCCTTGAACTACAGACCTCTATTTGTCAGCACAAACTTCTTTGCCACATCTCACTAAGTTTAAAATACTACATGTTCTGAATCAATGGACAAGATCTTGACATTCAACGTTGCCAATTATAGCCAAAGTGAATGGCGCATATTATTTCGCATCGAGAAAGTGATGTTATACACTGGAACAAAAGTGGACGAATGAACAACCCTGCATTGCTGAACGGAAGATGGTAAGAAGTGTAGAGAACAGTGTGAACCGAGTCACCTCCACTACCACCTAGTACAAAAGGTTACCTAGCCCTCTGTTATTAAAAATAAATTATATTAGTTTGACCAAGTTAGCTTAAGCCATCCCAAGAGCAACAAAGGCGTTGCAAAGAGGAAGAATGATAGCATCATCTAGAATGGAAATGAAAAAACGCGAAATCTATGCCCAAGGTGTTCTCACACAAGATCCTCCCCAGGGCTTTGAAACAGTAAATCAAGAAGCAAGGCTGTAAACGAGAGGAAAGTTGAGGAAGAAAATTATAAGTGCTGAAAACAACAACAGTAAACACAAAAAAGATTATACTTAATGGAACAATAACCGTTTCTATTTTAACAATAGAACGGCCAATCTCACTCAAGTCTCAAGCCAATCTCAATCTCATGTCTCCCCCGTGGGCGAGCTAATTCCCAAGGACACAATAGTTGAACCCCCATCAGGGGAGTGAACTGCACTATACAGTAATGTATAGAAAGTAACACCAAGATATTTCAAGAGGGATCTGATATGGACCAAGAGTTACAATATGGGAGTTTATTCATTTACGGAACGTCGCAAAAGTTGCAGAACATTACACTCCCCAACCCCTAAGAACTGTTCCGTATTTTAACTACAGTCGATTCTTCGTATAAATTGAGCAGAAATTAATTTTCACCTACAATCAGAATATCTTATACCATGTAACTACGTGCCAGTTTTAAAATAATGTAATTATCCTTAAGTTGCTCTTTAAAGAAAGTTAAGCTGCTGGAATTACAGAAAAAAATTCTGATTTTAGGATAAGTTGCGCAGAGGATTCGTATTTTCACGAAAACACTACAACAAATGTTTTTAAAATGATAACCATCTTATCACGACCATGCATGACTCGTAATGGGAAATTTAATCCTTTCGATTACAGCGAATATTATTGATAACTGACCGCATTGATAAAACCGCCACCGAACACGGGATACACCCGCATTCCTAGCAAAAAATAAAAATCAGTAGACAAGGCATATCTCTAAGTCCACCAGTCCGATAAACACTTCTTCATCCCAGGTCCCAAACTCTAACGAGGGTGCTTTAAGGGCTATATTTGAGGAGCACAGAGCAATGAAAGTGCAGCTTAGCATGTAGTATAGAAGTTGGTTTAAATTTCCATTTCCATTGCAAGATGTGGATCTGAAATTCTGATCTATGCACAAAGTTTGTTCCCATAGAGGATGACATGTGTACAGAAACAGCAAGTTACGACAGAGGAAAAAAACGAAGAAGCGACATTGGAGAAGGTATAACAACTAAAATTGATTGATTACAAATTAATTTTAGCCTCCCTTTACCACAACAAAGATCTTCAAAGAGAGGAAGGATGAAGGCCCCATTTAGGATGGAGTAAAGGAAACATGGAATCTATGCTCAAAGAGTGTCCCCGCAAAGGATCCCGTGCGCATAGAAACAAGATAAGAAGGAAGGTTCTGAAACAGGATAAAAGTTGAAGGATAAAGTAATAGGTGCTGAAGAAAAGGCGGCAATGGCCGAAAAAATATCGTCTACAACAAGTAACAAAAAACACTTTCATGAAAAAAGGACTACCTAATATTCACCTTGGGATCATACATCTTCCTCCTGGGAGTATTGATGCCCATGAAAACAGACTCCAGGAGTGTCAAATTTCTTTGATATTGATTTTTCTGATGAAGATTGAACAATCGTCGATTAAAACCTTAATGTTAACTACATGGTATGCTTTTTCTTTCATGCATACCAATATCATTGGAAGAATGAAATAACCAGCGGCAACCCATTGCAAGATGTTGTCCAAAAGACAATCCATTATTAACGATTGATGGGCTGAAACGTTATGGATGAAAACAACCACAGATTCAACTAATGAAAGATGGTATGTACGACAAGGCCATTTAGTATGGAGTTAAAAGGAAAAGGGAATCTATGCACAGTCTGTGTTCCCACAGATCCCCTGCGCAAAGAAACAGTACGTTAAGCGATAAGTTCATAAAAGAAGATAAAAGCGAAGAAAAATGTTGAAGGTGGTGAACAAGACAGCAGTGAACCTAAATAATATGGTCCTTAACAAGGCAAAAAATAACTATTTTACTGCGACCAAAAAGCCCTACCCATCAATTAGATCGGGACCTCACATTTCCCCCTCGTCAGTTGATAACCAACACACTTAGGACAAACACCAACATGTCCGATAATGATAATACTACAAGCCTGCCCAACGTGGTTCAGTCTCTTCAGATCATCAACTATCAACACAAAAGCCAGAACCTAATTTCATAGAACCAATACAAGAACGTGTGTCGATGGAAAGACAGACTTGATACTCACAGGTTATCTACGAAAACAACGGGTCACCTTGCAAGCAAACTGACGATGTCAAATGAATGCTTAAAATAGTAATTAGCTAAAGCTTTAGTAGAAAATTGAGTGCTGTTAATTTATCATATGAACCTGTTCTTAGTGAACTTGAACATGTTTTATGAATTTAAAGTTGCCTAAACAAATTACGGTTTTCATTTCAGAACATTCTATAGATGAACTAAGGGGCGAGCAAACAAATGCGCCCCTCCAGCAATATTGGTGTTTTAAGTGAAAGAAAAAAATGCGCGTTTCCCAGTAACGACTTAATCTCTGAAAAAATACTGGCATTGCTACGGGATGAAAGAAATGAAAAGGAAACTTTTCTAAAGGAAAAATAAAACTGCTCCTCTGTGTAGCAGTTAGCTCTGAGCTACACTCACCTCCTTGAACTCGGACAAGCCAAGATGTTTGCAGTGTAATAGATTAGATTATTAGTTAGTTTAATTGCAGTGTAATATCTTATTCCAAGTTACAGTGAAGCTGTGTTCCAGTTGCGTGCCGGATTTTGTTCAAAGCAGTCCACATATTCCTGAGCCTCGCTTGTGTGTGTGTCGACGGCCTGCAGACGATGGCGCGTAGAGGCGCAAGCAGGAAGTGCTGCGAATTCCGTACTTAAAATGCCACTTGCTGCCACAAGCCCCACTGCCACCTGGCCTGCCGCATGCCCCACTGCCACCTGACCTGCCCCAGGCAAAACTGCCACCTGGCCTGCCCCAGGCCCCACTGCCACCTGGCCTGCCCCAGGCCCCACTGCCACCTGACCTGCCCCAGGCCCCACTGCCACCTGACCTGCCCCAGGCCCCACTGCCACCTGACCTGCCCCAGGCCCCACTGCCACCTGACCTGCCCCAGGCCCCACTGCCACCTGACCTGCCCCAGGCCCCACTGCCACCTGACCTGCCCCAGGCCCCACTGCCACCTGACCTGCCCCAGGCCCCACTGCCACCTGACCTGCCCCAGGCCCCACTGCCACCTGACCTGCCCCAGGCCCCACTGTCACCTGACCTGCCCCAGGCCCCACTGTCACCTGACCTGCCCCATGCCCCACTGCCACTTGGCCTGCCCCATGCCCCACTGCCACCTGACCTGCCCCATGCCCCACTGCCACCTGACCTGCCGCATGCCCCACTGCCACCTGACCTGCCCCAGGCCCCACTGCCCCCTGGCCTGCCGCATGCCCCACTGCCACCTGACCTACCCCAGGCAAAACTACCACCTGGCCTGCCGCATGCCCCACTGCCACCTGGCCTGCCGCATGCCCCACTGCCACCTGGCCTGCCGCATGCCCCACTGCCACCTGGCCTGCCCCACTGCCAGCTGGCCTGCCGCATGCCCGACTGCCACCTGGCTTGCCTATTGCCACCAGACCTGCTCTTGATCAACTGCTTATGTGCACTCAGACTTCGCATTGCTATTCCCCACTGCTACTTGGCTTGACCAATGCTTATTCATTCTATAATTGATATTTCTTGTTGACAATTGTTCTATTGACGTTGCTATTTAGTTCAACGAGCTATCACAATTAACTCTGAAGACTTCTACTTATATTTTTCATGAATTTATTTCCCCAGCCAATCGTGGCGTAGACTAAAGACATGCACACATGGTCCAGAAACAATTGGGAATTAAGGAACAGAAGTAAAAGTTTTCGCGCTTGCTTATGGTCGGTTGCTCGGTAAGTTGATGTCCTCAATACTGCTGAAAAATGGCGAGAAAATAGAGTACACCCGCCAAGCTCACATAAATCGACACCCAGAACATCCTCTGCCACGATAGTGTGTGATTCAAGAACTGTCCACTGTAGAGCTCTGACTGTCAGTCTCGACTGCCATAACTTGCACTTTCCTCTCAAGTCCATTTGCTCGTAACTCGACGCCGATTTTGAACTACCTAGCCCGTATTTGGCTTCTCAAGCACGTTTACTTGCAACTCATCTCCTGCTCCTAGCTCCTCACCCACACTCCACTTTTTAAGCCCAATTTTTCGTAGCTCGACCCCAGTTCCTAGCTCTAGACTTGCATTCGACTTTTACTCGTTCAATCCGCTCGCAATTTGAGTCGTTTTGTCCTATTGTACGCTGATTATAACCTACAAAAACATTTACTGAACGGCTCATGATTACATAGTTTCATAGCTGTCTGCAGTCATTCAAAAGCAGCGCAGAGCTAATGAATTTAAAATCATTTGGTGAACTACGCAAAAAAAAAGTTCAAAGGGACGCTGTTGCACTAGGATTAGATTAGATTATTATTTAGCTTAAGCATCCCTATCCGCCACAAAAGCGATCCAAAGAAAGGAAGGAGGAAGGCACCATTTAGTATGGAGTTAAGGAAACGCGGAATCTATGCAGAAAGGGCACAGAAACAGAAAGCTAAGAAAGAAGATCATGAAACAAGAAAAAGTTGAAAAAGAAAGTAGTAGAAGCTGAAAAACAGGACAGCAGTGAGCCGAAAAAAATGGTCCTTAACGAAACAAAAACATTTCATCAAAAAGAAGGCCTACGTTATTCTCAGCTAGGGCCCTCACACGTTTTCCCCTGGGAGCGCTAAATCCTATAGATACAATAGTTGTTTCCCCCTGAGGGGGGTTGCACTAGGATATTTGATGCACCTCAAGTAGTTTTCCCCACACAATAAAATACCAAACAGAGGCAAAGTGACTTCTAAGTACACAAGGCCATTCAGTCTTCAGCTACATTATTATTATATATCATATTATATAAGAAAGTTTTAGCCTCCCTTAACCACGACAAAGATGTTCCAAGAGAGGAAAGAGGAAGGCACCATTTAGTATGGAGTTGAGGGAACGCGGAACCTATGCACAAGGTGCACAGGAACAGTTATCTAGGAAAGAAGTTCATGAAACAAGAAAAAAGTTGAAGAAGAAAGTAGTAGGTGCTGAAAAACAGGACAGCAGTGAACCGAAAAAAGATGGTCCGTAACAAAACAAAAACCTATTTTATTACAACAAAAAAGAAGCCTACCTAACCTTTAGCTCGGGCCCTCACATGGTTCCCCTGGGAGCGCTAATTCCCATAGATACAATAGTTGTATCCCCCTGAGGGGATCTTCAGCTACATGCGCTGCTTATTTTTATAGTATTTATGATTAAAAACAATTCCAACAATTCCGGTCATAGTAAGCAACTACCCAAGGATGGGACATTCGAACATTTTTCGTAGTTGTAGCGGTACAGCTGGAAGCGTAAGTTCTTCTATGTCACAATTTGGCTATGTGTTGTATGAAATTTAAGTATCTTTAAGCATCTGGCAACCTTGCAATGGTGCTTGATGCTCAATGTTCTCTCCACTCAAAATTTACTTTAAAAAACATCAACTTGGCATAGAACGTAACGCAGAACGTAGTACATGTTCAAAAGAACTTATGCTACAAGCTACGCCGCTACGATGAACATTTTGGTGGTTGAAACTCTCGCTCTATTTCTCCGCGGAGAGGACTTTAGGAAAACTGTAATATCGAAATGTTGTCTCTGATACGTTGAAAAGTAAAAAAGTGGAAAAAATTTAAACAATTTAAACAATTTATTTACCACAGGTGATACAGAGGTAGAATGTTTCTCAAGTCTAGTACAAAGTTCAAATTTGAGTATAGCCACCTGTGGGCCCGAACTAGTTCAGCGACTTCTAGGGCATCCTATCATCACGTTATTCTAAGGTGTACAATAATGTTTAACCTAGTTCACTTAACCTAGCTTCGCATTAGACTGATCATTGAGATAATTAACTCGATATTTTATGCTGTATTTTATAATATAGGTCAAATCGGCTATACTTAACAGTATTTTCGATAAAACGATTCAAGAGCAGACTGAAGATCGGTTATGTTACCCAAGGCAAGTTACATTATTACATTATCATTAGTTACATGAAGGAGGCAAGATTTGACATGGTGATCTTACACGACTAGTATTCTGATAGGAAGTGAGACTCAAGATGTCTTTTGAATACTTTGTACGAATTACATTTACGGATCTCCGCAGGTATAGAGTTCCAAGTTTTGGTTCCAACGAAGAGGATACTGTTTTCCGACCGGGCCTTTGAATAATAAGGAAGCATGAATTTACTTCTATTTCGGGTTAAATGGTCGTGATGACCAGTTTGCGCAGTCAACAATTGTCTTAGGCTATTGTCGCCATCATTTCTTAATGTTTTGTAAATGAAATTACAGATGGAGATTTTGTAGAGATCCGAAAGTTTAAGTATTTGTAAGTTTTTGAAAGAATCATTTGTGTGAGCATTATATTCTAGGTTCTTTACCGCTCTGACAGCTCTTTTCTGCAGAGTAAAAATTTTGTTGGTTTTATTTTTATCAGTTCCGTGCCATGCTTCTATTCCGTAATGCAAGTATGGAGAAATGAGCGTTCGGTAGAGCATTTGTAAAGCTGTTTCAGGCAGAAAATTTCTAACTTTATTTAGGATTCCGATGGATTTTGATAATTTAGAACTAATATGAGTGATTAGTTCTAAATTATCAAAATCCATCGGAATCCTAAATAAAGTTAAAATTGGACATCTCAAGCGAACTTTTGACCGTGCGATAACCCAACAGTTCCGTAGAGTAGGGACCAAATATCGTCTTAAAATACGCGGAACCCTAATTATTCTCAATGTAAAACCAAAAGAAATGCTGGAAAACTACAGCATAGAAACATTGCTGTACCAGGAAACTGTCTGGGACATAAAACGATGCACGGCGGAGCCAACCTCAAACGAAGTGAAGTGTCCGTCGTTGCGCAACTAAAATGAAAAAGTTGTTTGTTCTATTTCTAATCACAACATTATAGTTTACCGATCGAAATTGCAAATGCAGTTCAAAATTAATTTTCATCCTCAATCTTTTTTCCTCTGAAATGTAACTCGTACGCACGCCTATTTATCGAATTCAATTTTGCAAGTGTCGTTCACTCTCCTTGACAATCCAATATATTCCAACTACCAGCGTAACTTGAACACATAACATCGCAGCCTAATTCTAACGAGCACGCCACAACTATCGCCCCGAATAATTAAATGCGCCCGGTTTTTATAAGAACTTGAGCATCAATGGCTATCTAAACATGCATCAGAAACTCATCGGTCTTACACCCTCGGAACAAGCTTCGTCGCTGCAACTTAATTAAAAATACAAATATCAATTTCGTGGCTACAATAGCTGTACAAAAAACATTTCTAAATGAGTTGTCAGTGCACACAACTGATCCATTTCTCACAGAGCTTCATTACGCGCGTGCTCACAAACACACACACATTGCCATATCGCTGAAGAAGTACGTTATTCAATACAAGGGAAAACTTCTCCTTAATTCAGGTAATTTCCGTATTCACTTCAACACACCTGCATATAACTTGAATGACTAAGCATGAAATCCCCAACGTAAATTATCCCCATACTACAATTACTAAGCCCACGAGTGTCATATCCGTCGTAATTTTAGTTCCCAGGGTGTGAGATGAAGCCATTCGTCATTTGGCAAAATTTGCGCAATTCTCAGCGGCTAATGCTAAAAAATATTTTCGTTGTCGAAGAACCCTTTTACATTTTTTGAATCTCCATGCGTTTTGCAATTAGTGTGTACGGCATCGAACACAGTGCGTCCCTCAAAGTGGCTACTGCAACAAACGCGTTCCCCGCTGAGCCTAGCACAGACGAGCGTCTCGTGTCACAGCACAGACGAGTGTCACAGCACAGACGAGTGTCACAGCACAGACAAGCGTCTCGTGTCACAGCACAGACGAGCGTCTCGTGTCACAGCACAGACGAGTGTCACAGCACAGACGAGTGTCACAGCACAGACGAGCGTCACAGCACAGACGAGCGTCACAGCACAGACGAGCGTCTCGTGTCACAGCACAGACGAGCGTCACAGCACAGACGAGCGTCTCGTGTCACAGCACAGACGAGCGTCTCGTGTCACAGCACAGACGAGCGTCTCGTGTCACAGCACAGACGAGTGTCACAGCACAGACGAGTGTCACAGCACAGACGAGTGTCACAGCACAGACGAGCGTCTCGTGTCACAGCACAGACGAGCGTCTCGTGTCACAGCACAGACGAGCGTCTCGTGTCACAGCACAGACGAGCGTCTCGTGTCACAGCATAGACGAGCGTCTCGTGTCACAGCACAGACGAGTGTCACAGCACAGACGAGTGTCACAGCACAGACGAGCGTCTCGTGTCACAGCACAGACGAGCGTCTCGTGTCACAGCACAGACGAGCGTCTCGTGTCACAGCACAGACGAGCGTCTCGTGTCACAGCACAGACGAGTGTCACAGCACAGACGAGTGTCACAGCGCAGACGAGTGTCACAGCACAGACGAGTGTCACAGCACAGACGAGTGTCACAGCACAGACGAGCGTCTCGTGTCACAGCACAGACGAGCGTCTCGTGTCACAGCACAGACGAGCGTCACAGCACAGACGAGCGTCACAGCACAGACGAGCGTCACAGCACAGACGAGTGTCACAGCACAGACGAGCGTCTCGTGTCACAGCACAGACGAGTGTCACAGCACAGACGAGCGTCTCGTGTCACAGCACAGACGAGTGTCACAGCACAGACGAGTGTCACAGCACAGACGAGTGTCACAGCACAGACGAGCGTCTCGTGTCACAGCACAGACGAGTGTCACAGCACAGACGAGTGTCACAGCACAGACGAGTGACACAACACAGACGAGTGTCACAGCACAGACGAGTGTCACAGCACAGACGAGTGTCACAGCACAGACGAGCGTCACAGCACAGACGAGTGTCACAGCACAGACGAGTGTCACAGCACAGACGAGTGTCACAGCACAGACGAGTGTCACAGCACAGACGAGTGTCACAGCACAGACGAGTGTCACAGCACAGACGAGCGTCACAGCACAGACGAGCGTCACAGCACAGACGAGCGTCTCGTGTCACAGCACAGACGAGTGTCACAGCACAGACGAGTGTCACAGCACAGACGAGTGACACAGCACAGACGAGTGTCACAGCACAGACGAGTGTCACAGCACAGACGAGTGTCACAGCACAGACGAGTGTCACAGCACAGACGAGTGTCACAGCACAGACGAGCGTCACAGCACAGACGAGTGTCACAGCACAGACGAGTGTCACAGCACAGACGAGTGTCACAGCACAGACGAGTGTCACAGCACAGACGAGCGTCACAGCACAGACGAGCGTCACAGCACAGACGAGCGTCACAGCACAGACGAGCGTCACAGCACAGACGAGCGTCACAGCACAGACGAGCGTCACAGCACAGACGAGTGTCACAGCACAGACGAGTGTCACAGCACAGACGAGTGTCACAGCACAGACGAGTGTCACAGCACAGACGAGTGTCACAGCACAGACGAGCGTCACAGCACAGACGAGCGTCACAGCACAGACGAGCGTCACAGCACAGACGAGCGTCACAGCACAGACGAGCGTCACAGCACAGACGAGCGTCACAGCACAGACGAGCGTCACAGCACAGACGAGCGTCACAGCACAGACGAGCGTCACAGCACAGACGAGCGTCACAGCACAGACGAGCGTCACAGCACAGACGAGCGTCACAGCACAGACGAGCGTCACAGCACAGACGAGCGTCACAGCACAGACGAGCGTCACAGCACAGACGAGTGTCACAGCACAGACGAGTGTCACAGCACAGACGAGTGTCACAGCACAGACGAGCGTCACAGCACAGACGAGCGTCACAGCACAGACGAGCGTCACAGCACAGACGAGCGTCACAGCACAGACGAGCGTCACAGCACAGACGAGCGTCACAGCACAGACGAGCGTCACAGCACAGACGAGTGTCACAGCACAGACGAGTGTCACAGCACAGACGAGTGTCACAGCACAGACGAGTGTCACAGCACAGACGAGCGTCACAGCACAGACGAGCGTCACAGCACAGACGAGCGTCACAGCACAGACGAGCGTCACAGCACAGACGAGCGTGTCACAGCACAGACGAGCGTGTCACAGCACAGACGAGCGTGTCACAGCACAGACGAGTGTCACAGCACAGACGAGTGTCACAGCACAGACGAGTGTCACAGCACAGACGAGTGTCACAACACAGACGAGTGTCACAGCACAGACGAGTGTCACAGCACAGACGAGTGTCACAGCACAGACGAGCGTCACAGCACAGACGAGCGTCACAGCACAGACGAGTGTCACAGCACAGACGAGTGTCACAGCACAGACGAGTGTCACAGCACAGACGAGTGTCACAGCACAGACGAGTGTCACAGCACAGACGAGCGTCACAGCACAGACGAGTGTCACAGCACAGACGAGCGTCACAGCACAGACGAGTGTCACAGCACAGACGAGCGTCACAGCACAGACGAGCGTCACAGCACAGACGAGTGTCACAGCACAGACGAGTGTCACAGCACAGACGAGTGTCACAGCACAGACGAGCGTCACAGCACAGACGAGCGTCACAGCACAGACGAGCGTCACAGCACAGACGAGCGTCACAGCACAGACGAGTGTCACAGCACAGACGAGTGTCACAGCACAGACGAGTGTCACAGCACAGACGAGTGTCACAGCACAGACGAGTGTCACAGCACAGACGAGTGTCACAGCACAGACGAGTGTCACAGCACAGACGAGTGTCACAGCACAGACGAGTGTCACAGCACAGACGAGTGTCACAGCACAGACGAGTGTCACAACACAGACGAGTGTCACAACACAGACGAGTGTCACAGCACAGACGAGTGTCACAGCACAGACGAGTGTCACAGCACAGACGAGTGTCACAGCACAGACGAGTGTCACAGCACAGACGAGCGTCACAGCACAGACGAGTGTCACAACACAGACGAGTGTCACAGCACAGACGAGTGTCATAGCACAGACGAGCGTCACAGCACAGACGAGTGTCACAGCACAGACGAGTGTCACAGCACAGACGAGTGTCACAGCACAGACGAGTGTCACAGCACAGACGAGTGTCACAGCACAGACGAGTGTCACAGCACAGACGAGTGTCACAGCACAGACGAGTGTCACAGCACAGACGAGTGTCACAGCACAGACGAGTGTCACAGCACAGACGAGTGTCACAGCACAGACGAGTGTCACAGCACAGACGAGTGTCACAACACAGACGAGTGTCACAGCACAGACGAGTGTCACAGCACAGACGAGTGTCACAGCACAGACGAGCGTCACAGCACAGACGAGTGTCACAGCACAGACGAGCGTCACAGCACAGACGAGTGTCACAGCACAGACGAGTGTCACAGCACAGACGAGTGTCACAGCACAGACGAGTGTCACAGCACAGACGAGCGTCACAGCACAGACGAGTGTCACAGCACAGACGAGTGTCACAGCACAGACGAGTGTCACAGCACAGACGAGTGTCACAGCACAGACGAGTGTCACAGCACAGACGAGTGTCACAGCACAGACGAGTGTCACAGCACAGACGAGTGTCACAGCACAGACGAGCGTCACAGCACAGACGAGTGTCACAGCACAGACGAGCGTCACAGCACAGACGAGCGTCACAGCACAGACGAGCGTCACAGCACAGACGAGTGTCACAGCACAGACGAGTGTCACAGCACAGACGAGCGTCACAGCACAGACGAGCGTCACAGCACAGACGAGCGTCACAGCACAGACGAGTGTCACAGCACAGACGAGTGTCACAGCACAGACGAGTGTCACAGCACAGACGAGTGTCACAGCACAGACGAGTGTCACAACACAGACGAGTGTCACAACACAGACGAGTGTCACAGCACAGACGAGTGTCACAGCACAGACGAGTGTCACAGCACAGACGAGTGTCACAGCACAGACGAGTGTCACAGCACAGACGAGCGTCACAGCACTGACGAGTGTCACAGCACAGACGAGTGTCACAGCACAGACGAGTGTCACAGCACAGACGAGCGTCACAGCACAGACGAGTGTCACAGCACAGACGAGTGTCACAGCACAGACGAGTGTCACAGCACAGACGAGTGTCACAGCACAGACGAGTGTCACAGCACAGACGAGCGTCACAGCACAGACGAGTGTCACAGCACAGACGAGCGTGTCACAGCACAGACGAGCGTGTCACAGCACAGACGAGCGTGTCACAGCACAGACGAGTGTCACAGCACAGACGAGTGTCACAGCACAGACGAGTGTCACAGCACAGACGAGTGTCACAGCACAGACGAGTGTCACAGCACAGACGAGTGTCACAGCACAGACGAGTGTCACAGCACAGACGAGTGTCACAGCACAGACGAGTGTCACAGCACAGACGAGTGTCACAGCACAGACGAGTGTCACAACACAGACGAGTGTCACAGCACAGACGAGTGTCACAGCACAGACGAGTGTCACAGCACAGACGAGTGTCACAGCACAGACGAGTGTCACAGCACAGACGAGTGTCACAGCACAGACGAGTGTCACAGCACAGACGAGTGTCACAGCACAGACGAGTGTCACAGCACAGACGAGTGTCACAGCACAGACGAGTGTCACAGCACAGACGAGTGTCACAGCACAGACGAGTGTCACAGCACAGACGAGTGTCACAGCACAGACGAGTGTCACAGCACAGACGAGTGTCACAGCACAGACGAGTGTCACAGCACAGACGAGTGTCACAGCACAGACGAGTGTCACAGCACAGACGAGTGTCACAGCACAGACGAGTGTCACAGCACAGACGAGTGTCACAGCACAGACGAGTGTCACAACACAGACGAGTGTCACAACACAGACGAGTGTCACAGCACAGACGAGTGTCACAACACAGACGAGTGTCACAGCACAGACGAGTGTCACAGCACAGACGAGTGTCACAGCACAGACGAGTGTCACAGCACAGACGAGCGTCACAGCACAGACGAGCGTCACAGCACAGACGAGCGTCACAGCACAGACGAGTGTCACAGCACAGACGAGCGTCACAGCACAGACGAGTGTCACAGCACAGACGAGTGTCACAGCACAGACGAGTGTCACAGCACAGACGAGTGTCACAGCACAGACGAGTGTCACAGCACAGACGAGTGTCACAGCACAGACGAGTGTCACAGCACAGACGAGTGTCACAGCACAGACGAGTGTCATAGCACAGACGAGTGTCACAGCACAGACAAAACATTAGGTCAACACCGGATTTATGCGCCTGAAGTCCACCGCAATTGCGGGCCGCATGGCCATCAAACCGATGAGGGCAGATAAGCATATAGTCGTTCTTCGCGTGGATGATTTGTGAACCCCAAAATGAAGTAATGGTATGTACAGAGCACAGTTCATTTAGATTTGAATAAATTTGCTAAAATTCTTTTAAAACCTTTAGTTCAGAGCATTGCATTTAAATCGTACATTCACCAGACTAATTTATTATGTATACTTGCATAATTTTTCAAAACAGATAAGTCAATCGGTTAATTCATTCATTTCGTGAATTTTTTCATTAAATTATCCATCGAGTCAGATAATTCATCGCATTTATTCCCCACTCCCCCACAACTTATCGCACTTATCCTCTACATCACAGGAGTTCATTTCATTAGCCCCCACACTCCCATGACCCATTTCATTAGCCCCCACACTCCCATGACCCATTTCATTAGCCCCCACACTCCCATGACCCATTTCATTAGCCCCCACACTCCCATGACCCATTTCATTAGCCCCCACACTCCCATGACCCATTTCATTAGCCCCCACACTCCCATGACCCATTTCATTAACCCCCACACTCCCATAACCCATTTCATTAGCCCCCATACTCCCATGACCCATTTCATTAACCCCCACACTCCCATGACCCATTTCATCAACCCCCACACTCCCATAACCCATTTCATTAACCCCCACACTCCCATGACCCATTTCATTAACCCCCACCTTCCCATGACCCTTTTCAGTAACCCCCACACTCCCATAACCCTCTTCATTAACCCCCACACTCCCATAACCCTCTTGATTAACCCCCACACTCCCATAACCCTCTTCATTAACCCCCACACTCCCATAACCCTCTTCATTAACCCCCACACTCCCATAACCCTCTTCATTAACCCCCACACTCCCATAACCCTTTTCATTAACCCCCACACTCCCATAACCCTTTTCATTAACCCCCACACTCCCATAACCCTTTTCATTAACCCCCACACTCCCATAACCCTTTTCATTAACCCCCACACTCCCATAACCCTTTTCATTAACCCCCACACTCCCATAACCCTTTTCATTAACCCCCACACTCCCCATAACCCTTTTCATTAACCCCCACACTCCCATAACCCTTTTCATTAACCCCCACACTCCCATAACCCTTTTCATTAACCCCCACACTCCCATAACCCTTTCATTAACCCCCACACTCCCATAACCCTTTTCATTAACCCCCGCACTCCCATAACCCTTTTCATTAACCCCCACACTCCCATAACCCTTTTCATTAACCCCCACACTCCCATAACCCTTTTCATTAACCCCCACACTCCCATAACCCTTTTCATTAACCCCCACACTCCCATAACCCTTTTCATTAACCCCCACACTCCCCTAACCCTTTTCATTACCCCCACACTCCCTAACCCCTTTTCATTAACCCCACACTCCCCTAACCCTTTTCATTAACCCCCACACTCCCATAACCCTTTTCATTAACCCCCACACTCCCATAACCCTTTTCATTAACCCCCCACACTCCCATAACCCTTTTCATTAACCCCCACACTCCCATAACCCTTTTCATTAACCCCCACACTCCCATAACCCTTTTCATTAACCCCCACACTCCCATAACCCTTTTCATTAACCCCCACACTCCATAACCCTTTTCATTAACCCCCACACTCCCATACCCTTTTCATTAACCCCCACACTCCCATAACCCTTTTCATTAACCCCCACACTCCCATAACCCTTTTCATTAAACCCCCACACTCCCATAACCCTTTTCATTAACCCCCACACTCCCATAACCCTTTTCATTAACCCCCACACTCCCATAACCCTTTTCATTAACCCCCACACTCCCATAACCCTTTTCATTAACCCCCACACTCCATAACCCTTTTCATTAACCCCCACACTCCCATAACCCTTTTCATTAACCCCCACACTCCCATAACCCTTTTCATTAACCCCCACACTCCCATAACCCTTTTCATTAACCCCCACACTCCCATAACCCTTTTCATTAACCCCCACACTCCCATAACCCTTTTCATTAACCCCCACACTCCCATAACCCTTTTCATTAACCCCCACACTCCCATAACCCATTTCATTAACCCCCATACTCCCATAACCCATTTCATTAACCCCCATACTCCCATAACCCATTTCATTAACCCCCACACTCCCATAACCCTTTTCATTAACCCCCCACACTCCATAACCCTTTTCAGTAACCCCCACACTCCCATAACCCTCTTCATTAACCCCCACACTCCCATAACCCTTTTCATTAACCCCCACACTCCCAATAACCCTTTTCATTAACCCCCACACTCCCATAACCCTTTTCATTAACCCCCACACTCCCATAACCCACTTCACCAACCCCCACACTCCCATAACCCACTTCACCAACCCCCACACTCCCATAACTCATTTCACCAACCCCCACACTCCATAACTCATTCCAATAACCCCCACACCTCCCATAACTCATTTCACCAACCCCCACACTCCCATAACTCATTTCACCAACCCCCACACTCCCAACACTCATTTCAACAACCCCCACACTCCCATAACTCATTTCACAAACCCCCACACTCCCATAACCCATTTCAACAACCCCCACACTCCCATAACTCATTTCACCAACCCCCACACTCCCATAACTCATTTCACCAACCCCCACACTCCCAACACTCATTTCACCAGCCCCCACACTCCCATAACCCATTTCAACAACCCCCACACTCCCATAACTCATTTCACAAACCCCCACACTCCCATAACCCATTTCAACAACCCCCACACTCCCATAACTCATTTCACCAACCCCCACACTCCCATAACTCATTTCACCAACCCCCACACTCCCATAACCCATTTCACCAACCCCCACACTCCCATAACTCATTTCACCAACCCCCACACTCCCAACACTCATTTCACCAACGCCCACACTCCCAACACATTTCACCAACGCCCACACTCCCATAACCCATTTCACCAACCCCCACACTCCCATAACCCATTTCACCAACCCCCACACTCCCATAACCCATTTCAACAACCCCCACACTCCCATAACCCATTTCAACAACCCCCACACTCCCATAACTCATTTCACCAACCCCCACACTCCCATAACTCATTTCACCAACCCCCACACTCCCAACACTCATTTCACAACCCCCACACTCCCAACACTCATTTCACCAACCCCCCCACACTCCCATAACCCATTTCAACAACCCCCACACTCCCATAACCCATTGCAACAACCCCCACACTCCCATAACTAATTTCAACAAACCCCACACTCCCATAACTCATTTCACCAACCCCAACACTCCCATAACCCATTTCACCAACCCTCATACTCGCATAACCCATTTCACCAACCCTCATACTCGCATAACCCATTTCACCAACCCTCATACTCGCATAACCCATTTCACCAACCCTCATACTCGCATAACCCATTTCACCAACCCTCACACTCCCATAACCCATTTTAACAACCCTCACACTCCCATAACCCATTTCACCAACCCCCACACTCCCATAACCCATTTCACCAACCCCCACACTCCCATAACCCATTTCACCAACCCCCACACTCCCATAACCCATTTCACCAACCCCCACACTCCCATAACCCATTTCACCAACCCCCACACTCCCATAACCCATTTCACCAACCCCAACACTCCCATAACCCATTTCACCAACCCCAACACTCCCATAACCCATTTCACCAACCCCAACACTCCCATAACCCATTTCACCAACCCCAACACTCCCATAACCCATTTCACCAACCCCAACACTCCCATAACCCATTTCACCAACCCTCATACTCGCATAACCCATTTCACCAACCCTCACACTCCCATAACCCATTTCACCAACCCTCACACTCCCATAACCCATTTCACCAACCCTCACACTCCCATAACCCATTTCACCAACCCTCACACTCCCATAACCCGTTTCACCAACCCTCACACTCCCATAACCCGTTTCACCAACCCCCACACTCCCATAACCCATTTCACCAACCCTCATACTCGCATAACCCATTTCACCAACCCTCATACTCGCATAACCCATTTCACCAACCCTCACACTCCCATAACCCATTTCACCAGCCCTCACACTCCCATAACCCATTTCACCAGCCCTCACACTCCCATAACCCATTTCACCAACCCTCTCACTCCCAACACTCATTTCACCAGCCCCCCACACTCCCATAACCCATTTCAACAACCCCCACACTCCAATAACTCATTTCACAAACCCCCACACTCCCATAACCCATTTCAACAACCCCCACACTCCCATAACTCATTTCACCAACCCCCACACTCCCATAACTCATTTCACCAACCCCCACACTCCCATAACTCATTTCACCAACCCCCACACTCCCAACACTCATTTCACCAACCCCCACACCTCCCATAACCCATTTCACCAACCCCCACACTCCCATAACCCATTTCAACAACCCCCACACCTCCCATAACCCATTTCAACAACCCCCACACTCCCATAACCCATTTCAACAACCCCCACACTCCCATAACTCATTTCACCAACCCCCACACTCCCATAACCCATTTCACCAACCCCCACACTCCCAACACTCATTTCACCAACCCCCACACTCCCAACACTCATTTCACCAACCCCCACACTCCCATAACCCATTTCAACAACCCCCACACTCCCATAACCCATTTCAACAACCCCCCCACACTCCCATAACCCATTGCAACAACCCCCACACTCCCATAACTAATTTCAACAAACCCCACACTCCCATAACTCATTTCACCAACCCCAACACTCCCATAACCCATTTCACCAACCCTCATACTCGCATAACCCATTTCACCAACCCTCATACTCGCATAACCCATTTCACCAACCCTCATACTCGCATAACCCATTTCACCAACCCTCACACTCCCATAACCCATTTTAACAACCCTCACACTCCCATAACCCATTTCACCAACCCCCACACTCCCATAACCCATTTCACCAACCCCCCACACTCCCATAACCCATTTCACCAACCCCCACACTCCTATAACCCATTTCACCAACCCCCACACTCCCATAACCCATTTCACCAACCCCCACACTCCCATAACCCATTTCACCAACCCCCACACTCCCATAACCCATTTCACCAACCCCCACACTCCCATAACCCATTTCACCAACCCCAACACTCCCATAACCCATTTCACCAACCTCAACACTCCCATAACCCATTTCACCAACCCCAACACTCCCATAACCCATTTCACCAACCCCAACACTCCCATAACCCATTTCACCAACCCCAACACTCCCATAACCCATTTCACCAACCCCAACACTCCCATAACCCATTTCACCAACCCTCATACTCGCATAACCCATTTCACCAACCCTCACACTCCCATAACCCATTTCACCAACCCTCACACTCCCATAACCCATTTCACCAACCCTCACACTCCCATAACCCGTTTCACCAACCCTCACACTCCCATAACCCGTTTCACCAACCCCCACACTCCCATAACCCATTTCACCAACCCTCATACTCGCATAACCCATTTCACCAACCCTCATACTCGCATAACCCATTTCACCAACCCTCACACTCCCATAACCCATTTCACCAGCCCTCACACTCCCATAACCCATTTCACCAACCCTCTCACTCCCATAACCCATTTCACCAACCCCCACACTCCCATAACCCATTTCACTAACTCCAACACTCCCATAACCCATTTCACCAACCCTCATACTCGCATAACCCATTTCACCAACCCTCACACTCCCATAACCCATTTCACCAACCCTCACACTCCCATAACCCATTTCACCAACCCCCACACTCCCATTACCCATTTCACTAACCCCAATACTCCCATAACCCATTTCAGAAATCCCCACGCTCCCACAACTCAATTTTCTAATCCCCATGCTCCCACAACTCATTTTTCTAATCCCCACACTGCCAAAACCCATTTTTATTATCCCCACACTGCCAAAACCCATTTTTCTAATCCCCACACTGCCAAAACCCATTTTTCTAATCCCCACACTGCCAAAACCCATTTTTCTAATCCCCACACTGCCAAAACCCATTTTTCTAATCCCCACACTGCCAAAACCCATTTTTCTAATCCCCACACTGCCAAAAACCATTTTTCTAATCCCCAGACTGCCAAAACCCATTTTTCAAATCTCTACACTGCCAAAACCCATTTTTCTAATCCCCACACTGCCAAAACCCATTTTTCTAATCACCACACTGCCAAAACCCATTTTTCTAATCACCACACTGCCAAAACACATTTTTCTAATCCCCACACTGCCAAAACACATTTTTCTAATCCCCACACTGCCAAAACCCATTTTTCTAATCCCCACACTGCCTAAACCCATTTTTCTGATCCCCACACTGCCTAAACCCATTTTTCTAATCCCCACACTGCCAAAACACATTTTTCTAATCCCCACACTG
The DNA here is from genome assembly GCA_030386875.1 of Morinoia aosen. Classification (NCBI taxonomy): domain Eukaryota; kingdom Metazoa; phylum Arthropoda; class Malacostraca; order Amphipoda; family Talitridae; genus Morinoia; species Morinoia aosen. The sequence continues at coordinate 14,980,609 of CM059571.1, read as the reverse complement.
CCAAAACACATTTTTTTAATCCCCACACTGCCAAAACCCATTTTTCTAATCCCCACACTGCCAAAACACATTTTTCTAATCCCCACACTGCCAAAACCCATTTTTCTAATCCCCACACTGCCAAAACCCATTTTTTTAATCCCCACACTGCCAAAACCCATTTTTCTAATCCCCACACTGCCAAAACCCATTTTTCTAATCCCCACACTGCCAAAACCCATTTTTCTAATCCCCACACTGCCAAAACACATTTTTCTAATCCCCACACTGCCAAAACCCATTTTTCTAATCCCCACACTGCCAAAACCCATTTTTCTAATCCCCACACTGCCAAAACCCATTTTTCTAATCCCCACACTGCCAAAACACATTTTTCTAATCCCCACCCTGCCAAAAGAAGACACCTACCTCCACACGAGCCGAGCACCAGCACACCTCACATCCCCGCTCCTGCAGCCTCGTCCCGTTACAAGACGGAGCTGTAGCGGCCCGTTACAATGCGATCTGTAACGGAAAATAGAGTGTGCGTCACGGTTGGTCTAGTGACATACACTTCGATATAGAGGCTTTAACCTGGAATGTTTTTTTTAATGGCTCAAGGGCTCGTCGTGTTGAAGAGAGGATGATTTTATTGAGTTTTCGAAGTGTTACATGCATGTCATTATTCATGTATAACTCCCAGTGAGTGAATAACTGAAGCGTATCGAAAGGATATATTCTTTTGCCAGTGCGTTCTCCTCTCTCTTGACAGCACATATTCCTCTTTAAATAGTGAAATTGACTTGACTTGAAGCTCAGGAATTTGTTACGTTCTAAAAAATTAAATCCAAACCTTTACATCAAAATTTAATTGAAATGTTATTTGTTGCAACTTAATGCTGGAAAATATCAGGTTTAAATCATCGTTTTCCAAGCAGTTATCACTCAACTCTTAAAAACATTTATCCTTTGCTTTACGATGTAAACGTACGCGCTCAGACTTTCGCTCAAATTGTAAGACGAAGTCAGTTTGCAGAGCCAGCAACAGGAAAGCAAATGTCACTACGGCGACTGTTGCCACTCTGTCTCACTTGAGGGAGTGGGATAATGCGGTGGGAATTTGGTCAAGTTCGCAGCCGCGATATTCTGGCGTCGAGGACGCGATGACTTCTGTCACGATAGTCACGGGTTCCTCAGCTGCTGGTGAGAAACTTGCTGCATCAGGATTACATTCACCCATTCAACGCAAATTGCAAGTAACTGATTAAATTAGATGTTAGTTTAAGCCTCCCGAACTGCAACAAAGGCGTTCCAAAGAGGAGGAAAACGTCATTTAATATGGAGTTGAGGGAATGCAGAATCTATACACAAGGGGCGTAGAAATAGCAAGTTAAGAGACGTTCATGAAACCAGATAAAAGTTGAAAATTAGTAGGGGCTGAAAAACAGGACAGCAGTGAACCGAAAAAAAACATCTCTTCGACAAAAAATTCTGCTTCAACAAAGGGTATTCCTAACTCTCAGCTCGCAGCCTCACCATTCCCCTTGAGAATGTTAATTAGCATGTCTAATTCCAGAAATTGAACCCATGAAACACGACTGTTTTTTGGGCTGTTAAATTAGTAACACCAATAATTATTACGCAAAGAATTGTCCTTAACTATCTTGGCTGGTTTCCGCAAATCAGCCGAGATCGAGAATATTTTACCATTCCGCTGTTTCAAGTTCTTTCGTTGGTAGGAAAACCTGGTTTCTGCTGCGATGAAGTGCTCTGATATTCTGGCCTTCGACAGCAACCTTGCATTAAGTATCGATTCGAACATGACTGTCTGCGGCAAAGTGTCAATTTGAGGGAGACGTTAGGAAATACCCACGAAAAATGGCTTCTCTGTTGCCAGCGGTGACGCAAGATGCTTGCATGCGACTGCAGGAGGCTTAACATTGCTCGTTATCGCTGGTCGTCTCCACGTTCCGGTTCATTGAATCATGGCGTGATTTTACGACCAATTTAGAGGTCGCATCTGAAAGTTGCTATCACTGCCATGAGGTCGGGTTTCACGTTTGAATACAGACAGCAATACTGATGTAATATTGTGGAATTGTATCGCCCGTGCTTAAGTAAAGCACGGAACATGGACCCTTTAATGACGATATTTTATGCGCGACATGAATTAACTTAATTACTTACTACTTGCCTAAATTCTGAAGTATCTGCAACGTTGTTTTAGCTGATCATTTTAATTTAAATTTTCAAAAATTTCATGAGAAATAATGAGATAATGTTGACGTTTTACCTAACGAAGGATTTAATCTGAAACTTTTATTCCAGTTTATTTCAATTTACTCGAGATTCCGACTTGAGCCTAGATTGAAAAAATGGAAGAAAGTTGCCAAAAATGGCACCATTCCTAATTTATTTGGTCCTATAACGATTGTCCTCTCCAGTGCGAAGGAATAGCTCCTTGTCTTCAGTAAAACTTGCGTGGGAAATTAAATCTGTATCTCAGGCAGCTGAACTTTCGCTACGCAGATATCCAGTGAGCCGACACTTTTTTGAACATCACAACGTTCTCGTAGACCGCTGTAAAATAAGCGCACATTTTCCTTTTCCGCAACTAGCAACAGTCGCGGGAATTAGTCACTCAGATTTTTCCACGAGTCTTTCCGGTAACTGCGCGTTGCAGCACGCATTCAAGGCAGCGTGACAATGATTTCCTTAATCATTCATACAAAAGATTATTCGCTTAACCTTGTTACTATCATAATTATTCTTGATAAGTAAGCGACTTACATTCGTATCCCATCGAGGAGTTTTTAGCAGTAGCGGAGGAAGCATCTCCAAAACTAACAGGACAGTATTGCGGAGAAAGCATATCCAAACCTAATCACTGGACGATATTGCGGAGAAGCATCTCTAAAACTAATAACGGGACGATATTGCGGAGAAAGCATCTCCAAAACTAATAACTGGATGATATTGCGGAGAAAGCATCTCCAAAACTAATAACTAGACGATATTGCAGAGGAAGCATCTCCAAAAATAACTGGACGATATTGCGAAGGAAGCATCTCCAAAACTAAAAACTGGACGATATTGCAGAGGAAGCATCTCCAAAAATAGTAACTGAACGCTATTGCGAAGGAAGCATCTCCAAAACTAAAAACTGGACGATATTGCAGTGGAAGCATCTGCAAAACTGATAATTACAGACAATGAAGTAGGCAGGTGAAGTATTGAAGTCACTCGTGTAAAGGGCGGTTGGAAGGAACGCTCGCCAGCCTTCACGACAAAAATTTACACCGTAATAAAAAACAAGTTTACTTAAAACTCAGCCACCACCTCCAGTTGTGAGGGCTATTCTGGTGGAAAGTTCTAGAAATGGCCTCAGAAAACCCTTGTTTCTAGCCTTTCTACGAAATGCGCTGATGAGAAAAGAAACAAACCGCGTACAGTGTACATATGCAGCTCTAGAGTCGCATCTATTCCACATAGAGCACTAAGTTTATCGCGGCGTACAGAGGAACAATCCTCTTCTGCAAGCCCTCTGGTGTGTATTTATGTTATTGAAACTATTTCACAACCGACCAGTTTCACTCGATAATTTCTAACTTGAATGTTTCAAATGAGATTGAAAGAACCCCATTGTTCGTACAATTAATTCAAGTACCCAGGTCTCTAACCTTACCTAAATTGAATACCAGAAAACAGAAAATAATAAAATAAAATTATTCTGGTAATTGAACTACAAGCTGCCAGGTAACGGTGGGAAGTCAGTTACATGGATTTTAAAACGAGAAATAGTTTAAAATTAATATAAAAAAGCACCCATCAATCAGTCACGAATTACAGAAAACATTCATGTTTAGTAAAGAAATTCATGTTTGTGGCTCTGTATGCATTCTGCTTTGGTCTGTCTTACAAAACCGCACCGTTCTCGGTACTGATTGTAAAATCAAAGAAACAGTGACAACTAAAAACTAAAAATTGTTACTGTGGCAATGCAACAAATTGGCCAAAATAAGCCAAGCAACTCTGATTCACGCTCACTGTGAGAATTAAACAAAACATTGAAATCCCTCCGCAATATTTTCAAACGGTCGCAACGACTAGAAATTGACAGAAGTAGTGACTTCTCATAATTCATTGTGAGCAAAATTCATGACAGGAACTCCAGAGCGTGAGGTCCTGGCCTGCCACAGTACCGTGATTAAGAACTTATTTAAGGTGTGCCTCTCGACAAAATGCCGAGGCTGCAAAAACTTGGCAAGCTTAGTAATTGGCGTGACATTTAATAACGCATTGCAAACCACACAACAAATATCAAAGGACAGAGCGTCGCTCCATAATTAGGTTCGATAGCTCGAAATGTACTCTTTTATTCATTACTCTCTAAGCAAGAGGTGATGTTGTGTACGTGTTTTAAGGTATTAACTTCAAAATCTGTTAACGCTCGAGGTTATGCACGGAAACACAAGCCATTGCCTGCTATAAACAACTAAATTAGCCAACCAAATTTTGCCAAGGTCGATAACCAATTTGTGTTGCGCGGGTGGTTGGGCAGCGGTTCCCAAGAGGTAAATTACAACCACCAGAGCGCTGATGCATCTACTCATAATTAATCAACATTAATATATTAGCATTGATACAATATTATTTATTCTTTCGCGATCTGATTTAATGGATAATACGCACTGTTACAATGATACCGGCACAACATGCACGGATGAACAAGAAAGAACCAGACCAAGCACGCACAGCTGGAATTTAGGCCATCCACTTTGAAGCCAAATTAAACCATGCGGGATTTTATCTGCATAATCTTACTGTGAACTCCCAACGAGAAATATGCTGCACACTTCCTAGAAAAATTCAATGTGCGTTATTGTGTACGACATTCAGAGTGATGCGATTAAGTTTATTGTAATTTTAAATTGCACGGACATTCTATCTATGACGTACAGGAATATTATGCACCGAGTTCTGGGCATGCTCATTGTAATTCAGTTAGCATTTGTGCAGCGCGACGAAGTAACCGTTTGAAGCTCGCCCCAGTTTTTATGCTGAGAAATGTATACGAGTCAGCGCAAATTCATATCCTATTACTCGTGAGTGAATCTAAAGCAAATGCTCAGCAATTATCTTAACAACCCACACAACTCAAGATCTTCCCATTAGATTGTCAGAACAATTTGCGCCGTTTTCAAACATTCCTCAGTATATTGACTGGAAAACATAACCCATTAATTTCATGCACCTAAGTGAGAAAATGGGCTAACTCTTGAAAAATAGCGGGCATGAGTATGAGCGTGTTCATACGAAAATGAATCCACTGGATCAAACTGAAAATATCTTCATCAGTGATTGCACTAAGAGCAAATATAAAATGATCGAGAAAAATAACAGCTGCTCAACTCTCCCATTTCACTAGCAAACCATTCTGTGTTGTAGGATACTTCCACTTTTTATGAATGGATCGAAGTGTCGCGCAACACACGCCGCGGTATCGCAACGTGTATCATTCCCAATGGTGCTAATTATCCTTGATACAATAGTTGCATCCCGCTTAGGGGCTCAACTAGTTGTTCGTTATACAGAGGGTAGCACAAGTATTCAACACTCTGATTTTTCTTTTACATTTCGAAAGCGTAAATCGATTTTATTGAAACAAATGCAATATGTAAATGGATATTATTTATTCTAGGCAATGTTTCTTAGCTTAGTTAGATCATATCAATGTGACAAAAAATCCCTCTGAAATGCAGTTTTATTGAAACCCCTTCATGTGTGTTTTATACTTACACATGGCGTATTTCGAATTTTGGCAATGAAATTTTTTTCTATGCAATGTTTCTTAGCTTATTGTTTTTTGTCACATTGATATGATCTATCTGAGCTAAGAAACATTGCCTAGAAAAAAATTCATTTCCAAAATTTAAAATATATACCATGTGTAAGTATAAAACACATGTGAAGGGATTTCAGTAAAACTGCATTTCATTGTGATTTTTTGTCTCATTGATATGATCTAACACTCAGGCCTGTCAGACAACTGGCCGCTACTTATTATTCACTCTTTGTAAATAGATATAAAGAGAAGCTTTCGAATGGCAAGAAATAAGAGAATAAAGCTTCGAAAAGGTGGTGAAGGGTATAGAAAATTTGCTCAATATTTAATACGATCTGTGAGTACAGTTGGTGCTGTTGTAAGATATTGGAAAAATTTAACAAAAAAAAACTGAAAATATTGAAAGGAGTGGTCATCCCCGTATATTGACCGAGTCCCGAAAGTTGCATATTGTTCTTAATGTGAAGCAGCAACCATTCTTGATTCACTAAGAAATTCAAAACGATCAGAAAAATGTTGGTAGTGAAATAACTGTAGATACAATCAGGAGATCATAGAGACGTAAGGGCCTAAATTCAGGGACCATCAAGAAAAACTCCATTATTGAAGAGAAAAAACGTGAAACACTGGTTGCATTTTGTCAACAGATATCTACTGGAATCAAACGACGACTGGAACAATGGAATTTGATCTGATGAAATGAAAATAAAAAGTTTTCGGAAAAAAGATAAGAAACGTGATGACCAATGCGGGGAGAGTTAACAACAGAATATAAACCTTTAAACAACCATTCCTACAGTCAACTACAAGTATAGAGGAGGGAATATGATGTAAGGTTGTTTTTCTTACAATGGAGTTGGAGAAATGATAATAATTAACTAATAAATGAATGCAAAAAATACAGGGAAACTTTATCTACTCTTCTCTTACAAAATTTCACAGCTTTAGGACACGGACGTGATTCAAGACAACACTTCAAAGCATAAAGCTAAAATAATTAAAGATTTGCCTACTAAAAAGGACATTGGTATCCTTGGAAGGCCAAGCCAATTACCAATTCTCAATCTGAATGATAATTTATAAAAATTGTTGAAGTTGACGATATATGCAAATGATCCTAAATGTAAATTAAAAAAAGTTTGTGTTGAAGAATGCATGAAACTGCCAAACAGTTCAAGTAAGAAACTTTGTACTATGGAAAACGATTGGAGGCTGGAAGACGGAACAGAGGCTGAGCTCTGTGGTAAATATTAATAGTTTGTGCCTTTTACCAAGGGCGTATTTTGACTTCCGGCGCAAAATTATTTCCTGGTTATTTATTTATTCTGTGTTTCAATTAAATTTATTTACTCGTCCTCAAAATTCAGACGAAAAATCAACGTGTCGAATGCTTCTGCTACCAACTGTAAATTTCTGTAGTTATTTTTAACCCGTAATGATGACATAATTTCATATGCAACGAGAAATGATTGCGGCAGCTTATCTATTTACTACCTCACTGAAAAATGCACATAAACGTAGTGACTCGCATTCTTAAATAAACTTAGCGATTCGCACTTGAGTACCAACAACTGCCAACTGCCTTTCCCAGCTTGTAATATACTCATTTTGGTCAATTCATGAATTGGTTTTTATTCATTCGCTAATCCTTCCGTTCAGATTGTTCCACTAATGCTTACGCACCCATAACTGATTGCATTTATCCCCCAATACTCGCTCTGCTCAGTTGGAAACCCCGTTCGTTTACAAAGCTATTGTTAAGGCTACCCACAAGCGCAGCCTGCCGGCCGGCTCCTGAGTGAGACATCGCCATGAAGATTCATTTCAAGCGCCCAGCGATGCCTGAATATCACCGGTCATCATCTCAGAGTCATCGACCGCTCCAGCGTCCCTCGGCTTCATTGAATCTCTGAAAAAGTTTATTTAAAGACCATGGATCACATGCTCAGTGATCCAATCCGTACACGGCAGACACGTTCAGCTCGTACATGGGTTTTGCTGAAGTATATCAATGAGAATAGTCATGTAAGAAAAATCTTAATCGTCAGTGGGAATAAAGGCGGATTAACTTGTTCGCTGCTGCGTTGTGACGATACACGAGTGTAATTTCTCCCTACACTCTTCTGTCGTCTGTTCGTTTGTTGTTCTCTCTCCTTCGCCCGCATCACAAATTTATTGATTAATTCCTGTTCAGATTAGATTAGATTATTAGTTAGTTTAAGCCTCCCTATCCTCAACAAATGAGATCCAAAGAGAGGAAGGAAGAAGGCACCATTTAGTATGGAGTTAAGGGAACGTGGAATCTATGCAGAAAAGGCATAGAAACAGTCAGATGAGAAAGAAGTTCATGAAACAAGATCAAAGTTGAAGAAGAAAGTAATAGGTGCTGAAAAAACAGGACAGCAGTGAACCGAAAAAAGATGGTCCGTAACAAAACAAAAACCTATGCTATTTTAACAAAAATAAAGCCTACCTAACCTTTAGCTCGGGCCCACACATTGTCCCCCTGGGAGCGCTAATTCCCATAGATACAATACTTGTATCCCCCTGAGGGGTTAATTCCTGTTCAACTTTGATATCAAAATTTTTATATTAAATTTATATTCATTTAGTACATAGTAACTTGTACATTTCTAAAAGCGCATGTGAACTATGAAAAAAATCAGTCTTATTCCGTTGATATTTTAAGAAAATCTATTCTGTTTTCACGAAAATATCTCGTAAGTTTCACCAGTCCATAGGAGAACTCATGGCTGGCTCGAAGTTGGGGGCATAAAAACAATTCGCAAAACATTCAAGAATTCAGAATTTCCCGACTACACGCACCGATAATTACTATCGACCGATTAATTGGATCAAGAACTTCAACCGCTCATTTTTAATGCGGTCGTAAAGATTCGTTTGGGGTGGCACGAACAAGGTGCAGAATTTGCTGCAGCCTGACGCAAGCAACAAAAATGTTCGAAGATCTTTAAGAAACCAATTTGAAAGACGAACCAAAAACCAGAAGCAATTAGACTATCAAAAAAGTCCGCTACAGAGTACTCCTGTTTTCCAAACGAGAGGCGAGAGAGAAAGATAATACACACCAACTCGACCCACATTCTTGCAGCAGGCAATGCTCCAGCGCTAAGCAACATCACCGAAACGATATATTTTGCCCATTCAAATAGAAATGAAAAGCGACCAGTCAATTTAAGCCAGTGAAGCTCACGAACCCCGCATGAACTTGCGTCGCTTTATAAAAAAAATTAAAACAGTGCATGAAATGATTAGTAAGTTAGTGTCTGACTCCCTTACCACAACCAAGATGTTCCAAGAATGGAAGGATTAAAGCACCATTTACTACGCAGTTAAGAATACACGGAATCTATGCACAACGGGTGTTCTTGTACAGGATCTCGTGCGCATAGAAACAGTAAATTGAGAAAGAAGGTTACGAAATAAGACATGTGTTGAAAAAAGTCAGAGGTGATGAAAAACAAGAAGAAAAATTATTATAAAACAAAAAACTTATTCTATTTCAACAAAAGGAAGGCCCACCTAACCTTCCTATCATTGTCCTATGTTCCCAGGAGTGCTTAAAAATGAAAGAGAAGGCCTGCAAGTACATAATGAGAAATCTAAATCCCCAATTACAATAGGCTTTGCAAATTTTCGAGTAATTACTCTGGGTTACTCCTAAGTACGACAATAAGAGCAATAGACAATAGAAAAAACGATAGACAATACGAGCATTCGCCACAAGTGCAGCTCAGAAATTAAGCATGTCCAGAGGAGCGTCAGGTCTCCAAGATGCTCTGAAGTACCGAATCTCCTACAGTGCACCCTTCTTGAGGGGCTGTTTTCAGTGAGAATTCAAGTTTCAAGAATTTTACGGTATGGTACATCAGGAAAAAGTGTGCCATTCGTGTTTTGATTTTAGAATTTTTTTTGAAAATTCCGTGCGTTGCTCCAAAGTTTGTGCTTAACCAAGGCGACGACATTTATTCCGTGAAATTTTACTTCAGCAAAGTTAACAGCTCGTTATGTTCTGCCTCAATTTGTACAGCCTCTGCATATGGGATTAGGAGCAACAAGGCAGCCTCTCAGAGAAATGAGAAATGAAGTAAGACTATCAAATGAAACAGTAAGTCCAACACGAGTGAGGCAATTATGTAACGTGCCGACCTGCCTCGCGGGATGAGTGATCAACAAAGGAGCGAGGATACATTTCATTATTTTTCCAACAACTAAGCCCGCATGAGATTCCAGTAGCAAGCAAAAAATTATTAAACGCTACTGCTGCAAACAGTGAAAAAACTGTCAAGAATGCCATATTACGATTGACGAAAAATCCACTGGAAATTTGCTTCCCACTTGTCGAACTTCGTCTATTCTGAGTCTGCTTCAAAATTTCTGCCTACAACTAGTCTCCTTTAAGAATCTGTCATCCTACAAATACAAGGAAAAAATTCCCGTTAAACCTTTAATAATGAATTAATTATTCAATATACAACGCTCCAGGGTTAGCTTGGATAGCATCAGTAACTTATTTTACATCAGCCGACGATGAGCATTTTATTGCACTTAACACAAGGACGAGCAGGCAATTTCGCACCAACGTCACAGAAAATTGCTACCATAATTCAAGCGAAGTATTCATACATTAACACTCAATTACGAATGCTCACTTGTCACTTAAATGTCGCTCGTAATACTTCCATGCTCAAGTTTCCTCAATCTGATCAACGCACAGGATGAAGCTCATAATGTGACATTATGCTAAACTTCCTTGAGGATTACATTTGTATTACATACAATTTACTTTGGAACAATTTCCTTAGAGTCATCGTTGACGCCGTTACGACCGATCTTTGTAAGGGAACACCCTTTGCTTTAATATCGGGTAAATATTCATGTTCTACTCGACACTTTTATTATAAAAGTGCAGTATTCTTTGACAGCCTGTCATCATTATCATTAAATCGAATTAGTTATCAGATATTCTCAACCATGATGTCAAGATAGTAGTTTTGATTTACTCTTCACTTATTGTGCGACGCCTCTATACTGGGGAAAATAAAGCTTAGAGTTACACATAGTTATACTGCGTTTGTTCACGCAGTTACCTTCACCTGTATTTAACAAGATAAGATAACATGAATCCAAAATTTTGCTAGTTCTCTGGCTCGAGACAAAACCGTGTTCTGCAACTGAATGTTGCGGAGAATACAGTGAGGAACCGGTAACTTCATTTTCCTCCCATGAGATTGTTGTTCGAAGATATTAATTTAAAATAATCGAAGGCGACTATTTAGCTCCCACTGACCACGTGGCATCGCAGTTCTTCCGTCACAGCAAACCGTCGCATCTAAACGCGTTGCCACATTTTGTTGGTCTCATCCCCGCAAATGAAATCGTTTAAGTTGGGAGAACATTTCGGCAAATATAAAACTTGCAGGTAACAAATGGGTAGGTTTTTGTACCCTTAATTAGATTAGATAAGTTAGCTCAATCCCCCACCACCCTAACCCCAACAAAGGTGTTCTTTAGAAGAAGGAATAAAGTACCATCATGTAATCTTTGTAAAAAGAGTGCACCCACAGCATGCACATAGTAACGAGATTGAAAGAACCACATGGAACTAGACATGTATTGAGAAAAGTATTAGGTGCTGAAAAAAGGACTATAGTGAATTGAAAAAATATGGTCCGTCAAAAAAAAATTTTACTCTATTTCAGCAAAAGAAAACTTAACTAAACATCAGGTCTGGACACTAAATCTTTCCCCTGGGAGCGCTAATTCCCGTGGATACAATAGCTGTTGTCCCCCAGAGGGGCTTCGTACAATTTAGGTCGAAGCAGCGATGCAGTGGCGGTGTCAGTTCTCGTGAGGGGGCCTGACTACACTACGTGCCGCATCACATTTAGTAATGTTTCGATAAAATTTGATCATGGAAGTGATGAGCTGAGCAAAATATAGGGATGCCAGACGCTAATCGCACTTTATGTCCATTTTATTTCAACGAAGATTAAATTGAATTCTATTTTAACTCTCCATAACCGAAACAAAGGCGTTCCAATGAATGGAAGGAGGATGACACCATCAAGTAAGGAGTTAAAGAAACGCATTATCTATGAACATGATGCATAGAAACAGTAAGTTGAGAGAGAAATTCATGAAACAAGATAGAAGTTGAATAAAGTACCAAGTGCTGAAAAACAGGACAGCAGTGAACAGCAAAAGATAGCCCTTAACTAAACAAAAACGGTTCTATTTTAACGAAAGGAAAGCCTACCTGATCTTTAGCTTGGTACTTCGCACATTCCCCCAGGGAGCGACTCTCTTGGCTCAGTTATTCTAACGCATCGCAAGATGCCAAGGTTACACAACGTGTTGAAGTTTTTCTCTTATGCAATCAAAATAGCTTGACCTTAGCGGCGTTTCAAATGAAAGTATTACCTCCAAGAAGTGGAGTACATTTTGTTACGCTTCATACCTCACTTGATAAAAAATGAAAATATGCTATCAAAAATTTGTTGAAATATAAAAGAGTATGGGTACATTAGATTTCGACAATGCTTGTCAATACAACGAACGTCTTTTTATCCCCAACGAGGAAAATTTAAAAGTCTGTGCTAAGTGAATAAATTTAGCAAGAAGTCAGTACTTTTCAACAATCCGCCAGATTCTCCCCTACAGTTCCCGCACGAACTTTTTCTGAATTTTCAATAGCTTCAGCTTGCCGATTTCTCCCAAGTCGCTGTTTCCCACAGAAGGTCCTCACAAGCACGGCACTTCACACGGAGCTTGTAATCTACGTGTGAGATTACAGAAGCTCGGTCAGTGAGCTCTCCGCAAACACACCGCGGGATGCTCGGGTGCGATCGCATCCAGAATGGACCAGGATTGGCTTGCGGAACCATTGCTCAGAAAATGGCCCTCCAGTGTTTGCATACGATCCCAAAAAAAAAAGCTCTATGCTAAACGAGCCGAGTGTCAACACGGTAGCAGTTGAAACATTGGATTACATGAAGTTAGTGTCCGTGATAGACATGAGTGAGACTTAAAAAAGCCTCAAAATTGATTATTATGAATTTTCATATTCCATAATACATTATAAAATACCAGTGTCAGTATAGTAGCTTAAAGCTCCGTCTCTATTGCAAAGATATTTTCAGAGAGGAAAGAAAAGGGACCATTTTGTATGAAATCATGAAATTGTGGAATCTATGCCCATTGCAAGCTTGGATTCCACGCAAGATCCCCTGCATATAGAAACAGAAAGTTAGGAACGAAGAGCTAAAAAAGATAGCGAAGAGATTGCCAAAAAATATATGAAAACAGAAAAGCAAAGGGGGGCATTATAGATAGTAATTCCAGAAGCCTACCTAAAGCAAAGGTAGCCTAACAGGATCTATTCTCGGGCACCATTCCCTATAGCATAGTCTAGACAAACTTGGCTAACCTAAACCTACTCATAATCCTTTGCCTCCTCAGTAGATAAAAATCTAAAAATAAATACTTTCAACACATACGTATTCGAGGGTTCATAGACATGATTCACTTCAAGAGATCCAAATGAGTGCAAACTAAATTTGAATATTGAAAAATTAAGTCCCAATACATAGTATAAAATTAAACAAATGACAAACGGAAGACGAAACTTAATGAATTAAATTACGCGGAAACCAGAAATTACTTCTTTGAGGCTTGCAGCAAGAATATTCATAGCAATTGCGGTGACAGTAACGCTGAAGAACAAATTATGACGAGGATCGTTACTTGAGACGCGTTGAGGTCTCTGAGCACCAGTAGATTAGGAAGTTGGCGAGGTCGTAGCAGCCACGTTTGGCAGGCTAGCCTTTTTCTAGCGGAAATTCTAAAATTTGGATTGTTTCAAATAAGATTGAAGAGTGAGCGGCACTCGATATCCTTCAACCCTACAGGGTAATTAAATGCCGTGAAATTTTCGAAGTAAAATTGAGCATTTGAAAACGCTAATTTCTAACGTTGGTCTCTAAAACGCTAAGTGGAAAATACCAACATAACAACTATGGTAAAACCCGCATTTACCTGCTTGCATGCATGCTATCAGAAGATTTATATGAATATAAAAATAATGCGCTGACTACCTTGATGTATCCATGAGGAAGGTGAACACTTGTTCTAATTCAACCCATGTAAGAAGCTGAAAACGTGACATATAACTGTACATTAAACCAGTTGAAGTCTCAACCGCAACTAGGGTGTTCCAAAGAAGAAACGAAAATGTAAGGCACCATTTAGTATGGGGTTAAGTGAACGGGGGAATATATGCACAAGGTGTTCTTACACAAGACCTTCTCTGGGCATGGAAACGGTAAGTTTGAAAAAAGTTTTTTGCAAAAAACTCAAGTTGGAGAGAAATCAGAGGTGCTGAATATTATACTACAGTCAACCGGAACAAAAATTTGATTCGTAACAAAAAAATCTTTTTTAACAAAAAGAAGGCGAACCTGGAATTCAGCTTGGGATCTCATACCTTGCCCTGTAAACGGTGATTCATATATATACAATGGTGGTCCCCTCTACAAGAGGTCGCTCACAAGAGGGGACAACCCCTCTAAAGTGGAGGGGGTCGCTCAATCCACTTTAAATGTGTGGGTAAAATTACTGCGTTATGGAAACACACTAGGATTTCTAAGCTATTTTTTTCAATAGTCTAATTTTGTAAGAGAACCAGAAGCGCGCACGCTTAGCCCACTGCGATACAAATTACTTGTGCAATTTAGACGTAAAATGGATTGCTCAGGTCCCAACCCTTCATTGTGCAGCGTTTCATGAAAGATTGCCCATTGAAATGGTAATGTTTTTTTGCAATAACACATAGAAATAATTTCGACCTAAAAGTCTAAAATAAATTGGGAATCAAAAGATTAGATTGTATGTTAGTTTTAAAGTAGCCTTTTTTAGGAACGCTTTTTTTAGCGGTGGGAACGCTCAACGCTAAAAAAAATGTGTTCCCAAAAGTGGAAAGAGAAAGGCACCATTTAGTATGGAGATAAGGGAACGCGGAATCTATGCAAAAGGAGCATAGAAATAGTAAATTGGGAACTGTTTTTGAAACAAGATAAAAGTTGAAGAAGAAGAAAGTAGCAAGTTCTGAAAAACAGGACAGGAGTGAACCGAAAAAAGTTGGGCCATAACATAACAAAAATATTCTATTTCCACATAAGAAGGCCTACCGAATTTTCCGCTCCAGACCTGACGTTTTTCCCCCTGGAAGTGCTAATTCCCATAGATACACTAGATGGATCCCCCGAGGGGAGTAATTCCTAGGATTCTCTCCCTATGTTTGAAAGAATGATTTTCATTACACATTCAGGTAATATTTTTTAGCTCTTCGTTTCTATCCTTCGGATCAAGAATAATCAAGAGAAGATCAAGACCCTGACTTTCGAATATCCACGGCTACTTTCATATAACAACTACTTATTAAATCGTAAACTTTAAGTTGCCATACGCATCAAATCTCATGCAGTAAAACTGAATAGTTTGTTACCTATAAAAATACATTGTCTTAAAGACTTTGATAGCGGAAACAATCAGAAACCCCCTAGTGATGTGTAAAACTTGATTTAACCTGAAAGAGCCAAGTTCACAAGATGCATCGAAGCACGGTCGCTTTTAGCGTATCCCACGAACAGCAGAATGTATAAAAATAATTTTAAGCCGATCGGTGTCTAAATCGGTAGACTGCTATTTGTTACGATAATGCAGAGCAGATAGCAGGCATCAAAACGGTAAAAAGATCCTCGTTCAAGGGAGAAGTGAACAAAACCAGGCTGCAACCGCTGCAGCAAGTGAATGGTGGACTAACCGCAGGTAGCTTGAGTTATTATGTGAAGAGACACCACAAGGAAAAAATTTACTAAGGTGAGTTCACTTTTGGTTTCGATGGCCTACGATTAGTTTAGACTAATTTATTCAAGACTCGAATCACAACAAAAGTATTCAAAGAAAAACGTACCATTTTAGTATGAAGTTGACAGAATGGGGAATCTATGCACAAGTGGTGTTCCCTCAGGAGGTCCCCTGCCCATAAAAACAGGAAATTGAGGCGTAAATTTATGAAATAAAATAAAAGCTGAAAGAAATAAATGGTGTTGACAAACAGGACAGTGGTGAACCGGAAAAAGATTGTCAGCAGCAAAACAAAAAAGCTATTTTATTGCAACAGAAAGCTTACCTAGCCATCAGCTCGAGACCTCACATCTTCCCCTTGGAAATCCAATAGATACAATAAATGCATCTTCTGGAATAAGATATTATATATACATAACTTAAAACTCTGTTTCCACAGCAAAGATTTTTCCACAGTGGAAAGAGAAGGGACCATTCATTTAAAATGAATTTGGTAAATTGTGGAAACTATGCTCAAAGTGTGTTCCCACACAAAATACTCTGAGCATAGAAAATGACTTAGCAAGAAAGAGGAAAAATACTAAGAAAAGAACGATGATTGTACGAAAATTGGAAAAGGAAAAATTTACACAAAAGGTAAAAGTTCATAAGCTCCATCTATAGCAGAGCTAACCTTAAGGTATCTCCTTCCGATGATTGCTTTAAAAACAGCGAATGAACATGTAGAAAGTTTGCAACATGTATTTTGAATAAAACTCAAGTGAAGTGATGAAAACCCAGTAGCCAATCTACGAAATATTTCGATACACAATTTCTAAAAACAAATATATTACCATTTCACATTCACGTGCGAAGTATGTTTCAACCCAGCAAAAGTTCTGTTTGTAACATCCCATGTGATATTCCACGAGAACTACAGGCGACAAGATCACCTGCTCGCCTGTGGGTGTAACTGAGCGCACCGCTGCGGGTAGGTGGCAGTGCCATTACAGGGGCAGTCGCGTAGCTATGTTACGGTCACTTGGTGTCCCCCGCAGCCACTTTACGGCAGGCTTTCTATTGAACTCATTTAGTTAAGTACGACATAAATACTCTCTTTAGTGCGAGCTTCTGAACATCTCGGATAGGATGATAAGCATCAGCTGTAATTCGAAACGAAGCTCACGAGAACCGTAACTCTAAATACGCTCCAGCCATTTGCAGCCTGAAACAATGGCACGCCTGGGTGGCGCATGACGTGTTCAAGTGCAATGGTTTATCTCGTTTAATTTCGAGCGTATCATTTCATTTGAATACAAGGCAACAGCGTGAGAAAACGTTTTCAGTGTGTATTTCCCCTCTCATGTCATGTGCGCAAAAGTCTCACTTGAGATACCAAATTATCTGTGAAGTGATTCACACTAAAAGATGTTTTTCAGCAGCCTGCCATTATTCGGATATCTTAATCCTTTTTCATGCGTACAAGGTTTAGATGTGAATGTAGCAAATGATTTTCTCTACAATGTCTGAGAACAGAAAAGTTTGAAATCTTTTCTCAAATGTAGAAGTGTAGGTAAGAAATTTATTACAATAGAAGAGCGAAACAATATTTTTCTAAAATTCAACTAATGGATAATAGAAATACTCCCATAAAATTATTTAAACCTGGCTGACAACAATAAAGGTAATACAATGAGAGGAAGGAAGGAAGAACCATTCAATATAAACTTGAGGGCAAGGAAAATTAGGCCCACCCAGGATGTGTTCCTACACAAGATTCCTTGAGCATAGAAACAGCAATTTAAGAATGAAGTTTGTGAAGCAAGGTGAAAATTGAAGAAATGATTAAGAGGTATTGAAAATAGGATAGCAGCAAATCGAAAAAAACACACTGCAAAACAAACAAAAAAACTTTTCTTTTCATCAAATTGAAGACCTACCTAAATTTCAGCTCGAGACCTCGCATCTTCCTCGTGGGAGCGCTAATCCCCATAGATGCAATACTTATATTCCTCTGAACGGACTGCTAACATGTCTGGCAACCTTAATGTATTGTATTCTGATATTTTAGCGAAATGATTTTGTCAGTCTATTTCTAAGGTTTTCAAAAAATTTTCCTAGAATTGCAAAATGTCATTTTTTTAAATTTAAAAGTTCTTCGCAGGAAATGGTTTGTTCAAATTATACAGGAGCATTCACGCTTTCTAAATCACGCTAAACAGTCAATAACATATTGATCATGAGGTGGCATTGAATGTAGTTAACCATAAGTATCATGAAATTCACTCAAAAATTAATATTCTCGTAGAAAATAAAGGAGCACACTGTGATAAACTAAGATTTACGGTTGGGTAGGCTGGGAAGCTGAAACAAATTCCGATGAGATCCAAAGTTAGAAATTCTAAAGTGTGCAACTTTAAATAACGCAACAAATATGCCTGGTAATACCAGGTACTCGTGGTTATCCTCGTGCTTTCAAGAGTTAACGGGTAAAATATTACCACTGATACTGAATTTGCGCAGACCAATTATACCAGCCAGTCTCATAAGAAATGTAAAAAAGTGAACACAACGCTTACCTAACTACAAGACTAAGCTTTTATCAACTAGCAACGAACGTTGTGGAGCCTACAGTATATAGTTATCGATATTTGTGACGACTATTTTCCCCATGTGTTTGACGATGATGAAAACGCTAGCACGCCTCATGAATAGATCAAGAATCCCGCAAATTTCTCTGGGAGTGTTTAGTCCCGAAGATGCGTCGAAAGATGGTCGCCTTTCTACAACAGAGATAAGTTAGAATTTACTTGGCCCGTGCATGTCCGATTCAAGGTTTGGGCGGAAAATGTAAATTTACCAGTAAATACCAATCACTAATTAAATTATTCTTAAAAACAGTTGCTAGTACAATTGTTGAGTCACCAATTTCTGCGTTCGATAATTATAATCAGTATTATTCCTAATGCTTGAGCCATATTCCACCTTCATAAAATTTGAATGAAAACGATAGGTAGGACGAACCCTACCAGTGTAGAGTTTTAACAAACAAAATATTCAAAGAGAAATTTACCAATTATCAGTATATTAATTGATTAAATTCTCCCTGGCCGCAACAAAGGCGATCTCACGAGAGGGAAGAAAAGGAACCACTTAAGTATGACACGTAGAAAACAAGAAATCTACACACGAGGTGTGTTCCCTTACAGGTTACCTTGCCTATAGAAACAAGTTAGGAAGAAAGAGGAAGAAAAGACGAGAGAACGATGAAGTTATGAAAACGAAAAAACAGACACGAAAGATGAAAGTCACGAAGGCCCATCTACAGATGAGGTAACTTAACAGCATCTCCCTTGGGGGTGACGGTCCCTATGGCATAAACTAAACGAACCCAACTAACCTAAGCCTACTGCCTATCTTATGAATCGTGAAAAAGATAAACGAAATCTCGTTTTTTCTTGATACTTAAAACACCACAGTGCGTAAGATGTATTAGCCAAGATGTAGCATACATAATATACATTAGATAAAAAATTCGGTAAAAGCAAATATCGAGCTAGGTACCTTGAAGTGCCTTTTGTAGTAAATTTTGGTAAATCTGGAGGATATGTCAGTTATCGATTTTCCACTTTTTGGTGCCTGAACCTAATTAATTGAATCAAAATAAACAAGTTTTCTTCTATGCACTTTCCGTCTCAAATGAGTATTTTACGATTTATAGCGGTAAGTTTAGTTTCGTCTTTGATGACGAATGCTCTCAAATAAACAGCTACTCATCGATTTTCGAATTTTTGTTGCTTGAATCATGGTAATAACATCGAAATAAACAACTTTTCTTCTATACACTTTTTTCGTCAAATGAGTATTTAACGAGGTATAGCGGTAGGTTTGGTTTCGTCTTTGATGACGATCGCGCTGGAAGCGAGTGCGCATTGAAGTGTTGCTGTCCGACGTGCTCCTTGAATTACTTGCCCCTTCAAACACTGGAGTTACGGTAAATCATTTACCGCTATAACTAATAAAATACTCATTTGAGACGGAAAGTGCATAGAAGAAAACTTGTTTATTTCGATCTAATTAACTATGCTTAGGCATCGAAATTTACAAAATCGATAACTGACATATCCTTCAGATTTACCTAATTTTTTTCTGTTCCGTGAAATGAAACTGGAAATGTACATGAATGACAGAACATTAAAACACATTCCTGGTAACTTTCAGCAAAAAGAACTACTTTCTAACGGCTATGATATGCCACGCTTATTGAAAGCTGTATCGTTACTAAAGCTTTTCAATGAAGACATACATGCTCAAGAAAAAGTATTTGAATTCGGTAAATGTTTACGACGGGACACTAATCGCGAGCGATGCCATTACTGCGGCGCTGCGAGTGACGTCAAGGCTTCCCTAATGTATACTTATCATTCGCGTTATCGAATTATTTGAGAACAATCGGTAAATTTATAGAAAATAATAATGGAACAATTGCATTTCCAGATTAGTTCAATAGTTCACGTAATATAACCTAAGCTAACCTACCCAACCCAACATAACGTTCATTCCAGCCATGAAAAATGAAAATTAAAATATCGCTATATCTCGTTAAACACTAATTTACGACGGAAAGTGCATAGAAGAAAAATTGTTCATTTAGACCTATTTACCATAATACAAGAAACAAAAATTGGGAAATCAGTCAATGTGGAGGATTTGTCAATCCTTGATTTTCCACTTTTCGGTGCCTTAATATAGTTAATTAGATCGAAATGAACAAGTTTTTTTCCATGCACTTTCACTCGCAAATGAGTATTTGATGAGTTATAGCGGTAGGTTTAGTATCGCCTTTGATGACGAATGCGCTCGAATAGACAGCTACTCATAGATTTTCGAATCTTTGTTGCTTGAATCAAGGTAATAACATCGAAATAAACAACTTTTCTTCTATACACTTTTTTCGTCAAATGAGTATTTAACGAGGTATAGCGGTAGGTTTGGTTTCGTCTTTGATGACGATCGCGCTGGAAGCGAGTGCGCATTGCAGAATTGCTGTCCGACGTGCTCCTTGAATTACTTGCCGCTTCAAACACTGGAGTTGCGGTAAATCATTTACCGCTATAACTAATAAAATACTCATTTGAGACGGAAAGTGCACAGAAGAAAACTTGTTTATTTCGATCTAATTAACTATGATTAGGCATCGAAATTTACAAAATCAATAACTGACATATCCTTCAGATTTACCGAAAATTATAAATAAAGGTTTCTAGTAACGTCCGTTTACATCGACTCCAAGGTGGCTGCCGCCATGGCGCCACCCGGTACCCAAGATGGCGGCGGCCATCTTGGAGTCGATGTAAACAAACGTCACTAGAAACCTTTATTTATAATTTCCACTAGAAGAACTGTGGCTACCCCTCACGGCGCAACCTCTTTACGTTTGTAATAAGGGGTTAGCTTCCGTTTCTATTGCAAAAACAATGACTGCTTTTGCGCAAAAAAGGCCGTCAGGAGCGCCGTTCGTATAACTTCAAACTTAAATAACTCGAAAACTAAGCATTTCCGGGCACATTGTCATTCATGTAAAACGTCTTAAAATCGACTATATTACCTATCTATAAATACGAAATTATGAAAATCGTTGACAACATTAAAGGAAATATTGACCGGTTTGGTTTCGTCTTTGATGACGATCGGGCTGGAAGCGAGACAGCATTGCAGTGATGCCGTCCGACGTGATGTTTGAATTACTTGCCGCATCAAACACTAGAGTTGCGGTCAATAATTTACGGTCAATGTGAAGTTTAATGCAATCACGGAAAATATTAATGCCGATCCCAGGAATCACTAAAGGAACACATTTCAGAACGTTTTACTTGAATGACATTCTGCTCGCTGATGCGTTATTTTCGAATAATTGAACTTTGAAGTTGGCCTTGGCGCCAAAGGAAGCGAGCGCGTGAAACGGAATTTAATTAATAACTGAAGCTATTACAAACGTAAAGAGGTTGGGTCGTGAGGGGGAGGCACAGTTCTTCTAGTGAAAATTATAAATAAAGCTTCTAACCCACCCATTGGGGTGACGACCGCAATCTTGTTGACATCGGTTCCAAAATGGCGGCGCCCATGGTGGTCGCCATGTTAGACCCGATGTAAACAAGATTGCGGTCGTCACCCTAATGGGTGGTTTAGAAGCTTTATTTATACTTTTCACTAAAAGAACTGTCGCTACCCTCACGACCCAACCTCTTTACGTTTGTAATAGGGGGTTAGCTTCCGTTTTTAATTAAATTACGCTCGCTTCCTTGGGTGCGCGACGGCCAACTTCAACGTTCAATAATTCGAAAATAACGCATCAGCGAGCAGAACGTCGTTCTTGAAAAACGTTCTTAAATGGGTTCCTTTAGTGATTGTTTCGGATATAATTATCAATTTCCGTGATTGCATTAAACTTCACATTGACCAATCTTGTTGACATCGGGTCCAAAATGGCGGCGTCCATGGTGGTCGCCATGTTAGACCCGATGTAAACAAGATTGCGGTCGTCACCCTAATGGGTGGTTTAGAAGCTTTATTTATACTTTTCACTAAAAGAACTGTGGCTACCCCTCACGACCCAACCTCTTTACGTTTGTAATAGGGGGTTAGCTTCCGTTTTTAATTAAATTACGCTCGCTTCCTTGGGCGCGCGACGGCCAACTTCAACGTTCAATAATTCGAAAATAACGCATCAGCGAGCAGAATTTCGTTCATGAAAAACGTTCTTAAATGGGTTCCTTTAGTGATTGTTTGGGATATAATTATCAATTTCCGTGATTGCATTAAACTTCACATTGACCTAATTTACCGCTATAACTCATTAAATACTTATTTGCGACGGAAAGTGCATAGAAGAAAATTTGTTTATTTTAACCTAATTAACAATGTTAAAGCCTCGAAAACTAGAAAATCGATTATTACCAAACGCTACACATTTACCATGTTTAGCACCGAAAAATTAAAAATCGCGGACTGACAAATACTCCATATTAACCGAATTTTCTTTCCAAGTCATTCTAAGCCATTCTCACCTGACGTTCAATGGTGCAGTTTCCAAGATGGTTGCCGATATAGGTGTTGTAAACGCATTTCAAATCCCAGGTTTCATTCTTCTCTTTGGAGTCTTATTCCCCAAATGCACACCTACGTCGACGGAAGGCCGCCATAGTTAATCCGACAACTTGGGATATATAGGCATAGTTCAAGAAAAAACTCCTAGCAGAAACGCTCTGCCAGCTGTGGCACAGCACCACACTGCCGCACCGGCCCGCTGCAAGGCGAAAAATCCCGGATCATACCAATGTTGTCATCAGACAAGACTTATTCTTTTGTTCGCATAGCTCGCCTAGGCCTCAGAGAGAACTTTTTCGGAACTAGCAAATTTTATATGAAAATACTTAATCGTGCTTGTGGAATCATGCTCTAGATGCGTAAGATGTTTTCAGAAAAACAGAATCCTTAGTTTCGCTGTTAATAATTTTTTAACCGGGTAAAAACCGGCTTTAAAATCATTACAGTGGTCTTTCAACAGAAAACAGTTTAATATTTTCAATTATTTGTGAAAGTCCACTGATGTTTCTTTCATTCCGTGAAGGTTTTCGTCTTCAGTTGTTATTTCAGTATTGGTTGCGAAGAACTCCTTTACTTCGAAATGCTGCTAAATTTCTCCAATTGGAATGTCACAAGCAGATCTAGGGAATCTTTTTCCAAATTTTTTGTTCACATCCTGGTTGCGTTTTAGTCATACATGTGCAGGAAAATGAAACCTTTTTCTTGATTCGTGAGTCGCTCCATTCAGGTAAAATTTGTAGTAGAATTAATGCTGTAAGACCCTTCAAATGTCATTTGGCCTTGGTTTATTTTGTTTGGGTTCTCGCTACAAATAATTTCGCTTCATTTGCCGTATGAGGTTATTATTTATCAAGAAGTTAAACTGAGAAAAATTACATCATCATACATGGTATATAATAAAAGTTTAAGTTTTATAAAATCGTTGATTTGTTGCTGAGACTGAAAACAATTTCTTGGTGAACATGTAACCAGAAAATATGTAACAAAACGGGTAAAAACATAAATAAAAACACGGTACCAAAGGTACAAGTACCAAATTATGTTCATCTTACAAGAGACTTTTTATCCTGTTTGGAAAAATTAAAGAGCACAGTTTGCGTGATATACCAGCCATTCCAAGGTTCATCAGCAGGCACAAATGCAGTCATTAGACCGAAACAAACACTTTTCAGATGAGCTTGGTGGTTTTTGTCAGCGCTCGCTGTCATCACTGTTTATATTAAACTAGTGCACACGTGCTGGTCGGCATTAATCTGAAGAATTTCATCCCTTCTTTCTTGAGTTAAATTCTCTCGTGCCACTCGATGTTGTCCAGCGTTATGCTGAAGAATTTCCTCGCTTTTTTCATGTGTTAAGCTTTCTCTAGCTACTCGGTGTTGCTCTGCATTATTCCGTAGAATTTTCAAACGCCGTTCAAGGGTCAATTTAGCTCTAGCTTCTCGTTGGCGAGCAGCATTGCTTCGTCTTGCCATTTCGCGTTGTTCATCCGATCGTCTTCGACGTTTTTCTTGCTGTCGTAGTCTTGCTAATTCTCCCTTGCACCTTGCAATTGGACACATTTCTATCCTTGGTGGCCTCTTTTGCCGGAATTTTATTCTGAAATGTCGTCTATTATCTCTTCAGAGCTTTTCAAAAAAATTCTCAATTTCGAAAACGATAACTCAAGTTTCAAAATCTTGGGCTTTATACTAAGTGGTAGCCAGGTTACTGGTCAAACGAATTTAAAACATTTCTTTTCGCGTTATCAATTAAAAATATGAAAGCAACATGATGAATTTCAACAGAGAAAGCTCCAAAGAAAATTTCTATTTGTAAAAAATGCCGATTGCGTATTCTGGATATCATAATCCAAGTGAAAGGGAATTGAATCGCCCCAGAAAAATACTGCAATAGAATAATTTCTTGCATTTCTTAAGCTTTATCCTTGCTGCTATCAAAGCTGTCGATAAGAAGAGGGGGTCACACAGACGGATGGTCGCGGCTACTTTTATAATAGTGAGGAAGTTGAACTAATGTAGAAAATAAAACATTACGACTGTTTTTTCTTCAAAAGAGTAGGCGGAACAAATTAAATATTAATTACAGGTTGGCACATGAAGTATTAGTTTGGTTCACGACGGTTGCGATCGAAGAGCATCAAAATGCGCAATGAATGCTAATACATTCAGGCTCGACTCATGCATCAGATGGTCTCGCTGATAACACCGACACAAATTATGCTTCATTTTGATGAACGCTCTAAGCCGCGTGAGCCGGACGCGGCCTCGGAGGTTACGCTCAGGTCGGCCAATCCAGGATTAATCCATGATTGCCCTCCAACTCATCTTAGTTTGATAATAAAACGGGAGAGTAGGCAAGGTAAATTAATAAACATACGTTAGGAGACTGAGATGAATTAATCTCAGTTAGTGATCAAAAGGATTTGCCTTACTTCATCTCTGTGGTGGGACAGCGTTTGGCCTTGGGAACGACCCGAGAACTGGCCACTCGCCGTATCCAATTTTCTCCGTATTTTCACTCGTCGTTTTCTATTTTGTTGGCTAAGGGAAAATTTATATCTTAGCCTACATATTGTACGAAGTACCAAAACGTCTTTTGAAACTCCATGATATAAATGCATGACTCTAAGAGTTGAACGAGTTATTTAAGGTCAAACTCAAGCATAGAGAGCGAACACAACCACGTCAAAATTGAGAGAACTCTACGTGTATGAGTAGAGAGTGATTAAAACTAATGAAAATAAGACAACATTTCAATGAGAAAAACTCAGGCGTTACCAAAAAACTCTGTTTAAAAGCTACAAATCAAAGAATCAAAAAGTAATTATGAATACTGCACTAACGTTTCTTAATTTTAGATTTAAATAAATTAATATTTCAAATTCTTAAGATACGCACGAGCAAGTAGCAAAGTATTAATGCGTGAACTGTTGACCAGTAAATACTTTGCCATAAGATAACTTCGTACAGCACTGTCTAAACTCCTCCTTACACAACGGCTGCTGCTTCAAATGCCCCTCCGAGGAAGTCATCAAAAACGCTCTAAAACGCTAGATTTTGATGACTCGTATCGAAAATCATGAAAGTTATTATTACAACTGTATTGATGGTTGAACCTCCATTTCTGCTCGTTTGAGCGATAATCACAGAAAAACTTGAGGAAGTTTGAAATCCCTTGCCACCACAGGGCTCAACATTTGTTTGGGTGACCAGGCGGCGGATCTGAACATTTTGATGGAGGGAAAGAAAGACGAATAACAGAAGGCAACGACATACGCATGAAAGGTTATACTAGAGCATTCCCTGATATGTACCAGAAGCAGAGTTCAATGGGAGGAGCACATGATTAAGGGAAATAGCATGCAAAAGCATTTCCTTGTACTTCTAGAAATCACTTTAGAATGAGAGAAGGAAATGAGCTATAGAAGTGTTTTCTCAGCTTCCTCGCTTTCGTTTCGAGTTGCTGTAAAGTGAATTGAGTGTTTAAATCTCAACGTGTCATATGATCGTCGCATCCATGTCTCACGCGTGATCGTACAGAGCACACAAAAATCCAGACTTCACTTCACGAGAGAGGAACTCATAGGAACTCATGTTCGAGTTGATTACCTTCAGAAAATCTCGGTCTCGTTACCACTGAATCCATTTAAGAGACCACATAGGAAGCGAGACCTCCCAATGCAGACACCTTAATTACACAAGCTTGCCAGACTGAGACAGGCGAATGAAACGAAGCTGAGCCAGACCTGATCTCCGCTTACACCTCCGTGTCGTAAATACGGCCGGTGTGCGACAGGCGAGACAGGTACACTAGGCAGGTGAGGGCGGCAGGCAGAGTCACAGCTCAGTCGCCAGGCGGCCGCCGTGTAGTGAGGTTGTGCATCATTTTTGCCCCGTAGCACCTGAATGAAGGTGGTGATCTATAGCTCTGCTTTCGCTTCAAAGTGCAGCTTTAAAAGAATTGTAAATAAGTGAGTTAAGTTTCACAGCTGTAGACTTGGGAATGCGCACCTTAACATAAGGTGTTTCCCTAAATCAACTTTAGAAGACTCTGATTTAAATCAATAAAGCACCTGTGTTGGATACTAGCAGATGCCTAGCCTGGCTTCATCATGTTCACACATGCTTGCCTTCCTGTTTCCGGACCTTAGAAATATGAGGTGAGTGACTCCTTCTTCCGCACTAACGAATATCTATTCCTTTAAATGTACAATTTATCCTTTATTTCACACGCCTAAAAAAAATAATCAGAAAATTTTTCCTAGGAATACCCATCGTTTTCTTACTGAATATTTACACATAAATGATAGCTGAGCACTAACATAATGTGTATAATAATTAATTCTAAAGGAAATGCAGGGCTGGCTAATCGCTGAACAAAAATAATTATACAAATGAATATGAAGAATACTTTTCGATTTAATCCTGAGCTGACGATGAAATAAAAAAAAATCATTTACCATAAGATAAAAACATACCTATTCAATTCATAGAAGCAATTTAATTGATACCGTGAACTCTGTTCTCATTACACAGTAAATAATGGCAATTCCTGACCTTTCCATTAATAGAACTCGTAGTCTGACACCTGCCAAGCTGTTTATCCAAGTCAAACAGCCCCACATCTCATCAAAAGGATGCCGCGTATAACTGAGCACTTTAGTACTAGTTAATATGAGCATATGCGGAGGAGGCCGTGAAGGCTGAACCCCGTAAGCGTCGCGCGATTTTTGCCAGCCTGGAATTGATTCCTCAGAAGCAGGACTTTTTTTTCGTACATGACAGAAGCAGGACTTTTTTGTACATGACAGGTTGTGCTGGGCGCAGCGAACAGATCTTCATATTGATTGATTACAAGTTAGTCTCAGCCTCCCTTACGACAAAAAAAGGATTCAAAAAGAAAAATAGTGAAAACACCATTCAGTAGGGAGTTACTGGAAAGCGGACTCTATGCACAAGGTGCTTTCCCGTCCAGGATCTCATGCGTTTGGAAACGGTGAGTTGAGAAAGGAGGTTGGGAAATAAGATAAAAATTAAAGAACGTCAGTGGTACTGAACAACAGAACAGCAGTGAACCGTAGATATATGGTCTTTAACAAAAGAAAATAAAACAGATTTCATTTCAACAAAAAAAGCCTACCTCACTATCAGCTCGGGACTTCAAATTTCCCCCTAAGAGTGGTAATTCTCATATATACAACAGTTGTACCCCCTAAGGAGGTCATCACATTGGTTATTACAGCAGAAAAACCTATCCTTCCATTCTCCACATACAACGCAGCACTCGCTATCGGGAAAAAGTTACACTAAAGTGAATTTTATTTTTAGTAAGTTTTATAAGTTTCATAAAAAGAAAAAGTTCCCCTTTTCCTAGAAGTTCAAGAGCCATTTGTCGAGACATTTTCCCTACATCAGCAGTTACGTGCGAAGCAGTTGATGCTTTCAGTCGGAGAGACTTACTAGCCCTCTTGCTCTCAAAATTTTCTGTACACGAATAATAATGTAAGAACGCCGAACCTGAAGTCAAGTCACACTTACATTTCCCAATCATCACCATAGGTTAATAATACCAATTTATTACTTTGCACACGACCTGTATTGTGGATACGGTCTGTTGCCAACATCTGTTTTCCAAAGAATATTTCCCGCTGCCTCTTTAGCAAGAGCTGCATAATTTTTTCGGAAGTTGACCATATGGATATCGCATGCTTTAGCAGCTATTATTTAACTCTAATATCTGTATGATTCACAAGAAAAATTAATTGGTTCAGTGTTACTTCCGTACACAACCTCAGCGGCAATATGATCTCATTTAAATTATTCATTATTTTCATTTATCTCGGGTGCTCTGATAATTATGCTGTATTCATCTTTTATTTCAGTTGAGCAAACAAATAGAAAATGAAGCACTCTGGTATTTACCAATAAACAGAACAGATATACTTAAGTGGATTAAAGCCACTCATTCTTATCCAACACCAACAGCTGACAAGGCTATGGGTAATCTTTACACGTAATGCTTCCGTTCTTTTCAGTATTCTGATTTTGGAATCCAGCCATGATTTTCCAATGGCTTTCAGTTTCTCTTCAATTAATTCTGAATTCGACTTAAAGTTAACTAAAAAATTACTTTATCATTTTTAAAGCAAGTGAAATGATAAAATACGTATCCCGTCGGAATAAAGCGGCATGTTTTACGTATGTTTATGCTACGGAGTGTACGTCTGATTTCCTCCCTCCTTTATTTTAACAGAACTCCTCGCATTTTTTCTCCCCGACGATGACAATTAAGGTGCAATGTTTTCTCCTCCATTCAATAGAGCAAGCGTTTTCTAAAAATCAACGGTTTTCTTTTCACTTTCAATTTCATTTCAGAACTGCTTAGCTAATGAGTGGAGATTTATTTGTTCTCAATTGAGCGTATTAAACACGTGAATTTCCATTCAATATCGCAGTGCCCTTGCTACAGTATCCATGATACAGCACGCCTAAGTATTTTGCTGAAGTTGAAATTGGGTACAAAAGTAGCTTTACTGATCTGTCGCGTGTCAACAAATGAAGTTTCAAAGTGCACTCTTTACAAACCGATTAGAAACTACAATATTAGTTTAAGCATAAAAATATAATTGATGGCTGTTATTGTGCTAGACTTTGAAACATAATGTTCCTAATCAGGTTTGATATTTAAGCAACATGGATTGGAGTGTGAGCTGTCGGCTTTCTTGAGTTTAATGTTAATTTTTTTAATGCCTTACGATTGATACGATTATCGTAGCCCCAGTGCTCCTCAGTATGACAAAACCTGGACGTCAAGTTAAGGGACATAATAAACAAAACATATAATAAACTGATTTTCGAGACTCAATGCGAGAATACATCAGTGAGTTTTTTTCAAATTTCTCTCTATCTTATCTATTCAGAACCACTTTGTCAGAGATCGAGCTGTCAACTATTTTTAAACATAAATCAGGGAAGTCCAGGCCTCCCGTTTTTTTCTCAGCTCATCACAATTTGCTTGAAACGCAACCAGCCAAGCGTTGATAAATTAACTCGGCCCCATTATATGTACACTAAAGTCTGGAGTTTGGGACGTCTAACTTTCATGCGTGTGAGCTATGTTTTGTGGAGGAAAATTTCCTTTCAACACAAATCATTTCTTGAAGTCACTCGGTTTTAAGTGAATTGAACTGTGTCTACAGTAGGCAAAACTTCTGATTGCTGCGTACTTGCACGGGCAGGGCAGGAATTTTCACTATTTTACTGTTCAAATATAGTTGCATGTTGTCCTAACGCAAGTTTATTCATAGGAAATGCGTTGAAATCGACAATTTGTCCCTATGCACTTCGCAGAGTCATGCATGCAGAGCACTAGCTTTTCACAACTCAAAAGCTTCTTTCAGATCGTCTAAAAATCTGCAATCATAGTCTATATCGCCAGAGATATTACTGTTACCTATAAGACACAAGTGACTTTTTGCAAATACGACTTCAGGTATATTTGCGAAATTGAACGTTAGGGTAATTCGTACAAATTGAGAACTGTTACGGAACCGACAAGCTCAATGAGCATGCTGCGCAGGTATATCCTGTTTCACGTTGTTTCGGTGTCCGCTATGCTGAAACTGAAAACCTTTCAGTTCAACCAGTGACTAAAACATCTGCTTCCGACATTTTTGCGACCTTGACCTTCGTTAAAAGTAGAAGCTAGTTTCTTCCACGAGTAAATTCTTCTTCATAATCCGATCTAATATAAAATGGAATGTATAGCTGTAGGCGATTATTGAAGTCAATTTCAAAATATTATCTCACAATTAAACTGCAGAATTTCGTACATGTTGAAACTAGATCCTACCACAACTAACATCATCAGGAATGCTGATTACGAATCACTATAACTTCACACTAAGACGACCTCTTGCAAGCTTATCCTCACCGACCACCGCTACTACAGCCAGCGCAGCACTTCACAACACTACCTACTCGGACACTCTTCCCACAACTCACGGCAACCGCTGCTGCTGCTGCACGAAATGTTGTTCCCATCATTGTTGTATGATACAATTCCCCCTAAATCCTACCCCCACTAACCATCTCCTTTCATTACAATTCAGAGATTTTCAACTGAGGACTCGTACAATAATTTGCCGCACATTTTATCCCGTAAACTTTAACTGTTCTTGTTACCACCTCTCACCAATTGACGCATCCACCGCCTACTACTTCCCGTACCCAACGTTTGCTACCTACCATATGCCCGATACTTACGACTATGCATACCCACCACCCTCCTCGTACGATACCTAACAGCAATAATCTACAGTACCATACCTAATGCCTACCACCTGTGATATCAACCACCTACCACACCTAACGCCTACCACCTACCATAACGACTGTCTACCATTTAGCACATCTCCCTGCTACCGCCTCCTATCTCTCACAACCCACCACCTCCACCACCACCCAGCACCACCCACCACCACCACCACCACCATACAGCGCAGGTCAGCGGCCGCTTGCTCGTCTCTGTCATTTTACAGGCTGGATTTTTTACTGAAAGAAGGCGGCAGTCTGGCAGGAGGGCACTATAAACTTTGCGTTACTTTTATTCCTTATTTAGCCGAGATCATGTGGCCGGGAAATATATCACTGCCACAAGCAAATATTTCTCTTCAGATGAACATGCGGCCTTCGCTCGAGTAGTAGTTGTAGGAAGGCGCGCCATATCATTTACTTTTGTGAATTTTATGTTCTATAATTCCTTTTAATGAAAGGAACGTGTGCTTAGGTAATTTTTGGTGTCCCCCTGAAAAAACGTGAGTACTGTTCTTAACAGTAAAACTACTTTTCTCTGGATGAAAAAAAATATATTACCATGCTCATTCATCCCTACGTAATTCACCGTCTCGCTGATACTTCAAAAATAAAATTTATATTTAAATCAAACTTAGTTTCTATCGCTGACGTTGTTCTACTCAGTCCAAAAAAAAAGGCATATTCTCTTCAATTGTTTAGAGCCTGAATTGTGGAATAATCGGTCGTCCTAAATCTGCGAGTCGATTGCGGGCAACATGTGCAGCGGCGTAGCGTCTCTAAGGGCAGATAAGAGCACAACTTTCCCTCGCCAGACGCATGAGATACCCTGCCCTGTGCCCACACAGCGCACCGGACGCGGTGCTGGCATGCAGGACCTGTACACAGGGCGGGTCTTACCCATCAACTCGTAGCATTTGTTATAAAACTTTCCTCCTAAGAAACGTGCTTATGAGTTTTTTAAAAGAATTATAGAGCCGTGAGTTTTGGTTGCATTAGTTGTACACTAGCTTCAGGTTACCGAAACTCTTAAAAATGTTATTCTTGTTGGAAATTCTCGGCGTTGGAAAACGCCGGACAAAAATGTTCAAATGTGAGACAGTAGTTTCGAGTCGTCAGTATCATGTATGGTTTTTAAATCCTTTGATTGCGAATTCTAACCTTATTAATTCAAATTTATGAAAGCTTTATGCCATCATTTCAAATACTAACTCATCCTTGTTAACATATGCTCATTCCTGAGCGAAATCTTACAGTCACACATTATGTTAGCCTTGAAATCCTTTCAATAAGCTTACGTTAAGTTCTCTAAATTCAGAATATAAAACGAAATTTACTGTGGCGTTCACCTTCAGTTGCTGCCGATCGATTTTTATCACATGTTTTGGAGCTCTAAGCAGCACAACGTCTACAACGTGAGTCAAATCGTACGACGTAAGAAATGAAACGTAAGTGAGTCATATTAAACAGAACAGTAGCTCGTATTGGAGATATGCAAACTTTGTTAAATTACGGTTATTCTTAGGTTGTATCTCATATGGGATGATTTTGCGCCACACTCCTCGTGTTCGCAAGTATTGGGATAAAGAAAATGAGTAGACAGTGATAAAAGTTAACTATCTATTGCATTTGCATTCCGAAAGTGGACAGCAACTCCGGTTTATGGAAGTTAAAAGCTATGTGCAGTAACCTAAAAGTTTTATAAATAAAATAATATTCTTGAGTAGAAGAAGAAGAAAATGAGAGTCTTCAGTACAGGCCATAAAAGGGTCCACTCTACGAGACAGATCTGAAGTGCGCGACCGTTTCAAGTCGCTCTCCTTAAGGGCGCAAATAAATTTCTCTTGATGTGACTGCCTCATTCAGGCGGGGCTAAGCTTAGAACTGAGTCCTGCCAAACTTGGCTGCTCACCCACAACGAAGTGACGTGTATTTCAAGCTTTGTTTTAACCAGCAAACGCTTTCTTGGTGGTCGGAAATATAGTTTGTCACCTACGATCGTGAGGTCGGTTTCTCACACCTGATTTCAGGGCCAAAATCTGCTCCCAGAAAGCTGGCGTGTTCTCATTCATTTTGAGGAATTAGACTGTGGAACCAATTTTGGCGAGCGGCTCAGTCGTATAATCAGCGCCCTGTTAATCTTAACGCACTGGGTTCTAGAATGACGCGGCCTTAGCATGGGCCAGTTTTTAGCGCTCCACCATCAGGAAAGCTCAATATTATCCGCTTCTCAGATTGGAAGCTCAGACAAAGTCTATCATTACGAGAGCTAGAAAAATCCGCGCGCGGAGACTGTTATGAATGGGTGAGATCGGCCGTAGTGTCTTATCAGGCTGGCATCTCAGGAGCAGGGACTGCAGCTTTCTATGGAGGGCACTTTAGGGCTGCATTCTGTCGGTCATCCAGGCTGGGTGCGGAGCTTTTTGAAAAGCTCAAATAGGGAGACCAAAATGGTTCAGTGCCTTCAGCTAGGGTGAGCCTTTCTCATCAGTTTTAAACTCAGGGCGTGATGTATTTCAACGTTAATCTAGCCATTTTATTGCACGTCGTTTGCTCTGATTTTCAATCTCTGTGATTTGAATGATATTCGAAATTAGAAATTTAGGACAGAAATTAGGTGAGACAGATGAGAAATGTTTTGTACATTTATGAAAATATGAATTTGACGAGAGGTGGAACAGGAACTTCAATTTAGATGTCACAAAAATCTTGTATTCATGTCAACATGAAGAGTAGCGAATCAGCACTCTGTAGTGATGTTGAAAATGGCTAAATCGCAAGTTAACTTACGGGGAATTCTCTCGGGATTTCCCACTGATCTCTCTGTCCTAGGATCAAAAATATTTTTACAACCCTGTTACCTCCTCAACAGTCAATGCATGAGCTTATAAAAAAAAATTTTCTGATAAACAAGTCAATGGACAATCAATTAGTACCGAAACTACAGTGGGAAAAAAATCCGAACAGGAGCAAAGATACATTTTCCCCATGGATCACTACGGGTATCTTAAATTTCTTTCAAGGAAACTAAGAGGAAGTGCAACCGTTTTCATATTAACAAGAAAAGATCATATTAATCCCAAAGGAGAAACGCAAGAGTTGAATTATATAGGGACTAGCATCCCACAGTTCAAATATCTCCCAACATATCACAACTTTACGATTACCTAGCGATTACCTTCTTCGTATTTTGCTTTACGTTGTTTGATTAAATGTCTTTAATTTATGCTCAGTTTACCAGCACATTTCCATTGACACGAGATTCATTCGTGACGAGTGCGTAATTAGCGAATTAGGGCGTAACAGAAGGGCGTAATTAGCGAATAAGTACATATTCTGGCGTTTAATGTCAAATTTACTCAATAGCTCACAAGATAAAATATTTTGGGCATTCCTGAGTACCACATTGCGCCGAAAGTTCCAAGATGTTTATATTTTCGTATTCGACTTTGATCTCAATGTCTCCATTTCGGTACATTTCCGCGCGGCGAACAACCTGAAGTTCCTTACATAAATCATATCATGCTTCAGCGCGTTGCTGGATATTATATCATCTGCGGTTACATGCGTCTGGTGTATGTTCTCGCACTTCCATATGCCTCAAAAACTTTAGTTCCGTAAATCACACAGAGTGTGTTCTCATGTTTTCCGCATGATAAATGCTGTGCGTTTCCGTGCGTGTTGCAGCATGCATGTCCTCTTATCGGAATGCCTTCTGCTCTCCCGGTGCAGGAGAGAGAATTACGACAGTCATCAGAGCGATGAAGGTCAACTCAGGGAGGCCATAAGCAGATAGTCACGACCTTCCTTGCAGAAAAGAACCATTTTGCACGAGCTTCAGTCCCTGCCTCAAGCCCAACCTGTCCCCCGAATATATATGGCCAAATTGCATTCCATCAAGATAGTGTTTATGAACTCTCGCTTCAGTTCTCGACCTAGAACATGGGAGTTTTAACAGTTCAGATCGATTACTCAAAGCTTTGACATAATGTGAATTGTAGTCCTGCTGAGAATCTGGCGGATTTCTGTTTTTTAGACTGATCTCAATCAGTTATCAAAATGGAAACAAAATAGAAACAATTGTAAAGTAATACTTACGACTGATGTTCTCCTTTCTAATGGACAGGGTCAGCTGAATATTATTTCAGTACTTTACTTTGCTCCCCAATGGTCACCCTGAGTTAGCAAAATAAGTTTTCTCCAAACCATATGCATGCAGTTATCCCTATTTATAGACTGAAAACTTCCTAATAATATTCTGCAAGAAAAACTTACACAGTAGTGAAAGTAAAGTTTTTATATGGAGGACATCCGTCCAATTCATGTCGTAGAAATTCACGCTTGCCTGGCATTTTATTTCCAGACGTTTCATTTCGACCACTTCCCTGCGCCGGTCTGCTGGTCTGTTAGTGTCCAGGGTTTGTCTCAGATGATGAGAGCAAATAGTTGCATTTGTTTTAGTGGCACAAGATTAAAGTTCTCTGTCCTTTTTAAAAACGGTTTTTAACTCCACTGGCGTTCTAGTATTTAGTTATTGGAACGCACACATTTATATGAGTCTGTCAACACGATCTAGCGCTAAGCTAACACAAGTCTTTGGAATGTGAGTGTCGTGGAACAAAACTCAATTGCATTCTAATGGAAGCGCAAATACGGCCACGACCGAGTGTGTCATCCGCTAACATTTGGTGAACAAGTTCTGAAAACCTGATGAACGAAGTAGTGCGCTGTTTAAATCTGTGGTCGCACAACCATTATCCTAGGATAATATTACTTTGGCAATAGAAGTGCTCATGACCCAAAGAGAATCGGTCTAAATTTGAACTTTTACCGAGTCATCCGTCATCCGTATATGCACATCATTTGTAGAAGCATTCTTCCTCCCAAACATTACACGGAATAAAAGTTTTGAAAAAACACGCTCTCTGTGCTAATAGCAAACCGAAATAAAATTTTTGTTATGATAATTATTGTGTCGGTGTATATTTCAAATAATGCTAAAGAAAAATTAACATATTCATAACTTTTGAAGAGAATTAATATTGAAAGTGAAATTCTTCACGGATTGTAAAAAAGTTTCGTTTCATAAATTTTCCCACTGAGTGATCAGTCAGCTAACAAACAGTGATTTACTTCCTTCCAAAACATTCGACTCCTCTTCTCAGTACTTCAGGATTACTCAAGTTAAAGCGTATCCACAAATTTGAAATGTTCCTCGAGAGCGCTATCTGTTGAAGAACTGAAACACAACAAATCTCTCACAACTGTCGCTGAAAGAAGTTTAATGTTTCTTTCATCAGTCCGAAAAGACACCTCTACTTTCTGGACACTGGCATGGACAGGTGAGGTAAATTTACCGCATACTATCCCTGGGTATTGAGGGACATGGTGCGACGAATCATAAGTCTTATAGAAACACGGTGTAGCAGATTAGTGGGGTACTCATCACTTCCGTGCGGCATTGAACGGTTTGCCTCAACACTGCCTATGTAGTGCTGCATATCTGAGTGACAAGTTACAGAGGAGTGAATTACGGCAGTTTACTATAGCGCAACGAGGTGCGCCTCTTTACAGTACAGCGGTGCTCCGTCGTAAAATGTAACTCCGCAGTACTCAATATAAGTTGCTGTGGCCTTACCTTTATGATAGTGTACAGCAATTTATTCGTTCATTTACAGCTATAAAACTATTAATCCTCACCACTTAGCTAGTGGCGAGCTCTCGTTCGCTTAGGGTGTTTTAGTATAACACGCTTCAATGAGTGACTTTCCGTATAAACCTGAAGGTGAATCTCATAGCGGTTCAATTATTTCAAATTGTTGCCTAGTAACCGTAAATGAATAACTTAGATAGAGATTTTTCGAATTCTGTTCGAATTTTTCAACTTGTCAGGCTGCTCTTTATGAGGAAAATACACACTAAAATAGGGAACACCCTCCGCTCATATAAGCCTCATAGCACAGCAGTAGTCAATGACTTAAGCTACACTGCACGTAATATCTATAAAGTAAATGCATTCTCGTACCAAAACTACGAACACACGTGGGTTAAAATTCACATTTTAGCAACACAACTGCATCCAGTGCCTTAAGGTTTAGTGCAAGCAAGCCTCAACACTCAGTATTCAGAACAATTCTGTCATAAGTTTGTCCTCTTCAATAACTGCAAAATTTACGCTCTTGTATCCAGAATACGGGAAATTCGCTGACATGTCCTTGAAACATTCCGCGATGCACCCTGACAACAATTTTCGCTAAATAATCCAAAATTTGCCCAAATAAAATATATCCAGTTGAAATTTGAAAGTTTGTCGTCCATGACGTTCACGATCCATGAAAATTGATTGTGAACGTCTGCTTTTCGAACAACTTCGCAACCTCACGCTCAGGACTTAAGCGTATCACACACACACACACACAACACTCACACACACAATACACACACACACACAACACTCACACACACAACACATACACACACACAATACACACAACACACACACACAACACACACAGACGTGGCAGAGCAGTACACACCCTCAGCGAGCGTCACGGGAGGCTTCACTAACAACGCGACGGTTCGCTGCGCCATATTCGCCTACCGTCCGACCTGTGACGTTATATCTTGTTGGTGCGTAACCTCGCTGTGTCACGCACGTCATTACGGGCCCCTGTTCTCTGTTACGATAACGCTCGGTGTCGAGCGCAGGGGAAAGAACAGTGAGGTGAACGAAGCATGCTGGAATATGTTCTTAATGTTCTGTATTGCTAGGAGAAGAGCCGCTGTTCTGATGGGTGTTTCACTCCCTCAGGAACAAGTTTGGGAAAGAGTGAGCTCGATTTCTAAATCTTGCCATTGCAGTATTAGAGGAAGAAAATGATGTGTGTTATCTCGTTTTTGCATTAGTTCGCTCCGAAAAAACATTTGAAATTGGATTCGGAATATGCAATGGAGTTCGTAGAAGATGATATTCTAGAATTTTTTATCCTATCGCAATAATAATTCCCAGCAAGTATGCTTACTTGCTTATGTTGTCTTTCAGTCCCTTTTCCAGTAATACAAATTCAAAAATTAACAGCTCCGTGCACAAATTAATGAAAAACATACCCGCGATGAGAAGTACCATAAGTACCTTTAATATTAATTACGCCGCACACTTTACAGTAAATTAGAGACCGAATAAGTGCGTGGTGTGTGTAGTTTTTGTTTTCCATTGCAATTTATTTCTATTGAAATATTTATTTTGGGCCCGCAATTGAAAGATTAACATTTTTTATTTCAAGAGTGAGTGAGGCTTGTCTCTCAGATACTCTCATAACACACGTGCAGGAGTCAGACGTATTAGAAAACAATCATATTTTTCATATTCATGAACTGTATGTACTGTATATTATCAGAACAAAATAGGACATTATCCTTCTGAAGGTTTAATTTTATAGTCGGAGTTATGATTTCAGGGTGCAGTGGAAGTGCTTGGAAAGAGCTGTACAGTTTAATTCGTTATCTTCTATCCATTTAGCGATATTTTCCTCGAGTATTTCAACGAAGCTTGCACCAACTTTCAGATAATGTGTGAGGAAGTTTACTCTGGATCCAACGCCCTATTTCTCCTAAATCTCACGTTATTTAATGATATTTCAAACTTTTACGAATCTTTCTCCATAAACCTCAACTCCAAGAAGAAGCATGATGTACGCTTTTCAACTACTTCATTTCTACATACTCCACAGAAATTGTACATTTTCTAATTTCTACCCCACTCAAGAAGTTTCATTAGCACCACTCAGATTCCAATTGTTCGAGCACGATTCGGAAAGTCGCTGAAATTCAGGTCGACCTCATTTGAAACCATCATATAGTTGTGATGCGTGTTTTTTGCTCCGAGTACAGTGCACAGCAGGCACGCGCCGCAGCCCACAGTCAACACCAGGCGCAGCAACGCTACTCTCTGCCTACACCTGCCGCGCTTGGGAAAGTACTCGCACTCGCGCCGCGTATCTTGCTTGCTTATCCCATGCGAGGTGCGAGTGGTTGTGCATTTAGCCTTCTTCTGATTTATATGCGTTAAAATCCGTATTCTCCGTCCAAAGAAGGTAAAAATGTAGGTATTTACTCTGATCAGAAGGAGATAATTGAATTTTAATGATGACCTCGTATGGTGTCAACGCGTTTTTAATGAGCAAACTTGAAATTTTCCTTTTATTTCATACAAACCAATCATTTGCCTTAAAGGCGCTCGACATCAAAGGAAGAAATTCAGATTTTCACGATTACGACCATTTATGTTTTGTTAACACAACGAGACAACGAGACAACTTGAAGTGTTCCTTGTATCTAGGCTAGATGATCACTCAAATCACATGTTTCATATGTTTCTCAGATGTTTCTCTTGGTTAGATCTTAATATTTGCTCACGCTGTAGGTGGCTTTTGGTGGTCATAGTAGTGATATAATGTATTTTGAGTGTTGGATATTATGGTGGACTAACATTGGTATTTGTAAAATATTAATAATATTTTATATTTCCCTAGTAACAAACAACTTATACCTTTGTGTAAATGAACCTCCAAATCATTTAAGGTCGAATATACTTCTAATGAACACTATTAAATTAGCGTGAACTACAGTTGACCCTTGAGTCTTACATCACCACATATCAACCTCAACTAATGCGAACAAAAATTAGTATCAATTATTCAATCATGTATCGTATCTATTGAATAGTTAGAAATCATTTTTATCTTTACAACTCAAGCTTCACGTAAGACGAAGTTAACATGGACGAGATTTATAAATGTGTATCAATTTTTTCATACCAATGGATAAAAATAATTCGGAAGAAGAAATTTACTGAAATAGCGCCTAGTGCTTCCTTTTAATTGTATACTCCCATGCCTGTCTTACGTACTTAACAATTTCCGAATAAAAATAAAAAGTGCACAGAAAATTTTTCAAAGTTTTACTTCAGAATTTGCTCCCCTTCTGATAGAAAAAGCTTCCTAGCTCACTTGGCCAACAATGCTTATATTGTTTGCCATTAGATATCAAGTATTTCATTCTAACAACGTATTTGTTTGTGGTAAATTAATCCACTCAAGATCCGCGGCACACAGAGTAACAAATCTGTAAAAAATTTTGGCAGTTGCATGAATTTTGGCATTTCACGCACATACATTTTGGAATTTTCCATTTTTCTTTAATTTTCCTTCTCAAGCCCATCCCGTGGGACCGCAACTTGGCCAGCCTCGATATTCTGACGACGCACGCCCACAGAGGGAGACCGTGGCGAAGAATGCATATTTTAAACTTAACATGCTTATTGTACTGTTGGTATGTTGATTTCTTAATCAAGTTGAGTATTTCAAACCGCAACATACACATTGTACTGTTAATATGTTTATTTCTTAGTGACCTAGTAGAACATTTCATGCCTCAGCATGTGTATCGTACTGTTGACATGTTGATTTTTTGGCTATGAAGTTGAATATTCCAAATCTCAACATGTTCCTCATACTGTTTATATGTTAAGGCATTTTCAACCCCTTCTTGCAGAAGAAAATACTTTAGATTCAATGATAAAAATTGAGCAGACCAGCAATCGAAAATAGAATTCATTTTGGAAGTTTGACGCAGCATTTAGAAAGCAATGTGGGATGTACAAACTTTATCTGAGAACTAATTAGATTATATTTATAAATTTATTGGCAATTATATCAGAAAATAACGTTTCTTCTTACCTTTATTAGCAATTTTCGAAAAATCACGGTGGCACAATAGTGTAGGTTGCGGTGGAGTTGGTTCAGCAGCAGTACATCAGAAATGGTCATGGTGTCTGCTCCATTCGCAGGGCAAACATTTGCTTGTAAATATTAAGGCTCTGTTTTTTCTTCTTGCTAAGAAAACATGCCTACGCAAGGGAGGGATTTATAGTAACCTGTAAGTAGATTACTCTTAGCTTACTCAGAAAATCTAAATTGTTGATTTTGAAGGTCAGTAAGGAATTTTTTCGATAACTTTCAAAATCATTTTGATGCACGAGAATCGGTGCTCAAGAGAAGTTTAAATAAAATGGACTATTACATTTTGTTTCATACATTTTGTTTCATTATGTTTCATTTTGTTACATTTTTTCATTTTTCTACTATTTAATGAATGCCATCATTAAATCAAACGAATAATTAATGTGAGTATTTTAACTTCCAATATGATTCTTCATATTGGAAGAATCTTCCAATATTCTTCAGTATTTTAACTTCCATCATATGAACTGTCATTTTGAAGTAAAATAAAGGATCTAGAATTGTCTGTTTTAAACTGAGCAAGTAAGCATACATGTGTATACTTCCAAATAGATTATTAACAGTGATGCCTAAGCCCCAGCTGGAACAACTTTGATAAAACGTGTGAAATATTTAATGCGGGAATTGAAGACAAATGCCTTGTATTTCCATCGTTTTTTGCGCATTCAGCTTTCACTGCCGTGCTTATACTATCAGTATTCTCACAGTACTTGACAACATACAAGATACGTACCGCGTCCACATGTGTGCCTGCGAGTTGAAGGTTCTCCAACAATCTTTATTGTTGATCTTATTGTCTTCGATGCCTCCGTGCTTCAATGCTTATAGTACTCCCTGTTTGTCGGCTTATGATCATCTGTTTTTATTAGATAATTTTTATCTGTGTCTGTGTGCGCGCATTATCATCCGTGTTTACTTGTGCCTTGGAATGTGTGTTTCACGGCTCATTATAATCGTGTTTACCTGTCTGAAAATAATTTGTATTTGCCAGCTTATTTATATACATTATGTGCTCCTCAACATAAACATTCATCTGGCCATAATCTGTATTTGTCACAGTTCTTTGATTTGCAGAAGCCTTCAGCGATTCAACGACCACTGCTAGTCGAATTGGAATTGAACGTAGAAAAAATTAGTAAGATTAAAAATTCAGGATGAGTGTCATTTATTCCTGTTAAGTGATACCTAAAAGGTGCATCACAATGAGCTTAGCAGCTGTAGAAGCTAAGTAACCTTCAAAAATGACTTGAACATACACGCGACATGCCCGGAAACTTCCCACCAAACACGTGTTGATAAAACTATAGCTGAACATGCGCAATTTACATGTCTACGTACATGTCTCTTATCAAATGGTGAAATGTTGATGGCGGTATTCTTAAAAGAAATAATCACAAACGCATCAGACAGGTCTAAGTATGTTGCTCTCGCGGTATTCATTTAAAGAATTCCTACCAGATGGATGCAGACGCATGGGAATAAGGACGAGCTTAGTCCTGATTTTCTCCGAATTTTAACGGCTCTACGAGTCCAAGCTATGCCAGGAGCGTCTCTATGCAGCTTGTTTGTTGTGGTCCAGGGGCGCCTGCGTGTTGGTAACGCTTAGAGAACGGCCTACACGGCGCTTTCAAGGCCCTATTATGAGCACAGGATCCTCTATTTAGGTCGTGCGAGCTACAGGCTTCCGTTCGTGAGGCAGAAGTACTCATTGCGGTAAACATGTCATCTGTTCATGAATTTATTGATCCAGAGTAAAAATTTTTTAATGATCGTAGATATCACTTTGAAAATGTTTAAAATTAGAATTATTTGTTGTAATTAGACAGCTTTCAAAACTTTATTAAGAATAGATTTTGAGCTTCGGAAATAGTCACATAATTATCATTCTGGGTAATAATCTGCTCTTGGAATAATTTGCCTTAAGCAGGGAAGAAAATGACCCTTGTCTTACATTTTTAGCCAACTTCTTTGAAGCTAATTTTTTTAAAGTGTAAATTAAACGTGATGAAATTTCTGTAACATTGCGTCACAAGATGTTGCAAAACTCATGAACAATAAACTATTAATGGAAATATTTTCACAGTACGAAAAAAGTTCTCAAGTACTTTCCTATTATCTCATTTCAATATTCGTCAAACTATGACGACTGTTTTCCGGCGAATTCGAAGAATGTAAAAAATTTAACACGAAAGTACTTTTTATGAAATGATTACCCTAAGAAATTACACGTCCAGCAATCAGTGATGTCGTTGCTGCCTTCCCCAACCATCCTTGCTGCGTTGGCAGCCCCAAGATAAGTCTCTTAATTATCATACTTCCTTGACTTTCACTGCATGGGAAATCAAGATGAAACTCAGCGTGTGCCCAAGCAGCATGTTCGATTAAACTTTCTCTCTCTCTCATTAGTGATAATGAAGACAACT
Source organism: Morinoia aosen (assembly GCA_030386875.1). Classification (NCBI taxonomy): domain Eukaryota; kingdom Metazoa; phylum Arthropoda; class Malacostraca; order Amphipoda; family Talitridae; genus Morinoia; species Morinoia aosen. The sequence continues at coordinate 14,937,276 of CM059571.1, read as the reverse complement.
CACAAGCAACGAGCGTTTATCAGTTACTACGCGGTCCTGTAATTAGGAACATCATCATACGCGTACGAGTTCTCAAGTTTCCTTTATTTGCGGGCCCATTCGGTGACAGCCATATAAAAGCAAAAATAATAATTCTGGTTTACACTTATCAAAAAAATCAATGGAAGGTCTTCAGAATTGAAAATTAAGGACGCAAAATTGCGTCTACAATAAGCCTCAAGTTTTAACTGCAGATTAATGTAAAAATAAAAGAAAAGAGTTCGTCACATTTTCTTCTATTTATTACAAATCAGTGAAATAAAACTAAGACATTACTGTTGAACACTGATGAGATGAATCTGAATCGCAGACATTTCATTCACGCCTCCGTATTTCTTGCGGAATATTTTATGATTCCTTGAGAATTTGCAGCGTCTCCCACAATCTTCCGGCAGCGCCGTGATGTCGCTAGAAGTTTCTCTATTTGTAGTTGTCCTATTGTTACCTGATAGCGAATGACTCATTGGAACTCATGGTCCGTACATTGCTGTGAGTTTCTTTCGCACTTATCTCTAAACTCGCTAATGAGTCGTTCAGACATTATATTATGTACGTATTACCTTATGCGTCGCTGATTTTTTATTATTTTTCTTAGCCCTAACACATGCATGTGTTGTTTTCATCCGTGCATGAACTTTTACGTTGGCCTTGCCGTGTCTTCGTAATTGAGTCTTGCAACTTATCATTCAGAAAAACCATATGTAGTCATCCAAGACGCATAATGCAAAGTAGAAACCTCCTATTGAGCTTTTAAACCTGCGGTGTCGTATAAGATATCTTCTTCAAACTTCCCCATCTGTAACACCAGTTAGGTCAAACAAGCTTGTCATGCGTTTAACTAAACGATAAAGCTTTCACATCGATCAAACTCGCCTGCCTGAGTCACACGTCGTTGAAACTTTGTTGCAACGTTTCTTACAGCGCTGAAGCCTCTCTTGCTTTCCAAATTAGAGTCAAACCTTTTACTCCTTCAAGTAATTGGGATTTACTGTTACGTTAGTGAAGTTAAGTTTCCATTGCTTACTCGAAACGCGTTCCCCAAAATTAACCATAACGCTGCCCTGTACACCTCACCTCGATCACCGCTTCACAAGCTCCCCAGCGAGACGCCGCTCCACTTCTCTCAGTCACCTGCGTTTTTTTCCAGCGGCTTTTCTTCTCCCCAGAGGGAGGCAACGCTCCTCTGACGCAGACCACTACTCGACCTACATACCTACCGCTCCTAGGGAGGCTTATGGGATTTCTTAGCTCTGAAATAAAAGAAGCAGGTTGGCTGTTGTAGAATTTTGTTTAAAACTGTCGAAGACACTGAAATTTCTTTTTTTTACAATGAAGTAGCTATTATTTACATAAAAACTGGCCTCGATTTTTTATTCCCCTTTTATGAGTAAAGTAACCAGAAGCAACTATCTGACATTAACTTTAAACTCGTATCGAATCATTTAAAATTTATGAATAGGTTTAAACTTCAGTCGATTCAAACATTTCAGTTGTTAAATAGTGGAATAGATTACCTCTGCGACTATCCCTGACCACTGCGTCCATCACTGACCACTGCGTCCATCACTGACCACTGCGTCCATCACTGACCACTGCGTCCATCCATCACTGACCACTGCGTCCATCACTGACCACTGCGTCCATCACTGACCTCTGCGTCCATCACTGACCACTGCGTCCATCACTGACCACTGCGTCCATCACTGACCACTGCGTCCATCACTGACCACTGCGTCCATCACTGACCACTGCGTCCATCACTGACCACTGCGTCAGTCACCAGTCGAGTGTGGGGTAAAAAGTAGGGCGCGGTTTCGGTGTAGTAGATCTTTCCTGCTGCCGCCTGTATTGTTGTTGCTCTGAAAATGTAGTTCTGATTATTGCTTTCGGTTATCCTTCTGTTGCCATGGTTATAATTGTGGTTTCTTCCGCTGACAGTCTTACTTTGCTTATTAACTTCTTTTATTCTACTTCTGCTACTGTTTCCGTTGTTTTAAGCTGTTCTGGTTATTGCTGTCTTTCATCATTCGGCTGCTGAGATGGTAATTTTTTCCCTCAACTACTGGTGTTGCTTGATTATTATTACTGTTGTTTGTTCTTCCACTTTTTGCTTCTGTTCAGATGTTGCTCATATTCGCATGGCTATGTTTTTTGCTAACCTTTGTTGCTCTTCTATTGCTGCTGCTTGATGCTGTTCAAATTGACTGGTTCCTTTATGATCACCGTTTAGGTTTACGCTGAAGTATATGCAATACGTATTTATATCTGAACACGTCGGTGGTTTGCTATAATCGCAACCTTATCAGAACCTTGAGAATGAAGAAAATTCCAATAAAATTTATCATCTTCACTAAGAAAACGTTTTAAATTCCCACTCCATCATCAGTTCAAAGGAAAAAAGTATCACGTATGAAATAAACGATCAAAGTACAATGAATTGTGGGTACTAAAAATATATCATGAGAGTAAAAATACAAAGTATGCCATGGGAAAGCAGATTTTTAATTAAAATTACTGTAGGCAAAATATTTCCGTAACTTCACATGTCATTCTGGTTAATAATTTCAAGGCTGCTTCTTTTTTTCGGTACGAAGGTACGCTTCCCAGTGACATGCGAGCCTCTTTGATGTCCTCTTATAGTTGTGTGCAGTGCACATCTCCGTACTTCGGTATGACGTCACGAAATTTCTATATCAGAGTGGCAGGGCATAGAGGTAGAGGCTTCCGTACTGGGAATCAACTAGCACACCCATCGCCTTCTGCAGTGCAAAATCATGCCAAAAAATGCAATGTTCCTATATCTCCTGTCGATTTCAAAATTTTAGACTCAGCTTCAACTCAATATGACCTCAGAATTTCAGAGTCCTTGCATATCTTCAAACGAAACCCTGATTTGAACAATATGGACAGTTCGTACCCTTTGCAAAAAGTGAATAGGTGGAATCCTCGTCAGTACCAGCCCAATTCCATTTCATTTGTATTCTTTTTGTGCTTGTGTGTTTTGTTTTTTGTTTTTCTGAATCATAATTTGTATTTTTACTCTCATGACATATTTTTAGTACCTACAATTCATGGTACTCTGATCTTTTACATCAGACGAATTTTTTTCGTGTGTTTGAACTGACAATGAAGCAGGACTCTGAAACGTTTTCTTAATAAAGATGATACATTGTATCGGAAGTTTCTTCGTTCTAAAGTTTCTGGTATTTATTTCCTAATTAACTCTTTTTCGCATAATGTTTTCATGTGAATATTCACTTTATTTGCCTCTAAATTGGGTGAGCAGTAACATGTGTTTTGGAAGTGACCATAATTATGTTTGTCCCGGAATAGTACTTGAGTTGAGCTCTTTTTTCCATCTTGACATCCAACTCAAAAAACAGGTTCTTTCCAAATTACACGCTTTAGAGTTCTCATTGCCGTAACGATACTCGTGCAGCAGCTGGTGGTGCATAAAGCCTCGTGCTTGATGAAGGGATGCATATTTTACTAGAAGGTACAATCACGCATCCATGATCTTGAGGAAAAGTGTTCACTGACTAGTCATCATCTGCAGTAAATGGTGTGCTATTTGAAAGCATATATTCGTACTTCTGCACTCATTTGTCGTCAGTTCTTACCTAATACAGTTTGTATTTCATCAATAAACATTTCACACAAATTGTCGTGTTTCTTGAATGAATTTGCACGAAATTCAATGAACAAGAAACTACTGGCTTACTGTCACGGTTATGAAAAGTTCCGAATAAAATTTCTCATACAGGCAAAAAACACCATTCTTTACCGATATGTAAAACTCAGTAAAGCTTTTATAGAAGTGTATTTATCACAGATATTAATAATTATTAGCAACTAAGTTTTAGTCATCAATAGAACTTTTGATACTGAGCCTTATTTCCTACGTAAACAGATACAGTCTATATATTTCGTTGAAACTGAGCTTGAAACTATCGTAAGTGAATTTTTCAAAAGACTTTCATGTTATATTATATTCATATTTTATATATCTTATATCCATGAAACTATCGTATCAATGAGCTATTTTTATGTTGCCTCCATCAAATGTTGGTATTATAATGATGGTGAATGCTTCTAAACCCCTTTTGACATTGCGTAATTTTAGTATTAAAGGTACTTTTGACATTGTAAGGCGTAGCTGCAGCCAACATGACTCAAGGAATCTCTCAGGACACTGCGATAGGAAACCACTTGTACGAGCTGTATTTGCGAGCTGCGACTGCTCAAATGGCGTGAAACGAATTATTTCAGTACAGCTTTTTTTTTTTCTGACAGAAATTTTGTTTTCCAGGGAATTAAATCCGAGTGCAAACGTAACGCACTAGCGCTAGTACTATAGACACACTAGTTAACGTACTCTATACTAACGCGCTACTACTGCACTATAGCATTGGCAATACTCCAGCCATTGTTGTGTTACGATTGCAGCTGCTACACCAAATGAATAAAGCCTGACCTAAATATTGAACAGTTATATGACGATTACGCCACACTAGCGCTAGTTACAATCAAAACATTATTGCGTTATCATTACGCCCGTAGCACTTGTACTCAAGCCATTACTGTACTGCCATTACCACACTGCGCTAACTCTGGTAATGCTAGAGTTACGAAAGGTAAAATAATATTGATAGATATATTCTTGTTCATCATGTGCAGTGTGCCGGCAACGTCAATATATTTAGTCAATACATATATTTATATTCTGTACTACCAGCACTACCAGCGCTGCCAGCACTACCAGCACTACCAGCGCTGCCAGCACTACCAGCACTACCAGCACTACCAGCGCTGCCAGCACTACCAGCACTACCAGCACTACCAGCACTACCAGCGCTGCCAGCGCTGCCTGCTACAGGTGCCGCGGGGCAGGAGGTGCTGGGGCTGACATCTGGTCGATGTTGTGGGGAAACTTTCACTCACCAATGTCAGCAGCGTGAACCTGATGAATGTCAGCTGCGTAACTCAATTCAGTGGATGTCAGTAAATTAATATGATGAATGTCAGCATTATATACCAATGAATATATATATATATATATGTCAGTGATATAGCCCAATTCATTAGATGTCAATAAATGAATGTAATGAATGTCAAAAATTTAGATTTGATGCATATCGCTAAATAAATATAACGAATTTTAACAAAAGCAAAAAATGTAAAGGACGCGAATTTGATGATCGTCAGGTATATCTATGGGTGCAATGTAAAATACATGCATCTGATGCACGCCAGGGATGAGAACATTATGAATATCAAACCTTGAATTTGAATATCGGGAGCATGTTTCAGTGACGGATAATTCCCCTGTGTAAAAAAAGCTGAATGCGGTGAGGATATGCATAATTTGCATGAGTAAATTTCCTCCCGGTGTAATTGTTTCGTCTGTGTCCTGTTATTTGCCTGCACAAAAACAGCGTGCCGAAAGATCTCGCTATGAAATACTAGCATGATGCATGTATCTTGTGCTTGAAAATTGATATAACTTTTTTTACCGGTACGGTTTCCGATGAATAGTTTTTCCTTGCGTTTGAAAATGATTGAATTGCATGCAATATTAGCGAAGGTTGTGACCGCGTATTGTTGCGTGGTGCTGCTCGAGATCACCGTGAGGTTGTTTGTAGCTTAATTGGTGATGGGATGTTTAGTTGGGAGATGTTGCTGGGGGTTATGAAGAGATATTTTTATGTTTAGAGGGGATTTTTATGCAATGTTTATTTGAAATTTAGTTACAGGGCATGATGCGGTGTTTTTGTAGCTTAATTTGGATTTTTTGCGATATTGATTTGAGATTTTGCAATAGATTTCGATGAGTTATTTGTGTTTCAAGTGGGGTAATGATGCGGTATTAATTTGTGTTATTATAAAATACGACCGAGTATTTTTCTTCGATTTTGCTAGTTGTTTTGAAAATTTTTTTTTAATAATGCTCGTCAACAAAATTCAACATATTTTACTATTTCATTTTAAATTATGTTTATGTTTTTTTTAAAAACTACATTAGTTTAAAACGGTGAAGTATTTCGGTGTAGTTTACGTACAGATGATTAAGAAGTTATTTTGCCATTTATTATAATTTATTAAAAATCATTATAGGGTATTTTTAATACCTCATAATTTCATCCGCAAGTGGAAGATGGTGTGCGTGTGGGACAATATCATTCGAGGGAATTTTATAAATTATTCCGTTAACGCTTGTTAAAGTTACCCTAAGCTTCTTTCTCCTTCTGTTTCTTGGAAGAATTTCAGAATGTATTTCGGTGCCAGAAAATATTTATAATCACATAAAGAATGATATCGTTAAATTAAAGTTTTTTTATAGAAACTTAATGGTGAAAGTTTTTAAGCTGAGTGACGTTTTTGAATTTGAAAGCTCAACCGTCGGGAGAATTACTTATCGGTGGTGGCTTGTAATTATTAATTGAGATACTAGTTAACAATCAGAACAATAAATCTCTTCGATTCTAAAATTAACATAGGGATGCATGTTTATTTAATATATTTCATTTTAATTCCCCATGTTTTAATTACATTTGCCACCTTAAACCACGAGAATGAACCAACCACCTGGAAATCCCTCTCCCACGGCCGCGAGCAGCTACGGCCCTTTGTTAAGCAGACCTACTGCCGTCATTATGCGTAGCGATAAATTGCTTAAGTTTCTCGGCTTAACCGAGTTATGACCAGGCAGAACCAGCTCACTTCTCCTCAAGGTAATTAATTACTCCACTTCCTGCAGCGTGCCCTTTGTGCTCCGTACAATTGCTCGTTTAAAACAGCCTCTCGTGAAGGGAACTGCTCGTTTTCAGATTTATAAACATAAGTAGATAAACTAGCTACCAAGGTCGGTGTCTTTGGCTGCGGGGACTGACTGTTCTATGTACACCTACAGTACATGTCTGTTATTACAGTGCATATCTGCACTCACATGCAGTACATGAGTGTACTCTCAGCTCATGTCTGCACTCACAGCACATGTCAGCACTCTCAGCACATGTTTGCTCCTCAAGAAGATATCTGCGCCAGGAGTACATACTCTGCGCCATTTGACTGTTTCGATCTAGGAACACAGGCTACATTTTTCTCGTCACGTACGACTCCGTCTTTCTTTTCGTGAAAAGAAAACGCATTTCATGCTTCATGGGGAGCGCAAAGACATGAAGTTAAAAGTAAGTTAGCTTGCTTCTGTACATTAATTAATGTAAATCATACATCGGGCATAAGACACCTAAGATATCCTGATCTTGTCTTTCTCGGAATGCATACATCAGGAGGGAAAATTATAAAATCACTAACAGCAGCACTTTCTATAATTCTTGCTTTAACACTAGATGCTAACTTGAGTTTTTGCACCCTTCTCGGCATGCGAGACGGACGGCACGTGGTTTCTAATATAAATATGTGCACAGAGAATAGTAATACATGGAGAGTAAAAATATCCTCGCTTCTCAGTTTGCCACGTCAATTTTTTTAAACTATAGAATGCACGACTATGTAAATGTTTTATTCTTCTATGATTGTACGTATGCATTAGTAGGGAAGCGCTGAGATAATATCTAAATGAACATATTAACATAAGCACTGTCGAACATAAGCACTTCGCAATGGAGACGACTTAATTGCTTTCTAAATACATAACAAGTTGCGAGGGTAGCACTGCGAAAGGAAAGTTCACTTTAACTGAAACGTATCCCAGAACAACTGTGACACAAATACTACAGAAGCGCTGCAAATTGAAGTGTGCAGCTGAGTTTTAGGTCTTCAAGCCGACCTCTTTCGCGGAATGGTCGGCAGTGCGCTCGTCAGTCCGCATGTTGGCAACACAACCTAAAAACCTTCCCTAATTATCGCCTCGACTCTAAAATTAAAAAAGAGTAAACTGTCCCACGCAAGTGAAAGGTCACCACGTTTTCAAGGCTGCAGGACTACTGTCTCAGTTCGAGAGGCCTGCAGCGCTACAGGAAATATTGGCAGAAGAAAGTTCTCCAGGATGTCATTCACGGCGCAACTTTCGGTCTCGTTTCGAAGCTTCTGCTTCTCCTCAGGCGCTGCGACGTCTACAAAATTTTGCAGCCCAGGTTCCGACGCGCTTCGTGCGTAGAAAATTTTTAGCAGCATTAAAGAACTATTGCATTTTATACTTTTTACCAGAACTTAAATTTTCGATTAGAAAATTAATTATTTAAGGAACATTAGACAGTTTAGTCCATATTTTATCTCCTAGTTTCTAGATTGTCATTGTTTCCAAATTGTTTTAATTCTAGGTTGAAAATTTCGAGAAAAAAACTTGCTGTATTTATTTATGTCCAGGAATGATTTGTAGAGACATCAATGAAAACTCCATTCAAAAATTTTCTAATATATTTTGTAGCGGCTTACTCCCTTTTGTTGGTGATAAAGTATATAGTCCACGTGCCACGCTCGAATACATACTCATGTATTCTCATGCTTGAATGAATGAAAGTCTTTATAAAAGCTGTTATCCTAGTTTACAGTTAATGAGATAATTAAATATTGTCTGAAAATCGTGAGAGTATTATTGAGATGTCACACTGGCTATCTAATAATGTTATATAAGTCAACCTAAGAAGATATGATCACAGACGCACTGCACAGCCGCGAATTACACTGCGACAGTAACACATGCAACGCGTCGCTGTCGCTGCACCGCGCTGGTCTCATGAAATTATGGCTCTCTACGTAGTTAAGAGGTGAGCTGTACTCGGGAGCGCGTGAGACTTCCAGTATATATTGAAAATAAATACAATCTCATATCTGTGTTTTGGTGGTTGGTCTAAATTTCTGTGAGTTATACCATTCTTTATAAGTCATACCATTCCTTTCATGTCACACGATTCCCCAGAAGTCACACAATTCGTCACACGATACACAACTCCTCACAAGTAACAGAATCCCTCACAAGCCACACAATCTCTCACAAAACACACAACTCCTCACGAGTCACACGATCCCTCACACGACACACAACTCCTCACGAGTCGCACAATCCCTCACACAACTCCTCACGAGTTACACAATTCCCCATACGACACACAACTCACAAGTCACACAATCCCTCACACAACTGCTCACGGGTCCCACAACTCCCCACAAGTGCGGCTTTGCCTCGCAAGCAGCCCGCAGACCGCCCAGCCCCACACGGAGGACAGAAGCGCGTCCCGGCACCTCCAGCTAACGGGGAGCTGCCGCCCGACACTGGGTCAGGAGGTGTGGGCGGACCCCTCAAACTTATGATAAATGGCGAAAATTTCTCCTTAATTGCCTCACGAACTGGGCTGGAGGTGCTGCGCGTGTCACGCTAAGCGTAGGAATGCATCACTCATCCCCTGCATTAAGGGGATTTGAATCCCTGCTGCTTGGGGTTCTGTCACACAAAAATTCAGAATCAAGAGATGTGTTCTGGCTGTCCCAATTTTAAAATTTTCTGCCTTTTGATTTCATCGATATACCTAATTATGCGATTGACAATATGGAAATAATTAATTTGCGTGTTATGAGATGTGATCGGCAGAGTATTGAATGGCGTTCTGTCGCAATTTATAAATGTTGCATGAAATTCGATTGAATCAACAGGTTTACAGCAATAACAGTCCTTAGAGCGAAAAAATTTCCAAGCATAATTAGTCAGAGCGATTTTTAGCAAGAGACTTAGCCTTTCGTACGATCAAATGAAAAGTGATAGGTAGTGGAGTTATATATCCTTCTGTGCTTACTTATATATCCTTATATGCTTGATGGAATTAAACAAGTTAGTTTAGTCGTTCCCTGTAATTGAATGAATATTTTCTTTAGGAAATGTAGTGACACGGTTTATACTAGCAATGGTCTATTTTTAATCAAAAGCCTCATGTTTCACATCAGTGAAGCTAGATTCGATTCGATTGGAATTCGGACTGAAAAATTTGTTATCATCAAGCAAAGATTGGCTTATGATCGTTTGAATTAAAAATCGGTATGGCTCAGGTTCAAAAAAGTATCAATTATCGAGGAAAAAGGATCACATATGTGAATGGCTGACGATACATCGTCTGAAACGTTCATCATGCATCAAGGAAATCAAATCAAGTTATATTACAATATCCTTCCTCTCATCACCCGTACAAAATTTCTGATATCAACTAACAGAAGCAAACGCTTAGAAACTAGCGGAGCTTGTAGTCGTAATATAATGTTAGTTGTTGCTTTTGCGTACTAGTAAATTGTCGAGTTTTTCAGGTTCTCAAATTTCAAGGACGATAAAAATATTTAAAATCTCGCTTCAAACATTAGTATTAAGTTAATAGTCTAAGCGATAATAGTTACTACGGGCCAAATTTATTGGGCTTAGTTATAAATATTCTCGTCCTATAATATCAATCGCAATCACAAATATCAGTATAAACTAATGACAACTAGCCTTATTTTGAAATGCCGTCGTCAGCTTTTGTCACAATTTCGACCAACACCTACAGTTAATAACTGCCATCTTTCAACTCAATTTCACAAAATCATTTTTCTAAAGCCATTTACAAAATCAATTTCAACGAGTAATGGCTATACTGGGAAGCAGTACTTTCAATTTTTGTCTGACCAGAAGCCTGCGCATTTCAAACTTTCGAGCTCATTACCTTCGTTTCAACACAACTACTCGTCCACATTGCTTGGTGACACCCAGGTCTCAAATGGAAAGGCACATTTCCTGTCCGTGTCAACGTCCCTTTGTTTGCTCAGCACAGAGGATTGTGTGTGTGTACGGGAGTCTGCGAGCATCCTTTCTTCGCCGGCCTTTGTGTCGCACTTCAGCACATGTCGCCGCTGCGGCTGTGTGTGTCTCCAACACTTGTGTACCTGCTGCATAATGGAATTGTTCTCACACAGAATTTCCTTTGTTTGTCCGATCGATTGGGAAGCGTCCACAGAAAATTTCCGAAATTTTTACGAGAAAAACTGATTAATGTTTGAACTTGACTTTCTGCGGCATATGGAAGCGATGAGCGCTGTCTTGCAATACCTGTGAAAAGTCACATTTTTTATCGTGTACCTGAAAATAAAAATAAATTTTTAGTCTGACCTGAGTTCGACTCGGAGCATTGCATGAAGAGTCTGGCGATCACACGTTTGTAAAGCCTTTGTTGTGTGTCAGAGCTCATCTTCTCACGCTATTTTATAAAGTTGAAATCTAATATACGGACCTTTTTAAGACTATACCTTAAAATAGGCTTGAGAAAGTCGATGAGAGCTTGAAAAGAACGTCTTGACTCCTCGGGTCTTTTTGAAAAAGTTAAAATTTTCCGCTCTAGACCACATTAATCGCTGCTGCTGTATAAACAGGAAAAGTAAAAAAAATTATATTAATTATATTATAAATCCGTTACCAATGATAACCAGTGAAAAATAAAAATTGGAGTCATTTGACAGAAAATTTTTCCTAACAGAAGGAACGGATTTTTTCCGTGGAGTCAATTCCTCTTAGAGTCATTTCATGGAAACCTTATGAATAAAACCAATAGGTATGCAAATTCATACATAGTTATGAGAGTTTAAAAAATGTGTTGCTCTACCTTAGGAACTTACGTCACATATGACGCTTTATTCTAGAGACACATCTGTATGGAATCATAATAGCGGTTTGGATGCACTGCATCAACCACAGAAACGTCAGCTCGCAATCCAGGTGCGGAAGCCGCAGCATCGCCGCGCAGACGCAAGCGTTACGTTCACGGCTGCGACACTCATTACAGCTCTCGGTCCCCGCTCCACTGACTTAATTTGTGTTCTCTGAGCTTCCGTGCAACCTCCTGACCGTGACTGAGAAGTGATCAGAGAAGATAGTGACTTGCAAACGTCCGAGACGTGATCAACCAAACCATCTCTCAACGTAAATGTCGAAGGATTTCTAACTCATGCATGTCATCATACATTCGATTATGATATAATTTTTCAGAAAACATTATTTTTAATCATTACACATTTCTAAATGTTTTCATCTAAAATTTTCTTCCAATTGTGTATTTTCATTAATGTTCTATCATGAAAGAACGCGCTTATGAGATTGGATTATACATGCATTCATGGAGTATTCCTTTTTTAGAGCGATTCGCAAAGTAATTTTTTATGGTACAATTCATACACCGTTTAAGAATTGTTTTTATGACAATACAATAATCAATACGAGCCATTTGAATCATAAACCTCTTTTGAAATTTATCTAGCGTAGAAAGACTGCGCTGTACGTGAAAGCACCCGTCGAGCATCACTTAGCATGATCAACTCATTCACTGCGTCTGAATGAAGCTCAAACTTTTTCGTGACCGAGTTCGTCTCAACAAATCGAATGCATCACTGCCTTCTACAAATGCGCTAAAAGTATTCCGCTGCGAATGAGACTGAAGGATATTTCTTTCATTGGTTCAACGAGCAAAGTATACATTCACTCGTGCTCTCTCATCAGGAACTGTAGGAAAACGTTGCGAGCAAAAATATGAAATGATAGTGAAATTGAAGATTTATTTGAATTTGAACCATAAATTCACTGCGAATCCTCCAGTTACGACTTCTCTTGATTGTAATTTAACGTTGCTGCCTAAAAGTGTTCCTGCCTCCGTTATACAACTGTCTTTGTACGGTTGGCTGCAAGCAGTACCTTGAATTGCTTCACTTGCATAAATGCATCCCCAAGTGAAGTAAAATCCTGTTCCTTTACCGATCGACCTTTCGTTGGCTTAGACTTCTCTTTTTTTCGTTTGCTTGCAGTCGTCGGCACGCAAGTACTGACATTCGCAGTCCCGGGCTGGACTGCTTCTTTTGGCGTACTCCTAACCCGCATTTTAAGCACGCAAGACTTTTGAGACCCGTTTTTTCCAAGGGTCAAAGGCCCAGCGAAAACACTCCTCATCGCAGCCTCAAACACTCGGCAAAGGCCGCCGAAAGTAAAAGCTGAATCTCTTTCCGCTTGAAGACGCACTTGAAGTGGGACACAGATCAAAATTCCGACTAGAATTTACTGCAGAAAATGCTAATAGAGTTGAGTGATCTGTTCTGGAAAAGGTTCTTCAAACAATTAAGAAAGAGCTGCTTGATAGGACGGACATACTGTGTATCTCGTAATAGAATCATGGTATATTCGGAAAATATTCATGAATATTAAAAGGTTACGAAAATGTTAATTGAAGATTCATTGTTTATCAATTTTTGCAAGGTTGTTCGTTTTCCATTCTACTCGTTTTCTCATGTGGTTTTCAGTCTCTTTAAAATGTGCGAGTATTATGACCTTTTCAAAGTAATTTTCACCATTTGTTTTCGCCAGATTTTTTTCCTGTTACTTCGTTCCAATCCTTAGAAGACTGCAGCCTTCCAATTCTGGCCTATACTTTCAAGTATTTCTTCAGGTTCTTACGTGTTTTTAGAGTTACCTTGTCCAACCACTTCTGAACTTTTAGGCCCATTTTCAAGTACTGCACTGAGTCCATAATTTCAGATAAGAGTTCTTGTGATTGAAAACTCCATGGCAGCTGAATTTCATCAGAGCAATTTTTTCACGAGCATCTTGCGCAAAATTGAGAGTGAAATTCGTGTGAAAGAAATGTATGTTTAGTCTCGAGTGACATTCAAATAGGACAGAAGTCGCCGTAACTTCTGACTGGAGTTCTGATCGTTCTTGATCAGTAGAGCTTAAGTCTTTCGAATGGACGGTTGCAATGCTTTCATTGAAGCGCTCTAATTTTATTCTTTGCATGAAGGACATGCCTTCGCATTTGTTGAGTCCTAAATCGTCTTACAGACGTTCTGTATCCCTAAGTATTGAAACATTTCTTGCAAAGCGAGCAGTATTGGTACCTAAATAAATATTCCTACTCAGATACAATTTAGTTCACTCTGTGAAAGACGAAGTCGAGCTTTCTCAGGAGCAGCCGTAGGAGCAACCAGTGCGTTCTTGTACATCTAGCTCATGTGTAAAAGCTACTCACTTACAGGTATGATTAAATTACGTAGGAGCGCTCTCGACAGTTTTTTACCTTCTTACAATTTTTGGTTGATGACTAAGGTACAATGAAGTGCAAAATATGCATAGTAAATACACCTGCACCAGTAACTTACATCATCAAAATGAGCCTTACTAAGCTAAGATGCTGGTAAGACCTTCCAGTAAAATCTCCACAGAGCGTGATATTTTCGAAGAGGTCGTCATCATCACAAATGTTACACCATTAGTGGCTGAACCCTCTGTCCGTGTGGTCCCGAGCCTCTACATGCATATCGCTTGGAAGAAGTTAACCTAAAGGAGGAAAACTCAATTTTGCAACGTCGTAATATTAAAAAAAAACATTATTTAGCACAGGTTTCAACCAGTTAGTCCAGTGAATTCATTGCTCATTGCTACTTTTTTCTCAATAGTAAAGTTCATGAATTTTTTTTTTAATTCTGATTAATGAAATTAACACCTCGTAGGGCACCCAAAGATAGCAATCTCCTCTGCGTCAAATTCTCTTCACAGACAAAAAGCCACCTAGACCACTACGAGCATTCACCAGCGATAGAAAGCTAAACGATGAGTCACGCATAAGATTCACGTAATATTAAATGCTTTAACATCGCCCACACTCCACAAAGATCTCGTAACAAACTTTTTTACTGTAATTGTACGACCAAATTAAAGCTCGGTGTTTGTACGGCTCCTCCAAATTAAAGCTCGGTGTTTGTACGGCTCCTCCAAATTAAAGCTCGGTATTTGCAAGGCTCCTTACACTCTTGTGACGGCGTACGTGATGAGAGAAACAAGAGCTTGGCCCGCCCCAAGTACGTGAGCGTAGAACGTGTTTTGCGGTTCGATTTACATGAAGCTCACGCATCTCAGGGCATTATGTAGGACCAGCGTACCGCAGTGAAAGTTAAAGAACAGTAGCAGTACAGCACATGAAAGTTACATCACCATAGCAATAGAGGACATGAAAGTTATACAACCACAGCAATAGAGGACACGAAAGCTCAGGCGCATGAGGGTTCTGACATCACGCGTGCGCACGGTAGAATAAGGGAAATGGGACTAGGGGTTAATAACCGCTTATTACGTGCAGTAGAGCTGCGTTCTCAAGCCGTGAGTGTCACGACAGGCGAGATGTGATCGTTTCATCATTCGGACCGTGAAGTCCTATTAGAACCATTCCATTCTGAACCTGAAGTTACGAGTTCGACCGCAGTTTAACTTTAGGACAGAGCTGCTTCAAAACTGTTGATGATGGTTGGTAACTATATCTGTTGTGGTGCTTACTTGATCTGTTGAAAATGGTGGTAACTTGATTTGTTGATGGTGGTGGTAACTTGATCTGTTGTGGTGCTAACTTGATCTGTTGAAAATGGTGGTAACTTGATCTGTTGATGGTGGCGGTAACTTAATATGTAGATGATAATGATAAAAGCAATAAAAAGTAGAATTAATGGGGATGAGGGCAGCACGAAAAAATTAATCAAATGATAAAATCGGATGTTATGAAATAATGACGCAAATACTAAATCTGGGATTGTACTTTTTTTGGTATAGACATATTTTCTATGGCACAAAACTTCAAGAGTTCGTTAACTTAATTTAGAAATGAAAATAACTTTTCACCTTAGCAATTAATTTATAATAGGGCGAATTTCAAAGCATGTACGAAATAACACGCATATACATATAAACCGCTCGTGTAACAACAACTTTCCCTGGAGGAATAATATTTTGAATTTCTCGCGCACGGGTTGCTTAAATTTCTCTCCGAAATCCTCAAGGCCTCAGAACTGTCATTATAGTGATTTATCTAGTGTTTCTGAACACATGTGAAAAGGACCTGCACAACTTAAAAGTAAAATATTACCTAGAGAAATATTCCATGTATATGAGCCAACACATAACCCAATCATTCTCCCCCAGTTCTCAGAGCCGAAACCTGCCAATCATTTTGGTAATACATTTCAAGGCGAGAAAATAAACGCATTTTAATAGAAGTTAAAAATTTTAGGATGAGAGATTAGAAGGGAACTTCGAGATGATTTAAATAAAGCAGGCATTTCTATAAATGCTGAAAATTATATCAAATTCATGTTTGTTTAATATTAGTTTAGTTTTAGTTGATGTTATTGCTTTCATTTATTTTTTGAAATTCGTCTCGAGTAGGAGGAACTTGGGTTTCCATCTCTTGTAGTGACTTTTGATAGACTAGGTAAATTTCCTAAGCACTCATATTACTAAGTAAATTTCATAGACCTACACACCGTTTTCAGTAACACTGCACGCAAGGTAGGAATGTATCTCCGTTCTGCTGTGAAGATATGAATCTAAAGTGCTCATGTCCCTCATACCGAAATCCAGTAGCATCTCATATTTAATGTAAAACTTGTGTTCTGCCATATCCATCTTCTCCTTGTAAATTAACTACCTAAATACCATTGCCTCTGTCCAGGTAAGAAAAGTAAAGTTAGAGAAGTGTGTTTAATATCGAATGGGTGTATAAAATTGCACGGGGAAGGCTCCGCACTTCTCTCACCCAAATATCATGTTTTACAGAGACCACTGATGATGGCACATGTGGCCGAAACGTTTAAAATTAGATTTTATTCGAATATATATACCTTAAATGATAAAATGATTAAAGTAACTTATCTTGCTCTTTCATTTTTTAAACATCATGTTGTTTTAGGAACTTAAAAAATAATTCATAACCAACTCTATGAACTGGGCTTTATCAGCATAGTGAATCGAACACCGGCTCTACGAATCAGACCTTGCACAATGTGAAAACGAATATTGTCGCATAATGAGCACACTTGGTCGCTCAAATGCTGGACGCACACCCTGAAAAATATATTTTAATTTGCAGTCTGTGTATTCTTTACATTCCATCCGCAAACTCGATTCGTAATAATTAAGCCATGTCTCCCCCCGTACATTAGTAGCACGGTTCATGGAATATATAACATTTGTGTTCAACATAATTACTTCATTAACCGTAAAAATAAGTTAAAAGATGATAAGCAGTTGGATCGACAATTTTTCTTCACTTACAATACCCCGTCTGAGTTTCTATTACTTTTTTTTGACAGTAACAATAAACTCAGCAGTAACCTCAGACCTCCAACTTCGCATCGTGACCTCACAACTTCAAACACTTGTGAAGAGAAGCACCCATAACGAACAGGTGGCGATTTAGCTACGCTAGACTTTCCTCATAGGCGCGGTCTGGAACATCTTAGAAATAACAAATAAATAAAAGGCAGAGCGAGAGTTGTACTTCTTTTGAGACTGAGGAACCGCAAGTGCGGAGCTTTCTCCGACGCGCCTCAGAAGTGCCTCTTTATGTGTAATTTCGAGATCGATTTTTACGCACCTCTTCTTGTTAACTTTGAGTGATCATTCATTAGTGCTAGTCATTTTTACATTCACATGAAAGCACCGACTTCATAATCGTCCTATAAATAAATATACATCTGTCATGGTTTAAATGAATTACTTTAAGACTTGTTTTGCTGTCAAATAGTTTGGTCTCGCTTCTTGAATGATTTTTCGAGGAGTATCTTTGAAATTCAAACAGCTGAGGAACTACACCCTTTACAGCTGACGTTATTTTGCTGGAAAAATATTTATTCCTTAAAATTTACGACACTATTAAAGTGAGCTCAACTACGCATTATTCCCTTACGCTCAGCTCAAGACTTCGATAGTAAATTTCACTGAGGTTCTCCAACGCTCACAGTAACGAGGTAGTGGGACGAAACCAAAGTCGAAAGCGGAAGAATAGTTTAAATTTTTCGAATTAATTTCACCTGGCGTTGGAGAGTCAGAATCATTCCAGAATAATGAATGACATTCACCGGATTCAAAACCCGTCAATGCCAGCCGGATAGACAGACTCCGGATCCTTGCCTCTGCTTCGGTGGTGCCACGCCGATGCTTTCCCGATGGTTAGGGCACTCTGATGCATCCGGTGAACTTGAGGCAAACTTTCGAAGAACTTTCAAATTTTCTAGTATAATTCTCAGAGCCGACGGATGTGGTTTAAATCATTGAGCCTGCTATTCAGGTATTAAAGTTGAAAGACTATCCTGTTGGCTCATCATCAATCAAGTGTCCTTGTAATTTCGTCTCGTTGAAGTTGTTCACGTAAAGACGAAACAGTGCACCCAGTTCACATCCTTACCATAAAATAAAGCATTTTTTATTCAAGTTTCTGACTGATTTGAAATTCACTTGGATTTTGATCCTCAGTTCATCCTTTAATGCATTTATTATAAATTTTCTTAATTTCATTTTTTGCTATGGAGAGTTTGAAAAGGAAAATACATTTCCATTTCACAATATTCGACTCAAAATTAAATAATTAACTAAGTTACAAACACGGCCACCGCTGAATCCTTGTTCCCGACACACATGCTTTATGCCCACGGTCCCATGGGAGTACGTCACTGATGTTACATCACGTCAACATCGTTACAGTTACAGTATGTCACGCAACTTCAAAATAGAGCAAAATTTTAAAATTTCAGCACGAAAGAGCTGAGTGGCCCAAATTCGGCAGGCTACCCGAGTTCCATGTTGTCAGGAACCAGTCACGTACAGGCACCAGATTGAAACTAGTAAAGAAATTGATAATTACATTTTAATTCATAAGCTCTTCACGCGCAATCTGCTGTAAACACGTTTTAACACAAAATATCGGTCGTTCACGTGTAAAATCCGTTTAATTTGACAGCTTTTAATCACATTTCTCGGTTTCGTAGCCAATTAAATTTAAAACCTAGAGCGCAGAAAAAAGGTACTGTAAGTTAAGTTAGTAAAATTTCTATTCACTATTTTCGATATGATTATGTAGCTGTGCCACAAATGCTGTTGCCACTTGACTGCTGGTTCTCACATCTACGCTGTACGATTTAGGCTCACGTGTTAGCACTCTGCTGATGTAACATTTAATTAACATAAAACTTGACTTTTAACATGTGGGTCACGATGTGAGCCGCCGGTATACACAGGATATTTTCATAATGCTGCTCACCGACCAGTAGTCACAAACTCAATTTCCATACATGATCTAAGCTAAATGAAAGCACAATCCAGTTAGTGCTTGTTTTTTCAAAATTATTGTATGCTAAAATTGACTATAAATTTGAGTTGAATATTAATTCAAAGCTTAACTCATCGCGCTCACCGGGTTAATCAAGATCTTCCCATAACTTCAGAGCGCTCTTTCTATTCCTCCAAGAGTAAGGTATGAGATTAGGCTTTAACTTACGCTCGCAATCCGCTGATATAAATGCTGAATATAGAGCAGGTAACCCGTATAACATTGATATTCAGACGACTTCTCCACCTTGGGTATTTTTTACGTTTCGTTCGTTACAGTACAATATTTTCAATGCTTTAAAATTGTTCCATATTTTAATTATCCTCACATAGAGCAATTCTATCATCTGATCACGTATTCGCGTATTTTACTCTTTTTCTTTAGAAATGCTTGTTGACATAAGTTTTAAGGGCTAAAACTCTTACTAAATTTATTTTTAAAACATCGACTTCGTTCAATCTTTAAACTAATTAAGCTTACATTTATTACTTTTAATTCACTGCTCAAAAAATGTACGCTCTTCGTATTTTTTCCTATGAAATTCAAAACAAAATTTTGGAAACGAAAGTCGTGAGATTTTTTAAGCATTCTGCATTTTTAAGCATTCTTAAATGAACAAACACTCGCAACAGCGCCAGCAGGAGCATGAATATCAACAAGCGTCGCTTCACTTCCAGAATGTAATATTTTCGGACAATCCCAGCATCTGTCGTTCTTCCAGCGGAGGAAAATTGAAGAGTCATATCTACAAAAAACGCAGCTTTCCGATTTCACCGTTGGCAGGCGCTGGATAAGCTTAGCCTAATTTTTCGTCACCATGCATGTGTGGGGAAGATGGTTTTAAGTATAACTTACGTCTGTTTACGGATTGTGTATAGAAAACCGACATTTTTTTAACCAGGGACTTGTTTTGCATGCTAATTTACATGCTAATACGAAACAATTTTTGTAGGAAGACTGAATACAGTCTAATGGCAGATAGCCTGACTTCAGTGAAGCTAAATTTAAAGTTCTTGGTTAACTCCCTCACTAGGATCATAATTTCATGAAAGAAATTATTAAAGCTTGAAATTCGAACTATTTACCCAGCATAATGTTGATCTCTTTTGTTTTAAAAGGAATGCCAAGAAGAATTTATGCTTCGTGTCGGGAATAAGTGATTTATTACTTTAGCAAAACTCATATTTAGAGAGTTGTTCAAGAAATTTCTGAACCGCGTATCATTGTCACAGAGTCAATGCGGAGCGACGGAGCGGGTGGAGATCATTTGAATGTTAGGCAAATTCTGGTTCTGTAGCTGCACTTCCACTTGTCAGGCGAGAAACAGTAATGAGAATAACAACAATCGGTGTTCATTACATGAACTAACAAAATCTAACTCACCTTACCTAACCCATTCTATCATCTTCTAAAATGAACCTATCATCTGTGTTTTAAAAGTAAGCGAATTGTAAACGTTATAGATGTCTGTATAAGTGTTTTGTATAAGATTTCTGTGTCCAACCTACTCTGTTGAAATTTGGCATTGAGTTTGGGTCACACGAGATCGTTTGTCTCTGGCCGCATGAGATTTGTGAGGTCACGCTCTGAAATTTAGATAGCCAATCAAATTGTTGAAATAGAATAGTTTTCTGCTAAGGACCATCTGCTCTCGGTTGACTGTTATTCAGTTTTTCAGCACCTATTACATTCTTCTTCTCGTTTCACAAACTTACTTCTCAACTTACTGTTTCATTGCTTAGGGGCCTTGTGTGGGAACACACCCTGTGCATAGATTCCTCGTTCCCTAAGCTCCTCACTAAACGGTACCTCTAACCTTACTCTCTTTGGAACGCCGTGGTTGTAATTAAGGAGGGTTAAACTAACTTACAAACTAACAATTTAATATTAGTGTTACCCAGCCCTGACGCCAAAGTGGGCGTTTACTGGCGGTTGCCATACACAGAAAATGTTGATATTGCGAATATCTAGAACTGCAGATGAGGAAATTAACCTTCGTTTCATTGCTGATATCGAGCCTGCGTACGAGCAAGACAATAGAGGTCCAGAAAGAACTTAGACAACATAAGTTCTCTTGACACATTAAAGAAATTACAATACAAGGCTCAGGTAAATGATTCATTCAAAAGTTTAAAAATAATTGAACTTTTGGGTCTCTACAAGCTCTCCAAATATAATTTCATTTATAAAACACTGACTGATGATGGCGACAGAGACCTCAAACAATTATTAACTGTACAAACCGGTTATTAGGATCATTTAATCCGAAATAAAAGTAACCGCATATATCCTTATTATTCAAAATTTCGGTCACAACGCCGTGTCCTCTCCATTGGAACTAAGAATTGGAATGCAATTCCTGCTGATATCCGTGGAAGAAGATCTTACAAAGCTTCCAAAGCGAATCTTGAATCCCTCTTCCTATCCAAATATTGATCACATAACGTAATCAAGTCATATTTTTTCCTACTATATGACTTACCTTGATAAGGTAGTTTGCCAGGATTAATGATATGGATCCCACTACTAATTATCTTCTAGCATGTACTGTTCCCATCTAGTCCATATTAATTATTTTCGTAAAAATTAAGCATCGACACATGAGAGAACCAATTTATTTATCAGTCTAATATGCCACTAGGTAAAGTAAATTAGGTTAAACATAACTGTACCTCTTAAAATAGCTTTAATGATAGAATGCCCTAGAAGTCGCTGAACTTATTCGAGCCCACAAATACCTATACTCAAATGTGTCCATTGTACTAGACTTAAGATACGATCTATTGCTGTATCGCTCGTGGTAAATAAATTGCTTAAATTGTTCAAATTCTTTAAGTATAGGGGTTCGTTAATAATCCCAACTTTCTGGAGTCTTTTATGTCAACTCAGAAAACTCGTCGAGTCTGTGAGCACTTCGATGAAAATTTATGCTCCTAGGGTAGGAGGTCTTCTATTTCTTAGCTACTCGCCTGCACAGAATTTCACATCAAACTGATAAGCTTGTAAGACTGTCTAAGTAATTAATAACCCAACATATGGCGTAGAAATCTTGATTCAAGCTTTGTAGGTCGGAACCTACGTTGGAGATATTAAGTATTGGGCTCTCAAATTCGTTAAGTATGTTCTTATGTTGCAGCACCGCTCCGAGGAAGAAAAATTTATAGGTAGGTGCTTTTAAGCATTCATCCCCCAGAAACGCTTTCTGTGTGTTAAATTGATTGGGTTGTAAATGCGCTGTTCTGTGCCAGAAATATATCGTAAGCGCTCTAATGGAAGTGAACGACAATGTAATCCCAAAGTTAGTAGCTATGCAGAAGTTATTTGAGAATAAACTACGATTGATAATCCTAGCAGCTAAATAGTATGCACTCCCATTTTTGCGTTGCAGAACAATTTCTTATCGAGCTCATTTTTAGCCTTCTCTACTTACAACAAGCAACTGATCGTCCTCTACCATCTACTCTCTAGTCGTCCCCTTGCCTCAATTCTATAATGGACGACCAGGCAGCCTACTATTAATTATGATTAGCGGCCGCTACGACCGTGCGCTGCGTGCTAGACACAGCGAGGCAGGGAAGCTATGCGACATGTGCTGGTGGAGTCCGGACAGATGAGCTGTATTCATCTATCTCCAACAATTGATTTTAACGATTTCCACCTGCAGCTTTTAAAGCAATCATGAATCTGGTTAAAACGTCATTTTACCCATTTTATTCATTACATGGAGAAATCTAACTTTTACACGTAACAGAGAGAAGAATTTTGGACTCCAACTCTGGGATAAAACTGACGCTAAAATTTTTTTGACATAAGTAAGTTGAAATAAAACTCCTATTAAAAGTCAGCAGCATGCTTAAGTTCAATGGCGTATTTGTGTTCTTGATAATAAAATGACATATTTAAGAAGTGCGTGAGTTTTTTAAACTTTACTCTCCAGCAATTGAATAGACCTGAAAATTCTTATATAAAAATCGTATTAACATCCGTAACTTCACATAGTTTCGTGTGAACTTTCATCTGCGGCTGCAGTGCCATGATTTTCAAGTATCTAGACTTAGATCAATACTGTTCAAACCCTAAAAAGTACAACGGAAAATGAAGCATCAAGAGAAAGTATGTGTATAAAAAATATATTTTTTAATTTCTTACGCTAGCGTTCCCCCGAGAGTTGTCTTTAAGAAGCCATATTTTCTATTGACAAGCGCGTCATGGTGCTCGGTCCGCAGCCCGCACGCTTTCCATCACAATCCGCCAAGCTTTCTTGGCGTCGTCCGTGCATCTCCCAGCCATAGAGTTCAATTTTGGCTCTCGTTTCCTAGAAAAAACATAATTTTCTCTCGCGCTCATAAGAAACAATTGAATTTTCCCTAGCACGCTCATGAAGACCACGTAATTATTAGAGTGCGCCATCAGCTCGCGAAGTTACAGTGCGGCGGCGTGACGGGGCCTACAAAATATCGTAAAGGCGAGTCGGAAAATTCTATTGTAGCTTTCGGGAGCAGTGAGTGCGTTGCTTCGAGCGCCTCCGATGCTTGCTGCACGCTGTTGTTGACTCGAAAAATTATACAATATAATATTTATCGTGTGTCATAGTTTGAGTGAAATTTTACGTTTTCTCTAATTAGCGTAAATTTTTTTACTGAGCGTAAAAAAATTCTGAACGTATCATATACTCTTTTATACGGAAATCTGTATGAATGTGCATCGCTTGAAAATGACTGAATTATTTATCCTTACCTATTAAATATGCTGTAGTCATATTTTTAAATTTAACTACGAGTGCCAAACTTTCTTCTTAGCACGGTGCTCCTGATAGTTTTTGAATTTGCGACAAAAAGCGCACACATGTGCTGTATTTGACACCACAGAAGAGAGAATGAATACCGCACAGTTTTTCATTTTTGTAACAGTTACCTGTTCCCATCACTTGGCTGGTGGTTGCTTCGCTTGTTGCAAATTTTTCTCTTGAATTCAAGCGAGTCTTCCTAAGTTTTTTGATGCGTATTTATTTATAATATTCTGCTGTACAAATTAAGGAAAGTGACTGTGCATAAATTATAATGTAATAACTAGCATACAAAGACGCTTCTCAGGTATAGAAAACTTGATTGAAATTTGTTCACTGCAGACACATTTGGTAAAAACGCAAATTCGCGGCCCTATAAAACAATAAATTCAACGAACTGTAGAAGGGTCGTGTGATCCTAATCTAGACAAAAATTTTGTTCATAACCAACACCGCCAATGATTTTGTTGCAATAGTTGACTTCTGAAATGAAGGAATTCACCGGAGTTTCGTTGCAAATTATTGCACGTTACGCCAGAAACCTCACTAGTTATTTAGGATCTACCATAGAACTCATTTCTAGCCTTCTCGTGAGTACTAGTCTCGAGTAAATTTTTCATCACTATTGAAAAGGCCCTTGCTACGAGAAATACTCTGTTGCGCGCTATTTTGCACAACACGTTAGAAAATTCCTTGTTTTTGGTGCACCATACAGAAGTCTAGGAGCGCCGGAGCGGTGAGACAAAAAGTTCTCAGCTCACCATTCGCAGTAGCATTAAGCTGCTTTCTTCTCCCTCTTTGAACGAAGAAAAGAGTTTCCCTGAGAAGAAACAACTCGCTTTCCATAAACCGGTCAAAAACACAAGTAAGAACTTAGAAACATCCTATAATGAAGAAGAGACATCAACTAGTTCATGAAATTCCAGAATAAGAATTAGTTTGAACTCAACTCCAACTTTCAATGAATTATCACTCAGTTATGAGTTTTTCATCTAACAATCAGCTCTGTTAATTAAAACGACACGTGTTCATAAAATTATATCAAAATTGACCTTTCTCATCTAGGCTTATTGTTAACATACTGATTTGCGCTGAAACACCAGGCTTCGATCATAACAGACTTCCTCGATTTGTGCTGTGGGTTGTGTGCAATTAATAAGTAGTTCAGTAAACTATGACTTGTTACGCTTAGAAGTGCTACAAACTATAAATTTTAACCAAACCACCCTCAGTTGGAACAAACGTGCAATTTCTCAATAATTTGCCGCACTAGAAAATCAGAAAAGTGCGTGCATTAATCATCTCCCCAGGACACCCACTAGATGCGGGGAGTTATCAGAACGTGTCGCCGTACATTTCTTGTTGTTTTTTAGAAGCGTTGGTTATCTAAATTTTCTCCATCTCATTCGTTTTCTGTTTGGTTTGATGCTCAATGCCTGTTAAACTGGTCCAAATAATAAATTCCTCAGTGCTGTTTGGCGTTGGGTGTTATCTAGTGAGAACCCAATTTCGGCACTGAAATTCTACTCGAACTGTTGAAAACCACACAGGAGTCCGAATATAATTCAGAGAGACTTTTACATGAAAATTAGCAATTATGGCTCTAAAGCACGTTTATGGAGATCCAATTATATCTGGAATGCATGGGTTTCTCTATCCATATTTTAATGGCTTATTAAACTGTGTAAATGGGGTTTTAATCAAAAATGAAAACAATCAAAATACTACTTTTGTACATCAATACCTTGTATTTACAGAGTACGGGCACTAAAGTTAGAACAAAAGAAATTCATATGAGGTAGAAATGCGATTTCGATTCACTTCGTGTGCACTTTAAATTTTGATAATTGTTCATAGGTAGAGACCAAATCATCTCCCCTTTTGATGGCACTGGAACAAATAGGATTCGATCACCTTGTAATTTGATACATTAAATCCTCTACCGATCATTCGACTAGCCGAGAAAATTATGACTCTTGACAAAGCCTTTCTGTATGAGGGTCAATCTTGGTGAAGCATTTTCATTGCGGTCGACCTTTTCTGCGGAATCTTTAGAGAAGGCTAGCGAGTACCTGAGTCTTTCTCTTACTGTACATTTAAAGATTTTATTACCTCCTTACGCATGCTTGGAGGGCACTTGATTCTTTTCCTGTTTGTGAAGCCTTAAATGTTATCGGCACGCTGGCCCAAGGCTATCGCGAGGACGAACTTGACGTAGTTTTAAGCAAATACTTACACGTGTCCTTTACTGTGTTGTTTATCTCATCGTTTTCTTTTTCTTTGTCGTGAGTTTTCCTATGCCTTTTCAAACATAAAGTAAACTAAGAAAATACACTTTGGCTTAGGGAATACGTTTTTGTTTCGGTTTTCAACCACTGACTTGGCTAGTCTGCTACTCATTTTTTTACCTAACAAGATCTTTTATTTGGACTTTTGCAAAATCGATTACTTTATATTGTAAATGCATTGTTTTTCTTTATTTATTTTTTCCCCTTTCTTCTGTGTGGCACACGTGAATACTGGCCCTCAGTATAAGGCCAGTATTACTTAAATCAAACTCCACAATTTTTCGTCAAATTACTCACTGCATCTTGATAACATCTGTTGTCACAATTTGGACGTATTTAATTTGAAGTTGGACTTCTCTCAAATTTGTAACTAGTGGCCCTCGCATCGGAAATGAACGTGTTTCAATTAAGTAGGACTTGGAATTAGACAATGGGCTTCAACTGCTGACAAAGTCACTCACAGACGATCATTTGTGCGTGTGTGGACCATTGAGGAAAGTTGCTAGAAGCCTTAAATTTTTATTTACACAACGTGCATTTTTTTTAGTTTTTCAGACAAATATAACAATTTTTAAATTATCATGACCCATAGAAAAAGAAAATATTTTATTTCCGACTTATAAACTTGAAAGGCTTCTGTTTAATTATTTTTCTAATTAAACATCGGTAATATCCATATTGACGACGAAAATAATGACATTTGTGAACCTAGGTCCTAAACTTGGTGTTTGATGAGCTTTACACTCTCTTAACACGTTCACTACGTATTCCCTATCATCAAAAATTAAAATTAATATTTCAAAAATCCGTTCTAATTCCACTCAAAATTTAATGTATGGTTTATACCATGAAAATTTTCCGGTCTTGCGTAAGGATGGCGTTATCTTTTACGAGAATTTTTGAAGGCTCGTAAATGTGGTCCGAAGTCATGTTGAGATCCCTTTGGTGCATTTAAAAACCATTAAGGACAATGACTGGAGATTGCAGACGATAGCGAATCATGCAGCGCGCGTTTGTGCTCTAGAAAAGCTAGTGAAAAGAGAAGAACTGCATTTTTCCTTAGCTATTAAGGCAGGAAAAAACTCTCATTCCTCGAAAATGTCATAAAAATTAAGGGCCACCTATTTATGTTTGTGTGACCGTTTATAGAGCGCCATAACATTTAAAACACATTCCTGCATGAAAGTGTTGCCCTTTACGGCACGATCTGCTGTGGAGCACTTGGGAGGTGCTTCTATTCACCCTCTCTGATAAGCCATCAAGTGCACTTGTCTTTAGGCGGATTGAGTTTATCTAAATATAAGACAATGGTATCACAAACTCCAGATTTTTTTCTAATAACCTGCAATCACTTGATGCTTGGATTTCATATAAAATGGCAACACACATGCAAATAACATACCAAAGGAAGATGAACTCTATAATACATTCTTTGCCCTACACTTTTACCGCCCTGGACCCCGTAGTGTTTAATGTCATTTGGAAATATTGCTTCATCCTTGCATTGCAGATAAGACAATTATTCATTTTTCTCACTGTAGTAGGTCACCTAGATGCACATTAATTGGCGTTTACTTTGTAACGTTAGCTTTGTTAACACATATGATCATTCTCCACATGACACAGTACTTAATGAATCCAATAATTTGTCAATTTTTCCCGTGCATTATAGCCTGATAAGAAAAGTCACCAGCAGTTCAATTTCCGTATACTTGCAGGTTTTTATATCTTGATTCTTTTATTACTTTCTATGGCTGTGTACTCTGCTTCACAAAAAAAAATCATCAGCAATTTCTAGGGAAAAATGTTTAGGTTGATGTTATCATTATTATGTTTGCATTATTTATTCCTCACTTAATAACCAATTTTATTTATTTTCCTTCTACTATTCCAACCTATAATACTCTAAGCAAACTTCATCCTTTCAGTCAAACTGCTTTGCGAATTCTACGACAATTTCTGTTGCAGCACAAGATCTAGAATAAAAAGAATTCAAATGGTGTCCCATGGCTTACCCTATAAGATTTTACCAAATTAGTTGGACAACATAATATGAATACTAAAATTAGACAAATTGATAATTTATTATTTTTATTTCATTTTTCCAACAGTTAAACTATCGGACCCGTCATGTTATTCATGGAGCATAAATTACTGTATACCCTTTACTGTGTTACTGTATACATTACTGCATACTGGACAATGGTAGAAATATACGATCTTAATATAAAGAATCCATTCTAATAAATTTTCGATGTGTTCTCTCTTTGCATGCAGCCTCGACTGAAGAAGCTACACTGCAAACTGCAGCAACTTCGCTCCGGTCTGTGAATGGAACCTTGAAAATAAAGGTGGAGAGAGCAAAGCCCGGCTTCAAAGGTTCCGAACAAGGCCTTCCCAAGATCCGAACGCCACGACATTTACTTGCTCGATCACAGAGCAAAAAAAATTCTGTATAAATAAGACAAGAAAGTTTCCCCTGTGTGGTTCGATTAACGAAGTGCATTCATCTCTTCCTTAAGAGAACATGAGGTGTATTACAGACTAGTTTGAAGTCGGAAAAGTAATTTTAAATGTCCTGGTGTTTCATGAGTACATTTATAGCAGAAGCTTACTCTATGAGTGTTATATATTTTTAGTCATACTTCGGAAACACATTTCGGTATTTTAGCAAGTCACGTAGTTTGTGTGAGTTGCTTTTACGGTACAGTGTTGATATTCAGTGACTTATTTCTCCCGTAGTAGTTCCAAAAGACCGCGCATTAGATGAGATCTTATTGAACGTCGAACAATTTCAAACTTTGAAGAAAAGTGGAATGAGATGCCGACTTCAAACAAAGCATACTAACGTAAGAAACATATTGTTATTCTGGCCAAATTAAATTAAGGACTAAAATGGCCTTCAAAGAGAAAAGAGCAATTCAATAGTCAAGTTTCCCACGCAATATCCTGGCGATTTGAGCGAATCATGCTGACTCACTCTTTGTGGTAACTGAATCTGTGTGCTAAAAATGCTTTGAAAATAAAGTGCTCCAAATGTCATTGAGGGCTCGGCCAATATGCACTTGTATCAGTGCTCAACACTAGGGATATGGAAATGTAAGTACAACATAAGAATGATATTTAGACAATAATATTCAAAACCAATGACCCCCTCAAAATACGTTCAACTTATGAAAGAAAACTTTTCGTTTTCTCATAAATAAGTATCGCCGTAGCTATAGACCTGAAAATAAAATAAAACAAGGAGGCCAGTCGGCCGCCTTTTGGTCGGCCACCGCCGATGCCATGGACGTCGCTAGCCTGCCTGAGAGCGTCTTCGCGGCGGCGGCGCAACATCGCTCGAACTTCGGCGGCCTTGTGCTCTCGCCCGACGTGTTGAGGCATGGTGAGGTCATTTCTCAGTCATTATTGTGATACCTTGTGCTCTCGCCCGACGTGTTGAGGCATGGTGAGGCTATTTCTCTGTCATTATTGTGATACCTTGTGCTCTCGCCCGACGTGTTGAGGCATGGTGAGGACATTTCTCAGTCATTAATGTGATACCTTGTGCTCTCGCCCGACGTGTTGAGGCATGGTGAGGCTATTTCTCTGTCATCATTGTGATACCTTGTGCTCTCGCCCGACGTGTTGAGGCATGGTGAGGCTATTTCTCTGTCATTATTGTGATACCTTGTGCTCTCGCCCGACGTGTTGAGGCATGGTGAGGACATTTCTCAGTCATTAATGTGATACCTTGTGCTCTCGCCCGACGTGTTGAGGCATGGTGAGGCTATTTCTCTGTCATCATTGTGATACCTTGTGCTCTCGCCCGACGTGTTGAGGCATGGTGAGGACATTTCTCAGTCATTAATGTGATACCTTGTGCTCTCGCCCGACGTGTTGAGGCATGGTGAGGACATTTCTCAGTCATTATTGTGATACCTTGTGCTCTCGCCCGACGTGTTGAGGCATGGTGAGGACATTTCTCTGTCATCATTGTGATACCTTGTGCTCTCGCCCGACGTGTTGAGGCATGGTGAGGCTATTTCTCTGTCATTATTGTGATACCTTGTGCTTTCGCCCGACGGGTTGAGGCATGGTGAGGTCATTTCTCAGTCATTATTGTGATACCTTGTGCTCTCGCCCGACGTGTTGAGGCATGGTGAGGTCATTTCTCAGTCATTATTGTGATACCTTGTGCTCTCGCCCGACGTGTTGAGGCATGGTGAGGCTATTTCTCTGTCATTATTGTAATACCTTGTGCTCTCGC
Source organism: Morinoia aosen (assembly GCA_030386875.1). Classification (NCBI taxonomy): domain Eukaryota; kingdom Metazoa; phylum Arthropoda; class Malacostraca; order Amphipoda; family Talitridae; genus Morinoia; species Morinoia aosen. The sequence goes on along the minus strand of CM059571.1, from coordinate 14,906,802 downwards.
CCGACGGGTTGAGGCATGGTGAGGTCATTTCTCAGTCATTATTGTAATACCTTGTGCTCTCGCCCGACGGGTTGAGGCATGGTGAGGTCATTTCTCAGTCATTATTGTAATACCTTGTGCTCTCGCCCGACGGGTTGAGGCATGGTGAGGTCATTTCTCAGTCATTATTGTAATACCTTGTGCTCTCGCCCGACGTGTTGAGGCATGGTGAGGACATTTCTCAGTCATTATTGTAATACCTTGTGCTCTCGCCCGACGGGTTGAGGCATGGTGAGGACATTTCTCAGTCATTATTGTGATACCTTGTGCTCTCGCCCGACGTGTTGAGGCATGGTGAGGACATTTCTCAGTCATTATTGTAATACCTTGTGCTCTCGCCCGACGGGTTGAGGCATGGTGAGGACATTTCTCAGTCATTAATGTGATACCTTGTGCTCTCGCCCGACGTGTTGAGGCATGGTGAGGACATTTCTCAGTCATTATTGTGATACCTTGTGCTCTCGCCCGACGTGTTGAGGCATGGTGAGGCTATTTCTCTGTCATTATTGTGATACCTTGTGCTTTCGCCCGACGGGTTGAGGCATGGTGAGGTCATTTCTCAGTCATTATTGTGATACCTTGTGCTCTCGCCCGACGTGTTGAGGCATGGTGAGGCTATTTCTCTGTCATTATTGTAATACCTTGTGCTCTCGCCCGACGGGTTGAGGCATGGTGAGGTCATTTCTCAGTCATTATTGTAATACCTTGTGCTCTCGCCCGACGGGTTGAGGCATGGTGAGGTCATTTCTCAGTCATTATTGTGATACTCTTAATGGTGAGGCTGCTCTTTGCTTAGAACATGCTGATCATTCAGTTTGTAATCATTAAACAGTTATGCGAAAATAGTTAGCGTCTAAACTTGAAATTTTTTGTCAGTGTTTCGAACAGCATTCTTTGTGGACTCACTTAAAGCACTCGTAAAAGTTAAAGAAAACGTTTACTAAATCCTGATTTTAAAACTTTCCTGGAAATCCCTATTTTTGTATTTATTTTGGGGAAAGTTAGAATAGGTTTGTATTTAGATACAAGTTTTTTTGACCCCACGTTCGCGATTGTCCGTGTGGGTTATTGAAACAAATACAATAAAGAGCAACTTTTAGCAAAGGTAATCTACTTTATTTTACGCCACACACAATGGGCATATATAATGATTACATAAGTTATTGTTTTACTAGTATTTATTTCCTGAAAACTGCAGTCCATATTTCGGCTTTGTGTTAGTTTTCCCTGAAATTATCGTTACGCACTTTTCTTTCAAGTCAAACCTTTAGAGCTCTGTTCCAGCCACGTTGTCTTCTTTAAACCTTAATTTTCAGAAGGGTTTACTCGTATTACGGTCATAGCCACCGCCGTTATTACACTGGCTTTGAAATTAGGTTGTCACCGACATCAGAGCAGGACGGAACCACCACTCAACACAGAAACTTTAAAAAACAGAATGAGGCACAAATTTGATAAAAAAATTACCACATAAGTATGAGCCTTTTCCTCAATTATGCCATTTATGGCCCGTGGTGTACCATATAATCAATTGTATAGAGTAATTTTTAACTTCAATATTCCCTTAAAATTCCTTTTTGAGTGCTAATGTCCTCAGCACAAGATTAATTTTATAGAATAATTCTTTACCTCAAAATTCCCTCAAAACTCCTATCTGAATGCTTACGTCCTCCGTATTTCAGTTACAACTCGACGCGAGAACCTGACAGCGGCGCCGACCCTGGTCGAGGAGCAGGGGAGCGTGGTGGAGGGCGCAACATTCCTGCCGGGCGCTCCCTTCCTGCGCCAGGAGCCGTGGACTGTCCCCCTCCTCGCCGCCTCCTGCGTCAACGCCGCAGCCATCGTGGCGTTCGAGGTACGGCTAGGAGAATGGTCCTTCCAGCTATGTCTCCTCAAATAATTGGAAAGAAACTTGACTTTATTCCAAAAACAAAATCTTGTGGACTTCATTCCACAAACCAAAACTTAACTTCATACCAAAACTAAAACTTGACTTCATTCCAAGAACCAAAACTTGCCATCATTCTAAAAGCCATAACATGACTTCATTCCAATTACTGAAACTCGACTTCATCCCCATAATCCTACTCAGTTAGCGTCTTCACTTGAACCGCCTATATAGTAAGTTTTGCAAAATATTGTAGTTTTCTGGTGCATGTCTTCTAAATTTATCCTCTATTTTGAACTTCTTGAAATAATCCCCGAATGATGACTTTCTGAAATTACAGGTCTCTTTCTCAGTGAGCCTTCTGAAATGGTCTGCCTAGGTAGTCTTTCTAAAATGATCTCTCGAGGTTAGATTTCTGAAATGATATTCGATCCTGAAATGATTCTTTGAGGTAGGCATATTGAATTGATCTTCTGAAATCATCGGCCAAAGTAGGCTTTCAGAAATTATTTCCCGAGATAGACTGCCAATAATCCTTCTAGGTAAACCTCGGGAAATAAAATAGTCCTCCTCAATAAACCATCTGAAATGATCTTCTGCAGTAGGCCTTCTGAAATAGTCTAACGCAGAAGGATTTCTTTGCCGGCCTTTCGGTGTAGACCACCAGGGTCGCTATTCAAAGGGGGTATTTACAGTACACAATTGTATGAGGATTACCCGTCAAGTCGAGCTTCAAAACGTGAGTAAATCTCATGACGCAAGCTTTCTGCCGCTCAGACTATGGAGTTGTATATAAAGCAGTACTTTTTGATAGTCCAGTCTTGTTCCAACTATATGAACTGAAGTCATGCTACTGGCTGGTCCTTTGAGTCGAACACATAAGTCGGTTGGGTACAGGCTTCAAAAGTAAGCTCCATGAGTTTAATCAAAGCAGTTGTACTTTTTGGACATGGGTAGGTGGCAGAAGCAAGCACTTGAGTATGGGATTTTTGATCTACGCAGCTAGTAGCCTGCTGCAGGAATCGTCGTCCTGGTAATGAATACTGTCCACTTTGAAAATACATGTTGAAAGTCAAAGTCATAAGACATATGATGCATTCATGTCATATTCACAGAGTGAGCAGGGTAAACCATTTTTTTGTGATGTATAAATAATAAATCGTAACTGTTCTATCATAAAATAAAACATATAATATATAAATGCATAATACGTAAATACTAGTGTTCATTTTTCTCTCGAAACTACGCAAAAAATGGAAAATTCAATTCTTAAATTACGAACCTAGTCCGATTTTCGAAGCAAGATTTTTTCATACACGACGCTTCAACCTGAAAGTCATAACGATTTACGGAAACTCTAGTTCGCTTAATTCTCATGTAAGATTCCTTATTTTGAATAGTGAAAATAAAATTCTGTATTCAGCTATTTTTAACTAAGAAACTATGCTCAAATCAAGAATTTAGTTTTTTGATGTACTTTAACTATAAAATGTTTAATTCGTCAAATTCCATAATAGAATTTGAACTCAGGTTCTGACTTAATTTATAACTCCTATTCCATTAAATGCAAATTTTCATCCGTCAACAACTGCATATTTAGAGACAAATTATTACCTTTTATTTCAAAATGGAAACGAAGACAGGATGTTTCATTCCAGTCAAGTTAATGCGCGTCATATTTATTGTTTTGAACTTTCTTACGTCATAAAATTAATACAGGACACAATGACAGTTACTGGCGGTCAAACCATGTCCAATTTCATTCACCTGAAGGAAAGGAAAATAACAGGCAAAAATGTGGGTAGCTACAGAAAAGCTATTCAGAGCCGACTTGAAGCAATCCACAGGCTGGAAACACCGCTGAGAAACAACGTAAGCGTGCTCTTTCAAACCTTAAATGAAGTCCACGACATCATGTCACAGAGAGTCTTTCAAAAACTTTTTAGTTGGGCACCTGTTCACCTGCTCTATCCTGTTCCCAAAGAGAGTCTCTCACGAACTTTTTATTTGTGCACCTGCACTATATCTGTTCCCTGAACACACGCGTAAACTAAGCCCACCCCAGCACCTGCCGCACACTCACAGCCCCTCCTGCTGCAGGTGTACGTGCTTGTGAGGGCCGCCCACGGGACGCCCTCCCGCCGGCATCTCTTTTTGGGCCAGTGCCTCCTGCTGGGGCTGTTGCTGTGCTCCTTGTGCGGCCTGCCCCTCGCCCTCCAGCCGTCCACCGCCGCCTGCGCCGCCCTCAGGTTTGCTTAATTGCTCTCAAGTGCTGAGGAAATCATGTGTTCCCTCTGTTAAAACTGAAGGCATTATTTCCTTGAGCATTAACACTTTGACTGTGTCAGGTACAACTGGAGTTTAATATACAATTCAAATTTAAATTCAATTGAAGTAAGCAATGTTGTTGAAAATACCAAACATTAACTGGATCGATTTTTCATTTAGGATTCGATCAAGTGTTTTTTTAAGTTGAGTTTGTGACTTCTGGATGGTTAGCAGCATAATGGAAACTCCCTAATATGGCTCAAGTCGTATTGAAAGTATTAATAAAATGGCGTAGCGTTCTTTTCCTGTCAATTATTTGTGTCGGGTGTCCCTCGTTAAAAATGATGGCTTTATTTTCTAAAGATTAAGGCACTAGTGTTCCCCAGCCGTCGAAAATGGTAGCAGTTTTCTCTAATTTATAGCTATTATTCATTCGTGATATCAATGTCTTAGTGAACGCATCATTTCTTTTTTCGGTTCCTCCAGTTTTTTTGTGACTGAGGAGCTGTCGAATAAATTTCCCTCATTTTTATTCCATGTTTAAATAGTGCTTCCAACGCCTTTTTTTCAAGTTAGAGCTATAATTGGTTCCTGAGAACTTTTTTGAATGAAGGGATTCAATGACTGTCCCTCAATTTTATCTCGATTTTTCTGGTATGGTACTTATAAATATTTCTACTTCTATCTTGGTTTGAACAGTTATCTTCCATTACTGTATTAAAAGAAGATAATAGTGCCAGAAATTTTTGAAATGTATTATCGCAATAAATACTTCAACTGGCAAAAATTATTTGGAAAAATTATTACACGTACTCATTTCTTTTGGATCCTATAGAACATATTTCATCAATTACCAATTTTGAACGTAGTTCTTGCAGAATTTAGTGAATCAAAAAGGTAGGGCAATTGATGGTAATTAATTAAAATATGAATATTATCATTGGGAAATCAATTTGTAGCACTCAATAGTTTTGTGTCGTAAAAATTCCGAAACTAGCAAATTCGTAAAATCTTTTTGTTGAATGTATAGAAGTTTATAGAATGAGTCGCTCGCAAGTTATTGCAAACTTCAGACGAGGAATAATAAATACCAATAAATTTACTGTTTAAAAACTAATATATCTCATCGACGATGTTTTCGATTTCACTTCATATTCCAAGGTAAATCCAGTATTATTCTTCAGGATGTTCTAATTTCCAATCTAAAAAATGAGATATACGTTACAAAAACACTTTGGCTAACTGATCATGGAAAACGTCAGCAGTAGATGTTGGCAATGCAGGAAATTGAGGCACACAAGTCAAATAAATTCAATAGGAGCTAACACACACCCAAATCTTATATTTAGCTAATCTCATACAATTCAAATATCATTTAACTTTCAGTTACTGTTAGTTCATCAAAACAACCAGGAAGACTTCTATGTTAAAACTCTGCCACCAAAATGTTTACATCAGAAAGTACGCTGGAAGAAAGCGTTAAATGTTGCACAGCTATGTATTGGGTGCCTGACAGCTGCTGAATGCCGTATAGGATTCTCCTACAGCTTGTGGAACAGAACAAATTTCTTTTTTCAGGTTCATTAAAGGGAACTTTTCATTACGTTGCTTTTTTACTATGAAAAATAACCCGTACTATTGAGTTTCTGAGTCGTAACTACTTACTTTCTGTCAGTTTTTGCATCACATCTGGAAAGTTGGACTTGAATGAAATACTTGCACTGAAATTTTACGTACATTTCCGTTCATAATAACACACTGTTCGTGGTTTGGTAGGTTGACTTGTCTATCTCTACTACGCCCGAAGAATGAGACACCTAAACACTAACAAGAAATTGATTCCTGAATATTCATTTATCTCATAAATGAAACAGCGTTTACAAAACATAAAAAATAATTCCACACTAAAATCAAACAAAATTCAGATATGTTTCGACGCACAAATAAAAACTACACATAATATCGCATTCACAAAATCAGAGCGATGTAGTAAACTCAAAATGTACAATATACATCTAAACATGAATACAAATAAAACAAGTTCACAGCAGTAACATTCGTGTATTAAATGCAGACTAAACACTTTACTTGTGCGTCCTAGGATAAAAATGGTAAGATTTGTGGATAAAAAGGCGAAGTCTGAAACGTCAAGATCTGTAGTTTAAGGCGTATGTCTTCTACCGTTAAAGAGACCTGTGCTAAAGTTCTTGATGTTTTGTGACCGTCATGCCTAAGCGAAACGACATTCCCCCGTGCTGTTCACACCTCAATTTCTGCCGCAATGGTTGGTCACTGCACGAGTGTACAAGCACACGACCTTATACACGAGTTGTTCACCTCCTGGTAACGCCAACATTGTTATCGCAGATTATCCGTGAGCGTCGCCCCAGCGCTGGTGTTCGGCACTCTGCTGGTCAAGTGCGTGTTCCTCATCTCCCTCAACTCAGGCGTGTACCTGCCTGCGCACTACCAGGCCTTGCTGCTCTTCTTTGTGGTGCTCGTGCAGGTGACTGAAACGCGTTTGGTGGAGGAATTGACGTCGTTCGCTCAACCAATTCAATGTGGCCAATAGGCAGCTCATTTACATGGCAGGAAATTCATAAATGTTAAAAAAGTGTACAGAATACATTTTGAAATGTGTTTTAACAGTAAGATAGAAATACCATTCGAATACTTTAACCGAGGGTTTCCCCGTCAAATTTCCCGTTTCTCATAGTGTTTCCCATCAAATACTCTAGCCGAGTGTTTCCCCGTCAAACTTCTCGTTTCCCGAGTGTTTCCCCGTCAAATTGAAGTACTGTAAACTGTTTCCTGGCATCAGGTGAGCATCAGCGTGCAGTGGCTGGCAGCAATCCCTGCTTCGGTGCTGACATTCAGCAGGAAAGTTGCTGACAACAGTAGCGGTACCGACGCTGCAGTGATGGCATCAGTGTGCAACCACTCTTACGAGCACATCCTCCTGTCTCTCGTCTACGTTATGTTGCTCATCCTCGCCGTCGCTGTACTGGCCATCAAGGTTAGTGCTGTTTTGTAACCACTTAGCGATATTTAAACGCTCCTCCTGTGAAGTCGACTTGCTGTCATGTAGTGGCATTCAGTACCAATAATTAAAATTTCAGTACCTAGAACAACTGACCTTGAGCAGTAAAAGAAATGATTTAATTATAAGAAAGCATGAATAACTGTAAGTTGATTTCATCCTTCATGACCTGATAAACGTTATTCTTATCGTAAAAACGTTAGAATTTAGGTTTGAAGCGTTCCAAATAAACATGTGATACAAACAACTATCATAATTTTTTGTAATGGTTGAGAAGTAGCTCAATACTTTTTCTGGTAGATGCATATTTCCTGGTATACTGCTGAACCTTACTCAATAACGGTTGAATTTTCGTGAAGTAAATGCCTCGAAATCCTCAACGTATATTAACAGCTGTAAACATATTGAAGCCCCCAACAGTTTCATGTTTTAAGATCAGAATATACCACAACACGCGGCTAAATATTTTTAACAGTAATTCCAAACAGTGTATCACCATTATTAAATAGAATTTCCAACCAACAAGGTTGGCCCGCGTCAATAAGTTAGACTCAATATGGAAATGGTAGAGAAGGCTTTCAAACACGGCTACCTAACCCCATAATCGAGATAGAATGTAGTTTTTGTATGAGTTATTGGGATGGTATTCAGTCAGGAAGGGATATGAAGTTTGTCCAGCTTATTTCACGTACCATTGAAATCGTATTAGGAGCATATAATGTTCTAAATAAACACAGAAGGGATGCTGGGGAATCCTATTTCCAGTTTAAAGCTCTGTTGATCAAACAAATGTATTTAAAATTGGTCAATTAGTTCGTAAACAAAATATAAAACGGTTGGTAGGAACAATTTCAATTAAATGTACTGAAATGGCCATTTTATGAACTGAGGTCGTCAAAGTGAACATTGAGAGTTTGATTTCGAAAACCATATATCATATAGATTGAAATCCCATAGTCAAAGTTCGTCTAAAAGAATAACTTTTACATCGCACATTGATTGTCAATTAGGCGAGTATGGTTTCTTGATCACTTCATTTTTAAAAAATTGTAGAAAATTCATGATAATATGCCAGGAATATCAGTCCGGTAAAATGCCAAAGCGGCCGCCAATGTATCTAAGATAAAATCATAACATATTTTCTTCCTTTCAACTATATAACTGGTTATAAAATTGGCGAACGTGTTCTTGATTTATGGGAAAATAAATGTAGGCAAATCTACAGTGCTTGCAGCCTACAGAATTAAATTGCATATGTGCATTTTTCCTCGATGTCGTTGAAAGTACTGGGAAAACGACAAGAAGTCTTCATACATCGACATACATTTAGCACTTTCAAATATGTTATATTCAGTAGTTGGTATGTTATATGCAACCTCAAGTACACCAAATAAAATACAGCGCACGTGTCCTCAGTGTCGAGGGTACCGGGAGAACTACAGGGAGTCTTCTTACATCGGCGCCAGCGTGGGGGTGATCATACCGCTGTGGCTCGGGTGGATCATCTGCGGCCTGGTGCTGCCTGTACAGCTCCAGTCTGTCTGCATTGGGGGCGGCATGCTCGCTACTTCCACTGTTGTGTTCGTCATCATGTTCATCCCTAAGGTGAGATGTGGGAGCCACTTGTCTTTCCCAAGGCTGGAAGCCTTCTATGGGGCCTAATTGAGGTGAACGATAGTAGTAGATTGTCATTCCGAAGGTAGGCGATGTGAGTCCATAGTCATTCCCAAGTAGGCAATGAGAGCCTTCTTTGGGGCCTAATTGAGGTAGCCGATACATAGCAGTCGATTGTCATTCCCAAGGTAGGCGACGGGAGTCTATTGTCATTCTCAAGTTAGGCAATGAGAGTCTATCTCCCAAGGCAAGTAATGAGAGTCAACTGTCATTCCGTAGAAAGGCGATGGGAGCCTATTGTCATTCTTAATGTTGGCAAAAGGTCTTTATTTTCATTCTTAAGGTAGGCAAGGGAAATGTAGGGGCGTTGCTAGGCCTAATGGGCTTCTATAAGCACAGACCCAAGAAGCACTTATATTACAAATGTATAGAAGATGCGATCGTTCAGGTGGTAGGGAAATGTGTGTCGCGTTGACGAATAGAGAAACTGTGCTGCGCTCCCTATCCACTGTTGCATTTGTTATTCAGCCATGTTTAATGGAGGCTTAAAAGAGGCAAGCATAGTAAAAGTACGAAGATACTATCGGGCAAAAGGTATTTGCGAACATGAAGAACCGTATTATAGAAGGCAAGTCTGTAAGAAAATATCATCGTAAAATTCGGTGGTGGGTACATTGCAAGACAATAATTTGAAGAATTAGTCTTTTTTGTTAAAATCTCTTTGTCAATTGCTTTTATACTGACTCATTACATCGTCGTTGCAGCTTTGTTCATTAAGTGGGGCTAGAAAACTGAAAATTATGCAACAGTGGAGCACCTTATGGAGAAATAAGAAAAAATGAACTAGATCTATGGTAATTTCATTTTATTTTCATGACTCTGCATTTCAGTAAATAACATTGAATAGCATTCAACTTTTCTACCATGCATGGTTCCTCTATCAACGTTTCTATAATCAATAAATATCCAATCATTTCTTTGGCAGTTGATAAATCTTAGATAGAACGTAATTTTACAGATGTTTGCCACTTTGCATTTCCTAGACTAAATCAAACTTGTAAATTGGATACCAAAGTCTTGTTAGAACTCTAGTTGAATCGAATTCTACTCACGGTAGGGGACGTAGACAATTCATGGCTTACGAGCAATTTTATTTGAGCCGGAAATCAAATACAAAGAGGCGGCAGCCATCATCACGAAAGTCAAGAGCTCGTCAGAATTCACAAATGCTTCCATAATTTATGAAATTGTCGAATATAAATCACAAACAATTCGTTAGACAAAACAATTAATTGTAACTATCGTTCATGCTACAATTCAGTTACCAAGAGCCACCTTTTATGACCGTATCGTAGATATCAGGAAGATCCCCTCACTGTAGGGGGCCTTGCAACTTTCACACAGATGATGACACACACTCCATGGGCTGAGAGCTTGGCAAAAATTTAACTGAGTTGTCTGGTTAAGTTTTGCATTTGAACTTCTGAAAGGAAACTAAGTAATGAAATTTGAGTGGACCTCTTTTCAATTTAAAATGTGATTTCCTAGGGGCGTCAAATGGCCGCGGTGGGCAGAGACGGGCTGTACAGAGATGACAGAGAGGACAGGCTGTCTACAGTCTCTGACGCTCGATACTCGCCTTCTTTTTTTCTCTTCAAGCCCATCAAATCTGCCAAGGAAACTCCACGGCAGCACTTCAATTCATTTTACAAAAGCCCGCCTTCAGGTGTGTATGCTTCCACTCATACGAACTAAAGTTTTGTTAAGTGCTATTTTTTTTTCTCGTAAATTAAAACCGCTGCATTTTGCTCAGTTTTCTCTAGTTTCATTTTATTTTGATTATTTCTCTGATCTTTTATCTAAAACAGTCTACAGAGGCATGATTATTCGTTTCACTCATATTCTATACTGCTTTGTTCTGCTTGGAAATGGTCGTGCATTGGTTAGGTTTGAATTTCACTACAAGTTTGTGCATCAGCAACTGAGCTTCGTCGAAGTTTTCGAAATAAACTTCTCCATCAATTTAAACTTATAAAATATTGAACTTTTCGGTTTATGATCATTCTATTTTGATATAATTTTTAATGTTTTTTTGCACTTCCTTCACTGGTACGCAGGTATGTTTGGGTATGGCATCCTACCTGCCCAAAATGGTGTCCCAATGCACCCACACACTTCCTCATGCTCACCCATGAGTGCAGTTTCATTTTCTGCACACGTTCGTTCTCCCCCTTACTCAGCCTTGCATCACAAACCTTCTATTTACGCATCCCTGCACTCACCCTTGGATTCTTCTTGCCACACACCGCCCTACGTTGGCCTGCGCAAGGGGAGGACTTCTTATGGTTGGAGACAGCGCGAAACTTCGCCCATACAGCGGCAGTGCACTTCGGTCTACTGGCCGCCGACCAAGCTGACTGCTCCTAACCATATATATAAGGCATCTGCCTCTCGTCCTGGAGAGCCTGTTTACTTGGCTAGGTATCTTCATTGACTAAAATAAAGTATTCGTTTCAAATTAAACACAAACTACCAGTATACAACGATGCAAAAGCTCTTTCACTCAAGTTATAGACAAAATTGAAGCTGCTGAAGGCATTTAACAACTTGGCATTTCTATTTTATTGGTAACTGGATCATCAACGCTTACTGGATACCTTTCTCTGGTAAGTTGACCTCTGAACAGTTGGAGATTGTTGTTTCTGACATTTATACTCCCGGACAAAGGCTGGAAAAGCTTGGCTGGACTGGAACGACCAACTGGACTGACACTATTACAAACGAGGAAGCTTCTTTACAACTTGCTTCACCTTCTAAAGACGATTTTTTCACCGTGCCTTCTCCATCAAGCAAACCTGAATAAATTTGCGCATATTTTCGGAAAAAATAAAATTTGAGACTTGAGAACGACCTCTTCATTTTCTTCGGGACAGGACGGAATCCCCACGACGTGGACGCATCCTTCTTTCTCCAACCTAATACGTTTATTTTAAAGCTTTGCATTCTCTTCTGGAATATTCCGACCGACATGAATAGTTTTTAATTAGTTCAGTATTAGCCTACATTATAAGTGTTTGGTTATTATGGTTTGGATGCTGTATTCTCGCACCTTGCCATTGCACGCTGAAAGTTTTTTCATATCTTTAACTATAATGACTCTGTCTCCTAGTAATTTGGGATTAAATTTTATGCTTCAATTCCCACGCACGACTATAACTGTGAAATTTAGCGTTGGTATTGTGATACAATGAAACGCATCGTCTCCGTGCGAGTTATTTGTTAATAAACAGAAATTCCTTCATTGAATGCATGTTGTATACCTTAATTATACTTGAAATTTCAGAGTATTAAGTTTTTTGAATGATCTTACAAAACAATCAAATCGGAAAGAGTACGAATATTTCCGCAGCGGTGATTGGAATCAATGAAGATCTGTGGCGAGCGAGATCGAATTTTCGGTACCTGAACTGAAAACTTTGCACTTGTGACTCTTGGCAATGCTTTATTTGTGTATCTTAGTTTGAACATACAGTTCCTAAAACTGATATTTTGCTTTCTGCAATAGTGTGGTCATCGTTTTCCTGTATGACTGCTAATGTAATGGGCAGAGTAGCATGTAAACATATGGAAGTATTTCATAAAACTCCTCCATACTCTTCAATTCGCAGCTCAAAAATTCTTTGATTTTAGTTTGAGCTATTACAGTTCTAGTTAAACAAAGTTTCAGTCGATTTAATTTTCATCTTGAGCATCGTTGTGTATTTCTGAAAAGATAAAGTTTTTATATTAATTAGCAATGAGAGGACGAAAAATATCGTACAAATCTTTCCTTTTTACAAGTTAATGTTTGCTAAAATATTTCTCGTTCCATCATTTATGTATGATATAGGAAAATATTCAGAAGTTTTAATTCGTAGAGACACCTTTTGGATCATAAAGGGTATCTTTTGCAGGGGATATTTTGTGATTTTGTAGCCATTAAAGTAGGCGAGTGCAGGATCGTGGCTGTAAAAGAAATGTTGTTGACCTTTTTTTAATATTAGATAACGAAATCAATTAATCTCTCATTGCTTTTGTCATGTCAACATTTTTAAAGCCCTTAAAAAGCTTGATCCAAATAAAACAGCGTTACAACTTAACAAAATAATGTTCTTCTATAGAAATATTTTACAAACTTGACACTTTAATACGTTCTACGCATAGCTTTTAATAATATCCTTCCTTAAAACAACGCTGAACGTCATTTTTTATGAACATATCTAGTCTGTGAGCATAGAATTTGTGCGTTTCTGGATAGCGATATTTCTCGTTACGCGTGTTCCGTTACGTTCAGTGCAGTTAATTATCTTAAGTCATATTAATTTCACTCGGTCAAGTTTATTAGCTGTGGATTTCATGTATGATTTTTTACAGCGTGCAGCAGCAGCGGCGGCGCCAGCAGCGACTGCGCAGAGGGAGGCCGCAGCGACGAGGCGCTCTACTCCACCATCGGCAGGCCGCTCCCCAACTTGCCCAAGCTCATTCCCACCTCCAACCCAAACTTCTACTTGTTCAGATCACACTCCCATACGGGGATGTTTTATTGACAGAAAATTGACTATGGGCTTGCTACGTTTTTACCGTTTAGATGAAAATTTTCAGGGTCAATTATGTTCGACACACTTGATGTATATTGTGGGTCGTCTTGTAATGTTTTATTTAACAGTGAAATGACGAAGGGCTTTTTGCGCTTTTATCGTTAAGATAAAATAATTAGGGCCAATTTTGTGTCCTGCGACACACGTCATGTATATTGCGAGTCGTCTTGTACTAGATTGCAATTGCTGCTTTGACTCTCCAATATCACGCAATTTTCGCCATCAACTCAAGATAACCACGACCGGTGCAAATTCCTTGATTATTATTCGTTTAAAAACACAGCCTCAGCCTTCATCCCTCCAAACGTCTGGGTTCACGTAGGCTTCAGAAACCTCTAAGGTGATCCAGGAACCCAACTTGACAGTATTTTACTTGAGGTTATTTAAAACTTAGCTTTCTCTAAAATTGCATTCAGTTTGTCAGGGCGCGCTTAGCAAATACATAATTGGCCGCAATATGGCATTCAGTCTATGAGGAAATATTATTTCACAATTTTCAGTGAATTCCCAAGGTATGACTAAGGTTGTGAGATAATTTTTACACGATGTCTATTTCTTGTAGGTGACCTTATTAAATAATGTTCCAAGCAATCATTGTCAATAAAATCGAATTCATTGATGCATATGTTTTTCGAGTATTATAGTATTCGTACGTTGTCCGTCTACAATTTAGGCTAAGCTAAGTGCGGCTATCGAACGCAGAACGTAAGCATAATCAGAGAAGAAGAACAATTTTTTTAGCCAACTTAACCAACTGAGCAACAAATAAACCAGTTTGCACTTTGATTCCCGGCACTACACGTCTCAGATTAAACCTTCTTTCATTACGACTCAAGAATTGGTAAAATTTAAATGCTTAAAATCAACGCTAAGGAATAATTGTCCTTAGATAGTTGCATTTTGGAAGTAGAAAAATTTCCCCTTGTAGGATCTGTAATCAGTATATTGTCGCTGTGTAAAACGTAACCAAATCTAACATGTTACTAAATTCAATTAATGACTCCAAAGGATGTTCTACTTAACCAGTAAGACTATTTTTCGTACCATTTGTCTGTTTCTCGCTTGTCCATGAATGATGGTAGAACATTTTTTTTGAAGCATGATATTGTAATTTCTTAGTACGAGAAAGCGCCTGTTTTCGTAAATAGTAGCTTTATTTTTGCATCGTTATCTCTGAATTGAAATGTGCGTTTTGGCTACGGGGGATACAGCTTCTCACAACATTCTGCACTTTTAGAGCTACGGTATCAGCATTTCTCTAGAAAGAGCTTGTATTTAGTTTTGTTAAATGCTGAACAACTGAAGTTGGAATTCACCTGTTTCATTGGCTCATAGGAAGAAGCCACCCCTTATTGGTCATTATCTTTCATTCTTTATAAGCTACCAGTATCGAAAGACGTCAGTTAGAGTCTGGAGAGAACGGAGTCCTGCGACAACGTGGATCAGGCTAAGAAGAACGAACGAAATGTTCCCCACCAGTCATTAGGAAATCGATGCTGAAAAAAAAAAATTTTTAGATATTTTTTCCATTTCAGTTGGAAGCATGTATGACGTATGAGATTTAAAGCCGTTTGTTATTTATCAAATTTATCGTATATTTTTTGTTCAGACAATATTGGCTGCCCATGCGGTCGACAAATGGAAAACCATTATAACACACGTGTTCGTACCATTTGCTACAGACTATCCACCATCAAAAACTTCCATGTAAGGCTGTTCTGCGTTGTTTTTTTGACAATGTGTAGCATGGAATATTTTGCCCAAGTTGGTAATGGATAGCTCTGTAATAATTTTGGGTCCAAGTTTCGGGAGACAAGTAATCAGTTTTTTGTAGTTATGCCAAAATTTCACATTGTTTTAACAGAGGCCGAAGTCTAATTCCCAGTTCCCCTAGCTCACAAGGATTTTTCACGCAAAGGACAATTTTACAGCGCTCCCATTAAATTTTTTGTAGAAAAATTGACATGCTGGAATAGAACTACCGGCATCGATGTGAAGCTGATAATGTGAAGAAATAGCCACTTATTGGAATCATTTTTCAATATGTTTTTGTGAGGAAAATTTCTAGCCAAAACTAAACTATCATCGGAACCAAGCCAGACGAAAGTCATAAATTTAATTAAAGAACTTTGCTTTACCTCGAAACAATTTTACGACGGCTAGATTGAGTTGCGCTTGTAAGCTGAAAATTAGTCAACTTCTAATCAACTTTTTACCATATATTGAATTTTTTTTCGACAGCTGAAAGTAGCTTGGAACGAGATGCAAAAAATCAAACAGGCCAATTTGAGCCTTCTTTTCCCGACGAATTTACTAGATGTCGTTTTCTATTTCTTTTAATTGTAATGCTTATAACTTTATGCCATCTGAATTGCGCATCACCTTTTTAAGAACAGTTGAAAGTTGCAGTCAAAAATAGGTCAGACAAATTTGTGAGTTTCAGCACCTGATCGCTTCATCCTTTTACAAAGTAAACGTGCTCACCACGATCGACGCGAGCACATCGGCGAGTGAAAATGAGCTCAAGTACTCAATATTGTACAGTATCCGTCACGTGTTTATTTATTTATTGACGTACATGACCGATGCCATAGTGTTACAGTTGTTCTGATAGGGATTAACTCGTTAAGCGCTCATTTAAATAAACCCTGTACAAAGAACTGGGAAAATTTTTACCCTTCGTGTTCTTACCAAGGCTTCGGCAACAAAGATTTTGGTGGCTGTAACTTGATGCTCATAAGTTCAGTCCATTTCTCTACCTTATTGGGCCTCGCAGGACTGTTCTTCTTCTGCTCATTATCAAAATGTATGAGAAAAAAATACGGCCGCATGATTAGGCAGGATTTTGTGGAGGGAAAATTTAATGAATTTAGCATGACTGAGGATTTCTTGCACCTTCGACATAACTGATCCTCGATAATTGTTTATTGGTATTTTAAAATGAGATTTCTATTCTTTGTCTGCAATAAATCAGGTTTCTGTAGTTACACACTCAAGTCGTATAAATAAAAACTTTAATAACAATTACGACTAAAGGTTCATAACTAAAAGCATTGGCTTGCTAAAATAGTTGGCTTATATTTGAGTAAAGTTGCACCATTTTCATTTAACATTCGTCCATTTCTATTTAGTCGTTCAGAAAACAAGAGCAGAAATGAGTCGCTCAACTGATGTTATTGCATGCAGTTTGAAAACACTGCCACAGTCCCTACCTCAATCAGCAGCTGAGTCAGTTTTGAGTGTCCTCTGAGTCTGTAGTGGGTTAAGCTTTGTAACTTCAGCTGATATCCTGTTTCTTCTCGTGATCTTGGAACATGGGACGAATTCAAGCCTCTTTCATATCCTAAAGCTAGAAATTAATGCAGGTCGCGGGCTTCATTACAACGACTACGTCTAGTTTTCATCCAAATTAGGATTAAATTAGAGACGAAATCATATGAAGTGGCATCTGCAATTATTTTAAACACTCTCAAAAAGATTCTGATTTAATGTAAACAGCATTGGAGAGTCCTTGTTACATTCACAGGTTGTGCGAATTTCCTTAGTGGTGAACGTTTAAGAATCACCAGTTGGCATATTTAGCGGTAAAATGTGGTTCAATAAATCCAAATAACCACAATGATGAAGTGTTTTAAAATCAATCAAAAATTGTGCACTGTTATAAAAACAGGTATTCCTATTCCTCTACGTTGCCTGATGAAGGCTTAGAAAAGTGAACCGTACGAAACATCGACGAGCTCACATCCTTGCACATTCGTACTCTAAATACACAATAAGCGAGACTTGATGCTGAAAAATTTGGTCAATATTGAATTTAATGTCGTCAACGATTTTCATTTTTACGTTGCGACATCTAGGTATTTGGAGCTATTTTAAGACGTTTTATACGAATGATATTGTGCTCGCAAATGCTTAGTTTTCGAGATTTAGCATAAATAACGTTCGGGTAAGAATAGCATTAACGGCAGTTTCAATATGGCTCTTCCGGTGTATGTCGGAGACGGAACATACGCAGTCATTTTGACGGGAAAATCATCGGTGTCAGTAAGGCTAATTTAAGTTATTTTAGTTTTACTTAGTTTAGTTTATTTAACTAATCTAACTTTACCTAACCTAACCTCAGCTATCGTTACGTCAATACCGTATTTCAGCTTGTTTACGCTTCCGTTTGTTCAATTTTATATACGTCGTTCCCATAACTTAAAAGTTAAATATCTCGAAAACAAAGCATTTGCGAGCACAATGTCATTCATGTAATATGTTTCCAAATGTACCCTATTTTTAAAATCGTTGACAAAATTAAATTCAATATTGACCAAAAATTTCTTTATAGCTGGATGAGACGAATTTCAAAGAACGAAAATTAGTGAGTATAAATGTGTTCTAAAATCCCAATGCGTGAAGGTGCTGTAAGCAGCGCGGAAAGGACTGTAGTATAGCCATTCAGATAAGCGATCAGAGTGCTTACAATGCTTTCACATTGCAGTCTAAGTTGAAGAAGCACAACATAGGCTGGCTCTGGTCAGTGTGTCAGAAGAGTGCCTGCGGAAGATGAATTTGAAGCGAAGTGCGCACAACACGCTACTGCTTGCAGCAGTCACGTTACGGCTACACACGCAGCGCTTCTCATGTGTATATTTATTCTGGTATTCTTCTTTGACAATAAAAGTCCATCGTTTGAATCATCAGCTAAAATCTGATCGCAAAATTTCCAACTTCTACTGCCTCCTCTTCTTACCACAAGAAGTTACTTTCCATATTTCAATGATAGGAAGAAACCTAGTTAGGTATGTTGGCGCATAAGACATAATCTATGCGTTTTGCTAGCATACCCTTCATTTTAACGGCCGTGATCCTGGTCACACTGCAACTAGGTTGTACATGCTCGTAAGCGCAAGACTAATTTGCCCTGTAGTTAAAAAACCATTCATTTGATGCCAAAATAATTGTGAGGTATCCTAATTGTTATTGGGATCACAAAAATGGAATATTTCTTTACGCTCGCTGCAAGGTGTCATTATGGTATCAAATTTGAACAAGTTTCTTATATCAGGGACACATGCGATGAAAATTCTACAAACCTACTTTCGTTCTTAAAAAAAGTTCAGTTCCAAACAAATGGTATTCACTGTCGAAAGTTAACTAAACGAACTCAATCAAAATTCTAGCAATTTCTTTTGTAACGAGTATACTCTCTGTCAATGAACTCCAAGAGAGTCTCTTTCAAATACGATCAACTTGATAACCTCTGTGAAAACCATTTCCAATCGAAAAGCTTTTTCCATAATTTTTAGGTGAAACACAACCAGGCAAAAAAAACTACGATTGCCAGGGTACTTATTTTCATGGTAAGCGTTGAATGAGGAAAAAATCTATTTTTTTCTTTGGGTCAAGTTTTTGACAGAATGTTAATAAAATAAAGTACAGGTATCGTAAAAAATGTATTTATTTACAGTGTAGGCACACAAATAATTCTGAAATGAAATAGAAACAGTAAACTTTCTCTCTTAACAAATAAAAAACACTATAAAAAAACGATCCTCTCAAACTTTAAATGAAAACTGTCTAATACTTGGCATAAGGGTGCCTACAATAACTATGTCACAGTTTTTGCTTGAGGTAAAGTAACTCTTAAATGATTGAAAATAGACTGAGCTCGTCTATGAAATGCCATCCTGTCCAAACCGTCTTAGCTGAGATTGACTGTGGATCAACCATAAGAAAGAAGAGTAGCTAACGTCACTGCACATCTCATGCAGCGCCTGATATTTATTGACCTTCATGAAATGAAATGATATTGAAACAAATGGTATCTTCAGAACAAATTTCTGATAAACGAGAAATCAGAAATAACTTCAAAAACTGATTTTCCAAGCACAACTAAATATCTTCTTCGAAGGAATTCTTCTCTAAGTAACCGAGCCATAAATAAAATATCTTAGTATTTTATATTAAAAGTGAAAGGGCTAACGTACGAGAGTACATACACACGAGTTCACAGGAAATCCGCATAGCTTGCGTCAGTTTGAATGAATGTACACAGTCTCTTCGTCCATATTTGGCTAGCAAAGAATTTGTGAAGTTACCTATCAGGCCATCAAGATCCATTTAATCAGAAATTACAAAAAATTGTAAAGTGCCTACCGTGACCTGAAAATAGTTTCATCGATTGATTTTGTGACCCGACATCTACGTTTAAAATGTGCGAACGCAGGCGAGACGAGATGCCGTGGCCAGAACAGTCCGGCGTCTGAGTCTGGGATGCTGGAGCGATGAGCAGCATGACTTGCGTTGCGACGCTGACCAACGGCCGGGGAAGATGTGAAAGTGATGAAAGCTGCTGCTGGGGCTGCACATTGCTGCAGCTTTGGCTGCACACTGCTGCAATTTTTGCTTCACACTGCTGCAATTTTTGCTTCACACTGCTGCAGCTTTGACTGCAAGCTTCTGCATCCAATTTAACTGCAATTACTGGTTTTAAATCATTAGTTTACAATGCAGCGGCCTCTATTTCTGTGATAAGTGCTGCAGCTACCGTTGTTTCGACTGATAGAAAAACCCTGCTTAATTGTGCTAGTGGCACTCCAAGTCATGTAGCGTTTATGATTGCCCCTGCAATGAAGAATAGAGCTTTTATAATCGTTTATTAACCTTAGGGTTATGACTGTCACGGTTGTGTCGTTGCAGTGCTCAGTTCAAAGCAATAATGCTGCTGCTGAGTTAGTACCATATTTTTAACAGACTTCAGTCTCTGATGATTCTATCCCGGAACTCCTGTTATGAGTCATGTTCATCAAGTGGGATGGATATTTAGAGCAGGTGCCCGTCAGAATGAAGCAGAAACATATACTGAAGTGAAATTTTTGACTAAATATCATTCTTTGTAGTTCTAACTTTTCATTGCTGCCTTCTAATAAACGATCCACTTTACTTCAACTTTGGAATTTTAATGGCAACTAAGTATTCCTTAATGCTATCAATTTGTTATTTTATTAGCAATCGAGAAGCTCTCATATTTCGCTTGCAGGAGCAGCTCAGCGAACAATTTTATGACACTTACAAAATTAAATTTCACTCTCCGACATGTTGAAACATACATTATACTTATCCTAAAGGGGAAGCATATGACTATATTGTATCAAATCCGTGAAGTTCTCCACGCTTCATATTTTATTTAAATAAGTTCAGAATTCTTGACTAAAACTAAATGGCGTGCCTGGTTTGGCTGATACTAAAATGACATTTTTCAATATTTGGTGATAGTTTTTATCTTGACAAATTTTCCTGCTCATAGGCCATTGATTGCTAAAATTATGATTCAAATTCTAAACGAAGCTCGATCAAGCTTCATTGAATGCTTTCGTTGCTTCTTTGATGGTGAAATGAAGTTCCTGTCCAAAATTTGCAGCGTTACGATGAAGACTCTTTTTCACTCTCTGCAGCTGATCTCCTGTTGTATGAGAAACCGCCGACGCCTCCGAAGTTGGATCCAGTCGACTGGAAGTTGCTCAGCTGAGGGTGAAAACTGGAGCCAAATTCTCCCTGTCCAAGCCCGCCACTAGCAAAACCGCCTCCTACACCTCCTAACGAGCTGCCACCAAAGTTTCCAATCACTTTGTTGCTCTCAAAGCCTTCGTCAATTGTTCCTACAGAGGGATCTTGTTGGGAAGACACGCTGAAGCCTGAATGATCTCCCTTGGCTAGTTGCTGCAAGTCTTGGCTGGTGAGCTCATCGTCATATCCCACGAAGAGCACCTGAGGGGGATGCTTTACGACCGGGGTTTCAAGGACCTGTTGCTGAGCAGGTTTGGGTTTCTGGTGTAACACATAAATGATGGTTTTCTGCTCAGTGCGAGGAGGTAGGATGGGCTGGACGGGAGCTGGGTTGGGGGAGCGGATGATGACAATCCTGTAATGTTTCTGTGGAGGACCAGCAGCTCTGGGTGGGGTTTGAATTGCCTTGTTGTTTTGCGGGAGCCTCACGTAAATCGTCTTGTCAGGTTCGCCAATCGCACCTCCACCGGCACCCGCTCCGCTGAATCCTCCACCAAATCCTCCTCCAAATCCTCCTCCTAATCCCCCTCCTAATCCCCCTCCTAATCCCCCTCCTAATCCCCCTCCTCCTCCGCTGAACCCACCGTGCTTAAAGCCTCCATCTAATCCTCCTCCAAACCCTCCTCCAAATCCTGCGCTCTGAACACTCTCAGTGTCGCGTGAAGCTCTCGGAGCAACGGGAGCGGTGTTCCCTCTCCGCCTCAGCGCTTGGGGACTCCCTCTGGCACCGAGGACTGGTCTGAAGCCGCCCTCCTCAGGGCGGGGGAAAGCCACCGCCGCTCCCACCAGCAGCACCACGATTGCTAGTCGGCTCGCCTGAGGGAGAAAGGAAAAATGTCGTTTTGAAACCTTTTATTAGAATACACTCATTTTTGTTTGAGAAGAATTGGCATTACGCAATGCGAAAATTATGTGTATATCTCAGTAATAACGCTAATTAACCTTTTATGCAAATAAATTCTTGTTGCTTTCAAAGATTATGGTGCGGTGTAACTATCGCAACCTTTCACTCAGAAGCGTAGCTAAATGTTGAAATTAATCTCCATTTTTCTCCACTCGAGTCGGAGTAAAATGTTGAGATTTTTAGTAGAATTTCATATAATGACAGTTTCGAAGCATTAGCAGTTGTCAGGCTTCCCCTTCTGGAGACTCGATTGTGTTATCGAAAGTACAAAATAAGCGGCGAGCAAAAAATTATCGGATGGATAGCAACAAGCCCAGTCTCTGACCAAGAATTTGCCTATGAAAGAGAGAGGTCCGAAACGCCCTCCAAATTACTCCATTCATGACTCGGTGTCTGGGCTTTCACCAATCAACTGAGGCGCTCGTTGTCGCGCTTAAACGTCTCGACAATTCAGGTATTAGCCTTTACTATTTCAAACGAGGTGAAAGAATCAATACCTTTCATCTATATTTTCGACTTGTTCTGTAAACTAAATGGGTGCTTTACCAACGTTGAATAATTTATAGCGTAATAATCGTACTACCTTGTGACTGTCTACTGAAGTTAAAAGGTGAATTTAATTAAAATATGTTGGCATCAACCTTTGAAAAATGCAGCGTTTTGTGATGACTTAATCTTTGAAATTCTGATGTGCATATTTATCGTTGATAGGAAAATCGAAATTTGTTAAAAAACATTGTTAAGCGTATTGCCACAAATTGGGAAGCCAGAAAGATGCAAAAACAGATTGGCAAAATTGGTTCTAAGTTCATTCGAAATAAAAGCAGGCAAGTGTTTGACCGCAGCAATGAGGGCAGGAGCAGGATAGTCTGGAATGCGCGAACGTCCGTAGAAATAAGCGCAGTAAAGGAAGCGGTAAAGTTCAGTTCGCTCAAAAGAGAAAGTGATATTTCCCTCCAGATTACCAGAGTCGGGCCAGGGCACCGTGTTTAAATACAATGCTTAAGGGTACTTCGGATGTCGTCCCTTCTTTTCCTCAACACCGGTCGCTATAGACCTCTGCTGTAACGGCGGTGATCTCAATGCAAGACCAGCTTGTTATCATGCAGAGGCGCGTTCGAAAACTAGAGGACTTTCAAAACCATCGTGCTTATATTTTTATGAAAGTGCAATGGGATGTTATGAGATAACGTAGTTATTAGGCAATTACCTCGTCTACTGCTACAATACTTCGGGATGTTAGAATTTTGATTGCTCGCATACGATAAATAAATTGAAATGTTAAAATTGTTACTTGCGTTTAAACTTCGTTTAAATCAGTTCATTTTCTGAGGATTACAAAGCACTGCTAATTCTGATCCTTTAATAAATATAAAATTCTACCTTATTATTCTGCTAATGGAAAAAGGAAGACAAGGGCTACAGAAAAAATGCAATCCTTGTCGCTGGAGAGACACTCCGGATTATTGCAAATTTCGCCATTGAAGTAGCCAGATTTTTAACATGGATAAAATGAGTGTTTCGAATATTCAGTTACCGTGAGGAGTTTAAAAGCTTACGGAGAACTTGAGCGGCTTTGCAAATGAATAAAAGATACAACTCCTTTTGAAACCTTGTCGAGATACTAAAAAAGAAAGTTGGAAATCTCTCCATTCTCGGCGCTGCTGCAATTTTGTACAGGAGCGGTGTATGGACGCACATGAGATCAGCATCGTTTACACACGAATTTAGTTGTTAACAGTTTCCGGAGTGAAAGTTTAAATAAGCAATGCAAGAGTCTTCAAGAAAGGAAATCAATTTATTGTTAGCCATCACACCCGCTTTCAAGATGCGCCATGCATTGCAAAGCTCAAGAGCTCCAGCACGCAGGAAGCGCTGAGTGCCGTCTACGGTTACTCAACTTGCGCTCTAGTTTGACGCGCTGTTGTGCAACTGAGCGGCTTAGGGCGAGCCTTGTGCGGTTCACCACTGTATTCTTCAAGTTATATGTCACATTTATGGCGGAACTATAATGCGAGCTGTGACGGAATCCGTACGAACGCTGGAAGTTTACGAGCTAAACTGCAAAGGAGAACATGCTCCGTGAAATTCCTTTCCGCTTCGCTTTCTCAAAAAGCTTTTCTGCTACTAGAAATTTTTACACCACGTATGTTGGAGAAGTGAAAAAGAACAGTAGGGCAATAATTTACCTATGTCTGGTAACCTACAATGTTGAAACTTTCAGGTCAAAAATTAATGAAGTGTTTACTGTTTCCGAATATTTTTAATTCTGAAGTGGTCAGACTTTTGATGAAAACGCTTCCTCAATAAGGGGACATTTTCAAATTTTAAATTATAAAGTGACTGGAAGTTGTGAGGAAATTTTTTTTTGTTCTCTATTGCACTTACTTAATTTTCTCTGAGCCAATGTTTGCTCTGTTATTCGTATGAACTCTTCTTTTTAAATTGCAATAAATGTTGAATTTTGTGAAATAGTTCGATCAACACAACACTAATTTTAAAACTACGATTCCACGTGACCATTTTAGTAAAAATTTTCAAAATGAATCAGCTTCCTCTGAGTATTTTAAGATCTGTTTCGGGAAGCAAGGCAAATATTTTAAACTTTTAATATATAAGGAAGCGAAAACAGTTTTCATGGATTGTAGAGCGAATTCCCGAATATTTTTCTCAGTCCGAAGCAAACTATCGTTTGCAGACAAGATCGACGTGGCTGGAGTATTTGACCCAAGCGAAATAATGTCATACAAGTAGATAAGTATCGCTCAACAATATGAGAAAGTTGCCATCTAAGATTAAATGAATGTTCTGCAAGTTTAACACGAAGCAATAAGCGGCGAAATCCATTTCAACACAGGCGTTAAAAGTAAATACAAATCTTAAGGAAACAAACACGCAATTTGAGTGCTGTTGAGAGCTACTTATAGCCGTCTCGCTACTGTGATATGAGTTATTGCACTGGTGTTGCTACCGAGTGAGATATTTGTGGAAGTTTCATAACTTATCTTCAAGACTTCTCGAGAAACATAAACTTGGTCAATGTAAGTTGAAATTTAAGTTGATGCATTCAAGTTGTTCACGGAGGTATCTTTCACTACAGCATTAAATCCGATATTACTCATAGTGAATATTCATAAAAAAATTTAAACATATTATATATATTTTGGATGAATATTTTGTTCATGTTCCCCGATTCTGTTCGTAATATAAGCTTTGCCGTCTAAGGTCAAATACTTCAAAAATATAAATAATTGTTTTCCAATTTTCCTTTACTCTAACTTTTTGTTCTAGTCTCAGTTAAAATCAGTAACTAAGAACTTACATCTTTCAAAATAATCACTTTTACTACACATCTTTTACTCAATAACAGCTGACAAAAAAATTTCAGATACCCAGCAAACTAAATCAAACCGAGGAATTGAAAACTTCTCGATGAATGGCCGCAATTTAGCATAGATCCATCAATCAACGTGTGAGGTCAGTAAACTGGGTAGTGGCTGTCTAGTAACTCTAGTTCATCTAGAAACTCCACCGCCCACTTTCCCTATTTTTTAGGAGCGCTGCCATCCTGTTGTGTACGCGAACGGTGGCAACGCTCTGTAAAAACTGGAGCTTTCTATCCAGTGAGGCTCTCTGGACGGGACGGTTGCGTCTGGACTAAGCAGAGCAGCGGCTTATTTCTAATTCTTCACAGAATGAGCCTCTTTCGTGTGGAATTTGATGTCATTAACCGTTCAACTTCGCAAATATAGCCTTTGACTAAATGCTTCATCTGTCCCATTCGCAAAGAAAGGAGGTTTGTTAATTGAGATTCCATTATGTAAGTGTGCGTTTGGTAGAAAACGATCATTCAAAATCCGAGTTCTGTCATGTGTTTTAGAAATTAAAATGACGTATGATTTTACATAACCCATCAAACACATGTCGGTGAGATATTTTCATCTTAAAATGGATTGAGTCCATAAAAACCGTGATCAATTTAGATCACTGGACAAGTGTGGTCAAAATCAGACTTCCTTCATGAAACAATACTTCACGATACTTTTTCTTGCGTTGCTGTATACTCTCAAGTTCAGTTCAGTTAGCTTTTTAATTCGACTAAAAAGTGCAAAATTTTATCCTTAGGCCACTGTTAGAGGACGTTGCAATCCACCAAAGAAAGTTGATCGGTACGGTCAGATATCACCAACCCAAGATGGCTTCCACGGTCAGCTGTTTCTTTCTATCGTCATAACGCGCGTGAAAAGTTTTCGTGCTCTACTGAAGTACTCCGTATCAGCAATGTTTTCTCCGACATGCACATAGCGCATGAAAGCGGTAAAACTGGGTAGGTTTGAAAAAATGGCAACCGGGATGTTGCAGTAAACTTACGTTACAGCGAAAACCTCTTAGGTTCAAATTGCAAATTAATTCCAAAATAAAGTTGAAACTGTCTCTCCAATTTTTCAGTGGAAATTGAATGGAACTCACGGAAAATTTACCCTATCTTCGTACAAAAAGATTTAAATTAAAACGTTTAAATGCGCAGTCTCAAACTTGAAATTTGCGCCAGTTTGGTACGAGCCTCAATGCTAGCAATTTTAGGGCAAAAGTAAAGCTAGTTTTCACTGCATAACTTAGTAGGGTAAAAACTTGCTCAGAGTGAGAGTCAATGAAAGTATTGGAGGCACTCGGGCAAGAACCGGAGCTGTTTCTTGTGGTTCTACTACGACGGAACCGGACAGCGCGAAGGAGAGCGTGCTACCTCAGGAGGTGGTGTCGCTCCAGGTAATTGGGTCTGCCTGCTTTTGCTCATATTTAATATGGTCATCGATCCCTTAACAAATCTTGGCTACCTTTATCAAAAGCATTTATTTAACGCAAATATAATATTCATGTTTTTATGTATAATTCGAAACTTCTTCGAGTTGTCCTTTCCCTGAATTGTTTTTATCTTTACAAAGTTTAGAGTTTTATAAATGTACTTCTTATTATTTCATCTCAGAGTAAACAAGCCGAAGTAAAAACGACGCTTGCCTTCAAATGTGGCGTAAAAATCTCCAATTTTTTCCAGTTGTCGTTTAAATACCTGCCAAGTTACGCATTGATTGACCATTTTCCAGTTGTGATATAAATTTTGTGTTGAATAATATTCCATAACTTCTCATAACATTAATGAAATTTATTTCCCAGACATATTTACTCTGAGTTTACGGTTTCATACCTACTATTCAACCTCTTTTCATTTAAAAGTTGGTTACAGTTTCAACCAATGTCTACATGAGCTGAAAAATGAGGAAAAATCTTGAAGCATTTCTAATTAAAGTATGGATTCAGTTTTTCTTATTCTTTTGTCATCATTTTGTGACATCATCGATTGTGGGATTATTTTAATGAACTAGATCACCGAACATACTAATTTGTTCAGGTACTCTACTGCGTTGCTTGTTATGGTAAGTGCAAATATTTTTCAGAAATAATGTACGTACTTAATACTTTATTCTGGATACTTCTGGTGATATAGTTTGGTTGAAAACGGAATTAAGCACATTTTAAATAAGCAAATTTTCATTGCAAATAAAAAAATGCACAGTTACTATGAATTTTAATTGTAGCGAAATTGAAAGAAAAACTAATGAGGTTCTGAACAACCAGAAACATTCTTGAACTTTTCATGACGTCAAATCACGGTTCCTAACAATCGTAAGGTTTATAGCACGGATTAAAACAGGCAACAAATTTTGCCTATTTTCAAGTAAGATCGTTTGGAATTGTATTTTTCAGTCCACTAATCAACTTCAATGGTTCTGAATTTTCCAGTCCATATCTTGAAAAACAATTCAAGGCCCATTGCATTTCTGGCAAACGTGCTCCAAAGTTAACAAAGCAATCGTAATTCAAGTATCCTTAATATTTTACTCAAAATTTTTCTTTGTGCATGAACATTGTGTTTGTTTTTTGATGGTAATTGTACGTGAGTTTTTAAAATAATAATTGCAAGTGCTTTAGATATTTGCGTTAGCTCAAAATTCTCCGTTTTTCTCTTCAGTTAATTTTTATTTTTTACCTAAAGCTAATTTTCTGACCCAGCAACTCCTATTTAACTTCACTGTAGAAGTAATTCTTACATGGTTACCTCAGCGCCGTAAAGGGTGGGTGGACATGCTTCAATGCTTCACGACTTGAAAAAATTATTAGTGATGAATTTCTTAATTTAAAAATTTCACGCCAGAAAATGCTTCTAATTTTTTAGAATTCATCCCTTTTGCTTTTCGTATATTCGAAGCGCAAATTTAAAAGGAAAACTGAAGTCAAAATTTCAGCATTTTTACCCTGTGTACTTAGCAAACATAGTCTTTCGAGAAGAGCGCGACAAAACTGTGTCTGGGGTAAGCGTGATACCGAGATGACAGTTTTTATGAAGATGCTTTACAACCTGCATGCTTCCAAATATAGCAATCCACTGGTGCCGAGTGTGGTGCTACCGTGGAGTCAGGTTCTTGACTAAATTAGTCAGGTCACCGCGGTGTCGCACTACCGTGTACCGGATAAAGTGTTACCGTGGCACTGAGTGTAGCATTACCGTGGCACAGCGTCCAGTATTGTAGTTTTGGAGGTATGAAGTATTCCGAAAATAGTAACTTAGCCCAAGCCTATCTTAAAGAAATTTCTTATCAACGTCTTTACTGCTGACCCGAGATAATTGCGAGGGTCAGATACAAGCAGTGTGAACTTCAAACGGAGTCATGGCTTTAAAGCACGAATGGCTGCGTTAACGACGAATTGACATGACGCAAGTGTGTCA
Organism: Morinoia aosen; assembly: GCA_030386875.1. NCBI lineage: Eukaryota > Metazoa > Arthropoda > Malacostraca > Amphipoda > Talitridae > Morinoia > Morinoia aosen. The sequence continues at coordinate 14,878,074 of CM059571.1, read as the reverse complement.
GAAAAAATGTAAGCTTTAGTCAAGCATAACTCAAAAAAGTCATAAGTACTGCAGTAAAAGATTAACATGACGTAGAAGTGCCACTACAACCGCAAGCATAGACTGTCATGACTCAGAAGCGTGGTTAACTACCGTAGTAATGGACAAATATGGCGCCAGTGCGTACAAACTACAACATGTAATGATAGACTATCGTGATGTGGAAGAAGCAACAGAACGGCCGTTATAAATGGCCACCATGACGCACAACACATAAAGGGAGAAAGTAGACGATTCGTAATGCTCCGCAGCCTCCCCCGGTTTAGCCAACCAACTGAAGCAAAACTTTCTTTTGCACAGTGCAACCCGCCTAAAAGATTTATATCACAGTACGTATACTATACCAATTTCTCAATATTACAACCTCATTACAATTATTTGGCATGAAAATATTACTACAATCATATATTTATACGTGGAATGAACGCTGAAGGTCATTGAACGCCTGATATAATAGCTACCTGTACTTATGTACGTGAGAAACTAATACGAATCCCAATACATCCAGTGATGCCGTTTGTGTTTCAGATATTTCCCATCTACGTACACTGAACAAAGTTCCCACGGCTTGTAGTTTGAATGAGCATGAGGAAGTATGGAATTCTGCAAGTGTGATCACGAGGCACTTTGATAGGACAAGACAAGTGAAGCCCTAACTGGACGCGTGGCTGGGTGAGATCGGCTGAGTGATGGAGAAAAATGAAACACTCTATATCATAGACAACTAAATTAGTGGGAGCTCTAGGACCGTCAGGGTAGAAACGGGCATTTTTTGCTCTTTGAAAGAACCAATTAAATTTTCTTCAGTTCTTCCGTGCTTTTATGTGGCGTTAATGAGAATGAATAACGCATAGAAATATCGGTTTCAAGCGTGGTGCGAGAGATGAACGGGCTGCAGTATCTTCAACACGGACAATACTAGTACTATCTTTATTGCGGGCTGTATAAATACTATCTTCACTATGGGTTGTACTATTATTTTCTTCATTACAGCCTGTATTAGTATTATCTTCATCACGAGCTGTACCACCTTCATTCGGGAAATGATGGGTTGATATTTTTCTGTCGCAGGTCAGTTTCAACGCTTTTTTCCATGGTTAAAGTTCCACCGTAAAAGAAGTCGTATATTTAGAATGCAAACTTATCGATCCTATCTATAATATTACGAAAAAACTCAAGATCAACGTAGAGACAGAGCCTGTTTGCGTTTTGTATGATTTTAGGCTATACTCATTAGCCTGCGATTGTGAACAAATGTGCTCAGCACAAATCGCGTACTCGTATAACGAATTATTTTCACGATGGTCGTGATTAAAGGTGATGTGATATGGACGTAAACAGGCTGTGTATCACTTCAGCCCCTTTTTGGTTTTCATGAGATCGAAGAAACAGATTTATAAGCGAGACAAAAAATTCTATCGCAAATAAACTGTACAAATTCTTATCGGATTATTCAAAAGAATTTATGTTGCGGTAGAATATGACCAATATGAGAATATGACAAATATTAAAAAGTGAAGAATTTGCTAATATATCGGAAACACGAATTAAGGTGCTGTTGGGAAGGCTCATTTTCATAATTTAAATTAAAACCTCATGTAGCCTTTATTATTAAAAGCGGTTATATTCATGTCACAAATTTTATTTTTATTGAAAACGCAGCATGTATTGTTTAAATTATCATGAACCTAAAATCAATGAAACGAATATAAAAACGACAATTTGATTCACTCTCAATGCGCCAATGCCATACCATATAATTAGCTCGGCAAAAAGCGGAAATTATCAAGGTATGGATTTTGTGAACAAAAATGAGTGATTTTTGAAAGACCGAATGAGCCCTCACAAATGTACGTCTCCCAATACTTATTGAAAAATTTCCCCAAATACTAGCCTACTCTTCCGACACGGTTAATTTTGGCAGTCAAATCAGATGTGCGAAATTTTTTTTTCTGACTATATTATCGAATTTGAATTTTTTTTAATTCAACTTGAGGACAACTGCAGCATAGCGAGACGCTGAGGGTTCTTTATGGTTTAACTTGACGTGAACCCTCAGCCGTACCGTGTGTGGGGAATGCTTTGTCTGCATGACGTGCAAAACTGCTTAGTTCCGTGTGCTGCACTGATGTGCTATGTGCAGTGTGCATCCCTGGTGTGCAGTGTACAGCCATTGTGGTCAGTATGCAGCCCTGATGTTCATTATGCAGCCATTGTGTGCAGTATGCAGCCCTGGTTAGCAGTATGCAGCCCTGGTTGAGCAGCATGCAGCCTAGTCTTGCTCAACACGCGCTCAAGCACAACGAGTGAAAGCTCTGACCGCCACATGGAGGGATAGCGCCGCCGTGCCTGTACGAGCAGTATGCCACACCGCCGCTTTTTGCTGACCTTCTCTTTTGAAATTGGTCAGAAATTTAGATTTCTAAGTTGTTTTGCGTGGTTTTTATGAGACAAAAGTCAACTATTGATGATCATGAATGGATGTAATTAGTCCAGAGGCTTTTTAAAGTTTCTTTGTAAGGTTTAATCACTTCAGTAAAAATTTTGTTATTTGTGGTCCGGTTGAAAGTTGATCGCAACACTTTTGAACTGAAAAAGGGAAATAACTGTGACCTGCATGCTATTAATTGAAGTGATTTTGTATCGAAGAATGCTCCTTTTGGGACCTTATTCAGGGTGTTTAAACTAAATTGAACAGAAATCAAACACTTCAGTTAAAAGCGTGCTACTGAATGAGTCATTCTTGGGCACTTTTTAACGTCAGTTGTAATGCGTCAAACGATTTTACAAACTTGTGTCGTAAACATAATATGGCTATTATTTTGCTTGAATAGGCTTTCTTATCGAGTAAAGTTCGTACAGGACACGTAAAAATTATCAACTGTCGTTATTCTCATCAAAATTTCAAGTTGAAATTTGAGGGTTCAAAACGCCGTAAAATCGTTTCAAATTCGCTTGGCAAATTTTCTAAAAATTTTTAAATTTCTGCTCCTAGACTAAAATGATTTTTTAGTTGCTTAATTCTAAGTGCAAACCTTTTCAATAGGAAATAGTTATATGTCTGCCATGCTGGAACCAAATAACAATTCAATTTATTCTGCCCCACATTTCACCAACGCTTTGGTCACGACATTTGTTTCACAATCCTACTATTTTTTTAGAGAGCGACAAGTCATAAAAAGAATCGAGAGAACCCGAGAGAAAGTTTCCGAAAGATTTTGGAGTCAACAAACCATTTTCATACGTAGAGGTTCTTGAATATTTTTGCTGCGTATCGACGTGACGTAATTGGTTTCGTTCGAAAAGTCTATCACGATCTCTCACTTGAAGTGTCAACAAATAAGCCTCAAGTCCCGAGGAAGGACGACAGCGCTGCACGTCTAAAGGTATCCACCACAGAGGCTCGTCGGGACACACGTCAGGTCTAAAGTTACTGGGGAAGTGAACGCGCGGCGGCTGCGTCCTGCCCTTATATACCAGCTCTCACTCACCCAACTCGTCGCCCTCATCCACTCCTCAAAAACATATTTCTTAGGTACACTTGTTAGAATAATGCCATGCGTGCCTGTCCCTGGTGTGGTGGCGACTCATGGTCCCCAGGTGAAATTCCAAAACCTTTCTGTTAGAGTTAACGCGTTGACTGCTATGGGTTAACTAAAGTTCAATATTCAACTCAAATTTAAAGTCAAAATTTGTTAGCGATTTTATAAATATCAACCATTAAATGGGTCCATCAAATCCCATTAATTTCAAAAGATTGTTAAAAAAATTAAACGACCCATCTATGGGTCGTTTCGTAGCAGTAAAACTTTAAGCACGAACCATCGGTGGGTCGTATTGCAAGCTACATGCTAAATACTTTGCATCAGAAAATTAATCCTCGTGGACTCTAAACTAATCACCTCCACAAATCAAACTAACTCATTTGTGTTCATTGCTAACGAATGTGTCTAATTGAATTATTTATGTCTTTGTATCTGGCCAACTCTTTTCGGTTAATCTTTTTTAAATTTTCAAAGAACATGAAGAAGCCTTATAGAGTTTCCAAGAAGCCTTAGAGTTTATTAGTCTTCCGCTGTTATCAACCCGTTCGTATAAAAAAATCAGTTTATTAAACTTAAATCGGTAAGTTAACCTATCATTACCATTCGCCTGAAAACACGCTAGAAGCCAATTGTTTTGGCAATATTTTTTTCAAAATCAAGTGTAGAACTATTTCTACGAAAGAAGAAAAAAAAATGATTTATATGATGCCTTAGTTTTGCTAGCATATATGATAATTTCCTAAGGATATTAAGAGTGAGCAAATCGTCAGCCTTGCACGATAATTCCAAATTTTGGTAAGAGTTCAAAATTCGTAAAAATATCTAAATTAAAACTGAAATCTGCTTATTGAAATAACTCTGAAGATTTTATTATAGATTTTGTATTGGGCACGTGAAAACACAAAGAAAAATCATTTCGACAGAGATAAAGCCCCACTGCTTTATCCACACTCGCGCGTCATTAGAACGAATGGAGCTAAAGACCAACCAGAAACACCAGAAAATTATAAAATGATGAAAATATTTTCAATTTAGTAAATCGCTGAGCAAATTTAACAGCGCAAACCTCTTCACCTCCCCACTGCTGCACTTGCTTGTAAAGTTGTCGCTCTAATTATAAAAATGTTACTGTGAAAAATATTCTTTTAATTCGCTGTGTATTAAAAGAAAGATCATAATCCACGTCCGTGGTAAGTGAATTTCTACGGATATTTTTCTTACTTCAACCTAACTTATGGTGCTATTTTTTGTCGTTCCCGTTATCCATTCGGTCCTTGAAATTGCGACATTTCTTGGCGCAGTTTCTGATGGCCCTTTTTATTTTTGTTTGTTCATCGTGTGCCTCTGACATCGATCAACACCGTGTGTTGTTCGTGCAGCAATGCGAGTCAAACTAACAAGTAAATAAAGCATAGTTATTTTATTTCCTGCTAAAACTTATATGTTTAGTTTTCTTTCTCATAAAAACTCAACCATATTTCGTGATTTTATGGAAAGTATTTTATTCATTTGGGGTCTTACTGTAAAATAATTGGCTCAGAAACGTTTGAAATTATGGAATATTTTTTTCAAATTAATGATGTCGAAGAGCTCCCTTCAAATGTAAAAATCGTTTTAAATTAACGGCTGTATTTAGATATTTTATCGAACAACGTTAGCAAACACGAAAGCGAATGCAGCAAGCACCAAATTGTAGCTTTACACAAATGAATGCAAGATAATTATGGTATTCAAAACTGCATCTGACAGAGCACGAATCTGCTACGTTCACTAGAGAAGAATATGAATATTCTAAATAACAACCCTGATCGTTAGCGAACTCGTCAAGACGACTGCACTGTGGCCGTGCGCGATTACGTCTCGCGTGCGTGACTGCGCTGTTTTTGCATGAATATTAGACGCTTGCGCACACTCTTGCGCTCTTGACGTAATATTCCCTGAGGTCGTTGAGAATAACAGCGCAGCGTTCTTCAACTGGCACTTTACGGGTGTCTACGAGCGTCGTCAGCTCGAACTGTTTCTCAATGAAGGCCAGCAAATTATTAGTTTTCAAGCGCAGTCAAGTTCTCCGCTAACATACGAGCTGTTAGTGCCACTTTCACTGCCCTGTTTAATCGATGGTACGAGAGGGAATGACTGGTGAAACACTGTTGAAAGATAATTGGATCACCAAGTGCTTGCTTGTCTAGAGGACAAAAGCAAACCATAAATTCCTTAGAGGCAATCTCGCACACGTAATACAGTTACGCATTTACCTCCACTGTAACGTTTAGCTTTGCTTCCGAATTAAATGAAAAATCAAGTATAATATCGATGTTCGAATAGATAACTCGTAGAGCTGAAGTATATGAAGACCAATGTATCGGAAAGCTTAATTGTGGACTTATTAGAAAATTGAAGTAATTTTATGAAATGAGTTAAACAGTACTACGGTAGTTACGTGAGTGATGTGATCTATATTTTTTTCACATCCAACCAGCAGTCACCGCATCCCCACCCTCCTCTAGCGCCCCGAGATGACGGAAGCTATGCCAAAGCACGGCATTGGGTTGTGATATTCAGTATCAATTTAACACGACACACAAGAAGTTACTCAGCTCAGCTAATCTAGCGCAGTTTCTGTGCTACTAATGATCACAAGAGCTATAAAAGCTGAAAACTGTGAAAAACTGTCCGCTCGAAATGCTCCTACGAAAATCACTCACACTCGAGCTGCGTTGGTACCAAGGAACTTCACTGGATTTAATTTAGACGGACAGCAAACCCGACGGGTCACTCTGTCGCCTGTTTTCTGCACCAGCTCAGTTCCCATGCGGGTGCGCCGCGTTGCTTTAGGCGAGCGTTGCGACAAATGCGATCCGTCGTGGGAACAGCCGAATTCCCTGGTCCAAGTCCAGTGCAGGGCTTCGGCTTCCTTGAATGTCACCTTATTATACACGAGCATTTACTTCTCGCTGCGCTGAATATGATAAAATGAAAGCATAAAGAAAACGGGAAGTCTCACAAGAGAGAGAGAGTCCCAAAAACATGCCCTGAGAATATGAGCTCAACTCTGTACGAAGAAAGTGAGATTGGGTTCATGATCATTTGAGCAATGCACTGCTGACTGACATTAATTTTATTATCCTTTTACGAGTGGTGGTAATATGCTTGTTATGTCATAGATGAAAACGTCTAAGAAAATGAAAGCAAAATACAGCAAGAAAAACATTTCTCGTGTACTTATATAGCTCGCGCCCAGAGATAAGGAGCGAAATAATTTCGTCCTAAATGAATTCGAAACAAAAACAGAAAGTGATTACACAGTTGAGCATGAAATTTCAGAGAAACGAGAAGAAAACGTTGAATCCATCATGCAGTCTCGTAGTTCTCATAATTTCAATAAATGAGGCAGAACATTTCACCACACTTGGGCGGTTCCCACCTTTCCAACGCACAACATACGAAACCGACACGTGGGAACGCAGCTTTTCTCAGAGACAGCTCTTTTCGACTCTAAATCTGAACATCGTTCTCTAGAGAGTTTTCTCGAGTAGCCATGAATTACTTATATTAGTCACATAATACATAGAATGAGTCCGTGTGCGTAACTTTCAACCGCTGATTTTGAGAGTTTCATCCCTCAGGTCTCGCTGAACAACATTGTACGTTTTGTGCTTTTGAAGTGAGTGGAAAGTGTCGTTGTGACCCACATGTGAGCGAGCCTTCAGTGCATGCATTATATGGAGGCGCACTAGCATTAATTAACCTTCTTCGCTAAATTTTCTGTTTTGCTATCTTTGTTTCTTTGATTTCTTAAGTGGATTAAAATATAGTCTTTTCCTTTCAATCAAACGTTGTAAGAAGAAATTCCAGAAAATAACTTCGTACTCAACTTATTGCGAATACTGAGGGGTATTCAGAGCTGCATTTTCAGGGTATTTGACGCTTCGCACACCTACCGCTTGATGTTATAACCATGCATTTCTCGTGCGTTGGAACCGCCTTCGAAGAACAATTACTGTAGAGTTCTCGCCTATTCAAAAGGGCAACTAGGCAGCGTATACCGACATCGCTGACCACTGCTTTCAAATTCTTGAACCCCTTTCCTGCTTGCGGTTGTGATGCCGTCGTGTTACTGCTCTTTTACGTCCATGCCTCAAAAATGTGTAGTTTTACCTGACTCATAAATTTTCCTCGAAACATCCGCAACATATTTTTGATGTCAACCTGGAATCGTACGAAAGAATTTATTGCTCTGCTGCAGAAATTGCTTTAATTCATGAAGATGCATGCTCAGCCCAAGCACTCACAACTGATGACGTTGAAAATTCAAACTCCGGTCACTTCGATTCTGAGTTTGTTCGTCCGTAAACCCAAAAATTTTCCCACGATCAATCATCAGTGGCTTTACGCGGCGACTTGATGAAAATCGTGACCTTAGTCCTGCACGGCGCTCAAAACTCGCCGTCCGAGCAGGTGAGATTCGCTTTTACCGAGAGAAAGTTTAGCGTCCAGGCTTCCTTGGATGATCATCTCAGGGCAGACCGGGTAGCGGCCACACAATACATGGACTCAAGGCAGCAGCTCCGCCATCACAACCCAAGTACAGCCGTCATTTCTAGGATGTCTGCTCGCGAAGGCGTGTCGAAGCAGAGGCGTCATGTGCGAGATCCCAATATCAGAAATGAAGCTTCGCTGTTCGTGCAGTTTTAAGGTAGTCTTGAGGCTTTGCGGTTCATGCAATTTTAAGGTAATCTTGAGGCTTCGCGGTTCACACAGTTTTAAGGTAGTCTTGAGGCTTTGCGGTTCATGCAATTTTAAGGTAGTCTTGAGGCTTTGCGGTTCACGCAGTTTTAATGTAGTCTTGAGGCTTTGCGGTTAACGCACTTTTAAGGTAGTCTTGAGGCTTTGCGGTTCATGCAGTTTTAAGGTAATCTTGAGGCTTTGCGGTTCACGCAGTTTTAAGGTAATCTTGAGGCTTCGCGGTTCACGCACTTTTAAGGTAGTCTTGAGGCTTTGCGGTTCACGCACTTTTAAGGTAGTCTTGAGGCTTTGCGGTTCACGCAGTTTTAAGGTAATCTTGAGGCTTTGCGGTTCACGCAGTTTTAATGTAGTCTTGAGGCTTTGCGGTTCACGCACTTTTAAGGTAGTCTTGAGGCTTTGCGGTTCACGCAGTTTTAAGGTAATCTTGAGGCTTCGCGGTTCACGCACTTTTAAGGTAGTCTTGAGGCTTTGCGGTTCACGCAGTTTTAAGGTAGTCTTGAGGCTTTGCGGTTCATGCAACTTTAAGGTAATCTTGAGGCTTTGCGGTTCATGCAATTTTAAGGTAATCTTGAGGCTTCGCGGTTCACGCAGTTTTAAGGTAGTCTTGAGGCTTTGCGGTTCACGCAGTTTTAAGGTAGTCTTGAGGCTTTGCGGTTCATGCAATTTTAAGGTAATCTTGAGGCTTCGCGGTTCACGCAGTTTTAAGGTAGTCTTGAGGCTTTGCGGTTCACGCAGTTTTAAGGTAGTCTTGAGGCTTTGCGGTTCATGCAATTTTAAGGTAATCTTGAGGCTTTGCGGTTCATGCAATTTTAAGGTAGTCTTGAGGCTTTGCGGTTCACGCAGTTTTAAGGTAGTCTTGAGGCTTTGCGGTTCACGCAGTTTTAAGGTAGTCTTGAGGCTTCGCGGTTCACGCAGTTTTAAGGTAGTCTTGAGGCTTTGCGGTTCACGCAGTTTTAAGGTAGTCTTGAGGCTTTGCGGTTCATGCAATTTTAAGGTAGTCTTGAGGCTTTGCGGTTCATGCAATTTTAAGGTAATTTTGAAGCTTCGCGGTTCGTGCAGTTTTAACACATTCATTGCGGTATGACCCACCGGTGGGTCGTAGTTAGGTTTTTCCTCCTGCGAAACGACCCATCAATGGATCGTTCTGAAAAATTCTAACAACCGTTCTAAATTAATGGTATTTACCAGGCCCAGTTAATCTTTGATATTTACAAATTAGCTTTATCACTTTTGACTTCAAATTTAAGTTGAATATTGAACTTCAGTTTAACCCATCGCAACTAACGTGTTAAGGCAGTTATGCCGGCGTTTCAAAAACCATCGTAAGTTAATATCCGATTTATCGAAAAATATACCATTGCCTGAAATCAGAAAACTGCAACTACGAGAAAATTTTTCCAATTACTCGTTAACGCCGGGATATGGAAAGAAACACTTTATCCAATGTTTGTAATGCTGGATGCTCGTTTTAAGCGCGCATAAAAAATCCTCAATCGTTAATTGAATACGACTGAATATAAGTGAATGAGAACTTCTCATACGTGAAATTTATGTACATGAAAGGAGAATTTAATTGAAAATTGTCAATACGTTACATGATTGAAAGATACCAACATTAATGATATATGCAAGTTTACTTCACCATGATTGGCTCCTATATTGCCGAGCTATAAAACTGAAACCGAACACTTGATTGCTTATCTATAAGTGGGGGCAAGATTTAGCCAGTTTGTTGACTGTCATAAACAAGCATGTATAAAAGAGAGATCATGGGGTATAGCTACCCAGGCGAAGCAAAAAATGGTTTGAAGAGTAGAGATTCTGAAAGGCCGAATACTTAGGAGAACTATCCGGTTTTAAGAAACGTCTCACACCTGCTATTCAAGTGTCACAAGGAGAAACTCAGAGCTTCATTAATTTCATGCTGCATTTAAACAGATCAGACAACCAAGAAAACGCGGAAGCAGAGGCAGAGCTGCTCAGTGTTTTTTTTTATAATCGATTGGAATGTACATTAAAATACAAATGCTCAAGCCTAATAATTCGTAGTAATTTGAAGCCATTTTATATTAATGAACATGATCTTACCTAATTAATAAACCAAGCACTTCTGTATGCGCTGATCATTAACCTGCGTGAAGCGAAAACCATTCCTGGCAGTAGACTTTACAAGGCATACCTTTACATGACATTTGATGTTTGTCTGTCAAGTCTACTGCTGATGCCATTGCTAACAGCTACTTCTTACGTCATGAAGTGTATAATGTTGACGGATTTTTTTCGATTCCATTTGCTAGGATGGGACACACTCATCTCTTGTCTAAAGTTTCTCTCGTCTACCCGTCTCAGCAGTTCGGCGTCTGGGTAAACTTTTGCAGATCTCATGCACAGGAAAGTGCTCTTTAATTTACCCTTTTCAATGACCCATTAGAGAGCAGCACTTCTCATAACATCGTCTCTCCCAAGTCATTTCAAAAAATTGAATTTTCGGCGTGTTTCACCGAGAGTGACTAATGGCCGACGTTTGTTGTTCGTGTGAATAACGAAAGAAAACTTCACCAAAATAGCAATTACACCAAAATTACAACTTTGTGTGGATTTTATTCTTGTTTCTTTTGCGTCTCTTGATGAATCATGAGTAATTTTACAGCTCAGTCATAATTTGATACGAACGCTTCTCTACAAGGACTGACCTCGTCCAGACAACTCTAGCGTTCATTGTTGAATGATCTCGACTGACCCGCATTACCTTCGTCTAAACATTCGCAACTTTTTGCAATTTTCCCGAGATTACGCTTTACATTTCACTTTCAATGCAATGATGCTTTCAGTCCAGTATCGTCCATAGAAATCTCTAAAATGCGTCAGCAAAATGAATTTCACAGTGACTATAAGTGTCAGTAAGTGGACACCTTTGGTGGTCAAAGTTCAAAAAAGCGAAGCAAGTGTACGCGGATGTCCGTGTTTGCTGGGCAGCAACGTAATCGTTTGCTTGTCTGGAAAGAGAAGTGAACGTTACTAAATGTGTATATTTACTAAACAGCAAACACAGCTGGCCTCTAATTAGTATTTTCGAACATCTGAATGCGCTCGTACTTGGAGGGCAGGGAACGTGATGGTATGCACTCACTCACCAATAACCCAAGCCTGAATAAAGCAGTAACAGCTCAGGAATGTTCATATTCCCATGCAGCAATTATGACTTCGCGCATTTGCTTGCCGGCAACCATCAGAGAACGGTCATATCCGAGCACACTGAACAGTTACGCAGCAAAATATTCACGTTAAGTGCGCCTTAAACTCTGCAGAACTTACGTTCTGGTTTCATATAGCATGACATGCAGGGCAGAAAAACTTGGCATTCGGTCCACCACCAGCGTTGGGCAGCGCGCATAACGCGGCCAGCCTGTGAAAGGGAAAGCTGCAGGACAAGACGCAGGTCATGCAGGTTATGTTCGCTTTCCTCCGCGAGACACGTCGTGAGCAGCAAATTTGATGCAGCCTCGAGATGGTGTCTGGCCTCTAAAGACTGTTATTTCTTACCAAATTTCAACGTGATACTGCTCTCTGGAGCTCAGCTTTGGTTTTTAGGATTTCTTGCTGACACTGGCATCTAACGTCCGTTATGGCTTGTGAAGTTCCAACGTAATACTGGTCTCTAGAGTTCAGCTTTGGCTTTTAGAATCTCTCGTTGATACTGGCTTCTAACGTCCGTTATGGCTTGTGAAATTTCAACTTGATACGTGTGTACTTGTATTATTCGTGTGCACTTCTTGAGTTCAGTTATTCCGTTTAGAATCTCTTGGTGATACTGGCATCTAACGTCCGTTATGGCTTATGAAATTCCTTCGTGATTCAAACCTCCAGAGTTCAGTTTTGGCATTTAGAATCTCTCGGTGATACTGGTATCTAAAGTCCGTCATGGCCTCCCAAATTTCAACGTGGAACTGACCTCTAGAGTTCAGCTATAGCTTTTTGAATCTCACTGTGTTACTAGCCTGTGAAGTTCATTTTTGGTTTCTGGAATCTCCCCGTGACACTAGTCGCTATTAAATATAATGTCGTATTAAATTTCAGCATGAGACAGGTTTTCATAACCAGTCAATGCGTTGTAACTTCCAAATGGATCATTACCTCAAAAGTTCAGTTATGGCATTTTGCCTCTCAGTTTAATACTGGTTTTCCTAGGCCGTTATGGCATGACAAATTCCAACCTAAACTGGTCCGTAAAGTTCATCATGGACTGCCAAAATCATTACGTGGTCCCGAGAACTAAAGCTCTTAATGGCTACGAAAATCGTCACGTGATGCTGTTCTGTTGTACCCGTTATGTCTTGCCCATTGCAAAGCATTTAATTTGAAGAATTTGTACTATAGGAATAATTACTTGAAACATCAGGAATTTTTGCAACAAATAGTGGTCTCTTATGTCCGTTGTGGCTTCGCAACGTGATGCTGGCTCTTAATACTGTTTTTCATATAATAGTTAAATGTGATGACAGAAGTGGACAAACGATAAGGAAGGAACAATTTAGAACAAATACCTGTTAAATTTTGGGCTGTATTCAATTCTGAGTTACGTTTCAAGCATATTTTGGTGATCTGGAACTCAATTTCAGCATTTGTGCGCTATTAATGATTATTAATGATATTCCTCACTTTTAGTATAAACTAGAGTAGGAACGAACATTATGTATAATAAGAGTTCATCCTTCTTTCTTCTACTCCAGTTTTTTTTTTATGTAGCTTCTGAAATCTCCACCAAATTAGCGAAACATCCACCAAATGACGCTGCCGCAAACGAAGATGGAACATCACACAATTCCATTAAATATGAAGACTCTCCGCACATCACAACAACCCCACTTGTTTTTAAAACATTCCCTCAGTAACGCAGGGTTGCGGTCTGGAAGGAAAGGAATGAGTCAGACACGCAATAAAAAGATCGGTCTCAACTGAAAGGAACCGCATTCCAACCTCGACGGTCTACCTGCGCTTCAGGCGTGTTTTGCGAGTAAAATAAGTTCAGCGAGGAGTGGAGTTTCTTCATATATTATCTAACAAGCTTCATAGTTCTCATCTCTGCTCTGAAACTTGACAGAAATAAATCGTTTACGAAAGCAAAACATAATAGGGAAATCAAAGCTGGTTCGCATACACAGTGCAGAAGGCACATAAGCATTGTAAACTAATAATTATACGTCGTTACTGTCGCAATAAACATAGTAAGCATTACACTGTTTTGTAACACTACGCGATAAAGTTTTTGAAGGGTTAAAAATAATTTAAGCTTCTATTGTCTAGCTCCATGTATTAACTTTTAATATTGAATCAGTCAAAATACTTTGACTCAACATAAAATTAGTAATGAGCTTGGGTTTATCTTTTTCAGTCGTTATTTATCAATACTGGTCCATATTTTAGAAAAATGCGTTAACATGAACTTAGATAAACGATCTACATGCTCATCCCCAGTCCAACTTTTTCGCCGCCTAAGCGATTTAATCGCTTAAATCGCTTAGGCGGCGAAAAAGTTAGACTGGGTTATATTAACGTAAAATAATGTCATACTCGGGCCACCCTTTAAAAATAAAATTTAAAGATAAAAATGCCCCAAATCGCCTCCTTATTGTTAAAAGTTATTTAAATAAAGCATTTTATTTCGTACATTTGCGAACCCAGGATTAACTTCCGTTGTTGAAATCTCGCATCGGTGGGCACTAGCCTTCCTTTCTAAGCGCCATGAAAAGACCTTCTCGGCATGAATGGGATACAACCATTAGAAAGTGAAAGTACCCAATTCATCTTTTCGATGAAATTAACTCAAAGGAATTCATGCTAAAGTGTCAGCAAGGAGAGAAAGTTATTCTTGTTAAAAACGAAGAAGTGGATCTATTTCAAGAACAGCAAAGCTTCGCCCGCGGCATCAAGTACGTATTCGCTTGTAAAAAGTAAAAACGATCTCCGTGGAAACATTAGGGCTGACTTCGAACGCTCGAGGCATCGATAGCCGCTGGCCTTCTTCGAGATCATCATCTTGAAAACAATGGTAGAAAGTTTCATTCGCATTAGAATATGTCACCTATATACCGAGTAGCACTTCGTGTCTGCAGTAATACAGCTTGTTCAGGCTTATGCAAACTGCAGAAAATCATAGACAAAGTACCTGTGTCAGATGAAAATGTAGTTCGAAGTTTCAAGTTCAGTGTGATGTTTTCTCTCAGGTTAACGAAGCTTAATTAATAGAGGGACTCGTAAAGAACTGACCTGCGTATTTACAAAATACGATAACGATGTGTGCTATTGGTCCGCACTGATCCGAGCAGGTCACATTCGTATTATTTTCTTCGTTTTCTTTCTTTTAATTATTATTGAATCATTTCATTCAACTTTCCTAGACGTGCAGGAATTTAAATGTTAGCTTCAAATCGACCGTGCTTTCGTAACACAATTCATGAACAGGGAAACAAACTGATTCCTTGTTCTACAGCACAGACTCAAGTCAACATTATGGCTCAGTTTAGAAAGATTGATAAATTTTGAAACTGTCTAGAAAATATTACCGATCTCATCGAACGAAGAAATCGATTTGCGACAAAATTAAAACACGACTATTCTTGATTTTAATTTTCCGTGCCTTTGGTATCAAATTTAAAAGATATCAGACTCGTCCTCGTATAACAATATTTGTGACAATTGGATGCAAGTAACTTTGAGGACTTCTGGAAGGAAGCCGTAGGACATCCCCAGGAAATGCTCGGAGATGAACGTATCAGAACTACAGCGGGCGTCGAGAAGGTGTCTGTCCTGTCACAGAATGACACGACACCGAGCACCAGCAATACGAGCGTCGAGCGCGTTAAGATTTCGTTTAACGCTTCGGGCAGTTGCTCTCGGTTGCGTTGAAGAACGTCTAATTCCAAGTTAGTATTCCAATTGAGTTGAAGTGAATATCGGGGAGTCAAAGCATCTTTGAAAGCTGTAGTACTGTGATGTTGTTCATTTAATATCGTCAGTATTCCCGAATATTGAATGAAATATGTGATTATGTTAACGGTTAAACATGAGTGAAGTTGGATTAGGAGTTTACCACATCTGACCTTATTATGGCAAAGAAAACCTTTGGTTCCAAGGACCTGAGATTAGTCACACGAGTGCTGAAGCTAATTTCCTTTCCAAGATATTATTCTCAGCTGATTGTGTTTCCTAATTTTCTCAGTTTGAAAGTTGAACTTCACTAGTAATTGCAGCTATTGATGAGTATTAATACTTCTGTTTATGACTTCAATTTCACTCTTCATAACTGAAACAATAAAAACTACCATGATTATATTTTGGTAAGTTATAATTTAGCAAAAACTCCTCAGCATGAATCCTCTTCAAATATGGATCAATTACATTCACAAAAAACTCTCTAGGAAAAAAAAAGTTTTTGGTTATGTTAACCTCATGAAGCTGACAAAAGATCAGTAAGCATCTTCACTTAAAGCAAGTTTTGCAATTGCTCGATTTCTTTTTGCTCAAACCTTATTCAGGTATTACGTAATGACTTTATTTTCAATATGGCCAGGGTATTACCCGCGCATGAGAAGCTAAAAGCGCATGTAACTCCAAAATATAACAATGTTCTCTAAAAATTCCTTTCAACTATTTCACCTGTGAATCAAGGCGTCGCAAAATGCTCCTACGAATTACAATTTCATTATGCATCTTCGAGCCACAAAACGGCCTTCAAATCAAGTGACGGAACTCGCCATGCAACAACCTCAATCCTGAGAAATAAAGTCAATTTAACGACACTCAAGGAAACATTAACAAACTCTAATAGGATTCCATTATTTTCACAGAAGCTTCGAATAGAAATCGAGTTCCGCAAAGCCCAGATCCAGGATTTTTTATCAGAGGCAAGTTTTTGCCGCACAAAAGCTGTTCGAAAGCACCGAGTGGGTCCGATCCTGGCGAACTTTTTTGGCGCGCGGGTTGTCGTAGACTCTCGGTGAGGAGTGTCCGCACCTGAGCGGCGTAGTTCGGATCCGATAGTTGACCTAATGTTACAGATGTAGTTCACTTCCTTTGTACCCCGACTCGAAACTAGGGGGAAAATTTTAGTTAAGCTTTTCGGTGTATTTATTTGAGGATCGTGCGTTCATTGTCCAATGTCATTGCGGAGAAATTGTGCCCACGTTTTGTTTTCATGAGTGTAACAAACAAATATTTGCAAATGTTTCTCTCAATCCTACCGAGAAGTTCAGTGAATGCGAAGATTTTTCCAGACCACCATCTCTCTTGCAGAGGTGCAGGGATAAGACAACTAACACAGACAGTAATCGTACTCCTTACTTCTTTTATTTAAGAGAAAAATTTCTCTGCATTTACTCTAAGCATGTACTATTGACTGAAGGGACTCTTATCCGTGAAGTACACTTTATTGGAGATCTGTTTATTTTAGAAACTGTTTTCAACTTCTAAAACAGGAAAGTAAAATTTGATGGCTGTGCGAATGAACGCACTTTTGGTAAAACTATTGTCATATTTCCCAACAACATGTCTGAAGTTCATTCATGTCACTCATCTCTCTATCATTCTATTTTTCTCCAGTGCCGAATATGTCAAAGAAACAAATGAAACCTTTTTGACTTTCCCCCAACAGTTTTCTTCAATTCATTCGCAGATATTTGCTGTACTTTCTTCTGCTTGTAATTTCAACAACTAAAATCTTGAAAGTTTTCTCGCTAATAAGCCAATTAAATTAAATTCGTTTCAATCAGTGTAAAACATAAGAGCACAATGATGATCAAATATTGCTCTTTTTAATCAAATTGCTTGTTAGTTCCTTGTTAGTAATTTCAATTTTGTGAGAGTGGCTCGTGCCCTCAAGAGAATATCCTTCAACTTTTGAGAGGGAAGTTTAGAAAATTAGATCATACGCCGGCACTTTCTTACGTCCAGGCTCACTCTCTTCCTCTCTCCCTGCCTGAGCATAAAAACTTCAGAATTATTCGAGTGGACTCTCTCTTCCCAGCTCCGCCTTCCTTCTACAGAGAGAGCCTTCAGAGCTGGGGTGACAAAAACACAAGATTTTGTGCAAAAAATGTACACATGTAAGGTTATCATTGTTTTTAGGCTACGTTTTGGAAAAAATATCGGTTTGCGTAAATGATCTTGAAATATTTTTAGTATAAAAATATATTCCTGGTATTTCACACAAAAGTCTCGAGATTTTCAAATATGTATTACGAAATAAGGATCGATCGTTAAGACTTGAAGTAAGGTTTATCTTAAACGTCAATCATGTAGTTTCCCAATTTTGTAATGATTTATATCGATGATCTAAAGACGGTTACTCAAAAAAGTGAGCGATATCGATTTTTTACGAAAGAAAGTTCTAAGAAAGCTTTGTTCGTAAATTTATTTCTTCGAAAATGCCTAATGATAAAGATGGAGGAAAAATCAATATAATGTATTATTTAGATAAAATATTTATTCTAAACACGGACACGATTTTCCACTGAAGTTCATATTAGTGTATCTATTCTGACCAATGATCGTCGTTGTTTTCAAGACATTTTTGCCAACTGACTCTCATTGTCAGTATCGAATTTCAAATCATTTGCGAGGTGTTGTTAAGCTCGTTTGTATTTTAGATGATACTGTTGCGTAAATTGTTCAAAAAATTGCAGGGGTGTTGTGAAATTTATTTTTCAAATTATGCTAGTTAAAAAAGTAGTGGGATACAGTCTGATTGGGACTGTGCAGAGTCCATTCTACCCTGTGCACAATTCCATTAACAAGCTCTCCAAAAACTTTGTTATAACGTTTCTTGACGGAAATAGGCAAGGTGCACACTTGTTCACTGATCCGTTCAAGTATTTGTAGTTTTCTGACATTTAAACCAACAAATGGACGTAAATTAACGTTTAAAATGAGACTGAGGCAAATCTCTACGATCAATGATAATGAGTAATGAACGTTTGAAAATCTCGACATTTAGAGAGATGGTGGCAATTAAAAGCAGCATATATGTTAGCAATTCGTGTAAATGCACACGATTTGGTATTTATGAATGTATGTAGAGCATGATAGATCGGCGATACCGCATAGGGGGACACTTATAATCATTACCGTTTGAGTTATTTGAAAAGAATTTAATATAAAATCCGATTATGAACAAAGTATGACCATAGTGTTTTCAAAACCTAAAATAGTTTTTAATGATTTTTATTGGGTTCAAAACCTTAATGTTTTTGTTGTTAAAAAAATATTCCCTTACTAGTAAAAAACTTCACAGACAGTCCAGTAAACTTTTTTAATGACATAAGGGGTTCATTTAAGGCATTACAGTCTACCTAAAATGTTCTAATGAAAATGCTTATAAAACAGCGAAATTTCGGATTTGAAAACTTCAAAATTTAAAGTTTTTCTTTTTATCTAAAAACTGAATTGCCATTAACGAATAGACCTTAATTATACGATACAAGGAAATGTATCCCCGTGATGAGTTCTTTCACAGAACAATTTGTTTTCCTTTATTTCCTGAACTAGTGCGCTTACCTGTAACCAGCGACCAGAAGCAACTTGAAATCTGGATCAATATCCTATGAGTTTGACCTTCACTCTAAATTGGTCGTAAAAGTAACAATCCAGTCATCCTGATAGCATATTTTAGCGCTACTTATAAAAAAGACAACGATGTCGATTGATGACAGTGATATCAGTGTCTTCTCCAATTCATTTTCTATACCATTGAATGAACTTAGTTTATATATCTGAGTAGCAAAGGAACTAGTCAGTTGCATGAACGTAAACACTGAATCAAAAATAATTCGTAATTGTCCCGCCAGTGTTGAGTGAAACTGAGATTTGAGGGAGATGCAGCCTGATGGCAGTGAGGAATTTGTCCCAAAGTTAACGAGTTGCACTCCTGCATGTAACTGTGCAAAAATCATCTATAGTTACCCAGTATAAGATAGAATACCTGAGAGCATAAAAGACTGAAATTGTCAAGCAAACTCGTTGAGTTGAGGACGACATGCTTCACAGAAAGCTGTGCCTATGTACATACGGTATTTTCAAAATGGCTTGCACATTTACCTCAAGACGCACGAATGTGAGACTGCAGTAGCTGGGTCCCCATACCAGATGACAGCTAAGTTTTAATGCTGTCTGTGTTGGTTAAAATGGGAATGCGCAGTGGTTCACAGCGAGCACAGAATGACATCACGCCATGACGACAGCCCGTATTCCTTATTAAGTCACAAAGTTCGAGATCTGCCAGTGTTTACTTAATCATTAGATAACAACCCGTATTCGTAATTAAGTAACAGGGTTTGAGTTCAGCCATTGAGTTTACACGATGACTAAAAAACGACCCGTATTCGGAATTAAATCACAGGGTTTGATGTCAGCCTTTGAGTTTGCGTAATGATTAGATGGGTGAATTCTATTAGAATCATGCTATGAATGTTGTACTCTAACAACACCAAGCGGAGGTAGTTTTATTTGGTCAAATAATGCCATCCTTATCAATAGGAAGTAAAGCTCTCAACAGTTACTTAAAAACATTTTACTTAAAAACATAAATGAGTGCATAAATTCTGTAGTAGAAATGAAGCTGCGTATGTATATTCACTGATTCCTGCCTTCAATTGTCAAAAAAAATTAATATCGAGAGTTAGACTAAAGCACTGGCTGCATTAGCGCAAGAAAATATGAGTAGCGTTAGACTATAGTGACCAAAAACATACATACGAATGAGACGCATTAATGTTCATAATTACGGAGGCGACGTCGACTTCTAAAGCAGTAATATCCTCTCGAATAGAATGCGGCACCAAGGCAATGTTTTCTGACAGGTGCAAGATAAGGATGGTTTATGAAGGACGGATACGAAGATCAATGATGATTTCACATTCCTTAAAACAAAACCAAAGAATATTAGCTACTCGAACTGTCCGGCGGGTCGGTGTGGGTGTGTGCCACACGCATCACACAAGAGCAACGCATGTGCCTGCAGTGTTGCAGTTCTGATAAGCGATCTCTATCCTGAAGACAAGGACTCAGCGGTCTAATGGTTATGCATCACTGTAATGTTTAGAGCTGAAGGTACTAACTTTAGAAAAGCAAGGATTGAATGATGAATTGCAACAAAATGAGGGTAAAATACGTTTTACTTTTTTACCCTAATACCACTTACTTACCCTTACTTTAGGTAACATACGCCTTATCATGTTGACGCTTATAAATAGAAATAATTTAACTTTGAGATCCTTAGCATGTTTTCAACCAAAATGTACAAAACGCTGGTCAATTTCGTAAATAGAATTAATCCTTCTCCTGTATAAAATTCCTGTCGTACTAACTGTACTGCGGGTATCACAAGAAATATCTGGCTATGAATCGTTGTAGTACTGTAGCGGTGATAACCATGGCATTCAGAGCATGAATTTCTGCAAAATGTTTCTATCGAGTAGAAACTCTGGGATTAAAGTGTACTACAATGTAAAAATTAAATTGGAGAGAAAGAGAACTATTTTCGAAATATATTAAATTACTTTTATAAATAAAATACACAAATGCGAGTGCTACGCTGACAGAGCACAAAACAGGTTTAGTTGACCGTCAGCGTAGAATTTCTCAAAAAGAAAGCCTCGTGATTAGGGACGTACTCAAAATGTGCGCATTGAATAATACCTACACGCATTTATTTGAATCATTAAACTGCATGTCATCGAGGTCCTACTAGCATTAAACACTAAATACATTTTCATTATTTTGGCTTGAAGTACGAGACAATGATATCTGCTTTGTGTAAAACGTCCATTGGAAAAATTGTCAATTATCGTTTTTGTTCGAACAACGAACACTGAATGGAAAGTAGGTTGCATTTAACGCAGACGGGAAACAGATAATTATTGTGAGTATCGAAATTGCAAAAAGAGAAGATAAAGACAAAAAATCAGAGAGTTCAAGAAAAAGTCTGTAAACTTGATGTGTGTATGTGTATTTCTATCACGGAATGTTTTGCAAAAATTAAATATAAAATTCACTGAAATTTAAAAACACAACACATTTTTACACTTATACAATAAGATTTCAAAACAGAATAATGAGTACCTTTAGCTTTCATTCAAAAAGATTATTCCTATTTCGCGCATACCACTCACGCTTTTTTACAAGCATTAAGTATGAAAAAATATAGTTGCAAGCATCCATGCGCTCTATGTCACCTCCAGATCGCCCCGTCGCGCTCACTTGAGCCGTGCTCTGAGAGCAATGGCTCCAAATCAACGATTCGAACGGTGAGAAATGACCGCCATATCGGGAGTGCCATCTGAGCGTTCCGGAGCCAGCAGTCGAAGAAGACTTTCCCTGAGTCATGGGTGACCACGAGTAAGGAGACTGGGCTCCAGAAGCGGCTTCAAAAATACCTTCATTTCATCATAACATGAAAGATCGGTCATACTGCGAGTTACCTTAATGAAGATTTGCGCAACAGGTCCCGACACTAGAGAAGCACTTTGTCATGTTTCATAGGTTCCCGATTTTTACACGAGACTTGTTTTTATTTCTGATATCGAAAGTGGACAGTGCATTGATGCGTAAAACTGGGGAAAGTTGCATCGAGATTATAGCACAAAATTATCATATGCAGATATGCAAGAGTCGCACTACTTTGTGAACTGCCAGGAAATTTTTGGAGCTTTTTGTAGGTCCTGCTCTAGTTCTCCTCTCACGCATTTAATTTATGAAGAGCTGAACTATGTACATTCTTACGAGGAGAAACCAAACCGATTCAATGTTTAGAGAGCCCTTGAATAACTTTCCTATCAGAATTACGCACCGTTGATTCGAGTACGATTGTCTACTCTTGGGTTTCTAATTGAAAACCTTTGAATATTTTGTTATCTTAGAGTAGAGTTTTGGAATTGTTCCTGGCTGCGCGGAAAGTTTCTTAGTGAAAAATGTGATCATTTTTCTAGAGATAGAGCGTTACAGAGAGAGAAAGCAAAACTTTTGATTGTGTGTTATACTTCAAAATTGGTTTCTCCTACGCAGCATTTTTCCTTCAATATCTATTCAAGCAAGGAAAAATATTTCATCATTTCACTCGGTTAGACGAGTAAGGTAAGCGTTTGATGATAAGATGGTATCAATCAAGAAAATTTGCATTCCCATTTCTCTCGCAATGTTTTTCTGTAAATGCGTAGCAGCATAAGCGCTATAGTTGCTTCTGCTTCTTTGCTCTAAATTGAATAGTCTGTAAGTTGTTATCGATTCTGCGCTCTAGCAAGTCTCTCACTCAGTAGGCCTTCAGGCTTCTAGTATGTGTATCTACATATACTTAAATAACCAAATAATATAATACAAACCCTACTTTCAGAACCATCAAGAAAATTACATTATTGTGTACTAAATAGCAGAAAATAGTTGGGTACTTTTGCTTTATTTGAACGACAAACTAGAGAAGGCCCCATGGTCACTCAATTCTCTTAGAAGAAGGGCAACATCGTATTCAATAAATCCATTACAGAAAGTTCAACTTTTTCAAGCAAATCTTTATATAAATTGATGCAATATTCTATATGACTTTTGTATCCTCCAACATTACTTGTAGCTCAGAATGTGGTTGGATTCCGTTTGATAGTGAAGTAAGTGTTTTAAAGAAGCTCAAACCTACTTGATACTGAGTTGATTCTTATGTTGTAATATGTTCCTCATTCGTCTAAGAAGTATAAACATTGCAGCTCTCCTTTCAGTTACGAGTTGGAAACTACAATTCTTCTGTTTATCTTATCCATGAAAATGCAGGGTGGTGTAAAACTCACTTCACTATTTTGAACATTTATGACACAACTAATATAGTAATAAAAATGCGTTACATACGAAATAAAAGAAAAAATCTTCAAGTTTCACCCTGCATCGATGATGTCGATTTGGTACATTTTGTAATCAAAACTCACGCAATTATCATATCCCGAAAATGACAAAATATAGCCAGTATTAACGAGCAAAGATAGTGGAAAGCAATTTCTCTCACAATGGATCGTTAGTTGCAGTACAGAGGGACTTCGTAAGAAGATTTAATCAACAAAGGCTTTCCAAACAATGCATTATTGGAATGGTTTCAAGATTCAGAGACTTTCGTTCAACAGCAGACAAAGAACGCTCTGGCAGACCGAGATCGATACAAAATACATGTGTAATTCAACGTGTTTCATTGAGTGTTTGAGCAGATCAATATGTCTAATATACTCCATGAGTTAAAAAAATTATCAAATAAAAAATAAACTGAATAACTCTAGATTTTTTTGAAAAAACAATGGAAAATATTGTACGTGGAATACGCTTGTGTTCGAATAAAAAAGGAGAAAAAAAATTTAAAGGATACCATATTTAAATAATAAAACTTAAAAATTTTCATTTCATCTGTAACCAATTTTTGTAGCGGTACTAGAAATCGTGTAATAAATATTCAAAACGGTGAAGTGACTTGTACGCCACCCTGTATGTTGGACTAACTCTCGCTCAGTGTGACGCAAATGATACTCAGCACAGGCGCCAAAAGACTCAGCGAGATACTAGAGCCAAGTTTTGCTTGTCATTTGAATTCATCACTTGAAAGGCAACATTTCGTTTGATGGAGCCTGCGTGGTCGCATTTCACTCGTCATGCTCTCGACCATTGCAAACAAATGCCATATTTTCATGTCAATCCAATGACTGGGCTTCCCGGCCTGCGATAAAAACAGCATTGAGATTGCAAGTTGGGAAGATCGGTTTGTATCATAATTGTCGAAATTATTGTTGTTATTTGTGATCCAACATAAGCATGATAACGAAGATAAATTTGATGTTCATCGGTCTTGGTTAGTCAAAGACAGCCTTGTGGATTTCAGTTAGTGCTAAACACGCCGTATTGCGAACGGTGATAATTCACGATGGTGTCTTCATAGTGCGGGAACATTAACGAATAAAGAATTCAAAATTTTTCGTTAATCTTAAGTAAAATCCGATGACCATGCATGCCACCAGAAATTTATAAATGTACCCTTTTCATCATTTTCGTCACCAGGAATATCCTATTCAAAGAAAAAAATTAACCTGTATTTTTTTATTTTCTGCGTTGATTAATTTTAACTAGCACAAAATTTATTCTAATACGGATTTAATTCGAAATAGATTTTAATACAATCTCACTTTCTCATTAAACACAGCATTAAAAAGTTTAGAATTTGTGGTCTGAAGGTTTATGGTTTCTGAGATTTTTGAATCAGTAACTCATTGGAGCTCATTCTGCTGCCACACGTGATGCCAATAGTGTTAGGTGAAACATGAACTGGAGTGAGTGGGTAACAGACATTAGAACTTAACAGCACTTAAATTTGAATAAAACCAGTTGAAAGGTGGAAGTCTAATTTTCTGCTCCTAATATCTGCATATATCTTTCTACAGAACATACGATTCCCGAAGATGTATGTATTTTTTTACCAAGGATACCTACGGCTAAACCTGCATTCTGAATACCAGTGAAGACATTTACTCTATTAAGTTTTATTATTATCAAGAGACGAAAACATTACGTTTTTGTAGTGTTTTTTCTAAGTAGAAAACCGCCGGTAACGGAGCGAGAAGATCGCAAGAACAAACCTTGATCCCGAGAGATTGACAATAGCTAAGACTAACATTTTCACAGATAAATTTTTATTTTCTGAAACTGTCGCTCTAAAGGAGTATTTGAATATCATTTGGAAATTTAAATTTGCAAGTAATGCTTTATTTATTACATTTTGGCATCGACCATCTTGCTGCGTTCCTGTTTTAACAGTTTTTAATTCACTCCTCATGTTCCTTTCACAGATTACATACAATAATATTTATTGAAATCAATCTAGCACAATGGTGTTGTACAATACAGAGACATGCAAATACAGGAAAAGTTATTTATAAACAACAAGATTTCAAACTCTTTGTTAGTCTAGGCGACTATTCGGGCACAAGTAGAAAAAGATGAAAACAACAGTATTTAAGACTTATACTGCTATGTTTCCTAGAAATGAATTACTTAATACAAATAAAACCCCACACTAATCCAGAAAAATTAAAATTTCTGTATTGTTTTAATTTAGCTCGACTGCGCCGAAACAGACCAATAGGCTTCAATGAATAGGACAACGTCGTGATTTCACTACCGTGACAGGCTACAATTCTGTGCATCGTATGTATTTGGCTGGAAACATAGAACAAATGATCAAATTTATTCTATTTGATAACGACTTCCAAGTTAAGTAGAGTTCGGGTAAAATAGTTTTTTTTATTTTACTGATGTCATCAAGTCACGAGATCTTGAAAAAATCCAGGGTAAAGAGAAAAAGTTTTTTAAGTCATTGTTCAGCAAAGGCAGCATAACAATACAGAAATTTTAAATGTTTTCGTCGTCCAAAGGTTAAAGAATCATGCTTGACAAAGCAGTGTCGTAGTTCCAAGCTGCATGCACTGTTAAAGGCTGAAGTGTTTATTCAATTGAATATATTAGAGCTTATTCTACAGCATGCAATATCCTAACTGGCAGATTGAATTACAGAGCAGAATACTTCAAAACCTTATGGACACATTGCATTATCTGAAAGTAGTTTTTAAGCGTTTGAATAAATTGTATACATTTCTATTTTTCAGATTTAAATATGAGGCCAATTGAAAAATTGAACCTAACCTGGTAGGGTAATTTGAATTCTTTTAGTTTTCCTCCATATTTAAGCCCAAATTTTCAATATCGAATCCTTAATAATAATTACTTCCGTGTTTTTGCTGAAAGAGTTGTAAAGTTCCACTAACTATCTAGCAACAACATGACCGCTTCCAGTGACACCAGAAATATCAATGTAAAATATTCCTTTAGTTACCTGTGATTCATTCTCAGCAAAATACAGTAAGAGAATTTGGGACCATTCTGCAGGAAGTGATACAGAGCACAAACAATTACTCGCCCCGATTGCTTGCTGATGAAACTACTTTCGCATTAAATGATGCTGCTTTTACGTGATGCAAGTACCCAGAGTACGCCCCTGTTATAAATTTACACACACTCAGGAAAACTATCTCCTTAGAAATGTGACCTTAAAGGAAGCGCCGAGTGATAGGACGTGCCAGTCATGGCGCCTTTCACTATGACCGGGAACGCCTTCCTTCCTTGGATCAGCAAGCGCTCGAGTCTCTCGCTTGTCCAGCTTACATGTGGTCAACCAAATGGTGACTGGGAGTTTGCTTTCCTCGAGCCATCAACTCATTTATCCAGGTGTAAATTGCTCCGTACGAGATCCTTGTCTCGATGGCTTTCCCTGGCCGGCCTTTCAGCTGTTTCGTCCAGTTGCCTTGTCCAGATAAAATGAGGTTTGCACTTTAGCAGCAATCGATCGTCTTCAATTGCATGGTTGTCAAGAGGAGTACTACACGGAACTCGATTTGGCTACTTTCCCTCTCCTGTGAGTCGCTTCCTCCTGTTTACAAGCGAGGAAACCTGCCTGAGCTACTTTTTGTCTCAGAAACGTCCGACTCCTCCATCTAGTTAGTATTCATATTGAAGGAGAGCCAACTGAAGCGTTAGGCTAAGTGCCTTTTTGCAATCAGTTGATATCAGTTGCAAAAAATTTTGTAAAGCAACTGTTTTTCTTTCCCATTTTTTCTTCCATGTTTCCAATGCACTGCATTCAATAGGATTACTATCTCCAGGTCGAAGAAATCATATTTCTGTTTGATTGATTTTCGTTGATTTTGACTCGTGTTATTAATTTAATTTGTTATTTGTACACTAGATCATAAGTCTTTGAAGTGCGCAAAATGGCAGTCCTTCAAGATACTGCACTAAAATTAATAAATTCCAAATGATATCCTGTGGCGATCACGTGAACTTTGTTCTCTAACAAAGTAGTTCGAGAGCGAACTATAACAAAATCGGTGAAAAACTTCAACGAAAATGTAAACTCTTAGTAAGCACATGAACATAATTAAAAAATTAACTCTCCATTCGACAGATTTTTGTGGCAGGAGAATGAATAATTCATCAATTCACTGCAATACACAATGTAAAAATTCTAAAAATATATTTTCTAATTTCCAACTCATTAGATCTATGGTGCAGATAATCAAAGCATTGCAAGCATTGGGTGCAAAATCAACACGTACCTCATGAAAGAAGAATATCAATTTGTTGTGTGTGTAACACTAGCAACGTCGAATAATTTTAAGTTTATTTTTAGTTGAAGTTTTCTCTTTCTTTATATATCGAATTAATGTGTGAAACCAGCAGCTTCGAAAAATTTTCACTTTATTTTTAGTTAGATTTCGACCCTACATTTTGTTTAGGGAATATTGTTCTTAATAGCTTTAATTGTCGTTGATGCGAAACGCTTAATAACAACGAGCTGGTCGAGATGCTCTCGGAATATCAATATTTATTCACCTTCACCGCTTGAGTTGTTCTCGATGATACCAGTTAGGCCAGGTCATCCTAGGAGCCGAATTTCCCCGATTAGTTTAGTTATAGAACAGTGCACGTTATGGAGCGACTCAAAAAATGACCTCGTAACACCAGAAGGACATGCATGCCCTGTCACGGTAGGACGCTCCTCGGGGAGCTGCTCCGCTACCTTTCGCCGGAACGGAATTTTGGAGTAAAGTTAGTGAATTTTGGAGTAAATTGCACCTATGAAACGACTCATTCACGACAGAATCGGGAAATACTTCGTCATGGAAAATGATATATTGTTAAAGCATGTTTCGCAAATTAGCATGTTTCCTCAGTCTAGGTATGTTTCAGTCAATGTATTTATTTTAGAAAAATATTAATAGCTATCCAATACGAATTTATGCTGGTCTTTGTTGTCTGAGTGAACTAAGTAAACGAGTACTTTATAGTTTCGAAATAATTTTACGAAAACGACTGAATTCCGTGGCTTCAATGAATTTGATGTTAAAGTTCATAATAGTGGTTTGTTCTTAGATGTCTTGTACATTGGCGTGATCTATCTCCCTTTTATTTTTGTTTATTTTTACAGTTTGTGAAAAATATTCACGATTTAAACAGCAATGCAGATGAAACATCCTTAATAAATTTTTGCATTGAATCCTGACGTGTACGTCGCGAGTATCTTCGCGCATGAATTAATGCAGTTTAATGGTCGCTCAAAATATTTTTTTCTTGCTTAATCCGTCCAACCCTGCCGACACTGAGCACCACATGATGGCTGCAGATTTCTGCTTTGCTTTGCACTGCATCTATCTTATTCTGATTGATATCCAATAAGAGATTATTCAGATAAAAAAGGGAGAGGGGAACCATGAACGGATGCTTATTTAAACTGTTTAGCTTCAAACAGTATTCACGAATAAGTTCGAGCTCTAACTTGAGAACACGTTGTCATTTATGAAAACGAGACCACTTTTTACGAAAATAATACGCCAAGTTGTCTCAATGTTTCAATCAAAGAAATATTGACACATTTGGAAGTTTTGTATGAAAGACATTACACCACTCAATGGGTTGTTTTCTTATCAAAATAAAAATGTAAATAACATTTCTTTTGCTGCCTAAGTAAAATTACCATTTCTTGCCCAGTATTATAATACTCTTGCTGCGGCCTGTTATGATTGTCACCGTAACCTGCTTGTACTCCCGTAGCAGCCTGCGTAAGATTGCAGTCGTCGCTGCTCTAGGACTTCCAGCCCTCTCATTAGTACGGCGGCTATTTTTTAATCCTGTCTAGAAGCATTTTTTTAAACTTGCGCTGTATTTTTTTTAACTGCTTCTGAAATTCACTTAATGCTGTACTCAAAGTATGTGTTAACAGTTTACTTTCTAAATCATCACAGCTTAGAATAGCGTTTCTGCCATTCTTATGTCCTGTCGCCTGTAACTTACTGCTGACGAACGCCATACTCAACCCACACTAGCTAGCCAATACGGATCTTGAAAGACGAAGTGTTGATGGATGGGCCTTGAGACAATGACCAGTTGAATTCTGCTCCAAACTACTCAACTGCTGTACTGTGTGTGGCATGAAACCTTGCGAAGTAAGTGTGTTGGAGAAATGGAATAAATTGAATTTCTCCAGAACAAACGAAAAAAATAGAGTTTAATAGATATGGGAAGACTTATGCTACCCACAATGCAAATGGTAAATATTATTTTCTATTCACTATTTACTTCACCTAAATTTTAAGCAAGATGGTTACAAAATAAATTTTGATGATGAAACTTCGTGCCTTCTGCTTAAGTGTCCGTTGTGCGTTTGCTCGCAGCAAACAAGGCAGTCTGCTTTTCACTGCATCTTCAGCATTGTTTGCACTCGCCTCTCTCGCATCGAAACTTTTACTTTTGGAGATGGTGTTCCAGCGCGATCGTGTATGAGCGTGAGCTCTATTGGAAAGCAATTCAAATTGGTCAGTGTATCTAAAATGTATTTTAATTCGTTCTTTCCATATAATTGTAATATTTCATTACTAAATTCAGTTTTAGTGAGGGTCGTAACTATTTATGATGAGGAAAATATTCCTACAACACCATTTCTCATGTACGGCTATGCGTTACATACATGAATTAAGTAACTATTGCTGAAATACTTTGTGTAAATATACTCATACAGACTTTTTCATGTAACACGCAAGCGTTTTTATGTTATAAATTGCCAAATTCATTTAAAAAATTTCACTTAGCAATTGAAAGTCATTCGAATGTCCAGGAAAAATATGAAAAGTTTTAGTTTGAATAGTCAACAGAATTTCATCACATGGATCAGATGCTAGAAGGAGTTCTGTATAAATTTTTAAAATCTCTGCATTTCAAATATTTTAACTTTTGACAGCACTGTGAACATTTACCGTCAGCTTTATATGCGTACAATACTCGCTTTCTATTAGCTGAGCTACTTCTTGAAGAAGGAAGAAAATTGTTCAATCTGTCTCAGTGACGACCGTTGTCCCAAGAAAAGCTTGAGCATCTCATAATTCCAGTATCTCTATTAGAAAAAACAATCATCATTCAGAAAAATACACATCAAAATATGTTGAGTAACTTTTTTAGTTCTAGAGTACATCGTAATGAAAGTCCCAAAATATTATTTTACCTAATGATGTCTGTTCTTCTTCCAAATTTGATCATTGAATAACTTTTAAAAACTTGTTCATTTATTTTATTGTTATAGCCTTTGAGGTTCGTAGGTATCGGTTTACTGTTTCTCTAGCACTACTCGTTTCAGTTATCTGGTGAGCATGTCCAAGTTATCAACGAAGCCTTAAGTCTTCATTTCCATGAGAGAACCGAGGTGTCATTATCCGCACGTCAAGCTAACATCATTGAAGCTCGATGCTTGTACTATATATTTGTTCACTTTTTCATTAACTTCTTTACGAATAGCGCAAATATATTGGTCAAAGGTTCTCCTTTTTAAATTTGAGATTGATATCCTAAGGACTAAGGATCTTAGTCCTTAAGATATCAATCATAAATTCACTTCACTTCATTTTAAGCATTTCATTTTTTTTATTTCACTTCATTTAAAACAAAAGTTCATCGTTAAAACTTTCGGGTTTTTAAGATTAGAATTTTCACCCCGAATAGCTTGTACGACAATAATAACGAAACACGATATTTTTGATTCTCGAGACTCCTTTCATAACATTAAACCAAAAATACCAATATAAAAAAGTTACTAAGCACAATTTATGTCGTTTTGTTACCATATCTCAATACAGGGTTTCATGACAATGTAATTCCATATATTTAGTGTCGCATACAACAATCGACTCTCGAGCAGTATGATAGTAAAACTTTAAAGACTGAAAATGGACTTCCAATTTTTTAGGGGTGCTCGAGAATGCATGATTCAGGCTGACATCAGCCGTCTGCTGTGCAGCTGCTGCTGTACTTTCACTCTCGGATCCCTGTTCCGTCTCGGGTGTGTGTCCGGATCAAGTACTCTTTTTCCATGTACTCTCGTGGAAAAATAATTTGTAAAGTTTATTTAGATTTTCTAATTCATTGCCAATATTCAAGAATTTATTGTCAATGAATGTGAAAAATCGAAATGTGCATTGTGTTCAACTGCAATCAGTACTTGAAAATTATACGCGCAAAAAGCATGTGTTAAGATGCTCTTACAAATTTGTCTCTGATGAAAATTGAAACGCAACGTCAATAAGTTCTGTGGTTGGGCAGTTCAACGGTGAAATATCTAGTTAATATTTTTGTCGTAAAATTAAATACTTTATTTTTTTTCAACATGAACTTTGAACCAAATCATGCTAACATTGAAAGTATTGTGTCAGTGCGCGACTAAATATCCGTGTTCTTAATGTGCAGCAAAACACGCAAAAAACAACATCGTCGTTATCTCAACCGGGGCTAGAAATACTGAACGAATTAATGATCTGTTATGAATCACTTCTAAAAGTGTTTCTCAACTTTAAATTTACATCATAAAATGGTAATAAATAAATAGTGTGGAATACGCGAAAGTTTTTTCGCGTATTCCACACTCGTAGGCTACTCAAACCCATTTGATGAGGCATTTCAGTTTTCCACATTATACAAGAAACCTTCATAAATATCTACATACTGCACATTATTGTTAAGATTTCTAAATTTTCCTGTATATGAGGAGTGAGTTGAATGCGTCGATAGAGGTGTCTTGGTGCAAATTGGGCTCAGTAATGCTTCAAAACCAGCGCATATTCGTTTTGATAATGAGATAAAACATGATCGCTTCTATGAGTAGATGAACATGATAACTTGAATACAGAAACAATCAGATCAGAACAATTAAGTGATGCAAGAGTAATTGAAATATAATGGATGAGTTCAAATATACGTATACTTGGCCCTGTCGTATTTGAATGCCAACAGTATTCCTCGGAAAAATCCTGCGTGTGGAGGAATTAACGCCGCAGGAATAAAAGAACTATCTTAACAAGTGTGATTAGAGTAAACACTGGAATGATACAGCAACCGAGTTTTGCGCAACAGCAGGCCTGATGCAGAATAAGTTTTGGACCATAAACGAGTCTCGTACAGTCACCAACATTACCAATATTGTATCTTCTCGTGCATTCTTTTTTTAGAGCTAAAAACCCAATATGAGTAGAATATTCTTGAACACGCATCTGCTGATTAGTAAACAGACTTCCCGAATAAATTAGCAAGTTCTTGCAGACAGAGGGTGTCATTTACTTGTGCAAGAAGAAGGCGACAATTTTAACATGACCTACATTTCGCTACACCGGAAGCATTAATTGAGATTTCTGTCGTAATTTGTTAGATTGACTCAAATCATTCTCCCATTTGTTGGGAAACGCCGTTTTTGCGCATTTTAATGACTTTCATAACGAAGAAAGGAAGTTCAACCTTGCTCTGCGCAACCAACCGCACGAGACAGGCGTCTGCACATCTGATTTGCGAACAGCCAACACCGGGTAACCTCAGCCGCTCTCCCCTGCAGAGGCT
This sequence comes from Morinoia aosen, assembly GCA_030386875.1. Taxonomy (NCBI): domain Eukaryota; kingdom Metazoa; phylum Arthropoda; class Malacostraca; order Amphipoda; family Talitridae; genus Morinoia; species Morinoia aosen. The sequence continues at coordinate 14,845,252 of CM059571.1, read as the reverse complement.
TTAGAGTCAATTACAGCGGAAGTTTGGTTCTCTTCCCAGTTTTGCGATGAGTTTCTTAATATACTAACTTCTAGACAGTTTTCTTTAAGTCGCATTCAGCGGAAGTTTGGTTCTATTTCGAGTTTTGCGGAAAGCTCTTCAATATATTGACCTCCGAGTTATGTTTCTTCTCAAGTTGGGATTAAGATTTAAAATATCGTTAACTCTCCATGTTTTTTTTTTAGAATCATTCTCGTATCATCTTCCACTTAAAAATTTTTATAAACTCTGAAAATTTAGATTGGTATCATTAGGAAAGGCAATTGAGTTCTCATAACTTTGATATAAATTAGAGTGCGAATACTCAATAAAACATTTATTTTTATTCATTGTTTTTATTAGTGGAACAATATTTTTTAGCGTAGTATATCCTGACAAAAATAAATTTTTCCCCTCAAACAATTTCTAACGATTTTAACCTAACGCTCATACATTGCTGACAGTGCTTCAAAAGTCAGCAAGTCTCAGGTTTTATTTTTTGACCGCTCTGAAAAATTATAAAATAAGAACAGTAGCATCAACAACCTTTCCTACAAGTTTTTTTACTTTAACATTGAACACGTGACGTATATCATTGAACACATAACGTAGGTGATGGCAAAGGGTGAATAATTATAAAATTAATAATTCCTGCTCTATATTTAATAAAATGTATTCTAATTTTAAACTGAATATAAGCAACAGACAAATAACGCTAAACCAACTGAATAAATCGAAGCTAAACTTAGAACGCGTCGGCAACTGCAGTTCTTTTCATGGAATCCATCCCGACATTTCATGACTTAGCTCGGCCGGGCAAGGTCTCCCACACAAGTCAAGCGCCCTGCCTCCCCTCAACAGTGATCAATCTAGCCTTTCTTCAGGAAGTCTCGCCGAGAAATTGCTTACAAGTTCAGGGGAGTTTTCTCGTGATTGAGAGACGCTTTCAGGAAATTTAATCAGCAAATTGATGCTTCCTAAAACAGGTTTACTCCCACGCTGTTCCGGAGTTTTTGTAGCTTTACCGCTCGAGATTTTCGTCTAGTTAGGGGATTACAAATGAGATCTTGGAAAACTTCATATACGATGTGTTTATTCCTAGTTAATGATATCATATATTCATTAACAAATTTCCGCCAGAATGGGTAGATGACAATTTCATCTTATTTACTAAAAAGTATTTACTTGTAATTTACATTGACTGTTTCTCATTGGTAAGAAATTTTCTTCACAAATCGGTTTCTGTTGCAGACAAAATTAAATAAAGCAAATACGTTCAATCGGGCCTCCAATTAGCGTACAACGAGGTTCAAGCTTGTGTTCAGTGACGGCTCAAAGTTATTAATTCTTGTTGATTTATTTAACAAAAATTTGCTCGGGTATAAAAAATTGCACTCTTACATCAATGTGAAACTGTGAATGAAAACAAGCTGGTGGTACTAGTAGAGCGCTAAGAGTGCAAATATCAAGGTTTGGTTGACAGGCCCAACGCTTTGCTCTTTTGCTCCACGCGACTATTTGAAGTAGCGACTATTTGAAGTAGCTTCATCTCGGACAGTTTCGAGACAGAAATTCATGAGTTACTTTCACTTTCGCGTTTTGATTAGCAATTAAATCACGGCCGTGCTCGGAACACTCCCCATTATGCAAATTTTACATGTCGTGTATTAAGTGCTCGTTTACGTTGATTAATGCAATTTTGAAATCTTCATGCCTGTTTTCTCTACGCGCTTTTGTTGTTTGTAACTAACTTGTGTTTTGCATTCTCCCGAGAACACTTCCCACTCACTCCTACACCTACGCTATTTTCTTACATTGTACATACTTTTGTGCATAAAAAAAAAAACATGTCAAGGGCGCCTCACAAAATCGTTTCTTATAAAGTAAGCACTAGTCTCAGAGGAGCAATTTTAATTTGAAAAAAACTCCCTGGCATCAGTTTACACAGATCGTTAATACTGGCAAGGTATTCCTTACAAACTCCTGCCTCGGCTTGGATGGCACAGTCGCGGTATGCAGCCTCGGGCAGCGGGTGTGAGGTGAAGGTAGCCCGCGCTGTAGAGTTGAGAGGACCAGAGCTGTGGTTACCAGAGGTAGCATTTAAGCCCATATTTAGAGCTCTTGCTACCAGTGGATATCCACTGAGTAGCAAGTCTTATCAACAAGCTGATCTTGTTGCGTTCTGTAGAACTTCTGTAACTTTTATTCGTTCTAGATCTTCTTGATGTAAATAAAATATTCGATGTAATTTGCTCCTAACTGTATGTTTATTCGCAAATTAGGTGCCGGTGTAAGCGCCATCCTGCATTCTTGTATAGAGTTGTTTTCAGTTTGTATAGAGTCTTGTTTAGAGTTTGTTTTGGAAAAAATCGCTGCAGGGAAAAATTAATCTCTATTATTTCGGTTCAATTTTTATTTAATCGAAATTTATATACCCGTGGTATCACAGATACACGAGACTATAAAGCTCCACTTTGGATTGATTTCAATCAGAATATTTCGTTGAAAATTTACACTGACATTGAAAAAGGAAAAGATGTCTAACGAACCCAACGAAAGGAATGTCAAAAGCGACGAAGAGCATTTACAAATTATAGAAGACATGATCTATATATCTCCTTTTTTTATTGTAGATCATCTACAATAAAAAAAGGACTGTAGTAAAATTAAAAAACACAGGATATCCACTGAGGCGATATCCAGAGTTCTTGTTTCCAGTGGTAAAATTAAGGCGATATCTAGAGTTCTTGTTACCAGTGGCAGAACTGAGGTGATATTTAAGCTCTTGTTACCAATGCTAGCACTGAGGTGATATTTAAGCTCTTGTTACTGAGTTACTGCACTGAGGTGATATCTAGAACTCTACTTACTAATAGTATCTCAGTAACACTCAGGTGATATCCGTCAAACGTTGACTACAACGAGTACCATAGAGAATATGGCAATAGATAGCTGAATCAAGTACTGATCTCTGTAGTCGCGGTCAACGTCTTCAGTGTTTTTACGTTCAATTCAACTTTCGCGTGCATTTCAAGTTAATATGGTTAAATACCAGGTAAGGGTTACTCACGGTTGGAATGGGTCGAAAATTTGTATTTGGCTGTACCCTGCGAAGGCAATTACATTAGAACTTCGCTAATAAATTGCTGTTTTCACTGCCATTCACTCGAGACACGGAATCAACATGATTTTTTTCACGGAGAGGAAAAATTATTAGAGCACAAAGGTAACTTGTTCATAGCACTGTGATGCATCAAGCCAAACAAATTGCGCCTCTTTTATTAAGAATATTTACGCTCAAGTTGCTAAAAAGATGTGGGTCTTCTGCATGTAATCCCATAATTCAAAAGAAACGCGTGGCAAAAATTTATGAGCTAGAAATTACTAAGAATAAATCCGTTGCGTGGTCACACACAGCAGACTATCATGAAATGCAAGACAACGTTTGTGAACTGATTTTTATTTTCACGTATAAATTAACCGTATATTCACTGACATTAGTCACCATCAACTTCGTAAAGAATTTAATTTGGATTGATAAGTACAAGAAAACAACTGTAGGTTGCCATTAATGAATCAAACGTTCATATTTACAAAAAGCGAAATTGAAATCAATGAAATTTTTTTGATCCATAATATTTTTAACCCCAAAAAGAGCTTATGCACTAACTTACTAACTTTTTTATTCGTCACATTTCATGCTTATTCAAAACGATGCCGACGATTTATTACGATACAGCAACTCGTTGAAAAAAAAATTGTAAAAAATAAACTTACGCAACTTCAAAATATACTGCGAAGTACACATGTTTTAAAATCGCTTTTGCTGATGTGCATATCCCTGCATCGTGGAGTGCAGTTCGTATTTCCGAAGAGACGATTTATTTCATATGAAGGTAAAATATACATACTAAAATTGGCCCAAAATAGTCAGGTCATTTTGGTTCAGTGTAGGACCTTACTTTCGCATTGCATGTGTGCTCTTAAGTTGCACTTTGTCTCTAAAAAGAAACTATTTATACCTTTATTAGCCGTAGTTACATGCAAGCTCAAAATTAACCATCGAATTTCCCGAGTTCAGCAGCTTATATGATATATGCACTTGATGAGCGTATCTGTGATACGGATTCAAAGTCTCACGATTACGAATATAAAATTTCAGTCACATATGTTCTTGGGTAGATGTTTTTGTTTCGCATCCGTAGGTGAAAGTTTAATACTGGGTGTATCAGGAAAACTAAAATTCCTGAAGTTTTGAAGTTTGTGTCATTGATATACTAATTATACAGTTTCAATTATTCAAGTGCTCAAAACGTTATGTTTTTGTATAACAAACCTTAATTGCCTTGCGAGCTTAATCGAATATCATTGAATGACTCATTTTTGACAGGCCGCACGCACCAGTGCCTCAAAAAATTTTATTGGTTTTAGAAAATTCGATAATTTAGACCATCACCCTCCTCTGAATCGGTACAAGTGAAACGTTTCTTTGAACGAAGGAAACATATTCATCAGCTGACATGCGGCTGGCAACATACCTGACACTCGCCGCTGCGCTGACCGTCCAGCCTTTGAGGACTGCGGCGCAGGATGACGTCACCCCGCTCAGAGCTCTGGAATCCTTCTCGGGAGACGACTTCATGCCAACGATTTTCCTCCCTGAATTTCAAGTACGAGCGGAAAATTTCATTTCCCATTTCTTTTATGAATTTCTTTTTTCCTTGATTTCTCATTGTAATTTCGTGTTTTGCGTTAACAATTTTGTGAGGTGTGCGTCAACCTTATTTTCTGTACTTGATTTTTTCCAAAATTTATTTATTTTCTCTACCACAGTTCTCCAACCTCATTAAATTTAATCGCGTCGACAAATTGCCCATTGATATTTGCTTCCATTTACTTCTCTTTTTTACCGGTAATTTCTCTGAACACGTTTTTTTTTACATTGACTAATTAATAAAACACCGTTTTTCTTCATAACCTACTCGCATTCTGGCTCTGTAATCCTAACTAAGACTAACGATGATAATGATAATGTCAAAATTAAAATACGGGAGGACGTGAATTTACTAAATACATCGAATCGAACCATTTTGTATACCTGCTTTTCATTGAGTAGTTATGAGTATCCAGTAACCCTCACATAATTTAAACATAAATCCTCAATAGGAATGGCAATTATATTTAAGCTATATTTAGTTCTTTATCAGTAATCATAGAAATTTTAGACCGCCGTAGGTTTATGTATATGAATGTATCTGTGATATGGGTTTCATTACCTCACTAGTATTATAATTATATACTATTTAAATCATGGACATTGTTGACTTAGATATATTTGTCTGATGGAGTAACTTCAGAAAGTAGTAATGCCTATCTTATAAATACTGTTATCACACTTTCCGTTGTTTATAGAATCAGAGAGTATTGTTATTTTACCATCTTAACTCAACGGTTTACGTGTTTTTCTAATGTTATCAAACCGCGACATATTTGGAAGAGCCTGTACGCTTGTATTAGTTAATAAATTACAATGACTGAACTCATTATCGCTCTTCCTGCGAATAAGAAATCAGGCCGGGAACATGGCAGCAATTTTGAGCATAAATCTTTGCTCCCGCTAAACAGGGCAAGACCGAGCCAAAACAAAATCGCTTCGCTTTTAAATGAAGATACAATATAACATAAATCTCTGCCTAGAATTTGATACTTGAACCAGTTAAGCAGACCCCAAACCTCCGTCTTCCTGAACAATTTTCAGAATCAAGCTTACAGTAAGTACAAAGTTGAGGTTACACCGTAGGAGAAACGCCAATTTCTCATAATTTCATCATCCTAAATCACTTCCAGGTTTCAGAGCAGCGTCTGCTGAACAAAATTGCTCAAGCTGATTTCCACAAGCCGGAGCGAATCCTGCGGAAACGGTCTGGAGGAACACGGAGCGTCACGGCGTCTCGAGTCGTCAAGCGGCTGAGTGAGTGTGCACCAGTTGCTCTAGTTCTGCGTTCCCATTCATGACTGTAACTGTAATATCTGTGTATTAAATCTAAAGCAATTTATGTGTGTTAGATCTTAAGGCGAAGCGCACTTTTATTTGAAAAGGAGATGGAGCTCTAGAATGCTTCCGTTAGTTGGTAGGCGTGTCATCAGAGAAACTTTTCGGGTGTTCGAAGAACAGCTTATTAGTGGGCCTTTTTACGTCTGAAGGAAAAGTGTCATTCAGAATTATGAAGATTATTTTAAAGGGATCTGACCTGCCACAAGTATCAAGCACGCTATACCCCAGGAATTTCTCAAAGAAATCGTTCCGTGTATCAAACAAGACCAAAGAAACGTCCTCTTTTAGGTTTTGTATCAGCAGTGGTAATAAAAGTACTCATTCATTACAAAAATTTCGACAGATTGATGGAACTTCGTTTCAGCTGTCAGAAACCTTTTGTAAATTTTTAAACTGGGCAGTACCTCGCTATAAAAATTAAAAAAAAAATTGTATAACATGTGAATCCAATTAGTACTCTGCCTCTGCCGTTGTAGTCAGCAGCTTTATACATTTCAAATAATTGTAATATGGTCCCCAAATGTTTGGAAATCGGAAGGAACAAATTCTAATTTTATGAAGTGATGGATCACACAGTCTTTCTCAAGTGCACCCTCCCAACAAAAATCTGGCAATTATCGAGCTATGTGGGACGAACATTATCGTGATAGAGGATGACACTTCCTGCCTCTTAAATGAGAGAAGACCTCGCTGCTATCGGGTCGAGCACGCATTCATACAACGTAGATAATCTGTCAAACAGAAATTATCAAGAATGATTTTATTATGAATTGCTTCACTATTGTTTGACAGTTTTCAAATTTCTTCGATTTCTCGTTTTACATTCCATTTGCTGTACTGCATATGACGTCCGCCAGACAGGGTGAGCTCAAGTTGTGGAGAGGCGAATTGCGAGTGGTTGAGCATTCAAAAATGTGTATCCAAAATTGATTCCTCTTAGAGTAGAGCATGTCTGTATTGTTTCTACAAGCAGCGAATATTGTTGTCGATACAGCTTGAGAATAAGAGCAATGTTTCTCTCATTTACACGACGAGATTAAATTACTGATTATGATATTTCCTTAAGATAATGAAAGGGATCCTTTTGCTTTCATACTTGAAAAGTGTAGTGAAAAATTGGATATGACTGTGGTTCAATTTAACACCTAATTTTAAATAGATGTGCTCTCGCTTCGAAAGAGGATTTATTATGTCGAGAAAGCTCGAGGCTAATTTACCGGAGAGAAAAATTTACGCGTTTATCGTTTTCGCTGATGAAAACTACAAAATACGGCAAACTCCACGCATGATCAAGATTTCAGGATGCCAAAACTACCAGATAAATATTAGCATTTCTGAGATTTGACTTCTGTAAAAAAAATTTCGAACTGATGAAACAAATATTTTATCAAAACAATAATTCCACTTTATTGAAATGATGGCAAACTAGTAAAAAACTTCAAGGCAATCTACAACGCCGTACCAAAGTGGGTGCAATATTTCTTACAGAATTAAGCCTTTGATTTTTAATGACAACATTTAATACGCTCATCGCTTATTGGGCCTTATGTGTCCCTATCGGTAAATTCCTAATTCACGTTCTGACATAGATGAGGGACATTTCATCTGTTTCACGACCTCTTTAATGAATAACTGTCATTCACAGAGGTGAAATGTTTTCGTGCAATTCTACTTTCATATTTCTTGGGAAGGATAAAAATGTATTCGACCAATAAAGTTGCTTTCCCGGTTCTGCCTCGGCAACGCGATGATTGTGTTCAATTGTAACTAAGGGTGCGTTCACACTACGAGCGGAGCGAGCGGAGCGGCGCGGAGCGTCGCGGCACGGAGCGGAGCGGCGCGGCGCGTGTGTTCACATGTGAGCTGAGCAGAGCGACCTACACAAGCATCAGTCGCTATGGAGCGTTCCGTGAATGCGCTTCTGTTGCTCGACGGCAAAACGGCAACACTGGATCCATCCCATCAACATGAGGAGAGATCGCTATGGAGAATACCACTATCTCTTCGAAGCACTGAGGAGAGATGAATCACAATTCTACGAGTATTTACGGATGAAGCCGGCAACTTTTGATGTACTACAATCCCTTATAGAAATAAAAATTTCCAACGAGATTAGATAAATTTGCTGTTTAGCAATACATAAATTTTTATTGAGGATACATGTAAAGCAAAGTAGTTTAAGCAAAATTAAAGTCTTTCCATATAGGCTGTATCGCATATATTACTACAGGTTTTCGTAGGCCAGTACGATCAAAAAAAGTCTTGTGGTGACTTAAATGTGAGTGAACGTAAAGTAATTCCCTTCAGAAATTCAGGGTTGTGCCAGAGAAACCTAAGTGAAAAATATTGACAAATATTGACTTGTCCTGACCAAATAGTTCTCGAAATACTGATATGCTTTCCGTTAGTATTGGAAAAAATCACCCAAGCTCTTAAAATTTTGTAACTTATTGTGTATTTGACACTCATTGAGTCCTCCTCATCATCATACGGCCTCCTTTTTCTCCCATTTTACGGAAAAAATGAAAACTTTATTAAAAAATCGTACATAATTATACTTTAATCAAGATCATAAAATGAAATGCACAGCATCACAAGAAAAATGAAACAACATCACGAGAAAAGCATAATAAATTCCTTAAACTGAAGCAATAATAAAGGAACTTATCAGAGAAAGCAGAAGAAAATAGAAATAAATGATTAATGAACCCAAATGAGTGAAATTACACTAAGATATTACATGTTACACCATCAGTTATAATTGTAATATGATTAGTTGTACAAATAACTAGTTATATACTAGTTTAATCTAACTCAAACGACAATTCTACCCCTGTAAGATATGACGATCCAAAGGCGGAGCCAAGGAGAAACGCTCGACGCGAGCGTCAAAAAATCCCAACGAATTCCCCGAGCGTGCCGCTCCGCTCCGCTCCGCGCCGCGCCGCTCCGCTCCGCTTGTCGTGTGAACAGCCAAGCGTTTCTGCATTCAAACCTGTACAAACATTATTGCCGCTCCGCTCCGCGCCGCTCCGCTCCGCTCGCTCCGCTCGTAGTGTGAACGCACCCTAACGCAACTTGGCCCGTGTGTTGCAGTGGGTGTGGAGCTGCCGGACTACCTGCACGGACGGCGAGCCCTGCAGCTGCTGCGACAGCGGCTGCTGCTCGCTGGATAATGGACAGGTGTTAGAACCGTCCATCTTCGAGTTATGCTACTCCGTCTTTTTCGAACCTAACCCTTTATTTGTGTGACGAGTTTGTCACACAAAACAAAATCCAAGCTTCTTATGTACTAAATCACATGCGGAGCTTCTAGCGAAAGAATGAGACGACTTAAGTACATGTCATCCCTTAATCACACTTAATTGAAGTTATTAATAATTGAGACCTGACTTTGTGTGACGTAATGTAGCGTAGCTCGAGTACTGACTGTACTGCCGTTCCTGCACCTGCAGTTTATCAATAGTTGTGCTACTGGCAACGGACTTTCAAAATTAGGTGTATTTGGAACAACGAATATACAAAATCAACCTGACGAATGAAACAGCCGCCCTCAATCCTTTAGAACGATGCAACGTCATTGATAAGCCCTCGAATAGCAGCTAGGCTCGAAAAAAATAAACTGATCAAAATCCATCGCACAAAGAAAATAGTGAGGGAGATTTGGTGACAATTAAAACAGCAGAATATGGCAAATAACATTCTGTGTGGACATGAGAAATTTTCATTTATGCTTGAAACGCACAAAGATTGCTCACGTATGGATAACGTAGCTTTCGATCACTTGAAAGATTTACATTTTAGAGTGCAGGTTGAGATGTGCAAGTCTGTTAACTGCAAACTGTATGCAAGAAGCTTTCAATCATCTAACACTACCTAAAATGCCGCTAAATGGTTCAATGGTGTACGAGCTTGTCATTGTTGTTCTTCGGTCTAGAACAGAAACTATACCACGATAAAAGGAAGCCTGTATTGTTCACCAGAAATGTTGTTGTTGAATTTATCATTTTGGCTCCGTCATCAGCGCTTGGAAAGTTTAAAATAAGAATGGATACAAATGTTATGTTATTGATCAGTACATTGCAGAGATAAAGTGAAATTTAAAATCCTTCTAACTCAGAAAAATAAACGCATGCTGCCGCTACTAACATCAGTAAAACGCAGGATCATGCCCACGTGTACTTCAGAATAAATTATAGAGTCATACTGTTCATGAGTTGCTGAATTTCATGGTATTTCCAGTGTCTTCCCGTCACAAGTGACGCGAAATCCCGAAAAAATTTCACCCGATGCTTTATTTTTCACTTCAACAGGTCAGCGAGAAAATTACATGATCAGGATAAAATTTCGTGAACAGGACTCAATTGATAGACAACTGCAAAGCAAAGTATTTTATTTATCAAAACTGCATTTGGAAGCAATGTGTTCTCGCTCAAACATACACGTCACACAAGCATGAAGATGGCTTCTGTCGTGACATATTTACAACGAACTTTCAAGTTCTGAACAAATTCATAAATATTAATATTAAAATCCTACCACGAACATACTATATTGTAGGATACGATGCTTAATACTGGTGGCCTATAATATCCAAACTTTACAAGAGTCTCATGAATACTAGATAACTTACAGCAAGGAAATAAGATTAATTTATAAACCTAAATAAATCACCATGTAAAAACGAAAACATGACTATCGCACAGATCCCATCACCTGTCACAACTCAGGTCTTCTGAAACATTTAAGAAATCTGATGAGTATCGAAGCGATGGAATTCAAACTGCAAGCGGCTCGTCAGAGTTGGACTTGAAATTAAATCGTTAATTATCACGAAAATCAAATTCTTAGTCGTGTTTTTTTAAGTATTTCGGTGTAATTGTAATCAACTAGTTACGCATGGGCTGATTTTCCTATGGTTTAATCACCTGTTGTGATGTTGAGCAATTTCTCAGCGTGTACACAGTAAAGAACGACACAAAGTTCTCTTTTACTAATGCGGTGTTTCTTTTCGTAACAGAATGATCATGAGAAACTCATCACAGACGATGGGTTCACCTTTCCAAAGATGACCTCAAAGCGAAGTACATCAATAAACGTAAGATTAACAAAAGCAATCAACATACTGTGATCTTTAGAGTTCACTGTCACGCATCTTCTTCTTTGCGCGAGACTCAAATATTGTGAACGACGATAGGCCAATATTACTCTAAACCAAATATAACCTGAGAACAAATAAATATCCGAATAATAGGGATAAAACCCTCACAAGCCGAATGACATCAAATGAGCCAAATTAAATCAAAATAAGCAGAATGGCATCAAAATAACTGAATGGGTAAATCATAAAAAGGGCATTAAAAATTTCCTCACTTTGTGACGTATCCAGTGAGAAAGTCAGCCAGCAACATAAGGCAGGAGTTACCAAATAAAAAATTACGATACAAGTGTTGAGCTCAATTTCAAATAAACTGGTATGCATTGGTCAGTTTTTTACTCGTATTATTGTCACTAGAAAGGCAGTACATCAAATAAAATAAAAAGAATGTGTATCGAATTTGGGTCCACTCAAGATTCAAAATGAGACATTCATTAAGAGAAAACACTCATTAAGTTCTCATTACCAATGTACACTGCAAATATTAGAATATTGTACATGAATAAATTGGCGAAATTACCTTCATGAGTCATAATGAGCTGTGCTCAGAGAATTAAATGAAAACATATAACTCGTCGGGGAAAATAAAGGTGGAGAACAAGATTTCGCATTATCGATGTGTGCTAAGTAAAACGGATCTTTATTATTGATCACTTCCCTACTCACCGAACTGGAGTAACCTTGTAAATATGCGGCGACTATAATTAAAGGAAACTTTTAGAACTAACAATAATTAGGCATCTCATTGTTTATCAAGGTATCGTAACTTCAATGCGACCGTCAAGAAGAAATTCAAATACAACAAATTCAAATTTAAAAGCGGAATGATAAGGTTTTGACAATTGGCTAATTTCCCAAAGTGAATTTTGAAAATTTCCTCTTTAGCGAGACCAAAAATCGGCAAAGGTCTAGCCTCAAAAAGCTAATAAAGATAAGCCTGTTCTTGGAAAATATTATCAGCAACCATCAGATATCATCTGATGGCATCTGATAAATATCATCAGATGAATTATCAGCAACCAGAACTCATTTTCCGGATCTTAGAAATACGTAAATCATAGCTGAAGGCGGCTTAATATATTTGTGTCTCTTTACAACTGAGAAACCAATACATTTTTCCACTGTACGAAACGTATGTTACGTTTCATTAAAGTATGTGTACTAAAACGCCATAGATAAGTATCAAAAATAAATGAACTAATCATTCTCATAAAACACAGTACCGATGATTTTTATTTATTTATGACTCAAACTTCTCTCGCACCTTAAGCAATATCATCAATAAAATATGCATGTAATTTTATCGAAAAACTGAGGTATTGCTTCTTTGTTCCTGTTCTAAATTTTTAGGGCAGCTTTGCTCAATATTAGCCATACAGATAAAGATTAAATTTGATTTTACCAATAGTCAAGTTCATTTACATGATATATCAGATATTTTTGAATTAATCACTCAGAATTATGAAATCCCAAATTTTCATGATTAAAAAGATTATACTATGTGAAAATTTAAACGTTGCTTCTTTTCGAACCCGTAGAGTAATTCCTGATAAAAAAAATCGTTGAATACATCGCGAAAAGTAAAAAATAATTCAGTGCCCTCGTCGATGTGAACGATGAATCAATGCCCACACGCATGCAGTAAAATTTTATTCCTCTGATTTCCATGACATGAAAGCAGTCAAAGAGCTACCATTCTCATCACTCGAAACGGCCTGTGTCGTAGACGGCTTATTTTGGTTCAGATTTAAAGCGGAGACTTCTTTCATTTGATATGTGAATGTTGTAATTACTTCTTAATTTCTTACCCAGTCTCGTCGCCATCAGCATCATCAGCTCTTATTGTTGGACGAGTGATGGTTGGCACAAACGCCGCAAACTAAGTTTTTTGGTTTGAAAGTAAAATATTTTCAAGAGTACCATGAACTACTCCGAAAGTTAACTGTATTTCCGCAATGCTAGATGTTAATGCCTGCATATACGAAGTGTGCAATGCTAAAATACAGCACATGATAAATTATCATGAGGCTAGCCTTTTCCGAAATGATTTACAACGTTTTTGCGAGTTAAAGTTATGTCATTGAAAAAATGAGTCAATATCCATAAACATGACTATGTGTATAACAGAAATACTAGCCCTACATAGATAAAGGTAATGCTTCAAATGAAAAAGTGGCTTATAATATATAACATACTGACATGTTCTCAAAATGGACGGCATTAGGAACTTCTCAACGGGAAAAATTCTAACTGTTGACAACGAGTGGATCCAGCTTTGTATTTTTTGCGCGGACTTGCCTGTGACGAGAGGGAGAATTAAAGGCTTTTGACTCACTTGGACCTCAACTTCCAGCAGCACGCAATTCATGGCAGCTGCCTGGAATTTTTAAAGCGGCCCAGAACGATCATATCATGAAGAAGGAGATGAGAGAGTCCACTCGGCACTTGTTTTTTAACGCATAGCGATGAAAGGTTAATGGCGATAGATATTGATGAAACCTAAAGCAATGTATAAATCGACATCTGTTTTCGTTTTTGAAAGGTTGTATCCATCTTATTTCGCCAATGAACGATTCCGCTGAAATATATTTGCTGAAGGGAAGAGTACTCCCAAAATGTCGAATTCTCTGGAGATATTGGGTTTTAGGTGCAATAGGAAGGGTGAGATGTCAGGTACATCCTGTAAAAAAATGAAGTTCGTACGTTCATTGGTTCGCCCGCTACGGGGGTTTGAATTATGGGGGGGGAGGGGAGGGGGAAGTGATATTTTATCATGTTACACCTCCCCCTTGGCTCTTTCTTCACGGCTTGACGTTGCTATGCCTTCTTCTATGTCTCGTTTTTACTGTATAATGATTTCAAGGGTCCTAGCTGACCCAATAAAAAAAATAAAAAAAAATTAAAATTGTTTATATATCTTTGTTTACCTGTTTTGCCTTTTTTTGAAAGATCGGAATGTGGGGCTTCAAAATGTATCTCCTCCTACAGTTTTTGAGCTACAATGATGATTTTGGTGACATTGGATGCGGAAATTCGGGGGCATTTCAAAAACTAAAAAGTCATTCGGAAATTCATTTTCGATCGAAAATTGTGACGTCATAAAGTATGAAATGTTGAGAAAAAATACCTTTTTTTGAATTTTTCAATGTTTTCAACTTCATACTGAAGTATGGTGAATGCCAAGTTAGTTTTTGAAATCTACAAGTATTTCCGCATACAATGACACTAAAATCATTACTGTACCTCAAAAACTGTAGGAGGAGATACATTTTGAAAACCCCCCAAAATCTCGTTTTCTATGAATTTCTCGTTTTCTATGGGGAAAATCGCATTTTTTCACAAATGGAAAATGATTCTAAATTGCATTTCCTATCTGTATACCAAATTTCATTACTATAGGTTCAATAATGAAAAAAATTGTTTTAAAGGGGTACTCTTCCCTGAAGTAAAGGTCATTGCATAATGACTTTTCAAATATCTCAAGTGAGAACTTTCTTCTCTTCGATGGTGCATGTGCCGCACTGTTTTTCACTGCACATCATTTAGCTATGCGTGAAACCCTAACTCCTTGTTAACAGAAAAGGTAACAAAAGACAACCAAAGCAGAGCCTTCGCTTTTGTGACCTATCGTCCAACCTAAAGTGTGTAGAAATATGAAAACTTAATGGTAACTTGATGAAATTTGACGTCCATTATTAAATCAACGAATTTTCAGCAGCTAACTGCCCTCTCACATGAATAATTGCGCACGAAGTTTTCCCCGCATCTGCGAAGATGAGTTAATCACTTAAATACGGTAGTACAATATTTTGGCTGACGGATAAGAAGCGCGTAGACTCAGCCATTGAAGGCGTCCAAAGGCGTAGCATACGGCGTCCCGGAGGAATATTTAGGTTGACAGGCACAGCCACTCTCAACCATAACGTAGTCCTGTCCCGTCAGGGTGACGGGACCCAGGGGTATCACCAGGAACAGGTAAGGAGTGTAAGTCTGGGTGCACTGCCCGTGTATTATATCACAATTTTGAGACCTGCAAATGAGCAAACGTATTAGCGTTGGGGAAAATTTGTCGGAACAATCATTGGCACCAACTAAAACCTTGAAAGAAGCGTTTGAAAATGAATGGTTTATCGAACGAGTAACAGTGTTAAACACCTTAAAGCTAAATTCATGGTTGCTACACAAGAGTTAAAAACCTCATTAGAACAAAGTAGATTATAACAAAAAGCTTAGCTAATAATTCGAAAGTCTCAGGCATCTGTCCACTTTGCAGAAGAAATAGTGAGGACACCCTTCAAAATTAGTAACAACTCTGAGTTTGCATAACTTTCGAGACTCAATGTAAATGAAAGTATAATTACAGCGCGATGAACTGATAAACTTAATATTCAAGTTGATCCCGTGAGTAATGAGAGTTAGTTTCGTGATTGACACATTAAACATACCTGTGTGTTGACTGTAGAAGTCACGAATTTGGCTGCTATGGAATACCAAAAAGCGGTTCATTTGGTGTCGGCGAGGAGCAAAAGAATTCTAAAAGTCATTTACTGTAACTATATTCACATAATCTGATCATAAATATATGAATATTCACATTTTAAAAATTTGTGAACGATTTTTATCGCCTAACTAAAATATGAGCTCATCGATGTTACTGCAGTTTGAGATCAGAGTTCGAAGCATCCCGACGTACAAGACACGATTGTTGGCAAAAGGCCTCTAAAAAATTTCCAGTAACACAGAAACTGGAAAAAGTTTTTAATTTAATAGAAAAACAGTCATTTCCTTACCTTTCACTGAAAATCCTAAATTTAGATAAGAATCTGTGGGATCAACAGTCTTGTTTAAAACTTCGGAAATGAATTAAGAAATTATCAAACACTCTCAGAAAATGAAGGTGCACTGCCTTGAGCCCTAACATTTTAGTGTTACGTACTTTGCTATTTACTTCAGCTACACTACAGTGCAACCTCTTTATCATAGTCACTCTTCCACTCATTTACTTCTGTCACGAAAACTTGGACTTTCGTTGGTCTTCTTAATCTAGATAAAAACTTAAACTCACGAACACTCGTGGAAGATAATCTGCTGCAGGTCAGGGAACTCACATGCACTCGTGGAAGATAACCTGCTGCAGGTCAGGGAACTCACGTGCACTCGTGGAAGATAACCTGCTGCGGTCAGGGAACTCACTTGCACTCGTGGAAGATAACCTGCTGCAGGTCAGGGAACTCGCGTGCACTCGTGAAAGATAACCTGCTGCAGGTCAGGGAACTCACGTGCGCTCGTGCAAGATAACCTGCTGCAGGTCAGGGAACTCACGTGCACTCGTGGAAGATAACCTGCTGCAGGTCAGGGAACTCACGTGCACTCGTGGAAGATAACCTGCTGCAGGAGGTCCGGAAACTTTTGCACTATGGTGACTCGCTGCCCCGACGTGAGACTTCTCCCCCACATGGGGGCAGTTGTGTTGTACTTGGTGGGGCAGAGCTGGGCGGGAGGCGCAGTACTCGTCGGACAGCTGGACGTCGTGGCTGTGAACGATGCGCCAGACTGGCGCTGCGTTGCGTTGTCAGGTGTCGCGCCGCCGTCGTGGCCAACGATCTTGATGTCGGCGTTGACGTCGCTGGCGATGAGGTTGCGCGCGGCCGCACGACTCGACGACCGGAACCGGGATCGGGATTCTCGGTACAAGCTGCGGCCTGTACGCAATAGAGACGGAATATAATAATGATGGAATGTAACGTGTGATTACGATTGCGAGTATTATAGAATATGGTGAAAGTGCATGACGTGTAATTACGATTACGAGTATAAACAGATAATGGAGGAAAGTATAATGATGTGGTGGACAAGTGGCGTCTGGCCGCTGTCTGGAAGAACGAGAAAGTCTAGATAACTTCCATACTTATTGATATGGAAAGAAGGAAAGAAGGAAATTCCGCATGTGATAGGGGTGTGAACGCTCGTCTATACATCGGTAAGTAAGAAATTAGCGTGTAACTTTTTGCTAACCTGGGTAATAAAGTGGTTATTTGGTTGGCGTGGTGGTTTACTCGAGTAATTTTAAGTGATTAGTGGATAATGTTAGCAACAGTTTGCAGTGGCAAATCTGAGCAGCAAACACCTGATTGGGAAGCTAAATTATTTTATTCACACGAAATGTCAATTATGAGGATAAAATTCAAATAGGCGCAAAAGATCTTTCCAGTGTCTTACATGTTCACGCATACGACATATTTCGTCAATGTTCACGGTTTGGGAAAAGAATTTACGGTATCGAAGAATGTCTAACTCATAGAAAAATGTATAGTAACACCTTCATAAACTGTTACCATTCCTACTGAATTTAAATTCACGCAATTCACGACTGCGAAAGTAACTTATCTATCAATAGAAGTATACAAATAGAAATCAGATAATCTATTTCATTTGGTTGGTTGTCACGGCCCACGCTCTGCTTTCAGTGACAGAATGGCATAACGTAACATTCAACTCCCTGGTTTCAGAAAAATGTCGGGAAAATATGACTTCATTTTGCAGTATAGAATTTAAGTCATTCGCTTATACTTAGGAATAAATTCGCCGTCTTCTCAGTCGGACTTTTGATGATAATTCCACACGATAAATTGTGTAGACGGTCCGTTACAAATACTCAATTTGTGAACGATATTCCCATTATCATATCAGCAAGTAATTTTAAAAATGTTTTCGATTGATTTAAAATTGTTCTCATCTTCATACAAAGTGTGATCGAAAATCAATCTCAAGATTAAAAATTAGTTAGTGAAACAACATGATAAATTTTACCGTTAGGTCACAAATTTTACCGTAAGGTAGGGACCGTTGATGTAAACGCCTTCTACTCGACCTTATGCTAAAGTTTAACTAAGTCCCGAGCACTCTGTTTATATTTAGACAGCTCCAATAACCTTATTTGCCCTGTTGTTGGTCGGTTATCACAGTCTACATTTCACGTTCAGGAAAATAAAAATTCAACCTCCAGATTTAGTCATAACATAAGGAATAAGAACAAATTCCTTCTCTGTATTGTGGATATGATCATTTCTAATTGCCTACTTCACGATCCATATTACCCATAAATTGGCTAGACATGGCGTCCACGAAGAAATGTATCTGCTAATTTTAAATGTTAACAATGTTTTAAATCAATAATACCATAAGACAGTTAAATTGCGATTTATACCTTCAGCTTTCATTCCTTCAAAGCACAGCTCAATAAACATCAGCGAATTTAAAGAAAAAACTGCTGTATGGTCATATAGATGCAAAACATCAATACTATTTAAAATCAGTGGACAAATTTTCCGTGGACGCCCTACCTGACCCAAAGCGATTCGGGTGGTCAAGTTTTTATAAATTTTTCCTTACCCCCAATTGGCAAGTCTTCAGTCAAGATCAGTTACATTAAAATTAGTGGGCTCATTTTCCGTCAACACCCTGCATCAGTAACCTGGCCCAATGTGTCCCGAGTGGTCAAGTTTTTCTGCAATTTCCCCTACCCTCTAGCGGGAGGTCTTCAGGAGGGACGCCGCCGTGGCGCTGTGTCCCGAGCAGGAGGTTGGTGACGGTGCTCGGGTCGAGCGTGGCCCCAAAGAGTGCCCTGCCGCGGCCCAGCGTGTGCCTCGACCCTCCGAACCCTCCTGACTCGTACAACTCCTCGATCAACGCTCTGGAAATATTAATAATGAGCACTACTAACCACCTCTTGGGCTTGTACTCGATCTTCGTCCAGCTTATTTTTCACTTTAAAATTTAATCATAGTGGGTTAGAGCACGTCGTTAATTTCAATAAGCGGAGTGATAGCTCAAAGAACACTCAATCTAGCATCGATGACAAAGAGTGTCATGTTGAGATGTAACTACGCAGCATCGTTCTTGCCTGCCTTGGATAGGGCTGCCCTTGCCCACCTTGGATAGTGCTACCCATACCCACACTAGATAGTGCTACTCATACCCACACTAGATAGGACTGCCCATGCCCACATTAGATAGGGCTGCCCATGCCCACCTTAGATAAGAGCTGCTCTTGCCCAACTTAGATACAGTGACTCATGCCCATCTTGAAAACGGTTCCCTATGCCACCTTGGATAGAGCCACCAATACCCGCCATGGATGCAGTAACCCGTACCCACCTCGGATAAGGCTGCCCGTCGGGCCCCACGGCATTGAGGGAGTCTCTGAGCGCGTCGCCCCAGAGGTAGCGCGGCTCGGCGCAGCACCGCGTCAGGAGGGTCCCCAGCAGCGCCGCCGGCAGCAGCAGTGGTAGCGTCCTCACCATCTGTCAGGAGTTACGAAATGTAATAATATATATATTAAAAATGTACGCACATCAATTCAAATGTAAAGCAAAGTAATTTGAGAAATATTTTGAGAATCTTTCTCCCGTAAAGGAATAATTGCAGTGTTATAAGATTTCAAGAATAAACGTTGGAAATATCCGAGATTTTCAAGCATAGAAAATAAAAGAAAGTATACGGTTCTGTATCTGTTTGATATTTCATCAGCATTACAAAAAACTGATGATAATGAACTGTAATAACCTAGTTGAAGTATTGATAAATAAATAACGAAATAACCAAACCTACACAGTAACAGTAAACTTGAATTTAAAAACTCTAGTAATATTGTCAGAGTCAACTTATCAATTCTACTATTCTTGGCAAGGACCAGAGCGATCAATCCTAATGCATTGGTAGGCATCAGTAAGTTTAATTATTTTTCAAGGCGTCAAACTTAATAGTTAATCTCATATTATTGTTACAATATATGAATTTGCTCACATTCAGTGCAAGTATGAGTGTAAATACTGGTGGTATCATAGTCAGTTTTGGTCATTTTATCTTTCTTCCAGTTAATATGAACTGCATCACTCCTCTTCAACCAAAAAACTTTCAGTTGGCGGCATTAACTCCGGGATGGTTGTTGGTAGCCTAAATTTCCTGTTATTAAATCTGATTTCTTTCAAGTTAGTCAAAGAAAAATTCTCCTCACTCGGATATTGCAACAATGTTATTTCCCCAGACAAGAGTTGAGATGAACTCCATTCAGCAGTGCATTTTATGACTAACGCTGAAATAAAAGATTGACGAAGTGCTAGTAATAATTTATCTGTTACCTAAAGCCGCGTACGTAAAAACATGGTCATCTTAAACAAACTCTCATTAAAACAATTAATCGTGGCATTAAAAAATTGTACCCACGTCGACCAGCACGGTACAATTTGCGAACACCGGAGAGTTTCGAAATAACTGTTTGCAACAGCAGCAGACCTGACGGCGCAAGACTTGGAGGGCACACCGAAAAGAAATTAGTTTCTTTCATTTTATTTTAGAAATTCATATGCATTCTTCTCACAGTATAAATCCAGGGACTTCTTTCCGCAAAACGCTACTCTGAAAACCACACACCCTTCAACGTAAATAATGGTTCAATAGTTAAATGGAGCACAGCATCGGGACGAGCACGGCAAGAGATAACCCTCACGAGGTCTCGAGACGCCGCTATAACGGGCCAGATCACGCGTGCCCCACATCCCGCTTTAACGGGAGTGATGTGAAACGGAGTGCCCCCGATGCAGCGGCTTCAGAGGATGTCGTGCCAAAATAACGGTGCCGTAATGAACGAGATAAATGTGCAAAAACCTCTCGGAAAAATGACTTTCGTTCGTTCAAGCAATGCCAGGAACAGATGGCTAAGGATCATTAAACATGAGCTAGAGCCATTCATAAGAATTGTGCAGCTGAGAATTAAGTACGGGTCCAAAATGCTAGCGACAGTTCATCCTTGAGCACTATGACAGATATCGTTGAACGGAAAATGGAATGACGCGACATTTTATTCATTTGAGCTATGTTGTGGTACGCTTACATCATGGTTTCTCATCGCAGGAGACGTACACCAAGAAATAAATGATTTGCATAATTTAAGATTCATTTTTGTGTTTTCTCATAAAATCATAATAGAATAATCATCAAAATAACATCCAATTAGCATATCGGAAAGTTTCAATGTAGAAATTACTCCTTTCAAAAATTCTGAGAAACTGCTTTCAAGATACTTTTTCGTCTAACCATCGTGAATTGACCAACAAAGCTTTCTGCAGATAGAGTTAAGATTTTCAGGAGACAATCAGCCAACCACAGAATTTATCTTACCGGACTGCTTTTTCTCCAGTTTTGAATTGAAACAAACTAGTATACTGACAATTTGCACAGGTTAGTATGCTGATAATTGACACAGGCAAGTATACTGACAATTGACATATGCAAGTATACTGACTATAGACACAGGCTAGTGTACTGACGATTGACACAGGCAGGTATAGTGACAATTGACACAAGCAAGTATACTGACACTTGGCACAGCTTAGTATGCTGACAATTTAATTGGAGTGTTCAACGTCAACAGGCGTTACCGAACAGGAACGATGAAGTGGGGGGAAAAGTATAAACATTTTCACTAGAAATCGATGATCGTTGTTGACAGAAATCGAACGCCGTACGCGAGAATAGATGCGTAACTTTCTTTCGACTGCATGGGCTCCCGCGTGAGTTGAGTTCATTATTTAACACAGACATCTAGGTTACCTTCTTCAAGAACTTCCGACATACTTTCTCTGTTCTGAATATTTTATTCATTGCATGCAACGTGTTGGTTA
Source organism: Morinoia aosen (assembly GCA_030386875.1). Taxonomy (NCBI): domain Eukaryota; kingdom Metazoa; phylum Arthropoda; class Malacostraca; order Amphipoda; family Talitridae; genus Morinoia; species Morinoia aosen. The sequence continues at coordinate 14,823,339 of CM059571.1, read as the reverse complement.
CAAAATTGAGATACAGTGTTGGACTCGCAGTTATTTATGGTCTATAATATATCTTTTTTTCGAACTTTTAAGGCAAGAAATTTCTAGGTTCAATAAATCAAGGTGAAAGATTTCAACATGATAAAATGGTTCATATTAAGAACGTAGTGCAAAAAAAATAATTTTTTGAAAGAGTGTAAAGGTCAAAAAATATGGACGTGGTTCACGTATGCATTTCGAGTAAGGTAGGCATTTATGTACTCAATTAAAGTCACTCATAACTCTCATTGCGCAACCTAACATTAAAACTAAAAGTAGAACATCCAAGAAATCTATTTTAGAAAATAAACTTATTGGTTGGCCTAACGAGTATTCCTGAAAATAGGTTCATGTATTTGCAACTGCAGGAACAGCACCTTCTTTTGGCCGCACCAGCACACAGACTTGAAGTTTAATCACTTCATGCGATCAAATTCAAGAATTTTCACGGCCGGATTCACTGGGAAGGCCAAGTGTGCATGTGAGGTTTGAACAAATACTGTATTTCAAGCTGAGGCTCTTTATTTGAGCGAGAAAAATAGAAGCTGCGGCGCCAGCACATGCCTTGAGAGTAAGGAATTTAAAGTCGATTTCTATGACCGTTTGCTTAGTAAGTACGCTTGAGAAAAAACTATTCGTCTCAGATTTGCAAGTCATATTCAATTGCACGAGTTATACTCAACAAGTTCTTCATGAAAGGCTGGATAATTTACACATTACAAGCACTTTTTATGCAACGCTCATTCGCGGGATGATCGTAGTCCACACAAATGATTCCCCAATGAAAAAATAATTATTATTAGTATTATTATTATTATTATTATTATTATTGAAACAGATCCACAGCCAAGTTGTTAAGGCTGGTGTAGGGTTGTCTTCAGGTTGTTCCAGTCAGAAGTGGTGTAATGAGTGTTTTACGCTCCTCTTCCTTTCTTCCTTCCTTCGCAGCCTTCGGTCCCTTTAGGCGTAGCGTTCCGGGGTGCGTCCCGCACCCTGAGGATCACCGCCTTCTTCTCTTCTCCATATTCGAATCCAGTTCGTCTGAGTGGGTTCGGCTTCAGCTCAGTGTCCGGTGTTATCCGAGCACCTTGCGAAGAATGTGGGCAGATCCCAGGAGAACTGACTTTTGCAGCAGTCCAGGGTGGATTTTATCACAGCCGATGCTACCCAGATGTCTTTCAAGATTGGTGGTTGAGGCCCCAAGTGTCCCAATCACGATGGGAACCACCTCGTCTTATTATTATTATTATTATTATTATTATTATTATTATTATTATTATTATTATTATTATTACTATATAAGAAATTTTTAGCCTCCCTTAACCACGACAAAGATGTTCTAAGAGAGGAAAGAGGAAGGCACCATCTAGTATGGAGTTGAGGGAACGCGGAATCTATGCACAAGGTGCACAGAAACAGTAAGCTAGGAAAGAAGTTCATGAAACAAGAAAAAAGTTGAAGAAGAAAGTAGTAGGTGCTGAAAAACAGGACAGCAGTGAACCGAAAAAAAGATGCTCCATAGCAAAACAAAAACCTATTTTATTACAACAAAAAGGAAGCCTACCTAACCTTTAGCTCGGGCCCTCACATGGTTCCCCTGGGAGTGCTAATTCCCATAGATAGAATACTTGTATCCCCCTGAGGGGATGACAAAATATAAGCGAATCTTTCGCGTACGAATAGATCTCCGTGTTTTGCTATTACTCTCCATATATGTACTAATTTTCGTGCAAAAATATTCATTTCTCCACATTGTGACTTATTTGAAAGTACGATTAAAACTTTATTTAAGCAAGGGGTTTAACAAACTTTACTCATCCTATGACTTTGACTCATATATATATTTTTTTGTTGCTTCAGGTGTAACTGAGTTTTCTTACATAACATCTATTTTTTTTTTATTTTACGCTAGTCTTTTATTAAACTGAAACAACTTGTATTTACGTATATAAACACCTACATCAGAACAAAATACACGAGTATTGGCCCATCAAATAGTACATTTTTAGGGACACCTTGCATATCCTTCCGTCTAAAGCAAAATTTTCCTCTTCAATAATTCCCTAAGCCTATTTCAATAACAAATTTAATTATTGCCAACGCCTATTTCAATAATAAAAGTATTTCCTTTTACCTTCAAAAAAACAATACCTGCGAAACTTCTGTATATCAACCAGATTTCCCTCTCATTTCCGCCGCAGTGAAACTCGGCGTGACAGAATCAGAACTCTGTTACAGTAACAACGCCCGCATCGATTCAACGAGGTCAATGCAGTGTCGCAAGGCCAGCCTCGCAGTTGAATAGGTTGCTATCGTCTGCATTTTCTGTAGTAAAGTGAATAATTAATGCGCAAATGAGCGTCCGTAGCTGTAGTGATCATAATATATTGGGCAGCTGAAATTTGACCTAAAGAGTTTGTTTGATAACGACCTCAGTAACTTTTGTTTGTTCTAAATGATTCATGTAAAGCATCATAGGTGCGCCCTATCCGTCCTTCTGACTTAACTAGGAGAAAGCATACGATTAAGAAAAAGTTTCGAAAAAAAATCTCTCAACACCCTCTTGAGTTTGCTTACACTATCAATGCACCTCAATGCAGCTAAAGTACTATAGACGCTGCAAAATTGAGTAAGAAGCCTTTCAACCTACTTATTCCATTTTTTCCGTTTTTTGAAATATCAGGCTCCATTATTTTCTTCATTCTATGCAACAAAAATAAAAGAAAATTATATCCTAGGGCTTCAGGAATGATGTAAGTAAAAAACTTCCCCTCACTGTGTGTCACACTCTCCATAATGATTTTTCATACTTCGTTATATCTCACAATGATTTTATGGTCGTATAAAACGCCTTTAAAATGTTTCTGTGATTTTATAATATTGCTTTATTTTATGATTATATGGACAGCGAAGATGCTCGATGTCTTATTGATGCACCTCTTGCCAAAAATTAATTCTTTTGAAGTGTGTTTGCGTTCATTCATCTTTCTGTATAACAGTTTGATAGGGCCATGATGGTCATTTGAGCTAATTCATCGCTGATAATTTTGAGACTGTTTTCGCAACCAGCTAAATAGCAAATAATGGAACATATTCTTGGCTTTCAACCACTATTTCCAGAGCCTTTTTTCCCCTCTTAATTTTTAATTCGTGGACTTGCAGGGTTCGTAAAAGCATTCACAGAACAGTTGTTTGCTGCGTTCGGAGGTCTTTACTCAGAATAATTACTCGAGCGATTTATGTTGAGTTTGTGGTTACCGTGGCTTACTCGTTAAGAGCACGTGCCTATTACGAGAATGGTCGCCGGTTCAATTCCCGGTAATACCAGCCAGGCGATTCTCCTCGTTGGGAAAAGGAAGAGCTCAGCCATCATTCCTCTTTCGACCTGATGTCGAATTTGGATCAACGGTAATCGCCCTTGTGCCCTGGTGTTAGTTTTAAGGCAATTGAAATTTGAGAGTTCAAGATGGTGCGTATCAGGCTTAATTGGAACAAAAATCACTATTTTTAGAAGAAATTGTAACGGTTCGAATTTTAATCTGTTAAGGCACTCTAATGCTTAACACTCAAAATCAACTTTTTCGGAAGGAAAAGGCTCTCTAATCGATTTTTAACAAGATTCACGTAAACTGCAAAGTCAATTGATAACCTTTGTTACTTAACGAAGCGAGGATGCATCCGTTAGAGTACTTGTGCTACTTTTAATTTCGGTGACTATAAAATTGCATCTGGCTATTGACATTACATTAGCTGTATCTAGCGAAAATTTGGTATGAAAATAATTTTCTCTCCCGTTAATGTTATACAAATGTTTTATGCGTTCAACTTTGGTTTTCGACCTCGTTAAATTTTCAGCTTAAATTTCAATTTTTTAGTAACAGCCATTGCTTACACACAGTTTTTGATTTATAATAGAACCACGCTAATTTTACTAACAATCGTAAAAGCGTACTGCAAGTCCTGTATTCATAGAGGTAAAACAGGTTAAATTATATCTGGAAGTCGATCTGCATTTCATAATGAGAAATTTGCAATCACCCGTACAGCAGAACCTCACGTCCCGTTCCTATAGGAAGGTGTTTACATGACATACGAACGCTTCACAGTTGAGGAGCTGTTCCCGTACGCTGCTGCACAAGTCTGTATTTTAGGATCAAATGCTCACTCGTACTGAAAAAATTAGAAACCGGTTGCATCTCGCAGCTCAGTATCCCGGTCAAGCATCGATCAACAAGTCCCTTGGAGTTCACTGGGCCGAAAGTAAAACTTTCGTCTGCCTCCTACGTCAGGAATGCAGCCCAAGACTTGAGCCCCACACCAGGATGTGCTCGAGCTGACATGGTAACGCCTAGCCTGAGCAGGACGGACAGCGTGCCTCTTTGGGGTCCATGTAAACGGCCTTCTTGTACTGTTTTCAAAATCGTTTCGAAGTTTGTCAATTCTTGAACGTGCTCTTTCGGAATGTCTTTGAACCTAGTAGCGGCATATTCAAACATAAAAGAGGTCGAGATTGGTGGCGACTTTCACAACCCTTATCAGCGAAAATTGATTTCTCACTTTGCAAGTCCCTTATAGACTCGAATAGGAATAATTCGTGTTCTGCAAGCGACCAGTTCACACGGTAGATTGATAATTTGCAGGTAACGGAGAAACTAACCGAATAAATTTTAAATAACTATAAGTTGTCTGTTTTGAGTTCATGAACAAATTATAAATGATGAGCAATTATGCAAAAAATATTTATGAATACAACATATATTGAAATTTTCTAAGGAACTAACTCAGGAACACATGCTCCTGCTTAGGAAAATAAAAATGTTACTGAGTAGGATAGATACACAAGGAAATTCGAATGTTGTTAAATTCTTCCGAAAATGCAATACGAGAAACAGAAATTGATCGTATTCATACGTCAGGAGTCAAGAAAAGTGAGCATCTGAAGTAGGTTAAATTAGCACACAAGAATTCTCCCTGATTTCTCATGATTCTAATTCAAAAATGAATAGTAAAACCTGATTCAAAATTCACTCAAGCATTTCACTACCTAGACTTGCCTCCTCCTAGCATGAAGTTTAAGAAAGCTCAGAGCAAAATAATCGTGCACTACACTTTTTTTAAGGAATATGTTCAAAATCATTAAAACACCTAAAAGGATATTATAACCATATCTCTCCGTATATTTACCGTTGAGCAAATGGAAGAATTATGTTCTGATTACCATCCGGGCAAAAACATAAGAATGTAGAGCCCGAAAAGCAAACGTACTTCATCCTACCAGTACATGGCGTATATATTACTTGAAACCTCGGAAATAATACACCAGAAACCACTTTTAAAAGTGAGTAAGCTGAGGTCGATTTTGGTAGTTATTCGTTATTCATTCCGTTCCGCTGTTGCGACTGAAAATAAAACAACGTGGGAATTGCGCGGAAGAGAGAGAGAGAAGACTGGAAAGATTGTCTCTTTTCCTACGAACTGTTCTTTCAAAATGCATGATAAAATTATACAAAAAATACTTGTGAACGGTATTCTTTGACCAGATAGCTCTTAAGAAAAGTCTTATAATAGCATACTTAAAATTATTTAAAAATTAATTTTTTACCTTTCTTTTGAAGCACAAGTTAGAACAGACAGCACAAAAACTCATCCTTTTTAGGCTACTTCATTTCTTAAAAGACCAGAACCATTTCATAGAATTTCACTATAAACTTACTCCAATTTCCAAAACGAATGGCAGGACCTTGAAGGATGCTTAATTAATTCAATCAAAAAAATTAAAAAACACTGCAATATAGTACAAATATAACCACATCGACAAACTATCCGATGTATTTAGACGCAAACTTCACAACAACTGGCCGCACGAGACGCAAGTTACATTTGAGCAAAGGGCAAAAGGGAAACGAAGAGCAGCGAGCACCTCTGCGCAGGTCCGTTAGAGCGCTGTAACGGTTTCTGCCTGCGGCGCGCGGCCGCGCCGACCGTGAGGCGGCGCTGCCGCTGCGAGCCCCAAGCAGCAGATAGCATTCAAGTGGTAGATACTGAGCGGTACATGTAAACATAACCGCTCGTGCGTACGGTTTTATATGAAAGGCTTACGCCAGCTGCAGAGCATCGAAGGCACGTATTTTGCGAGCATGCGCTGAAGAATTTATTCATTTGAGAGTGTCCCATCAACTTGTAAGGTGTTAAGAAATGAGCTCACTGAATTTCAAATGAATTGTGTTTATTTTACAGAGGGATCGCTGCATGATAATATTTGAAGGAAAGCATCCAAATAACATTGAAGTGTTTTAATTGTACTCGGGTTATGGTAAGATACGTTACACAAGAAAATCAGAGTAACTGTATTGGACGCAACTATGAAATACCCTGGTACAGTAACTAGCCCCATACATCTTTGTCATTTTCAGATCAAAAAATAAATGATTTGAATGGAATTTGAGATCAAAAACAAACCACAACATTGAGAAGTTAACTCAAATCTCAGGCAGCCGAATACCAAAGTCTTGCACTTGAGCAGGCGACCTTTTTAAAATAATGTCAGGTATGAAAGCACCAATCTTAGCTGCACGCAAGTAAGTTTAGTTGCAAACTCCATTCAGATCCTCAGTATATTTTCTAACCATAACAATAATGGCAAAAACTAGTACACAGATGTTCCATAGCATACAACACTTAACAAAAAAAAAACTTCCGGAGCAAATCATATACTTCCACTGACTTCTATCTGCTGTATATATGTATAGTTCGGTTAAGCACCCTCGAAACAAAGAGAGTAGGCAAGCTAATGAACTTCGTGCTCTAGGTACTAAATGAGAGCAGTTAAAATTCAAGTCCCCAAAGAGATTACCCAAGTCTGAAGAAAGCCCAACTTTCTCGAACAAAACTCAATGCACTCCTTCACTCGACCACAGAGAGGACACTTTCTTACATTACCGGCCGCCCTCGGAACTGCTGTGGTGACGTTCATGACATCTGTGACCAGCCACTGGTACAGCCGAGGGAAATTTATTGCCTACAAATCGCTAAAACTCAGGTACAGTTGAGGCTATTCTCATATTTATTGCAACTTCTGCCAACGACAAGCATGCTAAACAAGGGTTCTTTTTTTAAAACTGTATTCAACTAACGTTACCTGGGAGACAGTTGTAAATTTTCAAGAATAATAGAGACATGAAAATATATGCACTCATTAACTTGAATGGCAGTGAATATTTACATTGCGAACATACAGCAGTAACTTCTGGAACTTTGAAAGTATGTTGAAGGCTGAAACTATTGACATTGAAGACCTTGACAGTCAAAATAACAACAAACGGCATGAACCGTTTAGAGTCATTGCATACACGCATTTAATTGGCTAATCTTACTTCACCATCAAAACATTATAAATTTTTACGACAAAGCTAAAGGGCAAGCTGAAGATAATTAGCAAATTTATTAAGATAATTATCAAATTTAAGTTATCAAAAACAATTATCAAGATATTTATCGAGATAATAATTCAAGATAATTATCAAATTTAGAAATGGTGAGGTTTTTCAGACAGGAAGCTCAAGTGAATAACAAAACTATCTACAACAGATACCAAAACAGCAATGAAGCTTTCGAATTTAAGATCATTGCAAATCTAAATTAAGCTTAGGCACGTTTCTATGAAGTCTTTTAAAACCAAAAATATTGAAGACTAGCATATATCATAAGAAGCTATACTCGAACTTACTTAAAAATAAAACTACGCAGATTTAACGCTTTAATAGTTTTATTTGGAAAAAACAACTGTTGTCATTAAAAAATTGGCGATCAGGTCAATATCATAAATTGACTAAACAACCGCCCTAGATATTAAAGTCACACAAAGTGAAGTAAACACAGAGATTTCCACTTCAGCAAAACCGTAGTAAATAATATGTATGCACTCTAATGAACCACGGCAGAAGCCAGTTTGGTAACTACGCATAGCAAGATAGAGAGCATGTATCCAATCAAAAAAGACAAATTTAATAATAATAAGAATCAATTAGTCCCACCATATGACCTCCGGCAGTTGTTACTCCGACAACTGGATTGGAATGAACAACCCATGTACGACCAGAAACATGTACCCGATTGCAAAAGACAAACATAAGGTACAGTGACGTAGGAACAGGTATAGAGACACGGTATACCTGCCATGAACAGCAAGTGAACGAGAGCGTCGAAGCAGCATCAGGTGGGTTGGTTGGAAGCAACCGTTACCAAGATTTCCATCCCTGTCAGGTGGCAGTTACAGTTCTCCTTGGAATAAAGGGTCAAAATGATCGTATTATTCATCGCAACACGCGAAAAATAGATACTAATTCTAACTTAATGATCGTTGTACAGTTTGAGTCGCATGCGAGAATACATAATCATAGTTTAAAGGAAGTTCATCTTGCGACGGGCCCGTGACGATAAAGTCTATTGAAATATAATGTTTTATGTCTAACAGAGATCGTCCTCGACAGCAGAGAGCACAAGCCAGGGTGAAAAATTTAGCGTCACCAAGATATTACGAGTGAGAAAAATGGGTAAATGCGTGGATCAGTAAATTTTAGGTAATTTAGAACATAATTGTTTTTATGATAGGATCTACCAGCCACTGGAAAGTTCAAGAATTATTCTTTAAAATAAATTCACGTGAAAACCCTTATATTAGCGCAGGGAAACACGATACTGCCGCATTAATGTATTCAAGATTTCTAATATAGAGACTTATCAAGTGCCAAGACTGTCACGATTCCGATAATTATTGTGAAATAATAAAAAACTGCTCCAAAAATGCAAAACTAATTTCATATTCAGGTATTCGATCCCTTTCAAATCGTTCAAGGCACTCGTATATGGAAAAGAAAATTAACTTTGCGCGACAAACACGCCATCATCCTATATTTATTTTTTAAATCGCACGACACTTGATGAGTATTCCCAGCACACGTATGTATAGGTATAACTCTAGAAGACAGATTCAGCTCAACCAACAGTGGCTACTTCAGGTAGAGCAGCACTACTGTCACAGCGTAATTACGAATCCTCTGAACTCGATCATCGCACTTAACCCGACGGGCTAGACAATGAAAAATTTCGAGCTACCATTGGAAGATAAACTTGATTGGAAGAATAAGCTAATAAAAACGATTACGAAAGCACCGATCCCACCGGCTTTCACAGTAATAACTATACTAATAACTGTAATCACTAGATTACTCTCGTACTGATCTGAAAACTCAGTTCTTAGAAACGACACTAAGATCTCATATAATTAGCCAAAAACTGTGCATGATGACAGCATTTACCTTACCAACCACGCAACCGGATAGCTTTGACCTCATTCGCTGTGCATTCGGAGAGCCTGTACTGTACTCACCATGCATTCGGACAGATTTGACCTCACTTACCACGCATACGGACAGCTTTGACCTCACTCACCGTGCATTCGGACAGCTTGTTCCTCCCCCACAATGTATTCGGACAGCTTTGACCTCGCTAATCGAATAAGTCTAAGATAGCTCACGAAGTACAGAGAAGCGCGAACAAACGTGTGTCTCACGTCCTATCCAAACGAGCGCTTACGAAATAGAAGATAGAGCAAGACAATGGAGGTTAGGTGGTCACGGAGCTCAGCACGCGTGTGTGGCTGCGATGTAATTTAAAAAATAGCGGATGTTAATTTCAAGTAACTGTACTGTTTTAATGAATGAGTTCCTGCTTGGAATAAGTTTGGCCTGAAATACACTGAATTATCTGAATGAATTTGAAGCGCGTGACCTTTGCAATTATAATATGACGGAAATGGGCCTGCTTTTTAAAATCAGGTTACCAAGCAACAGGGGCTTAAGAGAACGTAAATAGTTGGTATCAAAACTGTTTGACATTAGGAATGAAACAAAAAATTTTCAAACCATAGGTCGGAGTTTATACTTCATTTAGACTACATTAAACAGTGTTGAATTATGGACATTGAGCCAATATCACCAATATCATTCTTTAAAATGTGAGAGTAATCTGCCAGAGGTAAATTCATTACTTTGAGTTACTGAGAACTCAGAGAAAATCTACTTGATAATATTCACAACTGACGTCGAATTTAAAATGGCTTCCGGTGAATTTCATTGGTACCTAAATATTTACTTTCTTCGAAACATGAAAATTTTAAGAAATATTCAATAAGCAATCTCTGAGAGTAAAAATGTCAATTTTGAACCCGAGCTGCGTTATGTTTCCATATAAAATAAGCGACAGACTTCGATGGTGTGTAAGGAATTTTTCCGTGGCAACCTTACACAATAGTAGTAAAGGTAATAATAAGGATTTCAATGATGCATTTACTTTTTATTGAACATTTTAGTTCTTTTAGTTCTTTCTTTGAACTAAATTTAATTTTAAGTTGAACAAGAGTTCTTAGAAGTTAATTTTCAACTAAACGTAATTTAACAAGAACAAAACGCAATGAGAGCGACGACGAGACATAGCAGGACGGCTGCAGCTCGCATAACCAAGGTAGTGCAGAGCCGGCAACTTGAGGTCTCTGAACAGGGCCACAGGAGTTCAGGTGCGAGCCCGCTACTATCAGAGCAGAAAGGGCAACAGTAGAAACGGCATCGATGGACGCAGCGGTAGAGCCTGTTGCAGTAGCAGTAGTACACGCGGCAGCAGTAGCAGTAGTACACGCGGCAGCAGTAGCAGTAGTACACGCGGCAGAGGCAGTTTGACCAGTGGAATGATGTAGGAGATACTGTTGAACAGTTAATCCGTTAATTGGCGCCTAGGTAGCAAATCGTGGGTTAAATATTGTGAAACGATTAAAGCAATAATTGAGCACGACTTCACAAAAATAGGGCACAACTCACCTAAGCTGATTGATTCAGCCCAGTGGGCCTAGGAACGCCAATTTTAGAGGTTAGAGAAATTTGAAACCCTATCAAAGACGAGGGGATAGTGGTAGTCAGGCTCACCGTAAGGACAGGAAGAACAGTTGAAGGTTCGTCTGCTTAGGAAAAAGTTAGAGAGAAAGAAACCTAATCCTCCACTCTAACCCTACTAGACCCCAAACAAACTATACTAAATTCACCGATGGAGGATGTTCCCCAGACGTACTAAGGCGAGCCTGCAGTGAATAATTAAACGTGAACCCTGACAATCAAAGAAATAACTTGAACAGGTCACAGGCACACCAACATAACGATAGTTGAAGTTAGATTTTAGGAAGATGAAGGAACCTCAGCCACTGCCACTTGCTGCACTAAGAGCACCGCGCCGCCTCCCTAACACGGGGCTGCCGTAACCTCAGTCCTGCTCTACCAGGGTGTCGATCGCATCTGTCTCATGTTAGAAACATGCTACCGAAGTAGCGTCTGAACCGCGCGCGGGACAAATGACGGCGCAGATGCGCCGTCAAACTAAATTTCTTATAGGTGGAACTCACTGGAGTTGAACCATCCTGTAACCCGTACTCGAGCGCAGAGTTACCAATATTTCCGAGGTAACTAGTAGTCGAAGGCAACAGGTAGCCAAGGCAACTCTATGATTACAAATAATCTCAGACTCTAAGAACGTAACCATTACTGTGCAAAGATTTCCCTCCACATAAGCTTCTGAGAGTTCATACTTGATAGTAGAAAACCAATGAAATTCAGAAATTGACATGACAATTCCGGATGCGCAGAAAGAAAAATCTCAACAAATTTTCCATCGTAATTCCCAACGCCCTTTGAGTTTTCATACTTTCATATTCTGCGAAATATTTTCTTTGCTGTTTTCAGACTCGTTATACAAACTTATGCTGTTGATGACTGGTATATTTCTGAAACTTTTAATGCCATACAATAAATATAAGAGTTATTCATTCAAAGAATCTACCGGCGAGCAAACTTCTGCGACTGCTTCTAAACTCGTCACCGCTTGAATTTGTATTGGTTAGACGTCACAACCAGAAGAATTTATTTCTGAGCCACATCCGTTCTCAATGCACTTTTAACTGCGGAAATTGTGCCATGATTTTAGGCGCAGATCAGCTCTTTTAGGCAGCTCTTCTCGCTTTCTAGCATGTAATGAAATCATTTTCATTAATAAAAGTTGTTCCAAGTTCTGTGTAAAGACGTTTGCGAAGTCGAGAAAATAAGTAATGACCTAACGTGAAGTTCAAGAGGTGGTGAGAACGAAACAGAAAACATGTATGTAAACTTCATTGAAAATGGTTCCTTTATATTTACATTTTATAAAGCCTTCTTCTTAGTCACACATCCTATTTACGTTATAACAAGCACACTGTAATGATGTAGAAGCCAACAGAGTATCTCATTCAAAATCTTATTGAAAAGCCAGCTAGTGTTTCGTTTCTAGGCAGAAACAACAACGAACTGATTTCTAAAGCCCTGTCAAGCACGACAACTAAACAAGGCGTCACTATTTGCATCCTCTTCAAAGTCCATCCAGGCTGATCTCATCTCATCTCTGTCACGGAGACAAACTTCACCCTCAAACTACAGAAACCATTTCCGATCTTGATCACGTTCTGTAAGCAGATTTTCTTCCAGTAGGAATACAACCCTCGACTAAACGTAAAGTGCGTTGTTTTTTATGTACAGGTACACTACGACGAAAATAAACACTGGTAAACTTTCTTCTTGCCAGAACGAGTCCTGGCGCCTCTGGTTCTCTGGACGTGCGCTTGATAGAACCAGAAGCTGCACCGCTCTAGTGACCGCTACGCCCCCGTAGGCATGTAGGCAGCTGGTCGAAGGAAGGATATGACTTTGGTCAACTCTTACGATCATCTTATCAAAAGTAAATGTGAGCACAATCTATTTTTAAAATTCTGAAACTAGAAATAAGGGCTCCTTTTAAATAATTGTACATTTTGATACATAGTTTCGAACTGTGATTTGTTAATTTTATTCGATGTAATAAGCGAGCTAAATTCATGCATCCTGAATCATTAGTACGAGATGCTTCCTCAACCATACCGAGGACCTTTGAACGTTACTCAAAAATATAACGCTCTTTCACATCTAAAGTCGAGTAGGGTTTCATTCGTAGATTCTCCAACATGTAACATAACCTCGCATACATAACGCTGCAAAAATGGTTACGAAGTTGGTCACGCACGCCTTGCGATGCGCGCACGCGCACAAGGTCGTTCACCCGACGAGCAACTCGTCTTTCCGGCGACGTCCGACGGACGTCGGAACCTTCCCATCGATCATCGTACTGTTTTCCGACTCTGTTTCAATTGCTTGCAGGTATGTCGCGACTGTTTCATCCTTTGGAAGTTAGTCAGAGCAGCTGAGACGATATTTTATTCACCAAAATGATATTCTCCACTAAATCGTCTTAATCAATTTTTCAGTGATGACTAAAAAATTTATTGCTCAAAATTTGAGTTACAGACCTCAGGCGTTAATATTTTGTGTGAAAAAACAAATGGTAAACTATATCCTGCGATGCTTTGTTATTTTCAATACCGTAGCAACCGCCAATTAGTGCGTAATGTACGTTATTGACTTTCGGCACTAAATGGATCCATCATAAAAAGAAGAAATTTTACTCGTATAATGACTAAAGTCATATTTAAGTTCGCATCGTTGTCCTTTGCATTGACGGCACTACCAAGAAACGTTTTGCTTTCTCCTACTTTAATAACCAAATTCAACGCAGAAATAATTTAGTCGCAATCGGAAATCTCGCGGGAAAAAATGAAAAGAGTTTTTCATCATTAGACAGATACAACGATTCAAGAGCAGTGTCGAAAGAGAAAAGATCGGATCAAAGTCTAGTGTTCATAACATCGCTAGAAATTTGGCGAGATCTGATCTCAAATTCTAGAGCGCGACTCTCCTTGCCAAACACGAAGACGTTTGATGAGAAACAATGCCACTCAGAGCCATGTGTAATAAAGTGCAGTTATTATTATCAATAGGCCAGTTTTACGGTGGCTCAAATTGGTGGTCATTTGGTACAACGAATTGTTTGTCTATTTTTATACTCGAAAATAAATGGCTAGTTATAGCAAATTTCTCAGCCAAATCGGACATCGATATTGCCCAGAGAAACACAATCTTTGCATGGTCTGTGGTAAGAAATAGAAAAATACAATATAGCATTTCTTTATAACTCATGATCATACTTGATCGTAAGAAGCTTAAAAAATCTCTTTGATCATCACTAAGAGTAACTTTCAAATTAGCATTTGTGCCATTCTATACGTCAATCTGCCCAGTAGCAAGGCGCACATTTAATAGCTCCTCATAGACATCGAGATGAAACTTTCACAGACGCTGCTCTCCCTCTGCCCAATTATGGAAATAACTCACACTTCTCTAGTGTTCCTACAGCCGTACACAGCAATAGCAGTATCGAAGGTGTGCAATAAGACGCACCTTGAAAAGCGTTCACTCCCGCAGTGACATTGGAAACCCATGATGAGCCAGTTCCGTCCACAAGCTGTGTCACAGCCGAGCGTTCGCCAGCGTAACGCCCGAGCTAGGGCCGCGGAAACGATCACAATGGAGAAAGTGGCGTGCTGAGTGAGAGCACTACATGTGCATATATTGTTTTGTACACAGTCTCGGCTTTGTATTTGTGATTCAGTATTGGTGAAGCGTATAGTGAAAGGGGAATTTGTCCTGATACGATTGGAAGCACATGCGCTGGCTTTCAAACGGTGTCCAGTTCGTCCACTGCTGTTATGTGTTATCCGGGAATATTCTATTCGTATTTATTGTTTCATTTCTAAGTGCTAAATGTTAAAATAACGTTTAGAAAAGTGATAATGTCATACGAAGAATTGTAATTGGTGCTCAAAATAATTACTATAACGATTTAATACGGTCTCACTAATTAATCTAATTCTAACTTAGAATTTAGAAACAATGTTAGACGAAAAAAATATCATAACGGCGGCAAGGCTAAATTGTTGGCACACTTCGCTGGTCTAACTGAAGAAACATCGGTGGCTGTCGGTGAACCATCGGGTGTAGCATCAAATAATACACTTCGAGACAGTGAAAACCTGACTCAGTGAAGAGAAAACGTTTTTTTTCTCTTTGCACTAGAATAAAGGAAATATAATACTAACATTAGAATGATTAAACGCGTTCTTAAATCAAATTCCAGAATACGACATCAAGCAATGAAAGGAACCAAAGAAGTTGATTCAAAAATCAATGTATCAACGCCAATAAAAAAACATGTACACACACAAGCTCCACAGGTAATCGTAAACCAACTCAGTCTGAGCACGACCTGCTCGCAACTTAGGCTTTATTTGCATGGGAACATCGTACGTCAAGAGGTCGGTGAGTAGCGCATTTAGATGTATACACACAAGTGCTACGTAATAAAGGTAAACTCAATCGAATATCTTTGCAAGGGCTCCGTAAAATTATCTTCAGCGAAGTTTTTTGTAGTCATAAAAAAGGAACGAACTGTCTTCAGATGATAACAAAGCCTGATTCCATGTTAAATTTTAATCATAAATAAACGAAATTTCATTTTAAGAATGCCCGTAAAAATTAAAATCCATTCAAATATTGAAATACTCATCCCAACTTCAACTTCATAATTGCGTAAATTCTAATGTTCCAATGGGAGAAAGATGAGGAACACTCAACCACATCCGCCTCTCGTTCAAAGCTTGATAACGAGCGTAAAGTTATTTAACAGCGCTAAAAAACGTCCTCTTGCATCTGAATACTGTCTTATTTAATCAAGTCCAGATAATCATCTTAACTTAAATCGAACTTTAGTGAACGTTGATAATTAGTTTTCGTCTCTGCGTTCCTATCTACAAAATTATAATTAGATCCTTATTTTTGCGGCAGAAACCTATGTTAGATTCGCGAGAGCTTCGCCTCCGGGTGTGTCCGTCTACCCAGGTCCGCCCGGGGCTGTGGCTGACCTGTCTGAGGCAAGTAGGCCCAACGAGAGGCATCTCGATTCCCGTCAAATGAGGTCGACATCGTTGAATATCTGCCTACTTATTAGATCATTAATATTTCCTCATTTATTAATTCGAAAATTTCCTACGTACTCTGTATAATAATGTATTCGTGCTAGGTAATTGAAAATATACGATCTTTCATGAGTTTCAACGAAGCGGAATATTTTGCGCGGAATTTTTATGAACAGCGTTCATTAAAAAAGGTAATTCTATTCATTCTAATGCATCATTTTCATAAGTTAGATGATAGACGCACTTACCAATTAATTACATAAGTAAATTTCACGCCATTCGAATCGAGACTTTTGAGAACATTTGTCAAAAATTTACGCGTCTCTGAAGTTCAGCAATTTATAACAAAATACGCGCTACGAAGTAAGGGCAATGAAGTAATAAAAGTATAGAATATTTGAGAAAATAACGCATATAATCAAACGATGAAAGTAAAAAATTTAGCTTGGCAACAGTGAAACTTCACAAAGGTTAAATTTAGCTTTGAATTCTTGTGTTTTGTGAACAACTTGAACTTCACAGGCTTCCCTCAAAACTATAATGATGCAATTAATTTTTTTTCAATACAAGTTTTTCTGTGAAAACCTGATACATTTATTAAATTAAAAACTAGCGATTAGAGAAATTCTCTCCCACTGGGAAAGAAACAACTACTTTATCATTTTCTACCGCATTCCACCCAATCTTCCCTTCTCCAGTCTTCTAACTCTCCTTGAAGAACAAAGTGTTTCACAGACCTAACATACGAGTATAACTTCATTTTCATGACTATTTCATTGCCTCCTGCTATGATCCGTTATGACTGATGCTCCTCCCCAGTACGCTATACGAAAAGACGCACGTTTGTTTCAGCTTATCTTAATAGCTTAAGTAACGACTTCTTCTGCTTTAGCGAGCTGATAAGTAATTTTTTCTGTTGCTTGCTCGTTTTCGAACTTTATCATTTTTTTTCTCCGTCGAACGGACTTTAAATATTGAAAACAGAAATTATTTGCTAGCCTCAAAAATGAAGTTCCAAATGCCCTGTCGCGTCTCACTATTTTAAGTGATATTTAGAAAAGCATAATTCTCACGTAAAATACTTAAACATGTTCTCATTTTAGATGAGTAACTTGGTTTATTTTTCAGTAGTTTAAAATAACTTAATATCCTATGGTTAGACCTGCATCAATAAAATTTCATTAGATTAGGGATTTCGAGACATAAAATTACTCAATTAGGTAGCCTAAACAACAATTTTACGGCACATAATATATAGGCTAGTTTCATCGATATGATTCACACGTAAATACTGATTTTTTGAAACTTAAAGCTCTAAAAACGTTGAGGCCGTACGTTTGCTATCTAAAATATAAAATACCGAGAATTAATGAATAACTCATTTTATTTCACCACTTACCTTGTTAATGAAGGCGCAAAGCACTTCGAACGTTATAAAATATACTTCAACTTTAGGTTTCCAAAAATGCCTGTAAAACAATCACTCTCATTTCAAAAGCATAATCAATCAAATCAACAGAAAATCTCTTCTTCAGTGATACTTGACTTCAAAAAGCATCGGAATAGTTTTAAATGATGGTTGTCACGAGAGAAGCCACACTCCGCGACTTACGATGGACGGTTGGCAACTGCGGGACTGCTTCTCTGAGTTCTCTGAGCTTCTCTCGCCCCGTCCGGGATACAGTGAACTACTCACACGGTACGGATGATATCAAATGCGCAGCATTGGCTACTGCTACAGACACTGATCAACCGAATCATCGTAGATAGAAAATTAAAATCCTTATGATGTCTTTAAGCCTGTTACCAGCTTGAATATCCCGACACAACTGCCAGTTTCAACCATCATCTACCATCGTGTTTTCAACAATGCATCCTCACTGCAATTATATCTTCTTCTCAAATCGTACTTACATATATTATCAAACCTAGATCACGAAACAAACGCGATACTTTGCCCTCCATCGTTTTTTTTGGCTTGTGATATGTGTATAACGATACCCATGTATGTGTATCAACTAAGGATCCTTACTTTAAAGTACGAGGTGTAATAACAGGCAAACCAAACGAGGTGTACGAATAGACAAACCATATGAAGTTTACTGATAAACAAACCATACGATGCATTCTAATAAACTAACTATCTTTAAGGCTAATTGACGGGTCAGGGGCTAAAAATGTTATTGAGAGAGACAATCAGAATATCATCTCTAGGATAATTTATACACAAAACTAAGGCTGACAACTTAAAAATAATTTACAAACTACTAGAGAATCCTTCGGAATTTTTTCGTTATAAGTTGAACGAAGTAACAAAAGACAAAAAACGCTTTACCGAAACTGACTGAGACAACGTCGTAAATGATTATCAAGTAATGAGAAAGGGTTAGTCAGAAGTAATTTGTAAAAAAAACATGGAGCAGCAAGTATATCTAGAAACTTGTAAATGAACATACACGTAAAATGAAATTCATAAGGTCATCATACGGAGAGACAACTGATTTGTAAGTTTATCATAAGCTTTAATTGTGCTTTATTTCATTTTTCTATATATATGTTTTTAATTTTGTTTATTGACAGACACTTCCTTATGGTAGCAATAAATCTATTTTTGAAAGAGTTTGCAAGTGCAATGAATTTACGTTCTGGATTACCGAGTTACATCTGGATTAACGTTCAGAGTTAACTGGACGCAGTTGAATTTTAATTTTTTTCGTAATATAAAAGGCCCTTGATTGATAAACAAACCGAAGTAGTACAGTAGCCTAGCCAAGGGTTAATTACGTCATTGAGAGAAACAAATAAATATATTCTCTGAGATATTTCTCACACGGCAACATGACTGAAAACTTATAAATACTTCTAGAGCAATGTGTTTGAGGTCCTTTTTCAAAATTGAAAACGAAAAATGAAAATACTCGAAAACGCTCTACCGAAACCGACTGAAACTCCGTCATAAATCATTTCAAAGTAGTGAGGCATTGTTAGTCAAAAGCAATACATAAAAACATAACAAAACAAGCATATCTAGATACATGTTAGCAAATGTATACAAAATCAACTTCAGAGCGTGTTAATCGTATTGATAGTAAGATAATTTGTTTACAAATCCTGTGCTCAAGTTTTTTTTACCTGTCTATGTACACTTTGGGAACCAGTAACGTGGGACGCTCACATTTGCAACTGGGCATCACCAGAGAGTTTCTCAGCAGAGTGCCAGACTCGTCTAAAATAACTATTTAGGGGTCATTGTAGATCATCCATGCATTGAATATTGGCTTCTGGTACTGATAACTGGCTGTTACATGAATTCGAGAGAGACACTCCGTTATTGTTCGCAGAGAATTTATACAAAACCTTTAGGATAGTTTACTTGGAAGTTTTGCATAAATTTTTCGATAAATTTATTACGAGTGCGTATAAGTTTTTTGAATAAATTTGGCCTTCTAATGTTTTGCTTTACTTGAAAACAATAAAACTTAGCGAATTTTTAGTAAAGTGTCTGACTCAGGTAGGGGAATGTACATAAACTCTATGGCAAGGCTGTTCAAGTCTGTCCCTGATTGGCCGTTCGAGACGATGTTGTAGTGGTGGCAAATTTCGAAATGTCTTCTTGTGTGCCTTCCGCTGAAATTTTCTAAAGTTTAAAATTTTGTGTGTGATTATTACTAATGAATTCATACCAGAGTTGATAAATAATCCAACAACTGAATTGCCGCAGCCATTATATGGAGGTTTTTGAGCGCATGTCGAGGCTGTTGCAGCTGTTGCATGTTGAACTTTGGAGGAGGTAGTGTTCCTTTCCATCCTTTTCCTCTAATTCTCAGTAATCACACATAGTTTTTCCTCTCTAAACTCTTCCCTAATAATAAGTTATTGCTACTGCAGCCTATTCTAACAAATTCTTCATGTTTTTTCCATTGCTACTGAAGCCACCTTTTACAAAACTCTTCATGTATTTCCATTGCTACTGAAGCTCCTCACTAATTAACCTTCGCAATTCCCATTGCTACTGCAGCACCATTGCTACTGAAGCACAAAAGTAAACAAAATGTCTGTGTGTGAAACACTACCTTGCCATCCTGAGCAACTTACGGATATAAAAGAACGGCCGTCTGCAGACCGGTTGTCCTTTAATAGTTATCCGTATCCCATACGGGTACGGAATGCTCAGCGCAAATATTTCACCTTCACTTGACTAAGTCTTTCCTGATATCCCATTTTTTGTATGGCTGCCTGGCCGGTGTGCTGTAGCCTTGGGGACGCCTGAGGAGCACGCACGTTGACTAGGGTGGTTGTGCAAACGACTCACGTCGCACAATTGCCGTTGTAACCGGCATATGTGTTTTGGGAAGGAAGGAACTGATTTTTTTTTGTACTATGGCATACTATAAAAACCTGGACTGCGACTTCGCATCAGGTCAACACCTGTCGAGCCAACGAATTCGTACGTCTTAGTTCGCTTTGAATATTCTAAAGTGATGGAAGTCGACCAATTCTAGATTCCACGTTACACCGTTCAAAGAACGCAGTCGGAGTCGGGAATTCGGGCGCCTCCATTTCGGCGGATACTCTGGCACCGTATGCCCAGTGATGCTAACCTCACAGATTTTTTATGGTCCCAGTTGGGGATCCGAGCTGAAACTTTCATAGTTCCAGAGTTAACCTTCCACTCTTTTCATCTATTTTCCTCTGTCAATCTTTCTTTTGGGAACCTCCCTTAGTAACTCCCTCGAGCATCTTACAAGTAACAGCTTCAGTGTTACCAGACCTTTCGGTCTACATGCGTTGGGGAGTAGCTGTAGTGATCGCCCTCAGCCGTACTTCAGCCTAATTTCATAAAATATTAAAAAACTAAAATCTTAAAATTAAATTATACAAATGTAGTTATTTTTACAATTTTACAAGACCAAATTAATTCGATTAAACTCAAAATTGTACCAAAACTGTGTTTTCGAAAATATTTGCCGATCACGTTTCCGTCAGTCACTTCCGTTGGAAACATTCGCGCAGAACCATTTGGCAAGCTCGATAGCCATTTTCCAGGCAGACTGCTCATTTCACGTTGTGTGTTCTTCAGATATTAGTCCTTGGGCCCCAGAGGGGCAATTGTAAGTATCAAGTGTAACGATAAGTGTGTATTATGTCTTAACTTTCCTGTGTTGTGTCTTAACTTGTTCCGTGTTAGGGAGCTCTCGTTATTGTGTCGTAGAAATATTCACTATGTTGTCTCTGTGCCAGTGTTAGTTAGTCACCAGCCTCAAGCTCACGGCCCCATCTTTGCCATAGTTTTCGTGTTTACTATTCTCCGATGATTCCGTGTTGTGCTTCAGTGTTAGACGATATTGGCATTAGCTCCTAGGATGTGTTTTAGTGCTGAGCAAAGTGTTAAGACACTTTGATGTCCACAGAGATCATTTGTTAGTGCTCAAATTATTTGTATGTTCCAGCTTCTAATTAATTGTGTCCTCAACTTTTGTATTTTAATTAAGTCGTGATTCAAACAAGTATGGAACCCTTTTCACGTTCAACACTCAACGTTTAAAGTCCAAAAATCTTAAGAAATAAAATAGGATATTGCAGCAAATCGCGTTTGTATTTTCTGCAGTACTCATTTCAAGTCAATTCATAAATAATTGTTCCTTATAAATACCTAACTACATTTGACATGTCTTTTAGGAATAGAAGCAGCGTTCTTATGTTCAATATTTTTCCATGAATTAATTGAGCCTTTTTTAAATCACTGTAACTTTGTTCTCAGCTTAGTTGTTGTGACTTTCGTGTCCGTTTATGGGCTGCTCCTTTTTATGTAACTTCTGCTGCAATTCTTGCTCATCTAAATAATAGAGTATAGAGACTTCACCTTTTCTCATACTTATATTTTTTTAGTACATTAATTATCTAATTACCTCAGTGCTTTAGCTATTATTTTGGCTGTAGCTCATTTAAACTCAGTTGTGTTGCTGCTTGCAATGTCAGGATAGAGCTTGTGACCAGTTGGTCTGGAGCACTGATTCTGGTGTTGAGATGATTCAGGCTGCGACTCGGGCGCTAGAGTTGCGGACTGATTCTCAGCACCAGACCTCTGCCATTGTTCATCCTGTGAATGTTGCAGTTTGCGCAGTCTTGCACATGTGTATGAATAGACTCAAATTTTGTGTTCAAAATAATTCAAGTCACCTGCTCCCTCACAGGATCGACGGGACCACACATTCAAGCACTCACAAACACGTATGAAACCAAACCCTAACCTCTTAATTTAAGGAGCTTACCTCCTCCGAGTTCTCCTCCAAGTGTTCCCTCCAAGCTTCTCCTCATATTCAAAGTTCACTATACTGGAAAGGCCTGCACCCCTGCAGCTAAGCCGCTAAAATCTCCAGTTGAGGCCATTTGGGCGAGAGTCACCAATTCCTACCGAGTTTTCCCAACCGGTAATCAACTCCCTACCCAGCACTCAAATCACCAATCACTTAGTGTCGGAACCCCCCCCCCCACACTTACAAAACATCGACTTCACACTCCAGCTCGCGCTTCACAAGCCTGAGCTGAACGAATCGTCTGAAGTCCTCCAACCTCCTCGGACTCTCCCCAAGAAGTCTCGCGAACAAGAGTCAAGCCTCGCACTTGGGAGTGCAACCTTCTCTTCAATAAATTCCATACTGGCGAGTGAAACTATTCTCTCATTTTCCTCCGGTGTTGGCTTGTGGTAGTTTGGTTGTTTCATGGATTATTAGACGCTAGATATATTGCGTCCGAATACCCAGAACTCCTTCGGAGTCAGAGGCCATAAATCATTCAATTAGCAATTAAGTGTGCTTGGAAAAGCACTGGTGACCTAGGCATTGTAAAAGAACATTCTCTTTTGAAAACGATAAATTCCTTGATATTCAACCCTTAAAAATCAAATTCAATTACTTCCCCATTTGGGAGAAGTCCAAAGTTCACACACTCCGTTATTGTTCGCAGAGAATTTAGACAAAACCTTTAGGATAGTTTACTTGGAAGTTTTGCATAAATTTTTCGATAAATTTATTACGAGTGCGTATAAGTTTTTTGAATAAATTTGGCCTTCTAATGTTTTGCTTTACTTGAAAACAATAAAACTTAGCGAATTTTTAGTAAAGTGTCTGACTCAGGTAGGGGAATGTACATAAACTCTATGGCAAGGCTGTTCAAGTCTGTCCCTGATTGGCCGTTCGAGACGATGTTGTAGTGGTGGCAAATTTCGAAATGTCTTCTTGTGTGCCTTCCGCTGAAATTTTCTAAAGTTTAAAATTTTGTGTGTGATTATTACTAATGAAAATGATGTAAGTTTATATATTAGCTTGACGCTAGATTTTTTATTGTC